>JALMGJ010000007.1:39865000-40465000 GCA_023362775.1 Charina bottae | reverse complement strand
GTCCTACCTTATTTTGCTTCCTCAGCAAATTTTAAAAGCTTTATGCTACTTCATCATCCATCATCATCCATATCATTAATGAAAATATTGAAGAATAGAGGAGTGATCTTTGTGCCACTTGAAACTGATAATGAACTGTTAATTAGTACTTTTGGAGTAAACTTTTTGAATTAGGTATATATCCATTGAATTGACATGCCATCCAGCTCAAACTAAATTAGCTTGCTTACATCAGCGTGTCATAGAGTACTTTGTCAAATGCTTTGCTGAGTTAAGGTACGTTACATCTCAGCATTCCTACAATCTTTTAAGAAAGTTAGGTAAAGGTAAAGGTTCCCCCCGCACATTTGTGCAGTCGTGTCCGACTCTAGGGGCCGGTGCCCATCTCCGTTTGTTAGCTGAAGAGCCAGCGTTGTCCGAAGACGCTTCCACGGTCATGTGGCCGGCATGACGCACGTGGAACGCTGTTACCTACCCACGGAAATGGTACCTATTCATCTACTTGCATTTGCATGCTTTCGAATTGCTAGGTTGGCAAGAGCTGGGGTGAGTGCGGGAGCTCACTCCGCACGCAGGGCTAGGGATTCGAACCTCCGAACTTGCGATCTTCCGATCGACAATCCTGGCATCTTACCCACTGAGCCACCACTTATCAAAAAATGAAATAAGATTATTCTGGCAAGATTTGTTCTGGACAAATCCGTGCTGACATCTGCTCATTATTAGATTGTTTTCAGGGTGTTT
Organism: Charina bottae; assembly: GCA_023362775.1. Taxonomy (NCBI): domain Eukaryota; kingdom Metazoa; phylum Chordata; class Lepidosauria; order Squamata; family Charinaidae; genus Charina; species Charina bottae. The sequence continues at coordinate 40,464,256 of JALMGJ010000007.1, read as the reverse complement.
ACAGATCAATCTCATTCTGATGTAGTCTAGAATCTTCCTGCTTTCAACGTTGGACTAACTGATCTATAATTTGCTGGATTTTCCTCCCTGCCCCCCCTTTTTGAAGAAAGGGATAACATTTGCTCTCCAGTCATCTAGCACTTCATCAATCCTCCTGGTAATACATAATACATAAGGGTTCAACCAGACCATCAGGTATCTCCTTCAGTACTGTCTGATGCAAGTTAACTGCATCCTGGAGATATAAACTCACTCATTCAGAGATATTCCCTGATCTTGTTTCTATCAGTCCCAGGCTTCAATCCTGCCCTTCACAATTCCCTGGTAGAACCCTAACCCTAACCCTAACCCTAACCCTAACCCTAACCCTAACCCTAACCCTAACCCTAACCCTAACCCTAACCCTAACCCTAACCCTTGAGGAACACCTTACCCAGAAAGATACAGATAGCCCTCTCCCTTATGGGATTTAAGAAGGCAGTCAAAGTGGAGCTCTTCTGCCAAGTTTTTAATGTGTAATTTTATAGGTTTCATCAACAATTTTAAATGCAGAAGATTTTTTCTTTTCTGTTGTTATTGGGATCATATTCTTCTTTCTTCATGGTTGTGCTATTAAATATCTCTCAAAATAAAATAAAAAATAGAATCCAAAGTTGTCAACAAATTGCCATTCTCCCGCACTGGCATACTCTCTTGTCCTCCAGTGTTCCATAAAAAATATTGCATGCCTAAAGATCATTTCACAAAAGGCCCATTCACCATCATGAAGAAATTATTTAAGAAACTACTCACCTAACAACTTCAGTGAATTGAAAGTCAAACTCCAGGCTAATTTAGAGCAAAAAAAAAAAAAAAGCTAGCATTATGAAAGACCATTTTTCTTTTAAAAGGCTATGGTGACACTGATGCTATGGTTGTCAGAAACATATACTTGGATCACTTTTTGTTTTAACTTAATTGCATTTAATTTCTGATTAGGAACAGAATTAACCTGCAGGATGCAAGGACTGGAGACATATTTAATAAAACTGAAGACAATAAATTGCAGCGCTCTTATTAGAATCATGTTTTGAGTAACAAATAGATATTAAAACATGTCACTTATTCAATTTTCAAAGTAGTGATAAATCCCAGAGGAACAATTGCTGGCCAGGATGATCTGCTGCAGCAAATACAATGCAAAGTCTGGTGCTTTCTCAGACATGACTGGAAGAATCCAATGCCCATTTAATCAGAAGTAAACTTTACATTCAATAGGACCTATTCCCAAGTAAGCATTGCAACCTGAAATCCTTCATTTGCACTGAGACATAACAATATATTATGTATTGGCATAAGCTTTCTTGGAAAGAGAGAGATGAGGTCACTGGGCAAGTGGGTTGCCATTAGCAGAGTAAGATAATATAGCTGCGCACTACCATTATGTAGTGAAAGGAACTATGTTAATAGAGGCAAAAGAAATATGTGTTTCATAACACCAAAATACCAAGCAAAGCAAGATGCCACACTATTATGTAACTCTTAATTTTATTTGAGTGTTATCAAAAGCTGTTGATGATGATTCTGCTCTTATCTATTTTTGTCCAGCTATTGGACTAATGCCCTCTAAGTTTTTTATGACATTATTTGTATCTTTAAATAATTCTGTATTGTACATCCTAAGCATGTAGAGTTGACCACAGGTGAGACATATAGCAGTGATGGAGCGTTATTGATGATTAAAAAACAATGGCAATCATCTCTGAATTTGTTCCTAATCCTGAAAGTTTCCAAATAAGCCCAAATATTCATGTTGGGACTCAAAATCTGTCAAATTTAGTTTAAAGGCATCTAATTTGGATTGTACCTGAAATGTGATTTCTATGATACCAACTGAGTTGCGAAGAATAAAGTAGGACAAATTGAGTTAACAAAAGCTACCTTGTAAGGATAGAAATATCAAGAAGAACTATCAAGAAATACAGCAATATCAAGAAGAACTGTATGGATCCCAATATCCTGGACTGTGGTCAATGTCAGGTACAACATCACAGCAATAAGAGACACAGCTCTCTCTCAAGCAGTGTTTCTCAACCTTGGCAACTTTAAGACGGGTGGACTTCAACTCCCAGAATACCCCAGTCGACCATGGGAGTTGGGAGTTGAAGTCCACCTATCTTAAAGTTGCCAAGGTTGAGAAACACTGCTCTAAAGTGACCCAACTGTGAGCAAATCCTGCCTTTTATTATTAACATGGAGTATTCCCTCACAGTCTTATAACAGTTTTAGATATTTAGTACCAGTGTATACAGAATCTTTATGCTTTCTTCAGTTCCTTAGAGTACACTGTGTTGTAAATGATGAACTATAATTACAGTATATACTTGGTAGTTCTACAGTATTTGTACCCATCGACTAGCTACCGGACTACATGAAATAGCATCAAGAAAATTTATGCACTTCCTGTAAAATGAAGTGTTACTATGGCAGCAAACAATTGAGCCTACAGGAGTTCCTTTCTGGTATTCATGAATCCAGTTTGTATTCATAGCATGAAATAATGGGTGAAAAATATTACTGTATTGTGTACACCTAAATCACTTCTGCTTCCACAGTGTGGAAAGCAAGAATTATTTTCTAGCACAGGGGTAATTTTCCTACCCATTACAGTTTGCTTTGTTTAAGCCATGATGAAACATTTTCACATGAAAGAGACTGATGTGAATTACTGGCATCGTGGAGATTTATTAAGAAAATCTTGCATATCAGGCTACAGTTTTCTCTTTTATATGGATGTACCCTAATCCAGGGGACTGCTGGCATAGTAACTTGTTTGTCTGCTGCAGCACTTTTTAAAGCCTCCTTCTTTAGGGATATTACCTGTGTATGTAGAAGCACAAGGTGGGAATAATCATATCTTATTCTGCACCGTTTTACACCATAAGTGGAGGCAGGGTCACATCTAAAAATACTGCCATAAGCAATATTTCCAAAAAATAGAAAGCAGTACAGCAAGGAGTGGACCATCTAGGTATAGACACACACATATACACACACTTTCTACTTGCAGGCAATCTCCATTATGAAGAAGCATTCCAAAATACTATTCTCCTTCTGAAGCTGTACAGCCCTCTTCTTTCATCTGGTTGCCAGGTAATTTAACAGGTGAGCTCCATTTTCACAGGAGTTGTCAGGATGGATCACATGTCAAAGGAACGAGAGGGGCAAAAGGAACTCTGAAAGGCACAATTACAGTGAAATTAGGTTTTATCCATGTCCTGCTATACCTATAGTTCATTGTAATGAACAGTCATCAATCTTGCAGGAAGCATATCTTTAAAGTTCTGCACAAACCAAACCAAAGTATCAATTAGGATAACTCAGAATGGGCAGATGGGTACCTGCAGTCTGCATTCCAGATGACTCCATAAAACCCATTGTAACTCATCTCTAAATTGGAAACGTTTCTCGCTCATGCTTTTACTCCCAAGGAAAAATAATTTTCGGTAGCTGTGTAACAAAATTATTTCTTCCCCCCCTGAGAGGCTCATCTTCCATAGGAAAGAAAATACGTCAACTTCCCAAACAGGCTATGCCTGAAAATATTGTCTTAAACTGGGATGCTAATGGATGATTATATTCCTGTTGGATTTTGTCAGGGGCTTATATTAGCATATACCCAATCAAGGGCATCTCAGGGAGAGAGGGGCAAAAAGTCAAGATGGTGGCCATAGCACACAATCAAAGTCTCACCCTTTTTGCAATGCACATTTAAAGAGGAGGGATTCTGATTACAGAGTTGGGACTGCTCGCTTGACATTTTTGGCTTCATCCTGCAGATGCCCCTGCAACCAATAATGGTATTGCACTAATGGAAAGAATTTCTCCTTACACAACCAGAGCGTTTTATTTTCAGCAACCCATCTTGCCTAATACAGTCCTGTGTACTATATCCGGAAAGTCCCACAATCTCAGAAGTGTGTTCTTCAGGAGGCACTGGAGGGATCACAGTAGACAGAGTCTTTGCACAAATGGAAGTGAATTCAACTAGCACTAGAGTGATTAACGTGATGCTCATGAGCATTAATGCAATCACACCGAATTTTCTGACTTACTTTTTAAAAAAGTATAAACAATAATAAACAGGAAGCTGGCATGCTGCAAAACATAGCACTAGTCTCCAGCTTTATCTCCATTTTCAATAATATTTTTATGTTACTGATTTGACATGATGTCCATCCTTGGGGCACAAGGTGACATATACCTTTCAAAAAATACATGTGTGCGAGCAATATATACTGTATATAGAAGGAAGAGGAGGGGAAGAAAAGAGGAAGTTGTTTCTCTTGGGGAGTGTGTAGTAGCTTTCTGGTTTTATATAATTTATCTTCAAGCCCACAAAACTATAACTTTGATGAAGAAACCAGCAATTGCCTCTGAGGAAACCAATTTCCATAGCAGAAGACCCATTATTGACCCAATAAAATAGTGGATTTTATCTAGTCACCCACTTGAACCAAATTCTATGGAAGCCATTTAAATATGTTGGAAATACAGGGTTTTTTTTTATCTTTTGTCTTCCAAGCAGCAGTGATAATAAAGTGAAAAGGGACAACGTGCAGCACCTGACATTTTCTATTTATAGATGCCCATGGAATTTTGAGTGAAAAGAACTTTCTTAAGCCAGAATGAATTGCATAAGAAAAGGCTTAATTCAGAAGAAAATGGAGCATTGTGTCTTGAAACTTATTATTTTTTTAGCTAAAGGGTGTTCAGGGAACTATGACTTCCAGAAAATGGCATCAGTTTTCTAACATAGAAACAGTTCAAAAACAGAAAAGCTTCTTAATAGTGAAGCTTAGACCTGAATAGAACAAGCAAATTGTTTAGCACACAGAAGTTAGAAGTTGATTATATGAGCTGATTTGTAGAGCTCATAATCATAAATATAAGTTAGCATTTTTTTTAAAAAATGTATTGTGTCTATTTATAATTAGATCCAGAGAAGCTATGTTATGGTGCAAAACCAACAAAAAGTTTTGTGGCATCTTAAAAACTAGCAATTGCTTTATGACATAAACAGTCATGAACTAGTCTCCCTCCTGACATGGGTGAAGCATGCTTCTGAGTTAGAAGTATACCCATATTCACAGCTATGAAGTTTATTTATTTATTTATTTTATTTATTTTCTATCCCACCTTTATTATTTTTATAAACAACTCAAGGTGGCGGACATACCAAATACTGTATAGTCGAAGGCTTTTACCAAATACTCCTTCCTCCTCCTATTTTCCCCACAACAGCAACCCTGTGAGGTGAGTTGGGCTGAGAGAGAGACTGGCCCAAGGTCACCTAGCCGGCTTTCATGCCTAAGGCAGGACTAGAACCCTCAGTCTCCTGGTTTGCTATTGGCTCCTTCCTAGGGCCGAGAGAGAGTGACTGGCCCAAGGTCACCCAGTCGGCTTTCATGCCTAAAGCGGGACTAGAACTCTCAATCTCCTGGTTTCTAGCCCGTTGCCTTAACCACTAGACCAAACTGGCTCGCAGTTATCAAATATAAACATTTTTCTGCTGTAAAATCATTTATGTTAGCTTGCTTCTAATTAATATTTTTTTAAAAAAATAATTATTTTATTAATAAATAAATAAAAGGTAACACTTTAGGTTAGGGCCACCCAAGCACAATTTTCCCTGCTATGATATACTGCATTGTATTTCTGTTTAAACTAAAGAAAGAATTTCTGCATTTGTGCTTAGATGGATTGGAATATTAAATATTACATGATTGTATTTTAAATTAGTATAGCCATTTGTATGCAAACTGGCACTCATTTTGTTCTCTTTTGGGAGCAAGCAAAAGCGCTACCTCACATGCACATCTGATCTGGACTCAAGTGAGAAATCCAAGATACATTGTATAGGGGTGGGTGGGAGGGAGGGCCGGTTAATGCGTGGAGTCCAGTAGAACCTTTGTCATCCTTTGTTTTATTTTCCTCAGTAGGGTTTTGGCCAATATATTTAGCAGCTAATTATTAAACTAAAAGGGGAAATGTTGAGAACCTGGAATGTATTACACTGCAGTATCTGGATCATATGTGAAGAAATAGCAGCAAATCATGCATAAAAAAAGTATTTGTGCTTTGCTAGGAACTCCTGCAAATATTTAAGCAGAAATAATACAATACTGTATATGGAAGATCCACATAGACCAGAGAAGGAAGAATGCCAGAGAAGCGACAGTAGCTAATATTGTAATGAAAAATTTCTTGCAGATTTTGCAGCAAATAGGTCTTCCAAAAATAGGATGGTTTGCTCATTTTCTTTTTATTTATTTATTTTTTATGGCTGTCCTCTGTACAGGGCCGCAACTAGGGAGGGCAAGCGGGGCATGTGCCCCGGGCGCTGTGCTGCGGGGTGGGCCAAAATGATGCCCGGGGGGCACCAAAATGACAAAATAACCCATGGGGGCCCCCCGCAGAATCCATGTTTGCCCCAGGTGACACAGACCCTAGTTCCATCCCTGCCTCTGTATGGCTGCAACCGCAACTCAATGGTTGCAAATCATCACTAAATTGTTGCTATAGACAAGGAGTTTTCAAACTTTTTCAGGTTGCAGAACCTGTTCAAATCCCAGATCAAGAGGCAAAACTCCAGTAACAGAAAACTGGCTGTGTTAAAATGAAGGTGTTTTTTTTTTTACCCTTAATCTTTTGTGAATTAGGTTTCCATGGAACCCAGTTTGAAAGACCCTGTTATAGACAACTCAGTTCAGATCCCTGGAAATGTAATCCCTGGAGACCAGCTCTTGTTGTTTTAACAACTGGCTATTGCCAACAGTATCTTGAATCTGCTGAAAGATTAGACTTTGGTTGATAATTGGGTAGGCTTCTAGTCAGTAGTTTGCTTGGTAGAAGCAGGTGACTACATGCTACCACTTTGCATTTTCTTGCAATGCTATTGACCAAGGATGGACAACCTGGCAGTGGTGGGGAGTTATACTTAACATTTTTTGAGGGCCTGAGGGCCGCAGTAGGCATGGTATTGATGCAGATGTGTTGGGATACTTCATGCATACAAATGTGGTCCAGATTTTCCTTATTTTTCTGGTTTTAGTTTGGGGAGGTGGAATTTTTTTTCCACTTAACTGTGCTAAGCCTATTTTAAGGTTTCCATTATAGTTGGTTTTGTTTTTCTGCCTCAAAATGGAGAAAACCACCTTCTAATTCTCAGTGATTATAATCAGAAGGTTCTTTGAGGACAACAGAAAATTGTTTTGGAGGTTCAAGTTGTCCATCTCTGTGATTAAACAATGCGAATTAGGTCCGTTCTTAACCACAATGACAGTAACATGACAAAATGTGCATTGTGACATCACAAGGGAATTGTCTCGTTTAATGCTTATGCTGCAAGTGTTTCATCATTTTTTCTCCCCTTTCCCCACCTTGTGGATCCCTTGAATCACCCAGGGAAAACACACAGATCTTCTGAAGACTGGTCATATCTCTACCAAATTGTTCTGAGAGATGCTGATTGAATTTGTAGATCTAGGTTTACGTAAGGCATTTATTTTAAGGGAGCTAGTGCACCATAGCAGTGAAAGTATTGTACTGAGTCTGAGGACATCCAGGTTCAAGCCCTACTCAAGCATATGGCTGACTAAGTGTATTTGGACAAAAGTACCTCATAAGGTTGCAATTGTGAGGACAAAATTAGGGAGTGCCCCATGTATATTGTTCTGAGCTGCCAAAGAAAAGACAGGATATAGATGCAATAAATGCTAACTAACTAAAAACATTTACCCATTCTCTAAGAGCCAACTAATTCTCTAAGCCAGTGCTTTCCAAAGTCCCGCCGTTGGCGACACACCAATGGCAGTGGCGGTGTGCACGGCGGCAGCAGCAGTGGCGGCAGCCTCGTGTGTCGCGCTAAAACCCGGAAGCGCTGATGGCCCCCCGCCGCCGCTGCCACCGCCGCCTCGCACACCAGCGGCGACGCGCCATCAGCACTTCTGGGTTTTAGCGCGACACACTAATGTGTTGCGACACACAGTTTGGAAAGCTATGCTCTAAGCATACATTCAAAGGTATCTAAGCATCAACTTTCACTGCCCAGAATCAGAATTATCAGAGCAGTTTACACATATTGTAAATGATTAAACACCTACCCAGAAGACAGAGATATTAAGAGACTTGGAGAACTAGAAAATATACTATTTAACAAAAAGAAAACTCAGATAGGATTTCAAAACAGCCCAGTTGGTACCTTATATACTCAGTGGCCACAGGATTCTAGCTCACTACTGAGGAGAGAAAACCCAGAGGGAGTGGAATGGAATCACATGGAATGCCCTGGAAAAGGCATGGCAGCCTGGCTACAAGTTTGAATGGAAGCACCCTCATCCTTTTTTTTAGTAGTCCTTTTGGAGTACTTCTACATCACAATGGAGAGAACAGAATGAGCCATTCAGTGCTGTTCCTGCAGCTGACCAATCAGATCCCGCAAAAATATTCAATTAGTGCCTTATCCAAGCTACTGTAGGTCCTGGGATAACAAAATTCCTTCAGATCAACACAACACAAAAAGAAAATGGGGAAAAAATGCTAGCATGCACACTCACTACCATGCTTTCAGTGTTTGTCTGGTTATTTGCAAAAGAAAAAGGGGTGGTGGTGGGAGAAGAATAATGGGTTGAACTTGCCTGGCTATCACAATGTCACTCTTCATGTATTAAAAGTCCCACTGAGAGCAGGGAAGATGGCACAATATTTATGAGTCCTGAACTCTTGAGCATGTTAAATAGCCTCCCTTACTTGAAATACATGTACTCTGTATTTCAAAAGATTCTAACCAACTATTTCAGCAAATAGCTCTTCATACAGACCTATAATTTCAATTATTTCAACTTTGTGTACTTTAGAGCAGGGGTCCCCAACCCCACGGTACCGGTCCGTGGCCTGTTAGGAACTGGGCCGCCATGCCAGTCTCCGAACCCCGCCCCCTGGTCTGCGCAATTGGCTCCCACCTGCAAACCCCACCCCCTGGTCCACGCGATTGGCTCCCACCTGCAAACCCCGCCCCCTGGTCCGCGTGATTGGCTCCCGCCTGCAACCCCCACCCCCGGTCCGCGCGATTGGCTCCTGCCTGCAAACCCCACCCCCTGGTCTGCACAATTGGCTTCTGCCTGCAAACCCCACCACCCCGGTCCGTGGAAAAATTGTCTTCCACGAAACTGGTCCCTCGTGCCAAAAAGGTTGGGTACCTCTGCTTTAGAGTACAGTGCAATCTCATAGTTTACAGTCCACTGCTGGGTCTTAATGATCTGGTATAAGGTTGTATGTCAAAAAACAAAATGAAACAAAAAAGTCAGGCAAAAATTAATTCAGTCTGTGCTCTGTCATCTCTTCTCTGAAATGCTATCAAGAGCCCCTTCTAATTAAAATGCTAGCCAGACAAAAGCAGACTGAACACTGCTTATCTGGTCATATGCCAGTAAGTAAACTCAGGGCACAGTGAAAAGCAGATTAACTGTATGGATTTCCATCTTCTTCATGGCTACAGCTTGCTAGCCATGTGCAAATTACTAATTTGATTTAAAAGGAGGAGAAAAAGTAAAAAAAATGTTAGATTTGTTTTATGGCTACATTATCCAATGTATTTCTTTGCACTTGTTCTACTTGAGATAATGATAATGACCATAAACAGGGAGACAAGGAGTTTTGTATTGAAGATGTGCAATGCTTTAGATGAGAGTCTAGAACAATGCTGAGGAGCACGCAGGGGCATGAAGTGAGCACTTATTTGCAACTCTTTAAGGCAACTACATCTGTTCCTGGGATCACATAGGAGCTGCACCTAGACCAGCCCCTTGATCCCCATTGTGACCAATGAAGTATTATAAGTAAGTCCATAAAGAGCACCAAAAAATGACCATTGAGCAACACCCAGAATTCAGAAGTTTATTGTTTTCAGAGTTCTGGCATGTATGGGCGGATCTGTTTACTTCCAGTCCATATAAATATCATCTTTGTTTGGTCATTTTCTACTCCAGCCCATTTTTGCATTAAGCCATTAAAAAAAAACTACATGAAAAACGGTATTCAAATATGCATTTAAATCCATTGATTTCCACGTGTTTCACAAAATATGCATTCTCCGTGAGCTGCATTGGGTACCAGTTTGCTTCTGGGTCCAATTCAAGGTGTTGGTTATCACCTTTAAAGCCCTACATGGCATGGGACCTGGGTACCTGAGGGACTGTCTCATCCCGATTACATCTACCTGCCCCACCCGGTAATGCAGGGAGGGCATGCTTCGGACCCCATCAACAAAAGAATTCCATCTAGCGGGGTCCAGGAGGCGTGCCTTCTCTACGATAGCACCCGCCCTATGGAATATCTTGCCCCCGGAGGTGAGGCGGGCAGCCTCGCTCCTGGCCTTCAGGAAGTCTTTAAAGACCTGGCTCTGCCGCCTTGCTTGGAATGAAGGAAATAATAGTTCCTCCTGGGGGTGGTTAGCTTAGTAATATCCTCCTTTTAAGAACACACCATCGCTTGGATTTTTAAAATTTATTTTATAGTAGATTTTATATGTATAGGTTTTTAACTTTTTATAATATGATTGTAAACCACCCAGAGTCTACCATGGTAGAGATGGGCGGTGATAAATCCAAATAATAAATAAATAAATAATCTATCTGCGTATTAGTCTGAGAGGTACGGATAAAACCGGTGCATTTCAAAGTGCACAGTCAAATAGAATCTTCACACTATGGAATCTCTCATCCTGGAGATTCTGTAAAGCCTTCAGGACTGTAGTAATAAATAAATGATAGATCCATGCTCCCAGCTGCAACTGACAGAAGCAGTGTGGCACTGCAGCATGACACAAGCACCACTCCTTTTGTATACATGTTGTGATGTTGCACACATGTCCAAGCAGCTGGAGATGAAAGCAGCTGGAGCTGTGGATGCCCATGCCTGATTCCAGAATTGGTTCTATTCCATTTTTAAACCAGCTAATCTAATAGACATCGCCACTGTTTAGCAAAAAGTATGCTTGAATGCATACCTTGCAGACTTGTGGTACAATGACATACAGTATGTTTAACATGCATAATTAGGCTGTCTCTCTCTCAACCCCTATCTGCCCTGGCTTTTTCCATATGGTTCCAAAATTTGGGATTCTTTCTAACTACATTGGTCATAATTTTCCTTCTTTGTCTTGCTAGTTCCACCCTCTAAAGCCAACAAGTCACGACAAGGATGTCCTCTATCTCCTTTATTATTCATCCTAGTATTGGAAATTTTAAATAGAGACATTAGAAATGATGAACAAATAAAGGGACTTAAAATTAAACGAGAAGAATTTAAATTAAGAGCTTTTGCAGATGATTTAGTTTTGATATTGAAAGACCCTCTGGGAATGGCAGAGCATCTGATGAAGAAATTAAGAGAATTTGGGACATTGGCGGGACTCAAAGTGAATAAGCAGAAAACCAAAATGTTAATTAAAAATATGACCCGGCCTGATCAAGATCTGCTGATAGGTAAGACGGGATTTCAGATTGAAAATAAGATTAGATATTTGGGGGTAATCTTAGCAACTAAAAATAGTATGTTGTTTCAGAATAATTATATTAAAATATGGAATGATGTTAAAAAAGATCTGATAAGATGGGGGAAACTACAATTGTCTCTTATGGGAAGGATATCTGTGATTAAGATGAATGTTTTGCCTAGAATGTTATTTCTTTTCCAGACTTTACCAATTTTATCAACAGACTTACCATTTAAAGAATGGCAGAGGTATATTTCCAAATTCATTTGGCAAGGCAAGAAACCAAGAATTAAATATAAATTGTTACAATATGCCAAAGGAGGAGGTTTGAGTCTGCCTAATTTAAAATTGTATTTTGATGCCTGTTGTTTGCTTTGGATTAAGGAATGGATTACTCTGGAGAATAAGAAATTATTACAACTGGAAGGACATGAATTAAGATTCGGGTAACATGCTTATTTATGGTATGACAAAGTTAAAGGATTTTAAAAATCATTTTATTAGAAATGCCTTACTGAGAGTCTGGAATAATTATAAGGTAAGACTGTCTCCAAATGTACCATTATGGTTGTCTCCTCAGGAAGCAATTACCAGAAGAGAAAATGTGGAAGGAATCAGATGGCTAAAATATAAAGATCTGTTAAAGTTTGAAGGGGGTGAACCTAAATTTAAAAGAGAAATGTTGGAATCTGATGGATTTATATGTCATTGGTTCACCTATATACAATTGATGGAATGTTTTAAACTAGATAAAAAGAAATATAAATTTGTTAATGAAATAACACAACTTGAAATGGATTTATGTATAAATGATGATCATGTTATCACTAAGTTGTATAAGATTTTGTTACAGATGAATATGGAAGATGAACAAGTTAAGGATTGTATGATCAAATGGGCTAAGAACTTTGGATATAATATTATGCTGGATCAATGGGAGAATATGTGGAAGAAAGGTTTGAAATTTACGTTGAATTACAATTTGAAAGAAAATTTTTATAAGATGATGTATCGTTGGTATCTAACTCCTGATAAGTTGTCAAAAATGTATAGTGGTATAACTAATGTTTGTTGGAAATGTTCACAGGATGAAGGAACCTTTTACCATCTTTGGTGGACTTTTGAGAAAGCTAAAAAGTTCTGGGATCAAATATGTATTGTTATTCAGAAGATTCTTAAAGTAAATATACAAAGAAAGCCAGAACTTTTTCTTTTAGGTTTGATGGAAAAACAACTAGAGAAACAACATGGAGTTCTGTTACTGTATATGATCACGGCAGCAAGATTGTTATATGCACAACGATGGAAAGATCCGCAAATACCTACAGTTGAAGATTGGATTGTTAAATTAATGGGCTTGGCTTAGATGGCTAAATTAACAGTTTTAATAAGAGAACATTCTATACTTTTATTTCAAATTGGCAGCCATTTTTGGAATATTTGCTTGTAATTGAAAAAAAATGATGTTTTGATTGATGTTTTAAAGATTGAACGATTTGTTGTAATAGAAATAATGTTAGGTTAGGTTAATTATTTGTAAGAGATCAGTTTTGTATTTAATCTTATATCTGTATCGGAGATAGTCGGAAGTTGCCTTATCTTTTTTCTCTTTCTATTCACATCTTTATAGTTTGTTCTTTTTATTTTAGTTCTGTTTTCTATCTAATCTATAGTCCTTTCTTTTTTGTATTTTAAATATATAACTTGAAAATAAGATAAAATATATCTAAAAAAAATATAAAGCCAACAAGTCATGACCAGTTGTTCATCTAAACTAAAGCCAATGCAAAATAATTCACATTCTTGTTCATAAACCTGGCTTGAATATACAGTAAGAATATATGTTCTGTATTAAAATACAGTGAAGTCCTTCTATTTACCATTTCACAAAAATAGTAATTATCCTTTGTAATAGAATGCCGTCATTATCAGCACAGAGGGGTGTCTTTGACTAAATTTCTTAGAGAACTATTATTACAGTTGTATTTTTCCTTTCTTTGCTCATGCCCTATTTTAATACACAAAACATTACTTTTTTTTTAACAATGTCTTCTTTAGAGCTGAAGGAAGAAAATGAGATAATTTAGGCAGTGTTTGTGCCTATATGTCTGAGAGCATTCAGCTGTAGAGATCTTGGAAAGAAATGATGTGAGGAAGGAAAGTATAAATTTGGAATTCCCCTATGAAATGGAAGTTCTCTTTCAACTTCTTTTTAACATATTAGTGTTCTTAAAAACTCCCCAAATAGCTTTCTATGAAGCAGAATGTGTTATGTTAAATCTTTAATGCTGTTTCTTAATCTTGTAACAGTTTAATGTGTAAGTCCCAGCATCATTCTGTCCTATGGAGTCCTAACGTCATTATGTCCTAGCGTCATAAGTGTCAGAGATCACCCGATCTCTGCCAAAAAGGCAAGCAGACAAAGAGCTCATCAGAAGACTGGAAGTGGCGCGAAACTGACATTGCCGGTCTAGCAATGGGAATAGACCGGCTCGCACTCAACCGACGATCGGGAATACACATCTTGCCGAACGTTGCCTGGACAACCAGACAGACTGACCCCACGTGTTAGCAGCAAAGGACACTGGGGGAGGGAAAGGTTTAAATGTACTTATGTAAGGCGTTCCTTCCGATCGCTATAATCTCTCTGCGCTGAAGTAACTCCCAGACGCTAGAGTTCTTAGAAGCAGAAGAGTTTATTATAGGATACAGAGGTTAGCATGAACAAAGACTGGAATGCAGGTAACAGGAACAACAAGTACATTTAAACCTTTCCCTCCCCCAGTGTCCTTTGCTGCTAACACGTGGGGTCAGTCTGTCTGGTTGTCCAGGCAACGTTCGGCAAGATGTGTATTCCCGATCGTCGGTTGAGTGCGAGCCGGTCTATTCCCATTGCTAGACCGGCAATGTCAGTTTCGCGCCACTTCCAGTCTTCTGATGAGCTCTTTGTCTGCTTGCCTTTTTGGCAGAGATCGGGTGATCTCTGACAATAAGTCCTAGCGTCATATCTTCTATCGAGAACACTCCTCTATTTGAAGAGTTCTTTCAGGAATTACCAGCCGGAGGCTCCAGAGTCACCTATGACATTGAACTCCTCTTTTGCAGGCCCCTTTCCATACCTTCTTTCAACCTGAGTTGCTGGAAATTGGTGTGTAATTTCTTACTCTTTTGAGGTAGGAAACACCAAAACTGTAGCGTAAGTGTAGCACATAAGTGTAGTACATTGGCTGAAATGTTCAGCAGGGTCTAGTTCAAGTTCAACCTTAATCCTAGACGCCAACGCCAGTTGCTATTTCTCAGCTCAACCTACCTCACAGAGTCATGGAAGAGGGGGGAATTGGAAAAGAGAATGCTCAGCATGGCATCTTAAGCTTCCAGAAGAAAAATAGGATATAAGCCTAACATATCTATCTATCTATCTATCTATCTATCTATCTATCTATCTATCCATCCATCCATCCATCCATCCATCCATCCATCCATCCATCCATCCAACCAACTAACCAACCAGCCATCAAGACTTTATCAAGTTTTTAAAGTCCCTTCATCTAGACTCATAGTAGAAATACATGAACAATTGGAGAACAGTAAATGGACCAAAATCAAGGCAAAGTAAAGCCAGGCAGATTTTGTTTTAACCAGTTCTCATTCTGTTTGAATGAAATGCAAATTCTTTCAAAGGAGAAGAGAATTTTGGTGGAAGTCTTGTGGGTAAAGGATATCGTGTAATGTCCGTGTGCTTATGAGATACTCAAGGGGTATGCATGTGTAAACGTCCTGTCCTCCATTGTACACTCTTCTTTCCAGTGAACAGTAGCCCCCTGGCTTCCCATGCTTTGGCTAAACCTCATGGGAAGACACTGTGAGGAATTTTTCAATGGAAAACATCATGAGGGAATTTCTACCATTGGCTTTTCTTTCAGTAATGATGTCTATGAAGGTTCTCAGTCATCCAGGTGGAATTGTCTGTAGCTTGAATCATGTCAACTGGATTTCTATTTTCTCAGTGGAAACGTTTCGCTCCTTATCCAAGGAGCTTCTTCAGTCTGAGCAAAGTTGGCAAGGGAATCCTAAATATGTTTCTAGGTGGCTGTGTGACCTTACACCTGGGGCTAGGTCATGGTTATATTGAGATGTTATTTTTAAGTCCTTTTATCATCTAAAGGAGGATCGTTAAGATCACCATGCTGCTGTTGAGCTTGCGAAATGGTCTTAATCTTCCTAGGCACAGAAGACAAAGCAGGGAGGAAGATGGGGAAAAGATTGTGCCTGAGGCCCCCACCTCTATTCAAGGAAGGATTTTCCAAGTTGGCATACATGGATTCCTTGACCCCTCTCTCAAACCACCTATCTTCTCAGTAATGATGTTACCATTGCTACTAAGAGCTACTGGCCCTTAAGAAATTTTGGTAAATTTCACCTTCTCTTAGGAAAATTAAAAGAAATCTTTCCCCACCCCACCCTAATTTTTTTAACACACACATTTGCTGGATAATTTCAGAGTCATTTTGCTGCAAGACAAACTATGTTGATTGTGAACTTGAAGGATGGTGATTTTTCCTGGGGCTGCAGCAGAGTTGGATATAAAAATATCCCTTACAAGATGTTGATGGCCCTGATTTTCCCCTTGCTTGCTCATGACTGCTGACTTTTTTAAAAATTAAAATTAAATGTGTATACCATGCGTTAGTATTTCCTGAAATGCATAGCACATCTTTACAGCAGATTTAAGCTTTTTACTCTGAATTCCATTTAGATAGGAAAGTGGTGCAGAAAGATTTCATGTGTGACCAAAAAAATATTAAAACATGTTATTTGAGCAAAAAATTTAAACACCTGGTCTACTGGAAGATATGCCATTATCAAAAGTCCTTAGGTTTTATATGCTACAGTATATTAAAAAAGGGGACCATCTGTTTCCATCGGTATAAAAATACAGTAGTACTTTATATCAAGGGAGATGATCAAAGACTATCTCTGGTATCACTGATTTATGGGGAAAAGAATGCTATGGCATTTGACAAGTAATGAGAATCCTATAAATAGGAGAAGATTGTCCCCTGGTTTATCTTCATAATATGGAACATGACAACATCACTTCTACAAATAACAAATGCAAGTGATTAAGTAAAAATGGAACCACGGGGAAAGCAGTATCAACATGCTTAGAAGAATCAGGGTTTCAGAAAAACAAGGCCATCTAAAAAAGCAAGTGTTTTTTTAATTAATGGATCTGGCCCAAATGGCTAAATTAACAGCATTAATTAGAGAACACTCTGTTTCTGGATTTATGTCTGCTTGGCAATCACTTCTAGATTACTTGCTTGTGGTGGAAAAAAATGAAGCTTTGACTTTAGGTTTTAATGATTAAATGGTTTGTTTTAATAGAAATAATGTTACTATGGGTTAATTAATGGTAAGAGATTATACTTGTAAATTTATCTATATCTGTATTGGAGAAGTCGGAAGTCACTTTTCCCGTTTTTGCTTTCTATCTATTTGCACTTTTATAGTTTTTTTCTTTTTTCTTTAGCTCTATTTTCTAGCTTTTCTGTATTTTCTATTTTGTATTTTAGCTATACTTTGAAAATTAATAAAGTTCTTTTAAAAAAAACAAAAAAGCAAGTGTTTTTTTATAATTCCTTGAGGGTATTATAATGACAGGAAGACCCAGTAGGGGAATGACCAACACCATCATGATTTATTCAGGTTTCCAATTGTGGGAAATGCTGCTTAAGATGTGATGTATGAAGAGAACAAAGCATGGCGAGGTAGATATTGTTCCCAGGGAGCAGAATCACTTAGAATCATGCCTTCTTCTTCCAAGTGATTGGAAGGGAGATTCCATTCTTGGATAAAAGACAGCAGCCAAGCAGAACTTAGCAAGAGCAAATTTTTTAGCCCGGGGCACTGCAGATTGCACAGGGTTGTAGTCTAAATTAGACAACTACCAGTTCCTCAGCAGATAAGGAGTGTGGCAAGCTGAGGGTAGGGAGGTTGGTCTGGTGAGACCAGCATGCTGAGAGATGGCTTTCCATCCAGGGTTCAACCCCATTCTTTCCTAGGCATGTTTACTGTTTACTGTATGTGTAATGGCTAGCTGAACCATTATAAATTCAAAAGTGATTTTTTTTTGGCAGTGGTGGAGAATATAATATTGTTTAAAACATAACCCAATAGGAAAATATTCATAACATGTTGGGAGAGTTTGTTTTAGTGCCCTTAATCTATACCAGAGCTTTCCAAACTGTGTGTCAGGACACGTTAGTGTGTCAGCTGCAGTGTCTGGGTGTGTTGCGGCCGCTGCCGACTCCAAACCTGCTGTGATTCCGCGCAGGTCCTAGTGCCTGCCTTGTGCCCTGCTGTAAGAGTGTGTCGCGGAATGATGCATGCCTAAAAAGTGTGTCACCAACATGAAAAGTTTGGAAAGCTCTGATCTATATACTTAAACTGTCTGTTTCCAAAGTATCTGTCCTTGCCTTTCCTGTTCCAGTGCTAGTTATGATGAACCTTCATATCTCATAAGCGGATGTAAAATGTAACAGGCAATGATGACAAGGCAGTCTGGACATTTCTTTTCTTTCTTTTTATATTCCAGGATATGGTAGTTCAAGGGAACAGGGGAGGATTCTCACATTCTCCTAGTGATCAGCTGGGTTGAGTGCTGAGTGGCACGGTAAGCTCTCTGTTTTCTGGGATTTGGGGTCAGCAAAAGTACAGATTAGCGCAAGTTGTGGAAGAAACCTGTTTTGGAGGAATTGGGAAGTGGAAATGGCAATAGTGGAAGTGTCTTTATATTTTAGCCATATTTTTGAAGAATAATGCATAGCACACAGTGTAACATGACATCTCCACTGTTGTGCGCATATTAGACTTAATTTGATGGAACATTTCATCTTCGAGCTGAAATCTTAAGCTCTTCAGTTTCCTAAATAGCTTCCATCTTTAGAAGCTTATCACCTTCCTGATCATTTGTCAATGCAAAAATTTTACATCTTTTTTTATACATCTTTCCTTTTTCTTCACTTGTAAGTGAACATCAAGATCCATTCATCAGGAATATAGTTCAGATGTCAGCAGCTGAGATCTTACTCCAGTCAAATCAATAGGTGTCATTAATTATCCGCAGAATGAATCAAAAAGACCATTGTGATGGGCAATGGGCCCTGTCCAACAGTTTCAGATGTTAACAATGTGAATAGGAGTTAGTTTTTTAAAGGCTGCAATAACTTAACAGCTACTGCATGAAACAGAAGGCTGCAATGCTATCTTTGTTTGCTTTCAGGATCCTAGTACTGTAGAAACACAAAGAGTGCATCTTTGATTTTGCAATAAATATCATTTTATTATTTATTTATTTAAAACAAGATACAACTTCTTTTCTTTTTCAACTGAGGATTTATTTCCTGGAAAAGTGCATTGTATTACTGGAACAGATAGAATGTAGAAGAGTCATCTCTATCATTAGTAGATTCTAGAAGGTGTTAAAATGTTGAATCTACCTCACAAATAGCCTGCCTAATATTCCTGGGTGTCAGCCTACTACACTTCAGTACAGTGAATTCTGCAGCATCATCTGTACTATAGACATAAGATTTAGGAATGCCAGTTTTGTTCTTCTTCTAAGGCAGCTCTGATTGGACTTATTAATCATTAGTCTTCTTCTCTGCTTATATTCTGAGGAAGTGGAACCCAAGGACGTTGATAGGATTCTCTATGGCATGAATGCCACTACTGTAAACTTAATCCATGCCTTCAGGTGGTAAAGGTATCCAACTGGAATGTGTATAAGAATTGAGGGTTGGACGCATCATTTTGCAGAGGTTCCCCACCTTATTGGGTGGTTCCAGTTAGAAGTGATGGGGAAGGACTGGTTGAGCCAGTGGATTCTCAGTATGGAATATTGCAAGATTCAGTTTTCTTCTCACTACTATTTACAATATGTAGGAAGCCACTGGGACAGGTCCTACATCAGTTTGGTATGAGGTAATATCAGTATGCTGATGATGCACAATTGTATATCATAATCTCAGGTAAACTGGAGATGCTGTGAAAGTCCTGGTCTGATGTCTGCAGGCCAGAGCTTTCCAAACTGTGTGTCGGGGCCCGTTAGTGTGTCGGCTGCAGTGTCGGGTGTGTCGCGGCTGCTGCTGCCTCCGAGCCCTGCCAGGATTCCACACAGGTCCTAGTGCCTGCTTTGTCCCTTGCTGCCTCCAAACCTGCCCTGCCAGGATTCCACGCAGGTCCTAGTGCCCGCCTTGTGCCTTGCTGCCTCCAAACCTGCTGTGATTCCACGCAGGTCCTAGTGCCTGCCTTGTGCCCTGCTGTAAGAGTGTGTTGTGAAATGATGCCCTGCTGTAAGGGTGTGTCGCGAAATGATGCATGTCTAAAAAGTGTGTCACCAACATGAAAAGTTTGGAAAGCTCTGCTGCAGGCTGTGAAAGTCTGGATCTGAGTCTGAGAGTCTGAGTCAAACAGCAGAAGATATTCCTGGGATAATGAAGACATGAGTTATTAACAGGCATTTGGGTGCTAATAAGGGGCTGTAACAGAAGAAGATATTCCTGGGATAATCAAGACACGAGTTATCAACAGCACTTTGAAATGAGACTAGAAACAAATTGCCAGCATACAGAATATTCATCTGTATCTGCCAAAGGTGATCTGCCACAGTGTACACGGATGGGTGTTTCTAAACTACATTTGGAGGCGACCTCATATAGAACATGTTACAATAGTCTATGCGCTTTGTGTGCATCTTTGTATCTTTCCTTGTAACTTTGAATCAAAAGGTGTGCAAGTGATCTAGAGTTAAGTCCTCTGCTACTCTAAGCAATGTGTGCAAAAATTAAATAATTGCATACTTTTTGCTCAATGGAAATGATTGACAAAAAGAGTGGCTTAGGAACTTGAGGAGCAGGAGCAATCCCCATATCATTCACATGCAAGGAAGCGTGTCAGAACCAGAGCTGCTCATCTAAAAGTCTTTATGTTAATTTGGGAGAACAAACTTTTTCCCAAGACACCTTCCCACTTCTCATTCTGCCAGTGATGGGCAAGCAGCTTGCCATCCTGTGGACAGGGGACTAATAGAATATGTAGCAGCAATCTAGAGCTCAAGACTTTTCTTGGTTTGCAGTATTAAAACATTTGTGTTGGGTTGATTAAAAGGATGATAATAAACACAGCTATAAGTTATTTGCTGGATGCACCACAGGATTTGAGAAACTTTGCCTCTTGTTTTAGCCATCATCTCTTTCGGATCCAAATGCCATCAAGAGAAAAGCAATGTGACAGATTAAAAGAATAATCTATTTTATCAAATGATTCCTTGAACAAAGTGATCCAAGGCATCCATTGCTCTGTCTGCCTATTGTTCTGGCTTTATTGCCAGAGTCAACAGAAAGGTTCTTAAGAAATTTATTATTTGAGTATAATTCATTCTGGGTATTTTAAAAAAAAAGAAAGAGAGAAAGAGAGACAGATTAATTTTATCAAAGCATGTTAAGGGGGTGTGCAAGTCACATGTCTTGTAATTTAGTAAAATTAGTGGCAACTCTCAAAGAGAAAAGCAGCTTTGGCTGTATCTCATTACCTCCTTCTTCCTAGCCCTACTATTGTGAAAAGAGCATCCTTCTGATCAGCAGGAATGATCTTTAAATAAATTCTACTGTATGTTCATTTGTTTACTTGTTTGGCTTAACATAATTTACATTTCTTCCTATAATTGAAGCTGAAATGGATTTTAAATGAGAAAATTGTCACACAAAAACAAAATGAACCCATAGAGCATCATTACTTTTAAACAGAGAACAGAGGAAATTACACGTAGCAACTAATCAAGCTGAAACTAAGAAAGAAACAAAATCCATGAGGTAGAAAAACTGTAAAACTATAATATAATTTAAAAGGTAGAAGACCGAAAAGAATTTAAGTAGGTGCCAGGTGAGCGAGTCTTGAGAGGACATTCCACAACTGAGGAACCATTATTAAAAGTGTTGTTTATCTCGATTTCATGTACAATTAAGTCAATTGGATACTTTTACATTAATAAATATGAATTTGAATGCTACACATTTTTACTCAAAAATTTCTGAAGGCCAAGTGGGTCCCCCAAAATACCAAGTTTGCATGATTAGATCCTAATACAGAAATAGGTTACAGAAACGTTTGAACTTTAGAATACTACAAAGCTATTCCTATTGAGACGGAAGGTATGTACATCTCAAATTTCTTACATGTGCGTATTACTTGTTGATTAGTTATTTTAATTATTTCTCTTTCTCATAGTTGAAGAATATGTGAATATTATCTGTTGATACAGGCCCTTCATTTCATTAATTACATGGTTTTTTTCCTGCTGAAAAGAAGAGAGTTAGTGTTTAAAAGCGATTGTAGTAAATGCTATGTATGAATATTTAAACTGATAAATAGTAAGGTGTTTGGGGTTTTTTGGTGAAATTGTAAAAAGAACCTGATCATTTAGAATAAGAAAGGGCTCCAGAGGATACCTCAGAATAAGCCTCAGATTTAAGGTATGATATATCGAACAAGCTTTTGCCCAAACATTATCCCCATTTTTTGCAGAAATAGCTGTCCATTTCTTGCAGAACGCTTGTGCCTTTAACAATTGTATTCAATTGTTCAGTGTGTGCAACTTTTGTTGGCATGGAGATGCTGGGATAACTTTTTTATTGATCTTCTACCATTAAAGGTACCAGAGATGTAACAAAAAAGCGTAAGAACCATCATTCTCTCTCTGCCCAATTTATCTCACAGGGTTATTGTTGCTGTGTAGAAAAATGGGACATATATTATTTGACCCACATATAACTACACTTTCTATGTAGTGATGGTTGCTGCTGTCTCTTTTTATAATTCCACAGTGATTCCTTTCTCAGGGCTCCTGGGTGAAGCAGTTCTTTGCATAAAAACCTTCTGCTTCATGTCTAAACCTCTTCTTGGTGAAACAAATTCCAAAATGGAGCTGCTCTTTGCTTATTTTTTAATTTGTGTAATTAGAACTATTTTTTTCTGTTCTGTTTGCTTTGCTAATCAGCCTGTCACTAAACGATTCATAAAGCTATTACAATCACTGGCCATTAAAACGAACCTGGGTAGTTTTGTTTTCATACCCATAATTTAAAAAAAAAAAGAAAAACAGCAATTATCTCTTCACAAATGTTTTATAGGGCTGTATCAGTCATTTGCAAGATGATGCTTGGGACTGAATGTGTTTCAGTAGCATGCTTAGTGAATAAATTACATTCGTACGATGTTCAGGATGGTTGCATCTCAGGGTTGAGGTCTCCAAGGAAAACTGGGTGTGGAAGGTTTCAATCCTATACACAGTTATCTGGGAGTGAGCCCCACTGAAAGTAGTTTGAGTACATGGGCAAGATCTAGCTATACTAGTCTATACCCAAGGGTTCCTTTAGCTGCAGTGGCAGACAAAATAGACAGTTCCTTTAGCAATTAATGTAATTATGTTACATATAAACTCAGTGCTATACAGCTATAATGGGCAAGGAATATTTTGGTCTGCGGGTTGCAGGGGCATGGCAATGACATGGTAGGGGAAGCACTGCATGTCCTCATGGCATGCTGGTTCTTGTAGATTCAAAAATACTACTCTGAGTGTTAGGGGAGTGGTGGTGATTTTGAAGAATCAAGGGAGTTTACAACTCTGAGATCCCCAGTGATCTCCCATTCATGTACTAGCTAGGTCCAACACTGTTTGCAATGCAGCGCTTGTATTTCTTGTAGTGTAACATCTGGCTGACCTTGCTGAGCACCGAAACTAAGCAGGGCTGGCTCTGATTAGTACTTGAAAGGAAGACTGCCAGCAAATTTATTGTGATATTTATACCCCACCTATCCCCTCCCTAATGGAGGACTCTTCCAGGGCTGTAGGCTAGACTGTTTGTTTTTTAAACACCCTAGAAGGAAGAAGTGGCTCACCTCTTTTGTACTCCTGCTAAGAAGACCATGTAGTCATTTCTGTAAAGTCACCTGGAGCTGAGTTTAACTCAGTGCAGACTCCACCTTTTAATCCCATCAGCTACAGTATAGCCAAAATGGCAAGAGTCTATGAAAGTGGCAAGAGTCTATGAAAACTGTAGGCCAA
This sequence comes from Charina bottae, assembly GCA_023362775.1. Classification (NCBI taxonomy): domain Eukaryota; kingdom Metazoa; phylum Chordata; class Lepidosauria; order Squamata; family Charinaidae; genus Charina; species Charina bottae. The sequence continues at coordinate 40,440,593 of JALMGJ010000007.1, read as the reverse complement.
AACATTTAGAGCAGAGCTTTCCAAACTGTGTGTCGCTACACATTAGTGTGTCGGCTGCAGTGTCTGGGTGTGTCGTGGCTGCTGCTGCCTCCGAACCCTGCCAGGATTCCACGCAGGTCCTAGTGCCTGCCTTGTGCCTTGCTGCCTCCAAACCTGCCCTGCCAGGATTCTGTGTAGGTCCTAGTGCCTGCCTTGTGCCCTGCTGTAAGAGTGTGTCGTGAAATGATGCCCTGCTGTAAGAGTGTGTCGTGAAATGATGCCCTGCTGTAAGAGTGTGTTGCGAAATGATGCATGTCTAAAAAGTGTGTCACCAACATGAAAAGTTTGGAAAGCTCTGATTTAGAGGGCCCAAGGTCACCTATTGCTTCACTAAGGTTTTCAAAGCTTAGTCAGTAACACTTTTGAAAGCAAGCCCAGTTAGCTTTTTCCCACTACTGTCCCAGCTTCTATCACAATCCACAAGGCAGGGCTCTTTTCCATGCCCTTTTCACATGTGGATTGATTCTGTGCCATCAGGTCATTTCCGACTCCGAGCGACCACAGAGAGAGAGAGAGATTTCACATGTTGCTCCATCCCATTTCTGTGCATTCTAGGACTTGGGTCCCCAGTTATGGGATTCTCTCCCCCACCCTTCTGGCTCCATCTTTGGATGCATTTAAGAATATTAGAAAACGTATTTAATGAAACAAATTGGTGATGGAAGCAGTGGTGAGCGGATATCAAGAATGGCACTTAGCATCATGAGGTGGTAGGGCTATTTTGCTGTAGAGCTGTTAGCAAAGGTACCAGGTCTAAGGTTTAGGATGTTATGGCTCTTAAGTGTTGTTTTTACTATGACTATATATCAATTATGGTGTATATTGAATTTATTGTTTTTGTGCTATTTTAACGGTTGCTAATTTTTACTTGTTAATTTAGATTTCGTTTGTTTGTTTGAATAATAGTGGTTTATATTACATACAGTCCTAAACTAGCTATCAGAATCACTATTGTACCTCTCTGCAACATATCGCTATTTATCATACACTAAAGGAAGATAAGGAACCATAAGCTTATTGTAACCATTGCAGCCGTTCAACTTTTACATCCGATTTAGTCTTCATTTTATAATGTTCAGGTATCAAGATCTCACTTTCTTCCCTTGGGAGAAAGAGCGGATCATTAAGCAGCATGGAAGGCAATGGATTCATCTTCTTAATGGGCTCCTTCTCACATGCCATTGTTCTAATTGGCCAAGATGCACAAAGTAACCATGTTCACACACCCTCCCCCTTGAATATTCTTGGAAGAAGCACACTAGCAGTGTCCAGATAGAGAATGAGTCTTTGCAATAGAAAGTCTCCATAATGAGTCAGGAAAATTAGGTTAGCATGGGTAGGTTTTTTGAATTTGGAGTCCAGATTAAATGCTTTTACCGACCCATTTCATTTTTTGTAAGCAGAAGGAAAAAAGTCATGGAAAAAAAATCAGATTCATTTCCAGCATAGCAGTAACATATGCAAACTTAGAAGTATGAAACACTGAATTCAATACTGCTTATTATCCTGAAAGCATGCTTTACAGGTTTTCAAAATCTTTCTGTCTATGTGTGGGTACAGCAGTGTGCATGCATGCAAGCAAGCAAGTAATTTGTGTATGAGAATGGGCTATGTCTATATACGCAGAGGGAGCTTAATTATTAATGTTACAAATAAGATGTTTTATTTTATAGGCAATTACTTTTAATCAGTAATTAATTTCATTTTTGTCCTGGACCTTCCTTTTTATTTATTTATTTATTTAGAATGTACCCTCTGGCCAGTGCTTATATCTTCATACATATATGTAGACACATATACAAGTATGTCACATGTGCACATTTGTTGAAAGAAAAACACTCTACCATAATTAGTTTCAGTGGAAATTGCCAGCTTTCATTGAAAAGATTGTGAAGCTGGGCAGCATACACAATATTTCAATATGTTCTCTCTCTCTCTCTCTGTCTCTCAAATTTTTCCAACATCTTAAGTCCGGGGAAATTTTCCATTTGTATGATACGGTAAATGAACATAGACTCATCATAACGACTTCTCCTAAATAATTAAAATGTTGTGGACAGTGTTCTCAGTAAATTAGAGACATTAATGAGAGAAGTTGGAACTGCTGGATTAAATGCAACGTCATTAATAGTGTTAGACTGAATCACAGATATAAATATATTCAGAAATATTATACTTTTAAGAAAACAGCTCTTCGTTATGAAAATTTGGAATTAGCAATGGTTACGTCAACATAAAGTTCTTATTGCTGACTATATTCCATCACTGTTACAGTACTAAGCTCGTTCATATTAGTCTCTGTGTTCCATTTTTGTTAGATCTAATTTTGGAGTAGAATCTCCAATATTGCTCCTGAAACTATTTTCTTCAGTGTTACCTTTCAGGGACTTGTGAAAGTTTGTCTACAACTCCCCACTCACCCACTTCCAAAAAAGTATTGTTCTGCTCATATGCAACTTCCAAAGTAGTCATTAAATATAACAGTCATTAAGCGTATCTACCTGTAGTGTCATGGAAACTAAGCTACAATTAAAATACCTGAATGGTAGTTGATTTTTAAACATGTGAAATCTCCCAAAAGTTCCTGTGCATTTAAGGCTACAGGCATTTCTACCCAGGACATTTGTGCTGCTCTGCACCTTTGCGCTCTCTCTTTAGCAGGTGGGCTGATTTACTTCTGGTTCAGATGTGGGTGCAGGAGAAATGGCTCTGAAATGGTTTTCAGCTGGAAAGATAAAACTCTGATCATGTGACTGTAGCTTGAATCATGTCAACTGGATTTCTATTTTCTCAGTGGAAACGTTTCGCTCCTTATCCAAGGAGCTTCTTCAGTCTGAGCAAAGTTAGTAAGGCTCAGACTGAAGAAGCTCCTTGGATAAGGAGCGAAACGTTTCCACTGAGAAAATAGAAATCCAGTTGACATGATTCAAGCTACAGACAATTCCACCTGGATGACTGAGAACCTTCATAGACATATCTGATCATGTGAATGTTCCACTCCCCCAATGAGGCATTCTTGTTTTCCCTGGTTCTGAACTTCAGTTGCCTCAACAGGTCTTGTAAGGGGAATGCTAGCTTGGCAGTTTTGCATCTCCCACTTAGTAGCTTAGAGGAAGTGAGCAGGGGTGAAACTGAGAGATTCAGGTTCCCTTTTCTCTGGCAGGAGAGAACCCATGCAAGGCCCCACACTTCCTGTGTTTTTAATTTCTTTCTTTCCTTCTCGGGTGGAGCGATGACTAGGGAGATTTTAGTTGTTGCAGCTCCTGTGACAGCTTGCGTTAGGGTAGTGGTTTTCATTTTTTGTTGCCAGCATTTCTGAATGAGCAGAAGCAATGGCAGTTATGGGTCATTTTCAAACTGCTCTTGAAAGAATGGAGATTGGAAAATTTACCGGTGTAGAGGCACTCTTCAGTAGTCCAGCTCAGTAGCAGTCAGACAGCAGATGGGAGAGAGGTGGAATAAAATGGAATACCCTGTAATAAGATATAGCCTGGCAAGATTCACAAACAGAAGTTCGCCACACTACAACCTCCTTGTTTCAAGTTCTAATCATATAAATGAGCTGTGACCTTGGTTGTAACCATCACCAGAAACCTGCCATCTTCCTAGGGCTTATTGGTGTTCAAAGCCACATCTAGATACAAACCAGGTCCAGCATGGTCCCCAATCTATATTCTCTGCCGGTCTCAGTTCACTGGGATATGAAAGGGGAGAGAGAATTAGGATTCCAGTATTCTAATGTGCAGCAGATCAATGGATGAATAAGCCATTTGTCTTAAGAACATTTGAAGTTAAACTTTTCTTAAAAGAGGAAATGTCATAATGGAACACCAGTGGGAAAATTCATTTGGAACACATAGGAGAAAGGGAAAAATAATATTGCTTTTGCAGAATGCTGCTATTAAAGATGAACTGGAAGTCCATTTGACTTTTGTGCTCATAGGGTTAACATTCACAGTTAAAGTTAAGGATTTAAGGCAATCCTTAAAATGGGTTTTAAAAAACCCTTTGTCTCTGTGATGTTGTCTTTAAATGATACTAGAAGAACAGACATTATGGATATGGGCTTAAGAACCCAAGGAAGAAAAGAGAATATTATTTGGGGCTCTTAATGAAATAAGTATTGTTTCCCTTTAGTTTTAATCAAACCGTTAATCAAAACAAACACAGAGAACATAATCTAATGGTCTTTCAGTCTTCACTGTACATCAAGATGGGAAAAGCACTTACCCTTATTAAAGTTTCCAGGAAATTAGCAAAGTTAATATCACTAAAAATATTCTAAATATGTTTCTGGACATATACTGCAAATCTTTGGATTATATCCTTTTGTTATTGTTGCATTTATTTCATTACTGTGATGTTAAGATAGAATGTTTCTTTGGCAAAAAAATAATAGTTGAAATTAATATATCTGTAGATCACCCTAGTTATACTGTGGGAGTTCTATTACTATGCCACTTATAGGTTTCCACCCACGCTGGGAGTAGATCAGGTGTAATGAAATTTCAACTTTTTCCCCCGTGGTACTTGCTCACTGCCTATTACAATGCTCATAACTTTTTTCAATGGAAAAATGGTGTGGAGGAAGAAAAGAATTAAATATCTTTCTCATACTATCTTTTGTAACCTTCATGAGGCCAAGGTCTGTGCAATCAGATTTATATCACTCAGGGTGCCTGCTGGGGCAACCTTTATGGTCTCCCAGTCAGAATTTCCCCTAGTTCCAGATCTGCAGAGACTGGCTCCCCCTTCTCTCTTCCCTGCTGATTCCCTAACTCCAATGTCACAATATCTTATTTATGTTCTATTGATTTCTTTTCAGATTTGCATTGCCATGCTTTCAGGAAACCATCCTCAAGATACAAGTTGAGGAAAGATCATACCTCTCCGGTACATTTGTTATCCTAGGGACACCAGGTTTTAATCCGCTTCACACCTGGTAACCATGCAAAACTTTTCTCCTCTAATTATACTGAACCAAAATAAGCTTGTTACAAATTGGGAATGACAGCTGAATAGGAACATCCCTTCATTTCACGTTTGCGTTCTTTTTCTCAGTTTCGTATGAAAACCATTAATATGAGAAAGCATTTGGATTAAAACTAGTATGTTAGATATTCATAATGTAATGTTTATTGTAATGTAACATTAGTTCATAACATAAATTGGCTGAAAGCCTGCTCAACTTCAAGCGAAGGAAGAGAGGTATCCATCAGGCAGTTGATTTTCAGTGTTACAAAAGTCCAGCAAGTTGTTGATTGTTCAATTTATTGTTATTGTACTTTTACCTAGTAAAGTGGATTTTTTTCTTGCCTCTTGCAGTTTCTGGGATCTTTAGAGCACTAACAATTCAGGGAATACCAAATATTTATAGATTAAACAGAAGCTGTCATTTCAGAAATTCTCCCTCACATCATGGATAAAATGTTAAATAAGTCAAATCAATATTCCAGGTAGCCAGCTATACCTACTGGTTTCACACTAGTTTTGACTCTGTTAGGAGTATAATTTTACAATTTTCTTCTGAATTCAGTAGCAGAATTATGGGGATATCTGTTTCACTGCAATGAATAAGTGTACATACAGGTAGTCCTCACTTAATGACCACAATCGGGACTGGAATTTCGGTTGCTAAGTGAAGCAGTCCCAATTTTATGACTTTTTTGCGGTGGTCATTAAGCGAATTGCCGTGGGCATTAAGTGAACCATGTGCTTGGTAAGCGAATCACGCAGTTCCCCATTGATTTTCCTTGCCAGAAGCCACCCAGGAAGGTCAAAAATGGTGATCATGGGACGCTGCGACGGTCATAAATGCAAACTGGTTGCCAATCACCCAAATCGTGATCATGTGACTGTGGGGACACTGTGACAGTTGTAAGTGTGAGGACTGGTCATAAGTCTGTTTTTCAGCACATTGTCAGTCCAAACCATCACTAAAACAAATGGTTGTTAAGCAAGGACTACCTGTAATGCTAGATCATTTTTACTGCTTTTACAGTTATAGTTGCAGTATATGCTGCATAGGCAAAATATCTAATAAAACCTAGAACATTGTATAATTCCAAAGAAGGGTTAGATCAAAAGCCACAGGTAGGACACATTATTCATGACTAATTTAAATTCCACCAATGTTAGTGGTTGTATTCTGTGCATGACTAGGGATGGGCAAATATATCAAGTACAGTTCTCAGTTTCTCGCTTGTGTAAATATGTCAAATGCACTTCATTAAACTAGAGAATAGTTTTGAAAAGCACTAAAATTGGGATGTATTTGATACATGTTTTTCCAAACATGCATTTTTCTCTGCAATTTTGTGCCAAGAGTATTCATTTACAAAATGGTATAATAATGGTATAATAATGGTATAAAGCCCTGCCTGTTACTTTCCAGATGTGTTGAATTATAACTTCCAGTATTCCTAGCTAAATCTAAAGGATGACACTTTGAAGAAGACTGGGATAGTATTTTCAAAAAACACAATGTCAATGCATTTCATCCAAACAGCCAACTTATGATTTATTTCTCTTTCTTTTGGGGGCATCCTTGTAATTAGAACTGGTAAGTGGAAAAAGCTGGACAGAAGATGTTGCTTTGATCCATTGAGCCAGATATAATCCTTACCATATATTCTGGTTTTGTTTGTTTTCAGTGACTTGATTATTGTTACCTTCTTAAAACAGTTGTCCTTCATTGCAGCTTTGATTGATTTGATTGATTGATTGATTATGTGCCATCAAGTTGGCATCAACTCTTAGTGACTACCTAAACCTAGAGAGATAGCAATGGGAGCCAGTTTGGTCTAGTGGTTAAGGCTCCAGGTTAGAAACCAGGAGATTGAGTTCTAGTCCCGTTTTAGGCATAAAAGCTGGCTGGGTGATTTTGGGCCAGTCACTTTCTCTCAGCCCACGATGTCAGGCTCAGGCAGCAAGCCGGTCAGTCAATTCCTGTTGCAAGCAATGGATCAACAGAATGTTGAAATGTTGAATCCAAAAAGCGGGCCCTGCACCCGCAGGAAAAACACTAGGAAGAAAAAAAAAGGTAAGATTTTTTTCCAGGTCAATCTGTCCCCGATCTGGTCCTTCAGGTCTTACAGCAGTAGGACTGTAACTGAGTCCATCCACCTTGCTGCTGGTCATCCTCTTCTTCTCTTTCCTTCCACTTCCCCCAACATCATAACCTTCTCAAGACAACTAGTCTTTGCATAATGTGTCTAAAGTATCATAATTTGAGGCTGGTTATTTTTCAGCTTCTACTCCTTTGATATTGTTTTTTTCATTTTAACCTAAACTGCCACAAGTTCAGAATTTTGTTTGTCATGATGGAGGAAACCTTAACAAGAATGGGAAACTGAGTGTACCTTTGCAACTACAGCATGATGAAGTCTGTGGAAAACAGCTACATGCACAGAAACACAATGTGAGTCCAAAATCATGCATTCCTTCAACCAAGCACTTAAATCATGAGAGGCTTCTCTTGAAACGTCCAAAGAAGAACTGTGGTGCAAAGCAGCAGAATAAAACAGCACTGTGGATAGTGAGCTGCTTGAGAGAGGGGGCAATTTGGATAACTGCCACTCACATCTCCTGGGAGCAATTCTGTCTACCACAAATGTCAGTCAGGGAGACAGTTTGGTGGGAGGGGATGGATCATAAAAGAACAATAGAGCTGACTTGTCTTCCCACCAAGACTAGCTGGAGCACCAGGATGAAGAACAATGGTTGGTTAACAACTGAAACCACGGCAATGATTGTTGGAAATTACCATGAATTTTAAACATCTGGCTGTTTTTCATATGAGTCTATCAAGTGCTAGTACATGTTTAAATATTCAGTGGAAGTGGAACAACTGCAGGATTAGTGGGAAAGGGGATGGTTGGCAGGTTTTATCCTCTCAGAATGGTTTAGTTTGTCGGTAAATTTCATCTCATTCAAGTAAGACACCAAACAGATATGGATAGTTGTGGTCTCCCTATGCTATGTGGGTGAAAAAAAAGCTTTTCCCTGGAAAAGACCAACATGCTGATGAGGTTATAACAGGCTTTATTAGGCAATGATCATTGGGGCATCTTAAAAAGAAAGATACCATTATATGAATTTCATATGGATATTCATTAGCTGGTTAACATAGTTTAACATGCATGACTTAGCAGTTGTACATTTGAGACTTGTGCAAATCTAAGTAGCTTGGGTGTTCTTTATCAATGCATGCTGTTTGTGTATTCTCCATGGTCAACTGGTTCTAACTTGTGTTGTGTCCTAGAAGCTGGGTCTAACACCCATAGCTATGCAAGCTGGGGGTGAATGTCTTGTTCATTCAAAGCATATACTTTATTAAGAGCTTTGCCTGAGTATGTATGTATGTATGTATGTATGTATGTATGTATACGTATATATTGCTTAAAGAGTACAGAGTAAAATTTCCCCACAGCTAGACAATAAAAATACAGCCCCATTTTTCTGAATTTCATTCTGGATCCAAGGATTAAGACTGGACTACTTCCAGAGTCACTGGGATTGGATGGCACCATTTTTAGATCTTTGGATCTGAGCTCCATATCAAATCTTATGGTATCTACATTGCAAGTGATTCTCCAAGATTTCAGGTATAAGTCTTGCCCAGACCTAGCTGAAGATGCAAGGGATTGAGACTTCAACCTTTTGCATGCAGAGCAGGTACTCTACCACTGAGCTATAGCTCTAACCCTGTCCCCAGCTGGGTTACATTTGACAGATATATTATTTTCCATGTAGTTAGATCCAACCTATGAAACTCCCTACCAATTTCTGTTCATCAGTAACTGTCCCTCACCGCTGTCTGATTGTTGCACAGGGTCTTTTTATTCTCAGTAGTATTTAATAAAGCCTTTCTGAGTTTTGGAATGGTGGGACCATAATCCTCATAATCCCTGATTATTAGCCATGATGGTTGACAATGATGGTTACTACAACCTCATGCTATCTGAGAAAAGCTGGACTGAATCTGATAGGAATGTTGTTCCTAATTGAGAGTACAGTTCTATGCTGTACCCACTAATCTGGGAGTTTATGTCTAAGTAGACATGCATGGTTTCAGTCAATATCTTTTAATGTCTTTTAATTATAATTTTGTGGAGTCCTTGGTGCTCTCTGAGCTTGGTTGTCTGCTTGCAGACATTTCATTACCCAACTAGGTAACATCATCAGTGCTAGTGAGTGTGGGGTTTGCTCCTTGTTTATATACAGTAGCTTGTCCTGCCAGTGTTGATGGGGCTGTGGTTTTCTCCTTGGTAGTTCCTTGATTAGGGTATTGTTTTCTGCTTGATTGTTTTTCTGGTGCTAATCCCTGCTTATCTGAGTGTCAGCTGCTGGAGAGGATGTGTTCTGATTTTTTTGTTTCCTTCTTAGCTTTTTTATTGTCCCCTTTGAATGGTATATACATAAATGTGGTTTATTTTATTTATTATTACATTTATATCCCGCCCATCTCCCCCACAAGGAGGGACCCTGGGCGGTTCACAACAAAGTTTAAAATCAATTAAAACAATAAATATCAATAATAAACAATAAAGTGTGTGTGTGTGTGTGTGTGTGTGTGTGTGTGTGTATATAGAGAGAGGGGGCCAATCTTATTTCAGGGAGAAGAATATTCCAAAGGGCGGGGTTTATCTCTGTATATAACACTGTTTATCTCTATGTGTCCAGGAATTCCCTCGTGTTTTTGGATTTATCTTGGTCTAGGATGCTGTTTCCCAGTTGAAACTATGGTTGAGTCTGTCCATGTGTTGTGAGATTAAGGAGTTTTCATTGTGTCTTCTGACTGCTAGTTGGTGTGCTACGGTGATGCCGTGTGGTTGTAATAGTTTGTTGGTTGTTTCTGAGATGTTTTTGATGTATGGTAGTGTTATCATTTTCATAGCTTGTGTTGGTTGTGCTGTAGTGGGTTGAGTGGTCAGGCACTTTTTGATAAAGTTGCGTGGGTATCCATTTTGGTGGAAGATGTTGTATAGGTGATCTGTTTCCTTCTTCTGGTGTTCTGGGTTGCTGCAGTGCGTTTGTACTTGTCTGAATAATGTTCTTACACAGCTCCTCTTGTGGGAGATTGGGTTGTTACTTTGGTAATGGAGCACTTGGTTAGTGTGGGTTGTTTTTCAATAGACTTGCATTTCTAATTTGCTGTTGTTTTCTCTGCTGATGAGGATATCCAGGAAGGGTAGTGTGTTTTCTTCTTCCCTCGTGAATGTTATTCCTTTGAAGATGTTGTTGACTGTTTCATGTGTCTTCTCTAGTTGTTCCTTTTTTATTATGACAAAGGTGTCATCTACATACCGGAACCATACTTTTGGTTGTATGTGTGGGAGTGCTGTAGTTTCTAGATGCTGCATTACGGTCTCAGCTATGAGTCCTGTGATTGGTGATCCCATGGGTGTTCCTCTGATTTGTTGGTATATTTGTCCATCAAACTGAAAGTAGGTAGTGAGGCAGATGCTGATGAGGTCCAAGATTCTGGGTATTTCGATCCAGTGTATTTGGCTAGGTTGGGTGTGTTGTGTAGTACTGCTGCCATGGATTCTTTCACTAGTTCTGGATCTATGGACATGAAGAGTGCTGTGACATTGAACAAAACCATAATTTCATCTTCTATTTTTAGGTCTTTGATGTTCTGGAGGCACTGTAGTGGGGAGTTGATAGAATATTCACTCCCCTCTGTGAGATGTACAAGCTTTTTTGTAAGTTCTTTCACTAAGTTGTATATTGGGGTCCCTGGTAATGATACAATTGGACAAAGAGGTATGCCGGGCTTGTGTATTTTTGGGTGTCCATAGAAGGGTGGGAGGATGGGTCTACTGCTTTTCATCTACCACTGTTCTTCTTTTGTGATTTGACCTTTCTTAGTTAGGTCATTGAGGGTTCTTTTGATCAGATTTCTGTATTGGGTTGGTGTTTAATGGGATGTAGGTTTCACTGATTATGATGTTACCTAGTTGGGTAATGAAATATCTGCAAGCAAGCAAGCAAGCTCAGAGAGCCCCAAGGACTCCACAGTTCAACCCTGAGCTACAGATATTCTCTTCTATTGGAATTATCATTTTATTATGTTTATTATTTTAAACTGCTGTTAGGTGTTCTAGATACAGCACTTGAGAGGAGGATAATGTGACAGAAGCTCTGCCCTTTCATACTCGCATCACATTATGTTTGTTTTGGAACTTCTGTTGTCAGTTAATTTCACTCTTAAGCAAATGGATCAGTTATGATATAATTAAAAGCACTGACATGAGTAGAATAAAATTTGGCTAATTTTATGGTATTGAATGTCAATTATATGTAATAGATGCCAGTAGCTAGCCAGTTTCAACTACCAAATTAGTTGCATAACAATATGAAAGCAAAATTACAGGGCTCATGGATTCTACTTTTTAAATCAACTGAGATAATGTGAGGTTATGGTTGTAACAGGTCCATTAGGATATATTCCCATTGGCTCTGGAGGCTGCAATTTATAAAACAATCCTGGGAGTTTAAATAGAAGGCAATGGATTTCCTCCAGACCCCTAAGTTAGTATCCATTCAAACAATGGGAGTTAAATCATGATTAAAATAAATTATAAATGAGAACATCTTGATTCATTGATTCCAATTAAACCAGTATAATTTTCAATTAAAGAGTAGCACAAAACATTAAATATGCTTCCAGATGGGCAGGTTGTTCTGTTACCAATCAAAAGGCACTTTTGACTAAAACCTATGGCTCTCCATGTGTTATTGGACTCTAAATTCAGTACATCCCAGCAAGTATGATCAGTAGTTAAAAGTGTTTAAAATGTATAGTCCAAGACCATCTAGGTAAAGGTAAAGGTCCCCCCGCACATTTGTGCAGTCATGTCCTACTCTATGTTGTATATATTTTATGATTCAGAAAAGAATATGGAAAGCCAATTTTAAAAGTCAAGCTGAAAAGTTTTTTTTCTGTAGGAGTCAGAAATGCTCTTGCTAACTCCCCCCTCAGGAATGTTGATTGCTGGTGCCTGAGGGTCTAGTTTGCTTGACCAATCAGAAAGTTACCTGTTGGTCCTATTCCAAATAAGTAATGGGTGAGTGGTCACATGTCACACATTGTCCACTCAGGTACTGCCAAGTTGTAATTGTAAAAGCTTTAAAAATGTAAATCTTCCTTTTGTGTTTACTCCTGTACGAGAACAACTATGTAGTAATTCATATGTTAAATAGCCATGTGCTTCTCTTTGGCTGAAGAAAGCAAGCTAAGTTCCTGTTTTCTTTGTTTTAAAATAAAAGCAGCATTTTTTCTACTGCAAGTTTTTTCAGTTCATTTATCTCTTAATATTTCTATAACTCTGATCTCACAAATTATTAAAAACTACTTCTGTGCCCAGCAAAGCTCAGATGATCAGAGATAGAAATATGGAAAGAGAAGAGCTGAACAATTTTGTTTGCATTTGAAAGGCAAGTTTGGAAACCTGCTGGAAGCTACAAGCAGTTTTTGTTTGAGGAGGAGTCAAGCCTCGTGTTTTGCAAGCCTCGTGGTTCATCCCAACAGGGGAGGAAGAAGAAAATGGCTGCTGCTTCAAGTTATCAAGGTATGCCCCTGGAAAAGCTTTCTAATACTAATTATTTGAACTGGTCTTTGAAAATGGAGAGTTTCTTGAGGAGAGAAGAGTTGTGGTCAGCCATAGCAGAAGCAATTCCTCAAAATCCAGACCAAGTTTGGCTGAGGCGGGATGAGAAATGTAAAGCTTCCATTATTTTAGCTGTGCAAGATGATCAGCTTATACATGTGAGAGGTATAGAAAGATCCAATGACTTATGGGACTCTTTACGTGATTTATATGTGAAAACCTCTCCTGGAAGCAAGGTTATTTTAACCAAAAGGCTGTACAAAGCCTCTTTGCCAGAGCATGGAAATTTGCCAGAGCATCTTCATAAACTTCAGCAATACTTTGTGGAGCTTCAAGAACGTGGTTTAGAGTTTACTCCTCTTATGAAAGCTTACATTATGCTGTCTTTGTTGAATGATTCCTGGGACACTTTAATTTGCACTATGGAGGGCATCCCTGAAGCTGATTTAACTCCATCGTTTGTGTCTGCTCGTCTTCTTGCTGAGTGGGAGAAAAGGCAGGAGAAGGTTGTGTCTACTTCTTCAGTAAAGTCTTCTCGTGAAAAGCCAAGAGAACGGAAAAGCTTTGAATTTCAAGCTGCTGCATTTTCAAGCAGGCGTTGCTTTCAATGTGGTTCTCCTGGGCATCTTCGCAAGGACTGTAATCAGTTGCTTAAAGGTAAGAAGATTTTTCAGAAGAAAGAAGCAACATCCAGGAAGAAGGCTCTACAATCTTCTCATATTGCACAGGTTGTTGAAAGCTGTGATAATAAAGACTCTTGGGTCCTCGATAGCGGAGCAAATAACCATATCTGTAATAATAAAGATTATTTTATGTCTCTGTCTAAAACTAACAAAGAGTTTCCTTAGCTGATGGATCTATGTCTAAAATTATGGGTCAAGGTGAGATTTATCTTCCATGTTTGGGGGAAACTGTTCAAAATGTTTTATTTGTGCCTAATTTTCAAAGTAATCTTTTGTCTGTGGGTCAGTTAGTAGCATCTGGGTATCTTATAACTTTTAAGAAAGAGGGCTGTGAAATTAGGAAGGATGGTAAAGTGATTGCCAAATGTTTGCAGAAAGATTCTCTTTACATTGTGCAGAAATCTGAAAAGCAAGCAGCAAAAGCTGTGTTTGAGAATACTCCCATACACGATCAATGTATCCATTTAATGCATAGGAGGTTTGCTCATGCTAATCTTAATTACATATCACAAATGCCTAGTTTTTCTGCTGATTTAAAATTGAAATCTTGTGATAAGTATTTGGATTGTTCAGTTTGCAAGGAAAATAAGACAACTAGGGCTCCTGTTAAGAAAATTGCAAATAGAACCACTTCTAGGCCTCTAGAAATAATTCATTCTGATGTGATAGGTCCTTTCTCTCCTAGTCTTGGAGGAGCAAGGTACATTTTGACCTTTATAGATGATTTTTCAAGGTACACATTCATTCATTTGTTGAAACACAAAGATGAGGTCTTTGACAAGTTTAAAAGTTTTGTAACTTGGGCAAATGGAAAATTCCCAAGGCCTGTGTCTGCTTTGCAATCAGACAGAGCTGGAGAGTATCTATCCACAAAGTTTAAAAGCTTTTTGTCAGAAAAAGAGATAGAACACATTTTGTCTAATCCTCACACGCCAGAACAGAATTCTGTGGCAGAGAGAAAAGGGCGAACACTGCAGGAAGCCATGATGTGTTTGCTGAAAGATGCCAGTTTACCTTTTAGGTTTTGGGGAGAAGCTGTTTCTACAGCTTGTTATGTTCAAAACAGGCTGTTTAACAGTGTAATTCAGGATGCACCACTTCATTTGTTCTATGGTGTAAAACCTAAGGTAAATCATCTCAGAGTTTTTGGGAGCACAGCTTGGGTGCACATTCCTAAGCAGCTGAGGCGCAAGGGGGCTTCCAGAACAAAGATAGCTATCTTTGTTGGGTATGAACAAAGTCAGAGGAGCTACAGGTTCATACTGGATAATCAACTGATAATTAGTAAAAGTGCTTCTTTTGCTGAGCAGAATTGGGATAAAATAAACTCTAGTTCTTCAGTTGATTTATCCATGAGGGAACAGCAAACTTTTGCTGATGGTGATTTGCAGGAATCACCTAGTGAAGTCAATGAGCAAGAAGCTGAATTGTCTGAAAAGTCAGAGGTTTCTGAGGGAAATGGTGGAAATCAGAATGTAAGTCCTATCTCACAGGTCTGAAAGGATTAATAAGGGGGTTCCACTTGATCGTTATCAAGTAGATGTGGTGAAAGCATTTCACATTCACACAGAGCCTGAATCTCTAGAACAAATCAATGAGATGTCACCTGAAATAGCTAAGTGCTGGCATGAAGCCATGCAGCAGGAATTAGATTCCTTAAAGGAAAATGGAACTTGGAAATTGGTGAGTCTGCCTCCCAATCAGAAGTGTTTGGATTGTAGGTGGGTGTTTAAATTAAAAAAAGATTCAGATGGTAAAATTCAAAAGTATAAAGCAAGATTAGTAGCAAAAGGTTTTACTCAAAGAAAAAATGTAGACTATGACAAAACTTTTGCTCCAGTGACAAAAGCTGAATCTATCAGGTTGCTTTTAAAGGTTGCTGCCATGAAGAAAATGTCTGTTTATCACTATGATATTCAAACTGCTTTTCTGTATGGTGATTTGGAGGAAAAATTGTTTATGAAACAACCTCCTGGTTATGAAAAAGAAAAACATCTTGTGTGTGAGTTGCAAAAATCCATCTATGGATTAAAGCAATCGGCCCGTTGCTGGAATATTAAGTTGGACAAAACTTTACAAAATTTTCGGTTTCAGAAGGGAATTGCTGATCCATGTGTGTATGTAAAGAATGATAAGCAAGGTATAATGTACTTATGCTTGTATGTGGATGATTTGTTGCTGCTCACATCATCAGACAAACAAAAGCATGATTTTGAGATTTGTATGAAAATCAATTTCACTTTGAAATGTCTTGGAGCAGTTAATAATTACTTGGGATTAGAAATTCATAGAGAAAAAGATGGCAGTTTTCTCATAAGTCAGAGTAGTAAAGTTAAGAAACTGCTGGAAGATTTTAAAATGCAAGACTGTAAGTCTGTCTCCTCCCCCATGCTTCCTGAGTTTCTAAAAGAGGAGGGGGAAAAGGGGGATGATGAGTTATCTGAAGGAGATAATTTCAGATCAGCCATTGGTAGTCTGCTTTATATTGCAAATCACAGCAGGCCCGATATTTCAAACAGTGTGTTCATTTTGAGCAGATATGTGGAACATCCCACATCTGTTGCAAAGTCTGGATTAAAAAGGCTTTTTCGTTATTTACAGGGCACCAAAGATTATTGTTTAAGATTGTCTGGTACAGACACAGAGGAAAAATTAGAGTGCTGGTGTGATTCAGATTGGGCTGGGGATCTCAGTGATAGGAAGTCTACTTCTGGGACTGTAATTAAATTTGCTAAGTCAACTATTGCATGGTATTCCAGAAAACAAACAGTAGTAGCTGTTAAATAAATAAATAAATAAATAAATAAATATAAATAAATAAATAAATAAAATAAAGTAGCTATCAGCATGGCTGAAGCTGAATTTTATGCATTGGCACAACGGTGCAATGAGGTAATCTGGTTTACACAATTGTTGTAAGACATTGGAGTTATTTTAAGCCAGCCTGTAACAATTTATGAAGACAACCAGGCCTGTATACATTTAGCTTTATCTGAAGGTTCCAGAAACCAGACAAAGCACATTGATGTTCGTTTTCATCTTGTTAAAGATTTTATAGCCAAGAAAAAGGTTATTTTAAAATACTGTGATACTAAATTAATGTTAGCTGACATATTTACAAAGCCTCTACCTGGTGTTAGGCATAAGGAGTTGGTAGCAAAATTGGGCTTGTTTCCAAATTCTTTTTGGACATAAAAAGGGGAGTGTTGTATATATTTTATGATTCAGAAAAGAATATGGAAAGCTAATTTTAAAAGTCAAGCTGAAAAGTTTTTTTTTCTGTAGGAGTCAGAAATGCTCTTGCTAACTCCCCCCTCAGGAATGTTGATTGCTGGTGCCTGAGGGTCTAGTTTGCTTGACCAATCAGAAAGTTACCTGTTGGTCCTATTCCAAATAAGTAATGGGTGAGTGGTCACATGTCACACATTGTCCACTCAGGTACTGACAAGTTGTAATTGTAAAAGCTTTAAAAATGTAAATCTTCCTTTTGTGTTTACTCCTGTACAAGAACAACTATGTAGTAATTCATATGTTAAATAGCCATGTGCTTCTCTTTGGCTGAAGAAAGCAAGCTAAGTTCCTGTTTTCTTTGTTTTAAAATAAAAGCAGCATTTTTTCTACTGCAGGTTTTTTAAGTTCATTTATCTCTTAATATTTCTATAACTCTGATCTCACAAATTATTAAAAACTACAAAACTCTAGGGGCCGGTGCTCATCTCCGTTTGTTAGCTGAAGAGCCAGCGTTGTCCGAAGATGCTTCCACAGTCATGTGGCCGGGATGACGCATGTGGAACATTGTTACCTACCCACCGAAGTGGTACTTATTCATCTACTTGCATTTGCATGCTTTCAAATTGCTAGGTTGGCAAGAGCTGGGGCGAGTGTGGGAGCTCACTCTGTCATGCGGGGCTAGGGATTTGAACCTCCAAACTTGCAATCTTCCGATCAACAAGCCTGGTGTCTTACCCGCTGAGCCACCATGCCCCTAAGAACATCTAGAAGACCACAAATTGCCCACTCCTTTATTAAGGCATCATAACTTTACTGATCCAATTTTCAAAGAATCTTGGCATCTGTACTGGCTGACTTGCTAGTTGATAACTGTCAAAACATTTTAACCATGTATAGCATTCAAATTGGACTGGATTCACAGTGCTACAATAAAGATAAACACGTAAATGTTTAAGCCACCTGAGTAATTTCCAGTGCAACCCTGTGGAAGTTTACTTGGAAGCAAGTACAACTGTACTGTAATGGGTTTTTTCCCTGGAAAGTATATATAGAACCAAAATGTTACTTAAATTTCAAAGTTAAATATTTACAGTAACTTTTTATCTTTTTTCAAAATATAAACATGGGTATAACAAAATGGCCAACAATTACAACTGTTGGCAAAGTTTTCCTTTAATTCCTTTTCATGACTACAAGTTATGAAAGAATCCTTTACTAATTCACTGCCTTTCCCAAATGGTCATTGCTTTCACCTTTTTAAAATATGTATTTGATCTATATATGCAACATCTTCAGCGATCAAGAGAAGCTCTTATGCCAGAGCTTTCCAAACTTTTCATGTTGGTGACACACTTTTTAGACATGCATCATTTCGCGACACACTCTTAGAGCAGGGCACAAGGCAGGCACTAGGATCTGCGCAGAATCCTGGCAGGGCAGGTTTGGAGGCAGCAGCGGCCGCAACACACCCAGACACTGCAGCCGACACACTAACATGTCCCGACACACAGTTTGGAAAGCTCTGTCTTATGCAGTGTAATAGTGTGATGCAGAGAATTTCCTACTATTTCTACATGCTGGGCAGAATTTCCTGTATCACTCCTGTTTTAATAAAGGCTGTGCAGGCCACATGGTGAAATAGAAGTTATCACTAAAATATAGCTCACCTTGAGAATTCTCTGCCTTTGTTAAAAGAGAAATAGAAAGAAGTAAAACCACTATTTTTCTAGAATAAAAATAAGGAATTTTTCTTTTTGGAGAAATGAAATAAGGAAAGCTCCAACACGCATATCTATCAATTTTCCTAACAATTAGTTTTCATTGGAAGCTTGGTTTTTGTCATATTGGTGACACCTTTCAGGTTAGTTGGGAGCATTTTCCTGACTTCTACTTATTTTTTAATGGAAATATCGTTGAAGCATTATATTGCTAATAGGTGTAATTTGGTCCATGGAAAGTCCAGTCTACAGTTTTGGAAATTATGTGCCTGTAATTTGGGTCTCTGCCCACTTTAGCCACAGATACTGTATCATAATATGCTTAGCCAGAATCCATCCAGCCTTTCGGATATAAAAGATAGTTTTTAATGTTTGGATATGAATTCAAAACTCAGTGTGGTTAATTGTAATTAAAATTAATTCAGTTTAAATAAAAGTACTAATAAATCATTTGTCTTCAACTAAGGACCTTTCTTGGCTTCTTTTCTCGCTCAGTTTTGTCTATGAGCCGAAGAGAATGTCCCTAATATATCCTGGTAAGGATAGTACCTGGAATGTTGACATACCCCGGCAATTGAAACATTCAGATACAATTGAGGAAGGATTGGGAGAGATCCATAATCCATAAGAGTCCCCTATTCGGGGAGATGGGCAGGGATAAATTTAAATAATAAATAAAATAAATAAAATAATCACTGCCATCACCAAGACATACCGAGTGGAGGAAGGAAGGAGGATGGGGCAATGTACATCTGCTCTTGAGAGACATTCAGAAAACTCCACTCTAATAGGGCTAAAACCCTAATAGGGCTTCTGATTTGTCCATAGATCATTTAAGCATGCAGATGCAGATGAACAGGTACATGTTTGTGAATACACTGTCATGGATATGTGTACTGTACCTAAATAACAGCTATCCCCTCCAGGACAGTTTGACTATGATTACTAACATCCCAACCACCATCACCCCTGTGATTCCCAGTGATGGGATCTGTAATCCAACTCACTTCTTGAGGGTATCAGGGTAGGGATGTTTGCTCTAGAATCAAGTGTTTAGAATCTCCAGATTAGTTAACCAAAAAAAAAAACACCCCAATATAAAAGTATTCTCAGAGAAACCACTTGCTATGTAGTGGGAGCTTTGAAACGATTGATTTGTTCCATTTTCTTGTTTCTTTGTGCCTCTGAGAGATGAAACCTTTGATGCCTGTTTTTAATGCAAATGAGACTATCTTCTCGATATCTTTCTACTCTGCTGATGTATCACAGTGTTACTGCTTGGATGGAAAGATTTAGTGGGTTAATAAGCATAAGTGACACCTTGGAATCACACAACTGTAGCATCAACATTGCTTGTGGAATAAAACAATATTGTCTAATGAACAGCTTCATTAGTCATCTAAAAGGAGCATGCCAAATTGATCAGCCTTCCTCTGCATTTGCTTCAATATGGGCAGATTATAGATGCTCCTCACAGAAGACACATTTCCTAGACCAAATAATGTTAAACTGAATAATGCCCACAGTGGAAGTAATTGTGTGGAATTCCATTCTAAGTTATTGGGAGGCTTTTTGTATAATGAAAAGTTGATGCCAATCGAAGAGAAAAAAGTTGATGCTTAAGCATCTGCATACCTAAGTTGATACTGTATGCAGCTTGAATTCTGAATGGGAGTACATTTAGGATATAAATTCAGGCAATTCCATGTTCTAGGGATGCTGAGTGTGATACTTCAGCAACATCTGGATTAGTGCCAGCTGTCTACCCTTGATGAGGGCAAAGAGTTACAATTGACTGTATTGTTATCCAAAGGATGGATATAGTACTTTCCCTTCTGAATTTACCATCACAACAGCCCTGAAGCTCTAACGAAGGATAGGAAACCTTGGCCTTTCAGACATGATTGGATTGCAACTCTCATCATCCCCGACTATTGGCCATGCTTGTGCGGGCTGTGGAAAGTGGTCATTTTAGACATCTGGAGGGCCATAAGTGCCACAACCCCAACTCTAGCTTCAGCAGATAGATAGTACAATCATGGGGGATGATTTAGATATCAAAAATGCAAATTTAAAAATATTTCCTGTTTTTTACCTCTAAACATTTTATAAGGATATTGCCTAGCTGTATACAATTGTAAATGTTTCAGATGTCCTCGTTTCAGATTCCTCTGAAATGCAGTATATGGAGAAATTAAGTGGATCGTATCTGCTCATTTGCTATTTTAATTTCTGAGTCTAGAATGAGTAACATTTCTGCATCCATGAGATGAATGGTATTATAACTGCAGTCACATCACAGTAAATCTCCTTCCTAATTATATTCTGGATTATTACTTTATATCAATTAATCACAAATTGCAATAACAATTTCTATAAGCAACATTTTCCATACTATCCCTTTTACAAATTATTTTTCATAGTCTGCAATATGGAAGTTTTTCATTAACGTTTTATGCTTCGGCCATTATTTATATACATTTACAGCATAATGTTGTAATGTTTGACGCATGCTTGCTCAGAAATAAATTCCATGTTGTTTAATGAAGCTTATCTCAGCTAACTGTGCAGAGCTTCATAGCAGTAATTAAATATATGACATCTTAAGAGTACTGAAAGTCGTCCAATTAACAGCCCAACTTTATTTGCTACACGGGGGGATGTCATAGCCAGTGGCACACCAGATACCTCCTCCTCTTCAGAAAGGGACACGTCTGAATGTGAAGGCAGAGATCTATTGAGCTATCAAAATCAGAGATACTGGGGGCCTGAGCCTGCACATCCCACAAACACGTCAGCTCAGACTCCTAACCCCGAATCACCACTGTTGCTGTAAAGGAGAGTCGTGTTGGGAGCAGTGCTAAAGCTCAGGGCTAAGGACCAACTGCGCCAGCAAAGCCCCAGCCACAGAGGGATTGCTATGGGCATTTGCTAGAGACGGCGTTTGTTCCAGCCCTTTCTGCTCTTCCTGCTGACACTGGGTTGGCACAGCATGGTTCTCTTGACTCCATGGGTGCATCTAGGGAGAATGCTTCTGTCATACCTCTAAGGGTATTGCAACTGAAGTTTCTGGGTTTTGAGTTACAGACTGGTTTAGTCTGTTCATTTGTTTCTTTATATTTACAGTATATGTAAATATATATCCCAATTAAAATAGCCTCTGGGTGGTGGATGGAACCCCCCACCTGCAATATCCCCAACCCACATTAATACAATAGCAACAACAATAATATAGTTATCCACAATTGCACTATGGACCAAAAACCCTTGAAACAAAATGATTTTCAGGGCCTTCCAAAACAAAGGGAAACTGTGGGAGGTCATATGGAAAAGGCTGGCCTTTTGATTGGCCCACACCTCTCTTCTCTTGTGGGACCTCGGAGGTGTTGTCTGAATGTTTGGATTGGATAGCCAGAATCATACTTGTCAAAGTGGTCCCTGTTATCCTGGCACTGCACTGTATAAGCCTTTATAGGGGATAGCCAGCAGTCTGAATGGGGCCTGGAAGCCTACTGGTAACCTTTACAGCAAACTCAAGGGTGGTATAGTTCTGCAGTAGCAGGTGTCCCCAGCCAGCAGTCTGGCTGCTGCTTTCTACACCAGTTGCGGCTTCCAAGTTGTCTTCAAAGGGAGCCCAATATAAAGCATTTTGCAGTAACCTAGCCTTGGGGTAACTAGGGTAGGCCATTATAGTTGTCAAGGCTTACCAAATGTCTTACCAGCGGAACTTGAGCAAAATTCTTCTTGATCACCATGTCTACCTAGTGCTCAAGCAGGAGCCACACATCCAGTGTAATCCAAGTCATGGACCAGCTGTTTCAGGGGGAGTGTAGCCCCATCAAGAGCAATCACCAGGGTTGATGTTACAGTACTGGATAGCCTAGTTGTCTATAAACAAATAGCAGCTCCAACTTGCTAGTGTTTCGTCTGAGCTTGTTCTCCTAATCATTCCCTGCCAGCCTCAAGGCATCACTTCAAGAATTCAACAGCACCTCCAGCTGTCTGTGGTAACGATGTATAATTGTTATCAATGTATTAATGACACCTTATCCTAAAGCAACAGGTGACACTTTCCCATTGGTTTCATATAGAAGCTAAATAACATAGGGGAAAGGAGTGAGCCTATGTTATTTAACACTGGAGCAACCAGGGTGCCCCATGACTATCCAGTCAGGTAGGAGCTGAACCACTACAGAACAGTGAACTCCTACTGCCAACCCTTCCAGGTGGTCCAGAAGTGGGCAATCTCAAATCTTCTCCTTGTCCAGAGAGGAATTATCGAAAAGCCGGTCTACTCGCCAGCTCTTCATTCTGCTGCGGTTGTCGGCTCCGCTTTTCACAGAACTGTCTTCAGTCTGCCATTTCTTCTCTGGAAGTCTCAGATGGGCTCTCAGTCTTTGAAAGATGTTCACATAAAATGACTAGAAGAACATCTCAGTTATTGTGAGTTTTAAAGTCCCAGCAAAATAAAGTACCAAGCATTTTATTGCAGCTTCCTAAAGCAAAAAATTGAGATTCTTGTGTACATTCTCCGGAGTCTTATAAACTTGATACATGAAAGTGAACAAGTATCAAGGCTTCAAATCATACTGACCTAAAGAAAAAATATTATGCAAATAGCTATCACATTACTTTATCAGCAGTGAGAACTAAGAGCAGTTATTTATTTTAATTGGTCTCACAGCATACATTTCCAATGCAAAAGCATCACAGTAATGCATATATGACTTAACAATCAACAAACGGATGCCTGATCAGGAAAAAAACCCATACAAAAACCTGAATATATTCAATACAGAAAAATTCATCCATCAAAGAATAACCTTAATGTGTTTAAGAAGGGTGATGCCAGCCCTAGTAAAAATTTTAATGATTTTTCTTGTGAACCAGCCAGAGTCGTTGGGAGTTGAGCGGTGTAGAAATCATCATCACCATCACCATCATCTACTTGCAACCTTACACACACTCCTTTGGATAAGACACACATGCATACACATTTTTTATTCAACCAAGAATAGTAGAAACCTAGTTAGTTCAGACAGCATGTATCATATAAGCATTTGCACATTTAGCTGCAACCTCTTCTTTTTAAGATGCACATTTTTCTGGTAGGCTTGTATATTTTATTTCAGTTGAAGCAATAGGTGGTCATCTAGTAGCAAATCTTTTTTGCAACCATTCATTGGGGTTGCCATATGACAGCATCATACTGTGCAGAGGATAGTCCTTTATCGGGCATCCATTCTCAGTTACATTCTGGAGAATGGCATGATCAGAATACCAGTCACTTGGTCAAAGTCTTCCAAATATGGTAAGAAGACTTGATGTGGGGTAAGGTTGTTAATGACTATTATTCCCATTAATCAGGGGCAGGAAGGTGAAGAACACAATACAATGGTTCTGTTGTATTCATATCCTACTGTGGACAACTAGCAGGTCACTGTGGGTACAGAATGCTGGACTGAATAGACTTTTGATTTGATTCAGCAGTTCTCTTTATGTTCTTTCATCTTCTATATTTTTAAATTATAGCAAGAATTTTCACAATTCTTTTAATATATACTGTATACATTAGCACAGGGCTTTCCAAAGTTTTCCCGTGGTGACACACCAACCGCCGTTGGTGTGTCGCCGCAGGAAAACCCGGAAGTGCCGCCGTTGCGGTAGCGCGCAAAAACCCGGAAGCGCTGCTGCCGCTTTCGGATTTTTGCGTGCCGCCGTTGGTGTGTCGCCAC
Organism: Charina bottae; assembly: GCA_023362775.1. Lineage (NCBI taxonomy): Eukaryota > Metazoa > Chordata > Lepidosauria > Squamata > Charinaidae > Charina > Charina bottae. The sequence continues at coordinate 40,416,570 of JALMGJ010000007.1, read as the reverse complement.
GGGAAAACCTGGAAGCGCTGATGATGATCAGCGCTTCCGGGTTGTGTGGCGACACACCAGACTGTGTGGCGACACACTTTTGTGTCGCGACACACAGTTTGGAAAGCTCTGCATTAGCAGATGCATTTTTTTGGTCCAATATGCCTCTTCTTTAGTTCTTCTTTTCTTGATAGACTTTCACGTTTTGATGATATCTAAGAGGTCATCTACCATTCATTTTTCTGTTGTAAAATGAATGCAGGGGGAATGCAAAATGAGATGGAGATACCTTGATAGTTAACCTACAAGACACTTCACCTTGTGGGCCACCTTGTTATTTTATATTTTGAATATAAATTATTGGTAGATTTTATTGTAAGAACCTCCAAGGGCAGAATCAAAAAGGTTGTTGTGCGGTCCAGTTTACAAAGATCATAGAAACAGTTGGATAAAAATGTATTTTTAAAATTACTCTCCCCATTTTCTACACTTTTTTTTGCATTTTTCTTGGGGGGGCATTTGCTAACCTCCTAATGAAATCTTCCCTTTCACTGCATCAGGACAGATGAATGTGCTTATCTTCTATGACTTTAATTTAATTTGGCTACATTTTCAAGAATTACAAGGTGACCACTGCATTTTCCCCCCTTTTTAGATGTAATTAACAGACTTTTGACAGATATTTAGATATTCCCTGGCAGGTTTTCATTGAAACTCCAGCACTTATTCTTAAAGCAACACTGGGTGAGTGTGCTGGTCATGCATCATGAAAGAAACTAGAAGAATCACTGTTGAATTATAAGTCCTTTTGAAGGGTCAGTTAAGTATGATATCTGACTGTTTAACAGAATCTGCATTGTGATATATTTCTAGAACAACACACACCAATTACATTAACAGACAAAGAGATATTTAAAAGACAGAAGTCTGATCTTCAGCTATTGTCAACCCAACAGTTCGAAAGCTAAATGCAAGTAGATAAATGGGTACCACCTTACGTGGGAGAATGTGCTGGCATCCTGTCGGGGGTCGCCCTCAGCACGAAGAAGATCCCATGAATGGCGGCGACGTAGGACGAAGAATCCCGAATAGCAACATCCAGGACATCAGCAGCCGACTCAGAAGCAAGGTATCCTGGGACTTGTAGTCCAATACCCACTGAAAGAAGAGTCGGTTCCTCTACCCCTTCCCTCAGCGCGCGGCAAACATTGTTTAATATTGAATGTATAAATATGAATTGCAATGTATGTAAGCCACCTAGAGCCCTCCGTCTAGGGAGGGAATAGGCGGGGTATAAATACGTAGATAAATAAATAAATAAAATATTCTGAAGTATTGTATATAAATGTAAAGTTTACATTATTTACAGGAAATCTATCCTCAGATTAATTTGGAATCACTTAGGTAATTGTGAGCATTTGGGAAGAAAAATATTTATTTTGACAGTATTTCACCCAGTTCATAATGTTGGCAATATGTGCATTGATGCGATATTGAACCCTGGCATTGTATTTCTCAACACAAGTCAGATAGACAGCTGCTTACAAATGGAACTACTTGCTCACCCTCAAATAAACAAGAGAGGTCTTTAGATCCATGAAGGGACAACTATCTTGTGTTGAAATGGTACTTGCATTCTAAGTAAAATGTTACTGGATACTCACTTATTAAATTTATAGGACACCCAACTCCATCATGATGCTCCCTTCTTATAGGGAAGGTCAGAAAGCTAGGAGAATCTAGAGAGAGGCAGCTGTTGGTTGGACAAAATAAAAGGAAGAGAAGAGGAAACAATTATTGTATGTAAAAGAAAAAAGAAAATAAACAATGATGGCCCTTGTGAAAAAGTAAAGTATCATTATGTAAATTTGCACATATTTTTGTACAGAAAATATAATTTTTGTACAGCCCATATTATGTTTGTACAATGTTATTGTTATAAATAATTAATCCTCTAAGTAAATGAGAGACCTAATGACATCACTACCAATACCAACATGCCTAAGATACCACGATACAGGAAAAGAGCTGATGAGAGATTAAGGCGATCAGTATAAGCACTCAAATAATAAGAACTTTATCATTTGGGTTCATGGAAGTGATTTACCTCACAATATATCTGAGAGAAACTATGCCATTTCTGACCCCAAAAAACCCTACCCTGGTTTAGAATATTTGCAAGAAGCAATCAAGAAAAGAGGCTTTTATAATTGGGGAAATTATTCACCAGCCAGAAGAAGACTGCTTGGCTGGAAGAGCCATGGAACCCATAACAAACAATAAGGGAGAAACTGGGCTTAATATCCAAGAAATTTTGTCCTCGCAGGCATGACAGCAGCATTAGACACATAAAGCAAATTCTGATCCTTCAGTGGGATCTATCCCTACTACTTTTAGACTGACTGAACTGCGGCATTTGTAAGAACAGTATCATCCTTTTAATGAGGCCAACCCCATGCCAAGGGTACATATATTCAGGCTGGGGTTGGCACCATTAGCAACATGGCTCTGTGCATCTGTAGCTTGAATCATGTCAACTGGATTTCTATTTTCTCAGTGGAAACGTTTCGCTCCTTATCCAAGGAGCTTCTTCAGTCTGAGCAAAGTTGGTAAGGGAATCCTAAATATGTTTCTAGGTAGCTGTGTGACCTTACCCCTGGGGCTAGGTCATGGTTATATTGAGATGTTATTTTAAGTCCTTTTATCATCTAAAGGAGGATCGTTAAGATCACCATGCTGCTGTTGAGCTTGTGAAATGGTCTTAATCTTCCTAGGCACAGAAGACAAAGCCAGGAGGAAGATGGGGGAGAGGTTGTGCCTGACCATCTTCCTCCCGGCTTTGTCTTCTGTGCCTAGGAAGATTAAGACCATTTCACAAGCTCAACAGCAGCATGGTGATCTTAACGATCCTCCTTTAGATGATAAAAGGACTTAAAATAACATCTCAATATAACCATGACCTAGCCCCAGGGGTAAGGTCACACAGCTACCTAGAAACATATTTAGGATTCCCTTACCAACTTTGCTCAGACTGAAGAAGCTCCTTGGATAAGGAGCGAAATGTTTCCACTGAGAAAATAGAAATCCAGTTGACATGATTCAAGCTACAGACAATTCCACCTGGATGACTTAGAACCTTCATAGACATATGGCTCTGTGCAATACAAATGCAAAAGTGGGTTTGGAATCTGGAGATGCTTCCTTTCATCCTTGTTCAGAGTTGCAGTTGAGTATTGGTAACGCCAAATAGATTCCAGGACACATTAACACGCATGCCATAACTAGTACTGCTCAGCTATACCAATACTAGACCCGGTGTATGAATATCAGGGGAATAGCTAGCTTTTTTTAAGAGTAAGCGTACTGGCTACCACACATAAACCAAGCAAACCGGTAAGTGATGCAAAGGCTACTGTACCGTTGTGGGCAACTTGCTTTGACCCCTTTCTGCCCCAAAGAATCCTTGGAGGTACAATACAGCTGTTGTTATGGTTATGTAGTATGACATAGAATTACACAGTACATGAAACACTGTAGATTTTTTGCAAATGTTTTATCTACCAATCCACTAAATTTGGGCTTTCAATCTGCCAGACATGGACCATAGATGTATCCAAAGTGAAGAAAAACTTTTAGTGAAATCTGTACTGTCAGCCAGATAATTGCAAACTTCATCTACTGTGTGTTATAAATGTCCACCATCAGACTATTCGACAATGGAACAACTGAATTGTCCACTGGTGGTTAAACTGTATTCTCTTCCTGTATTTGTTTATACCACAAAAGAACTCAGAAATAACAGAAATACTTTTCATGTCGCTCTTTAATCGATGCACAAGTGCTTGTTGTACTGCCTTCAATAATATGAATGGAGCTTGTATAAACAGCAGGAGGACATATATTCTTTATATATGTCATAGACTAGATTATTGTGAGGCTCTAGAACAGGGCTTTCCAAAGTTTTTCCAGCGGCGACACACCAACCGGCGTTGGTGTGTCGCCGCGGGAAAACCCGGAAGTGCTGATTATGATCAGCGCTTCCGGGTTGTGTGGCGACTGTGTCGCGACACACAGTTTGGAAAGCTCTGCTCTAGAAGGAACCTTTCAGTATGATCAGTCAAATCATACCCCAGTCATAATACCATTTAGCCTCTCACATTATGTGCTTGCAAGTCCTTGCGATGTTTGTTCATAATGAACAAACATTAAAATGAATGAGGGTAATATTGCACACATTTCTTCCTTTTCTCCCTTTGGAACATTTATTACTTCAACTATCAAAATTTGCTACTGCACAATTCACGTTCATATAAAACCAACTTCCTGTAAAATAAATGGATATGAATGGAATGACGTTCATTATCACGGTCATATCCATTCATCATGGAAGAGAGCGTGTATGCTACTTTCTCAAAGTGCAGCCACCAATCTGATATAAAATAAGTCAGTGATGCTTTATTGACCTAGGTGCCTTCGTGCAATCTCACACAATAGCCAAGCTCTCACCTTGCTTCCAACATGCCCCAAATCATCTTACCCCAAAGTGTAAGATGTTTGCATAGAAGGGGAGAGAGAGAAAGAGGGAGAAATGCAGGGAGGGTTGAGAATACCTACTTAATGGGGTGATTGACTGGATAACTTGGAGCTGTTGTGGACCCCAAGGAATGGCACTCAGGCATCAATAGTGTAGCAGGCCAGTTTCCTCAAGGCTGTCACCTTGATGTTAGAAGGAAGATATTAACCTTCCAGTAGCCATTTTATTTTTCTAGAATGTTGGAGGGTGAAGCTTTTGAAGAATAAAAAAGAAAAAACTCTTAAAAGTGAATAAAATTCTATGGACACAGAAAGAGCTGCACAACTTCTCATTACAAACTAACAACCCTCTTTGATACTATAGAACTTTGGCAATCATATTCTACACTGTTATCACTGTACCATGAATATTTAAGAAGTTACTATAGTTTCAATTGAAGAGAACTATAGTTTCCCAGATGGAAAATATTGCTGCTTTGAATGTGGGAAAATCTGGTATCTTCATGAAGAATAGCCTCAAGGGAATCTAGGGGATTCTAAGGAAAAGGGGCATGGTAGCTCAGCGGGTTAAACCGCTGAGCTGTTAGTCTGCTGACCATAAGGTCGGCAGTTCGAATCCGCGTGGCGAGGTGAGCTCTCGTCACTAGCCCCAGCTTATGCCAACCCAGCATTTTCGAAAGCTATAAGCAAGTAGATAAATGGGTACCACTAACGTGGGGCAATATGCTGGCATCCTGTCAATGAGTCGCCCTCGGAGTCGAAGACAAAAGATCTGGAGAAGCCCATGATGGTGGCTGAGGACGGAGGCTGAGGACGACGGATCCAATTACAACTTCCGGGACGTCAGCAGCCGGCTCGGAAAGCAAAGCATTCTGGGGCTTGTAGTTCCGATGCCTGAAAAAGAAGAGTCGGTTCCCTTACCCCCTCCCTAATTGCGCGCGGTGCACTGCAATGTATATATATGAATGTATAATTAAATATGTATGAGGTTGTAAGCTGCCTAGAGTCCTCCATTAGGGAGGGGATAGGCGGGGTATAAATAAGATAAATAAATAAAATAAATAAATAAAATGGGATTCTAAGGAAAACAGGTTGTTGTTGTTTTTTCAGAATACCCTGTGAGAAAAACTTTTAAATAATTAGCCAATCCCAACTAAGGGAGAAAGGAGTTCAACCATCTCTATTCTTCATCACCCAGTCAGCTTTAGCACCATTATACCTGTGGGATATAAAGGCAATATTTATGAAAAAATATGGCTGAATATAACCTGTAATAATATTGCAATATCTTAGACATTGCAGATTGGTTTGCTGCTGAAATCATCAGCTCGATAATAGCTGTTGGTTATGAGACTCAGAGGAAAACCTTTGATTATACCAAGAAAGGAATGTATGTGTATGTTTAGTTATAACATGACAGCTAACACTGATAGATGATGAAGATGAATTTTAACATATGCTGTGTTAGGAGATAAATATCATCTATCAAATGTAACCCAATGGCAATATTTACAGCTATAAGATTTGTAACAACATTGTTTGGACCAGCAGCATTTTCAGCTTCTGAGACACCTGAGATACTAGAACAATTTGTTAAATCCTTTAAAACTAAAAAGCCTACAATTAGTTTTTATAGATAGTTGTTTTTAATAAATCAATTTGACATGCAGATGTTAAGAGATAAGTGGAATAAAGAATTAGAGGTTTCTATATTGCCTAGACAATGGGAGAGTGTCTTAACTTCCATAGCAAGAGTGTCAATGGACCTTAAATTACGACTTATACAACAAAAAATAATATTTAGTATTTATTGGACTCCACTACATTTGTATAGAAAAGGACTGTCTAAGAGCGTCTTGTTGGAGATGTAATAAGGATAACGCTTCTTTAAAACACATGTTTTTACAGTGTTCTATACTTACTACGAGGGGTGTGGTGGCTCAGCGGGTAAGACGCCAGGCTTGTCGATCGGAAGATCGCAAGTTCAGAGGTTCGAATCCCTAGCCCCGCATGACAGAGTGAGCTCCCACACTAGCCCCAGCTCTTGCCAACCTAGCAATTCGAAAGCATGCAAATGCAAGTAGATTAATAGGTACCACTTTGGTGGGTAGGTAACAGCGTTCCGCGTGCGTCATGCCAGCCACATGACTGTGGAAGCATCTTCGGACAACACTGGCTCTTCGGCTAACAAACGGAGATGAGCACCAGCCCCTAGAGTCGGACAAGACTGCACAAATGTGTGGGGGGAACCTTTACCTTTATACTTACTACGTTTCAGGAGAAAGTAGTAGACTATATAAATGTGACTGTGTGACAAAAGTTAAAATTTTCAGAGGATAATATTCTCTTGAACTACATACCTAGTACATGGAATTTGACAACTGGACAACATAAATGGATTCTCTGTGCCCTTACTATGGCTAAAAGACTGATATTGCAGCATTGGAAAGATAAACGTATGGCCCCATTCACTCAATGGATCGAAGACCTGATTACACTCGCCACCTATGAGTGGATTGCCTATAGACGTAGACTTTATATGGACAAGTATAATAAAATATGGGACTCATTTATACAAAACACAATAGTTAAAAAAATCATGATAGTTATATAAGTGTTACCAATCGAAGAGAAGATTAGCACCAGAGGAACAATCAAACAGCACAATATACCCTAATCAAGGAACTATTAACTCAGTCAATCAACCAAGTAGCAAACAACAGTCCAATCAAGGAACTACTAAGGAGAGAACAATACCTCCACTAAGACAAGCAGGACAAGCCATGGTATATAAAAGGAGAGCAAGTCCCACTCCCTTTTCACACTGAAGATGTTGCCTAGTCTGGCAATGAAACGTCTGCAAGAAAACAAGGCTCAGAGAGCACTAAGGACCCCATGGTTATATAAGTGTACTAGAAATAAATATATTTATGCTTGTATAATATTTGTATTAGATAAGCATATATAGAATTAAATAGGTTTACTGTTATAACAATATATTTTGTTTCTTTTTTCTTTTTTTCTGTTGTTTTTTTCACTTTTTTAAAGCACTTGTTATGTGTTTTTCCCCTTCTTTGACAATGTATGCATTTCTATTATGATTATTTTTGTGTTTTATTCTTTTTTCTTTTTCCATTATTTTTTTAAAAACTATAAAAAATAAATTAAAAAAATAACACGACAGCCAACACAGATCAACTTCCTCATTTATAAGGTACTTTTATTATTTATAGGTAGTATTTTAACTGTGTATCTATTACTATATTACTTTAAATATTAAGCAAAGTACTCATAATAATTGTCTCAGGAGACACTATGTATTTCAAGTGTATTTCAATACACTTTAGGTAACCTCTCTAATTTGTGGGATGCAGGCAGAAGGATGGTGGCTTGCAAGGTAGTCTCCAGACAGAGATCCTAGTCTGCATATAATAGCAGGAGCATGGTTGAGGCAAAACTGAGTTTTGATTTTATTTACTATATGGCCTAGTGGCCAAAATGAGCTTAAACTGTTCAGTACTTTCCTTAGTGTAAGTAGGGAATGCTATATGTGTCATGGGTATGGCTTAGGTTGGTAATCTAGTATATACCATCTTTTGTACTAAAAAGCTTTATGTAAAAACCTTGATTGACCAAAGCTATGATGGGTACTAGCGGCCAATATCTGCGTTCCCATCTGGTGATGATGATGCTATATGGAAGACTGCAACTAGGAATATAAGATGAGTAAATAATAAATAGATATGAATTAGAGAATGAAATAAACTAAAGAAAAATAGACAAGTTGCATAACTTAAACTAAGAAAGGGGAAGGATGCAAAAGGTCTGAATGAAGATGGCCTGGTCCTATGGAGTGGAATTGATGAAGGCATAAGTTTAATTATCAATGAAAGGGCTAAAATATGGCTCGGAAAGCATGAATCTAAGTTGTGGGTATGTATGAAAATAAGGATCTATTGTTGTTTTATGATTTAAAAGAATTTGGATCAGAAGATATTCTGTTGGCTAGGAGACAAGAAGTCTGGATCCTGTTTGTGCTCCCAAGGCATTCTGTTTGTTTATCTTAAGTATCGGCTGGGTTCAGAGGTCAGTCCTTTGTCTGTTTTCAGACTGATAGGTGTGGTTGCCATGGTGACTAATTGTTCGTGGCCTAGATACAAATGTATATATTAGCATGTCTTTTGTTTTATAATCCTTGCCTTGCCTTGCCTTGCCTTGCCTTGCCTTGCCTTGCCTTGCCTTGCCTTGCCTTGCCTTTTGTTCTTCTGTTCTTTTGCCTCTGTGAATCATGCTGAGTCTCTCTCTCTCTCTCTGTGGGTGAGGAGAGAAATTTGTAGTTATGTTTTTATTAATATATATTTAATGTTTGCTGAAAAAGTTTTTGTGGCTTTATTTGATCTCTCAAATTGCTAAAGCATTTCTGAAGCTCTGTTTTTCCAGCTTTGGAACAAGCATAACACTAACAGGATCCATAGGTGAGTGATAGTTACATTGTACATACTCCTGAATGATGATAAAGGAAGAACCAGATATCAGTTTGGGAAGAAATTGTGCAAGATTCTGAATGAATGTTATCCAGGGGAAAAATTACTTTGTTTGATGATATGAATTAATAGGTGAGAACAGAACAAGAGAATACAGGAAAAGTGACTGGGCCATTTGGAAAGCCAAGAATGAATGAGAATGATGACTTTTGATGAGTATCTATTAGAAGAGTTGCACGTTTACAGAAATCTCAGGAGATTGTTCTAACATTTTTGTGAGGCTTATGAGTGTTCAGGAATTAATTTTTCTGCAAGCATTTCTGATTCATTTCCATATATTACAGATTCAGCATGGGCACTAGATGTGCTTTCTTCCCACTGATTCCTGTAGGATCTGTTATGATTAATATCCCATTTACCTCTATTTAGTGAACTTAGTCTCTAGAATTGGACAGGGGCATGCTGCCCTTCTACTCCAACCTTTCCTTATTTAGAAAATTTAAGTAGCTGCCCTTTTATCAATTTCTAATAGATAACAATGGAAGCAATCATTTAAATTATGGTAGGTTCTTTCTGGAGAAGTATCTGGTTCCATTGTCAAAATCGTTGGATTGTCAATATGTTTTTCCTAGCATCCCCTTCTATGACTAAAGCCTTTTAAATCTAATACTGTTCTTGACCATCAAATATAAAGTTTTTGCCCTCTTCTGTGGGACAAATCCTCAGAGATAATAAGAGAATTATAGTATCACCTCTCAGTCTTTTCCTTTTCAGGCTGAACATCCTAGGTCCATTATCAATAATAAGTCCACAGGTTTTGTTGCCTGTGATAGACAGGAGTTGGAGATTATTTATTTATTTATTTATTTATTTATTTTCTATCCCGCCTTTATTATTTTTATAAACAACTCAAGGCGGCAAACATACCTAATACTCCTTCCTCCTCCTATTTTCCCCACAACAGCAACCCTGTGAGGTGAGTTGGGCTGAGAGAGTGAATGGCCCAAGGTCACCCAGCCAGCTTCCTTGCCTAAGGCGGGACTAGAACTCTCAGTCTCCTGGTTTCTAGCCCGTTGCCTTAACCACTAGACCAAACTGGCTCTCATTGCTATCTCTCCAGGTTTCTTTTAAATTCTTTGATATTTAAAAGGTAATTGAATATAATTAAAATATTTTCAACAGCAATTACTTCTAAGGATAGATCCAGGGGTAATGCCACAAGTATTTTTCATGAATGTAATGGAAAATATAAATATTTATTTCATTACAAGGAAGATAGCAGGGCAATTTCCAAGTTTATTACTATTAATTTTGGAGAGGAGGGGTAAGTTCCTTCCTGTCCATCAGTATTGCTCCAAGTTGTATTATGCACTGAGTCTAGACACCTTTCTGATTACCCATAATGCCCCAAACTGAAGTTAGATTGAGTGCATTGTGGGAGATGAAAAGCTTAAGCTTAGCACATTATCCCTAACTCCAGAAACTTTATTTGTTTCCAGGCTCTGCTCAAATGCATGAAATGATCCTTGTCCCCTCCCCCCCGCCCCCACTGCCTTCCTTATTGGAGTCCTTGTTCCCAGCAAAATCATTAAATGTGGCCTCCATGCCCCAAAAGGGTACCTTCTCCTATATTAATTCATGTTAAAGTGCTATGCAGAAATGTGCATGAAATATATTTGAAACTGTAATAGGAGACTACACCAACATGTGAGAAAACAGCTTTCAGAAACAAGAGATTTTCTTGCTGTTTCTTCCACTGTAAGAGAGGGACAAAAGACGAAGGCAGGCAGAGAACAGAGACTGGCAGGATGGAAGAACAAATGAATATAAATCAACCTATTTAAATTCAGAATCCAAGCATTCATGTCAGTGTCGAATTAAAATCAAAGCTCAAATGTTAATCAGAAATGCCTACAAGTCTCATATACTGTCAAATTGGCAAAGGAAATAAATGTCTAAAAGAAGACTAATATGGCCTTCCCACTTTAGATTCACAAATCGCCCAAGTTTGTAACTGATGAGTAACCTGATGGGAAGAATGTTCATCCATCTGCGGCAGGATACTTTTTTTAAAAAGTAAAAACAGTTAGAAGAAATCATTCATTGGCGATCACTCGTAGCCGAGTAAGATTGTCTTCCAAAGGTAAAATTTTAACGGTGGATCCGTAAGTGGCTATAAAGGCCAATTCTGGATCCGCACAACCTCCCACAATGAGGGCATAGGTTTCCGGGTGGGAGACGGTCATGATGAGGGTTTGCCTGACGTGCCTTCCTTTTACCTCGTTTCTCCCTTTCGCCCTGTACTCGTGCTTCTTCAAAGTCCATAGCGCCATTAATAAAGGATGACCTCCAATTGAAACGCTCATGAGTTAGGGCTTCCCAGTTCTCAATGCTGATATTACATTTTTTTAAATTAGCTTTGAGAGTATCTTTGAATCTCTTTTGCTGTCCACCAATATTCCGTTTTCCATTCTTAAGTTGGGAGTAAAGTAGCTGCTTTGGAAGACGATGGTCAGGCATTCGAACAACATGACCGGTCCAGCGAAGTTGATGTTGGATGATCATTGTTTTAATGCTGGTGGTTTTTGCTTCTTCTAATACGCTAACATTAGTCCGCCTATCTTCCCAAGTAATTTGCAGAAATTTTTCAGAGGCAGCGTTGATGGAATCTTAACCAGACACATTACTGTATACCTACTTTTTAAAAGAAGTGGGAATAGTAGTTTGTTTGTTTGTTTGTTTGTTTATTTATTTATTTATTCAATTTATCCCCGCCCATCTCCCCGAATAGGGGACTCTGGGCGGTTATCACTGGGGCAATATGATCTAATTCTAATATTCTATGAAAATTCTGAGTCAGGTAGGAGAGAACACAGAGCTCGCTACTGCTCTGCTCTTCACCTGTGACTGGGGGATTTTAAAGCCTGCCTTGATTAAGTAATTTAAAGCTGAGTAATTAATAGCCTGGCTGCAGGTGCACCAGGAAGGCCCTTTCTTTGGGTAGGTCTTCCTGCTGCTTTGCCCTCCAGAAAAACAACTGCCAATAATTTTCCTTCCTGCAGATGGATCTTCCAGGACATATATGCATAAAAGAAGCGGGAAGGGGGGAAAAGCATGCACCCCCCAAAAAACAAGCCAACCCAACACCCCAAACCCCTTTGATATAATGTCATTTACATTTAATTTACATTTAATTAAATTTGATATGGCTAATATCATTATTCTCCAGTTCCTAATTTAATCTTTTCCCCCTTCCATTATATTTAAGTTTATGGCCTAGTAACACCTTTCAGAGACCTCCAGGGAGGCTGCACGGAGTGCCAGGACCTCGTGCTGCACATCTCTGGCTTAAGATGATCAACTAGCATTCCCAAAGGGGAGGACAACCTTTTCATAGCTGAAACCCTTCCAGAGTCTTTCCGATCGTTTTCCTAATTCAGACACATTTCTCTCATTCTGCATTTTAACTTATACAGACTTTCCTTCATCCTTTCCAAATATGCAAAACATATTATTTTGTGATTCCATCTAGCTTTTCTTTAGTCTTCAGTGATGGTTTGGGGCATAAATACTTCCTAATGGAACATTATGACGAAAATAATAAATGAGCATCTCCTACCCTGCCCTGAAAGAGAGAGACAATAAAATGCTTTTTAGAAGTCTAAACTTTTAATGGCATTTTACTTGTGAAACAAAAGAAACTCTGGTGATGTATTAGAAAGGGAGAGAGAGAGAGACCCAATCTAATGACTTTTAATAGTTTCTAAAGCATTTTTCTGTAAAATTTATGTAATTATTACCTAGTGCAACTGAAAAGATCATGGTCCCTGCTGAGTCCATTAAGTGCAAGCTTGAAACTAATACAGAAATTTGTAACTGTGTGGTATAGCCTCATCAGAGCTTTGCCACTTCATACAACAGTTGAAAGGGCTTGCATGTAGAAATGTCCCCTTGTAGTAAAAATAAAACAAATAAAACATTAACCCAAACCTTTCAGAGAGGGCAGTCCTATTCACTTTATTAAATCTGCTTCAGTCCCTTAATAATAATAATTTAATAAATTATTACATGCCACCTGACTTCCAGCAACTCTGGGCAGTTTACCAATTGTTAAAAACATTTAAAAACAAAGAAACAACACAATGCAACACAACCAAAGAAACAAGATGGCAGAGAAAACAAACCTGGATGGGAACACGGAAAAGAAGAAAAGGGGCATCAATCACCCTCGCCAAAGGCCTGGGCAAAGAGCCACATCTTCAGGGCCCTTTGAAATACCTGTGGCTGGAGGCTGTTCAAATGTGCACTTTCTGCTTGGCCCATCCCCAGCACAGGCACCTTGCTGCTTCCTGAGAGCAAGGAATGGATGATACCATCCTCCTCCCACTCCCAACCCATTGCAATGCACTCTGCACCCCTGTTTTCAATTTGCTGTTTCCCAACCCTGGCATCTTAACCTCTTCAGAGATGATGGTCTCCAGAGCTTTGTTTCATTCTAGTAGCGGTCCCAGCTCCAATTGGCTGCAGTGCCTGACATGCCTCCTCTCCCCAGGAGCTGATAACTGCTCTGTGTAGCCATTTTGTTCCAGTCTGTTAGACTGTTCTCTGTTGGTTGGCAGTGGCTGTTTTATTACTATTTACCAATCAAAGAGAATATTACTATTTATTTATTTATTTATCCCACCTTTATTATTTTTATAAATAACTCAAGGCGGCGAACATACCTAATACTCCTTCCTCCTCCTATTTTCCCCACAAAAACCACCCTGTGAGGTGAGTTGGGCTGAGTGTGTGTGACTGGCCCAAGGTCACCCAGCCGGCTTTCACGCCTAAGGCGGGACTAGAACTCATAGACTCCTGGTTTCTAGCCCAGCACCTTAACCACTAGACCGAACTGGCTCTCAGTTGTTGTTGTTGTTGTTGTTGTTGTTGTTGTTGTTGTTGTTAATCTTGTGGTTGATCCAGGGATGGTCCATTAAGTCAATTAACCATCCTCAATCCTGGACGCTCCTGTTCCATTCAATCCTTACATCTCCCTAGTGGGCACACTTTCAGTTTCTGTCCAGGCTGGGTGAAGTGTGGTCCCCTTGCTTTCCCACCCCTGCCCACAGTACCGCAAAGTTTCTCTTCTCCTTTGTTTTTGAAAAACATTTTAAAGTCACAGTGTCTTTCTTGCTACAAAATTTCCAGGGACTTAAAGGTAGGGATAAAAGAACAATCTGTTCCTTTTGTTTTGATTATTGGAACATTATGTGGAGGTATAATAGAATTAAATATATTAAAACCCATAGATTTAGGTATGATTCTTTATGTAGCTATTAAGCAGCGTTATATTTGTGTTACCTAATGTCTAGTACTGTGACCCTTGACTGGAGACAGCTAACATAATTCAGACAGTTGTCTTTCTAGGGAGGAGAAATGGAACAGTGTAAAAGGAGATTACAACATAAACAGTGCTATTTATTGTGACGTCAGTGTTCGTATCAAAGGAGATAATCCATTGAAATTTCCAAACTTGGCTTGAGAAACAGCCAGGAGTGACAGGGGAGGCAAGCAGCTTAGGCTGTCTTGTAGAATTTGCCCTAAGTCCAATTATATTCAGTTAGTCTATCTCAATATTGATACCATGTAGTTTAAAAATAAGAAGCTAAACTAATAACAGGAGCTTCACCAAACTAACAGCAGAAAAAAGTGTCAGTTATATCTATTCCTGGGCAAATATGTATAGCATTGCACTATTAACCTAACACATCACGTATACAGTTCCACCAAATTGTGACTTTCCATGGAAAGTAAATAAATATGGAATGCACCGTTTGCAGGATGATGGAAAACTCTGAACATTTAGGTCTGCTTGTATGTCTTGTTCAGTTCTGGATCATCATTTCTAACTTCCTAGTTTGAGTTTTTTCCAGTACGGCATATAGCTCTTCTAGATCTTAACTTACAAGCTACCTTGTGATGTCTAAAGGGCTCCAGTTAGACAATCACAGCTCAGGTGTGCCAAGATTTGTTTAAGGGTCTTTTCAGAGAACTTTCCAAAACCTGGATTCCTTTATTAGTGCTAAAGGAGCATCAAGGGACAATTATCTAGCTTCAATACTATAGAATCTTGCTTTCAGCAACAAATATTTTGATTATACACAAAACTGGCAAGTATTTGTTGGCATATATTAGGAAGACTATACACTGGATTCATTCCAACAGAATAAGTTTTCACTAATGGAAGAATTTCTATTGGAGATGGATTCCATTTATTAGAGGAAACTCCAGAGGAAAAGAATGACTGTGCTTAGTGGTATCTTTCAGGGAGGACATTTGGGCAGAAGCCCAACTCAGCAGAATAAAATTAATTGCCTTCCAATGTGATACGACATTTTGAAGTAAGTGAAGTAATACACATTATAATGTAAGACACTTTGAAGAAAATAAAGTAATATATGTCATTATCTAATTCTCCCCTCTGCATAAGTCCAGAGTTGGCCCCCATAAGAGGCTCCATATTTTGTGCCTATAAATTCTTAAATAATACATAACTTTATTGCGGTCATTAACCAGCACAAGGGAATTGGTATTCAAGTGTCCAAAATATCCAAAACTAAATTGACAATATCAGGATAATTAGGAAAAGTACATATAGACAAAGGATTTTGGGTAAAAGACCATATTAAATCAAAATATGCTAAGGGGCTTGGCTCAGGCTACACATATGCAACAAGAGAAAAGCAATTAAAATTAGCAATCTGGGTAATATAAACTTTGAAATAGCAATATAAAATACAAATACAAATAAATTCTTGGAATTGTAATCTCAATACATCGGGAGGGGAGTAATGTGATCCCAGCAGATTTGTAGAGAATATATGGTAAACTCCAAATTAGTGACTTCCTGATAATGTACATTGCCCTAGCTCTGAGTTACATACTATATTTTGTATAACATACCAGGAAATATTGTAATTACTTTTTCTAACAGAAGCAGCTCTTGATATTAATTGATAAAGTGAAGGAAGTAGTAAGCATTCCTGATTATCTGATTATATGTTTATATTTAAATACAAGCAAAGATTTAAACTGATTCTGCCCTGATCACTCTAGTAGATGACTTACACTAATAGTAGATTGGGGTGACTCTGTTGATTCTCCTTGCAGTATTCTTCTGAGTAGGATAGGAGATGGAACTGCCTCTCTGCAATTGCTTTATTTCTATCCAGCAGTCAACTTTCAAAAGCTGGTGCTGGAATCTTCAGCTCTATTCCGTGGCACCTACTGTATGCCTTAGATGCAGTGATTAGGTAGTATAGGTTAAAACTAATTTAGTAATTTAGCAGTTTAGCAGTTAAGCAATGTTCACCAGTATTTGCTGGGAACCAATTGCAACCTCACAGAAAGTTCTGATCTTAAAACAGGCTGGACTACCTGAATGCTAGACTAATGCCTTTGAACCACATTTGGAAAGAGCAGCTGATCCAGAATGCAATGACTAGTTTACCAAATAGTATTCATAATAAGAATACTAATATTTTACCTGCCCTAAATCATCATCATCATCATCATCATCATCATCATCATCATCATCATCACTCAAGTTGCTTCCATCCAATCTGAATTTAAGATGCTACTTTACAAAGTTCTTAGGGTGCTGGATATTCTGATGATCAGCTTTGAAGGTCTTCCTCTGCTATTAAATATTAAGCATGGAATAAAGCCTTGTCTTCAGTTGTACCCTAGCTGTAGAATGAACTCCTCAGGGATATATGTTAAATATTCTCTCTTAAAACTTTAGATATATTTAAGAAGAAATTGTATGTGTTTAGGTTTTTGGTAAATGTTTTTTATTCTATTGAATTGCGATGTGAATATGCCATATGATCAATAAAAAATAAAATAAATGGTAAATGTTTGTGCCTGCATCCTATTGACATTAAGTTAATTTGCTTTTGCTATGATTTTGAGGATTTTTAAAAAAGAACATACTGTATAAAAATTGCCTTGTAGATCTCTTATGGAAGCTAAAATAAATAAAAATATTTAAATATTTCATTGTTTATGCTGTTCTCAAAATGTCCATTCAGAACTTAGAAAATAAGCTAAAATACTGTGGTTTTAAAAGAACACAGCTACTGCCAAATTTCCACTTCATCAGAAATGGAAAATATAACTCAGGTCGAGATGAGTAAGTTTATTTTTCTCAGATGCGTTACCCTTGCACTTAGTGTTCCTGATTACTTTTATTAATTTCCTGCCTCTGTTTAGTGACCCTGTCTTTGTGAAGGAAATACATCTCTGTTGTCCAGTAATAAATAAAGATTTAAATGTCTGATAATGCAAACTGAGATAATTTAATTTGCCCAAATGAATGTGACATTAAAGCTGGTCATTTCCCTACCAGATGGGGTCTGCCCATGTTTATCTGGAAGAACAAATTTACTTGTCACCAGACAGAGACAAAATGGGCTACTATTTCTGCTTATCATTAGAATGCAACAGCATAGTCCTTAGTAGTTCCACTAAAGGAGGCTCGATTAAGTCATTACCAGATGTGGCATGGGGACAGGGCAGGGACTGTCTTTTTAGCAGTTACTAAGAATAGGAAAAAATCTCCATAACATTTTGATATCTATCACTGAACCTCTGATCGGAATGTCAATCCCAACCTTGACCATTGGTCCTTAGGGTATGTTTGGCCTCAACACTTAAAACTGACCTGATTTAACTATCTATATCTAAGATAGATAGATAGATAGATAGATAGATAGATAGATAGATAGATAGATAGATAGATAGATAGATGGCATGGTGGCTCAGCGGGTAAGACGCCAGGCTTGTCGGTCAGAAGATCGCAAGTTTGGAGGTTCAAATCCCTAGCCCTGCGTGACGGAGTGAGCTCCCGCACTCGCCCCAGCTCTTGCCAACCTAGCAATTCAAAAGCATGCAAATGCAAGTAGATGAATAGGTACCACTTCGGTGCGTAGGTAACAGCGTTCTGCGTGCGTCATGCCGGCCACATGACCGCGGAAGCGTCTTCGGACAACGCTGGCTCTTCGGCTAACAAACGGAGATGAGCACCGGCCCCTAGAGTCGGACACGACTGCACAAATGTTCGGGGGGAACCTTTACCTTTATCTTTTTATCTATATCTATATCTAATATTTAAAAAATCTGTTTGCAAATCCTCACGTTATCCACCCTGTACTTATACACATTTCAAATATTTAAGTATTTAAAATAGGCAATCGATTGCATCCCAGCCTTAAATCTCCAGAGCCTCCTAGAGTTCCTCAAGATCACACAGCTAAATCAGCAGCAGATTGACTGTTTTCAGCAGCATAATTTTTGTTCTGAAAAAATCTTAAATATGAGTTCAAGAGTCTCTACCACAAAAAGAAGGCTGAACATTTTGGTCTGCTTCCTTTGGTGACATCACTGCCTTCCCCCCTGGGCAGAGAAAGATTGCCTCTGATTTGAAGGATTTCTGGCTCAGAATTTATAAAATATAGTTCAGGTGGTAAAAGATGGGAAATTCACTGTAGCTCTTTTTATCACGTCTGTTGAAAATTCAAGGATTCTCACTGAACCTTACTTTGCCATAGCTGTTTTAGATGGCTGGGGAATTCTGGGAGTTGAAGTCCGCATATCTTAAAGTTGCCAAGTTTGAAAAACACTGCTCTTGGTGATGTAATGGGAAATTGTAAACTTGTCAT
The DNA here is from genome assembly GCA_023362775.1 of Charina bottae. Classification (NCBI taxonomy): domain Eukaryota; kingdom Metazoa; phylum Chordata; class Lepidosauria; order Squamata; family Charinaidae; genus Charina; species Charina bottae. Next base: position 40,397,870 of record JALMGJ010000007.1, on the reverse strand, counting down.
AGACACATATATGCTAGTTGGAAATGATATGTCCTTGAAAGTTGTTTAGGAACACAATTTACCTCACCACAAATCAATACAATTAGACTGCTCCCATTCCACTTTCATGTTATCTTATCCTCATGGAGAGTTTATTTTTTAATGAACAGATACTTTTATTCATCCTCTGTTCCTTTCTGCATTCGCACCGAATCCCTACACAAATGTGCCCCAATAATCTCTTTGTTCCACCCTATCCTCATGATGTTATCTTCATTTCATCTCAAACACATACCTGAGGCAGCTTAAAGTCATCCTTAGTTGTGTTGGACAAATTTAATAATCTGTTTTCATAGAAACAAAACAAAAATTCTCACCCATTCCTAACTTCTCTCTCCCTGCAGAGACATTTGTTAAAAGCCACAGTGACATCATGCACGTCGCTGTCATTGCACAAATGACATGAATGACACAATGCATATTGTTTGCACAATGAAATCATGCATACCCCACTCCCCCCGCACACTGTGGCCCTCTCTGTGAACACCCATGTCTCTCTTGAACATATAGGGTTTTTATTCCAAGGCATAGCACAAAAGCTTTAGGCAAGAAATTATGAGCAAACATTTGAGGGTGAGGATTTGTATAAATGCCCCTAGGAATTGTTGGTTTGCAAGGAAGTCAGCTACAATCTCAGCAGCAGTTCTCCATGGAGAAAAAGAAGGGGAGAGATGTTAATGCTTATATACAAAATTTTACAAGTGCATCTTATCCCAGGAAAGAAGCTTGCAAGGAGTTATTTAGACCCTGGAGAGAGCGCACCTGTGAACAGTCAGGCATGCTTTAATTGATCAGTCCTTTCACATTATCAATAGCATTTCATTATATTTTGCATGCTCTATAAGCAGGTGTTTCTGAGTCCTGGGATTATCCTAGGTATAATCACATATCATGCAGCGGAAATGCAGACATAATCTTGGCACTTGGGTTGGGAAGAGCACAGTGAACAGGGAAGACCTTGGCATGGTTTACTATCATTTCTCTGCTACAAAATCATTATGAACAATAATTAATTACTCTTTCTGGGCCAATTTTTTAAAATGAAAGACTGATATTGGAAGGAAATGCCACCATTTCGGATTCATGCCTTACCTGCAGCTGTTCCAAGCTATCAGGCGCAAACTGCAGTCCTACAAGCTTCAGAGAATTTACCTCAATGTAACTTGACTGGTGCAACTGACAGGCTTTCACAAGCTGGCCAGAAGAGCTTTTCTAAGACTTTATGCTCATGTGCCCTGGTTTTAAAAACATAAGTGCCTTTTCTGCAAACACAGGTTTTTCTGAGGGCAGGACAGGCAAAGTGAGAGACTGAGGTTCTCCAGGGTATTCCTGCTTTTGGGAAAAGTTCTACTCCTCCAAATCTCAAAATGTTTATCTTTCTCTAAGATTTAGTAGACAAAATACTGTAATCAAAGGTGAGGGCCCCTCTGGAATGGAACCAGGGGCACGTTCTGACATTTCTAAGTGTATTTTATCTAGGCTGACCATACGTCCCGTTTTGAACGGGACAGTCCCATTTTTTTAACATTTCCGGAACAGACCATCATTTTAATATAAAAGTCAATTTTGTCCCGTTTTTTAAAAAACCTGTCAGGAACTAGCCTGTCCCTGCCGCCAACCGGAACCAAGAGCAGGAAGTAGATGGAGCAGCATGAAAGAACCAGAGCAGCTGATTGGAGGGAACCCGGACGAGGAATCGCCTCCGCCTATCAGCGCACAGCAAAGGAGATGGGAGAGGCTGGCCGAGCAGCGCGATAGGCGGAGGCAATTCCTCTTCCGGGTTCCCTCCAATCAGCTGCTCTGGCTCTTTCGCACCACTCCAGCTACTTCCAGCTCTCGGTTCCTCTTGTCCCGTTTTTGTCTCAAGGAAATATGGTCATCCTAATTTTATCTCAACATAATTATTTTACATGTATGTTGATGTATGTTGATCCATTCTTACAGCTGCAAACAGTGTTGCAACATTTGAAGAAGTACAAAGTCAGATGGATGAAGGAGTGGCCTTGCCAGATAGAGGGGAACCATCACCTCAGGCAGGGGTTGCTAAGTGACAGCACCCTGGCTGTTTCTTCAGGGATCTTGCAATCCTTGTCCTGCATATTCCAGTCAGGATATTCTGCATCTCCCTAAACTGACTTGTTGCCCTCAGTTATGAAAAAAGATATTAATCCATCATCTGTAGTGAGTAAATGTCAATTTACAGACCAGTCAGATTCTATACAAAGAATTCGAGAGGCAGCCCATTCTTAGGTCTTGGGCCAGCTCAAGGTAGACGTTAACCTAATCAACACCTCCAGGACTGAGAAGGTCAGTTTATGTACTGTATATACATTTCTCAGACACCCCATGAAGGATTTTGATCTGTTGCAGCAGTATCCTGCTCTGCTGTTTTTTCCCTAGCTTGAAATCCTAGTCGTTCAGCCCTGCAGTACCTAGTAAATAGGAATACTAGCTTCTCTGGGAAGAATTTTCACTGAAGAGCATGACAGAATACTTCAAATCAGGGATCCCAAAATTTTTGCTTCTAGTAGGTATATCTAAAAATTTTAAAGCATGTTGTAGATTCTCTTACAAAAGAACCCATAGCCTACCACTCTTTTGAATCCTATCAAGGGTATTTCCAATCACTTTTCAGTTGAACTTTATTTTTTAAGGCAAATGGGCATCCTTTTTAAGGCAAATTTGCCTTTTTAATGCAAACAGGGCATTTCTAAGAATACCTATTGGGCATTCTTAGAAATGCCCAATAGGGATTCAGAGGCATTCTTAGAAATGGACAATGCTGGAAGCCAGAATTTTGTTTTGCAGCATGCCAGCTTCCTGTGTATTTAGTTCATAAATTAAAAGAATAACATATGAATAAAGATTAAGAGGGCCAAGGTTCCCATGAGTACAGCTGATTCCCCTGCAGCAGTTTATTACTTGGGTGTTTTTTCTCTTTTTATTTAAAATGTATGCAGTGTGGATATTGCAGCTTTAATTCTCAGTGGCATTAAAAGCATATTGCAGTGGAAGAAAATAGCAAAAGGGGGTTAGTTAGAATCATATAAAAAGAAGATTAAAGACAATCAGGAAAAAGCAAATAAAATCCCCAGCAAGCCAGAAAGCTTCAGTAGTTCCAGAATAATGACTACCCTCAGAACGTTATTATTGCTTTAGGAATTTACAAATTGTTTTCTGCTTATCAGTTATCAATAAAGAACCAAAACCAATACTTATGCATACCGTCGGCCCATTCCATCACCCATCTTACTTTCTTTCATTCTTGAAAGTATTATGATATATTGGAGCATAAATAGCTGGAGAAAGGGGGAAAAAACCTAATCCTATGTACAGCTTCAAAAATAAAGGCCAGGTTTAACAGAAGATAGCCATGTGCTAATCCTGCCCCTTGCAGTGTTGCTTCTCTGCAAGGCTTAAGGCACCCATTTCACCCCTTAAACTTATTCAATGCTGGACCCCAAACATTGGACTCATACACTTTGGGGACATTCTGCAGTCCCCAGGAGGGCCTAGAGTCACAATGTGGTTCCAGGCCGAAAAAGATGACCATCCCTTCTGCATTGCTGGAGGCAGGGCACACTGAATTCCCTCCATTTTTCTCTTCACTACCACAACCTCAGAAGGCACTCCAGTCTGGTGAAATATAACATAGCATGAAGGACCTGAACTTCAGTAGGGAGAGGGAAGAACTGAGAAATTGGCAAGAGGGATGAGGAAAGGGTACTTACTAATGAGAAACCGCCCACCTGGCAGTTTCAGTCCAATTCCCCCTCCCAGAATTTTGACCCAGCCCAACTAGTAAAGAAATTCTGTTATACACAAGGACTGAAGCCATTTAAAACAGCTAAGTGCTTTCTGATAAAAAGGCTGTTGATGATGCCTACCCTCCGAAGTTTACGCTCAGCACCTTTCTCACCCCCGCCACCCCCCACAGCTTAATGGAAACTGTCTGGACAAGACAGTTTGATCAAGCTTGTCCTATGGTCTGGGCAAGATGGTGGTTGATTATTTACATTTCCCAAACATTCCTGCCCTGCCTGAGAAACCATAGCTCCCAACCTCCCAACAGTTTCAGCACAAATCCTGCAAAACTATCTCTGCATTGTCAAGGCCAGAGCTGGAATTAAGCCCGAGATCAGTTGACTCAACTATAGAAGAGCTCTTGAATACCGTAACCCAATATTTCTCAACCTTGGCAACTTTAAGATGTCTGGACTTCAACTCCCAGAATTCCCCAGCTGTGTAGGTTCAACTGCTGCTGTGGCAGGGCCTTGAATAGTTTGAGTTGAAAGATACTGTGGTGGTAAAAGGTACCCCCCGTACACATGTAAGCTGCATTCACCATCAGACTTATGAGATTCCCCCCGCCCCCCATACATATGAACTCCTTAAAGCGCCCTTGTAAGAAAACATTCACAACAAGCTGAATTGACCCTGAGTGGCATCAGGGAGAAGAATCAGTCAGGAACCAGTGGCCCAATAAACCAGACTGCTTCTATTCAAAGACCGTATCTCAGAGATAGTATGGCTAGCAAGCTGACCTAGTAGGAAGGGATAAATATGTCACACCGACGGGTTTATCTAAAATATTCCAATGTCACACTGTAATTTCTACTGTGTCTGCCTTTTTCTTTGTTTTGCCTTTGCCTTTCTTTGCCTTGCAAGGTAGTGGGCCAAAAGTACAGTATATAAGCCCTGTGTCTATGAAGGTTCTCCGTCATCCAGGTGGAATTGTCTGTAGCTTGAATCATGTCAACTGGATTTCTATTTTCTCAGTGGAAACGTTTCGCTCCTTATCCAAGGAGTAACTAACTTTGCTCAGACTGAAGAAGCTCCTTGGATAAGGAGCGAAACGTTTCCACTGAGAAAATAGAAATCCAGTTGACATGATTCAAGCTACAGACATATATAAGCCCTGGTTCTGCTTTTGCTCATGGCCGCTCAGCAAAGAATCAAAGCTTTGCTGGGAGTCCAGTATATACTGTATTATTGCTTGTAGGCATGCAAATAAAATTATGTTGTATCTTCAAAGTGATTTGGTTGCTGAAGATGAGCCAGGTTTTGGTCACAACAATACTGACTGGCCCCAAAGTCACCAGAAGCTTCCAGGGCTGGGTCTCCAAGTCTTCAAGACACCAATAGGTGAATATGCAACTCATTTTACAGCAATCTCCAATCATGTTTCTTAATAGGTTCTATTAGTGTTGTATTGTTGAAGGCTTTCACGGCCGGAATTCGATGGCTGTTGTGGGTCTTCCGGGCTGTGTGGCCGTGTTCTGGAAGTTGTGGTTCCTAACGTTTCGCCAGCATCTGTGGCCAGCATCTTCAGAGGGCAGGAGCACAGATAGAAGCAAAATCTCTGTGCCCAGGTAGAGTGGCAATGTTCTATTTATAGAGCTAAATTATAGGAGATTAGGTGGGGTTTTTTGTTGTGTTGAAATGTTAACGAGTGGCTGATGAGCGTGATTAGCATGTTCATTGTGAGAAGTATTCCCATGACCTGGTGGTTGGACTGAGTTCGTTGACCTTTTGCAGGCTGTGTTTTTCAGGACTGGTAGCCAGGTTTTGCTAATTTTTAAACTTTCTTCTTTTTTATTGTAACTATGCTGGTGTTTGTGAATTTCAATGGCTTCTCTGTATAATCTGGTGTGGTGGCTTTTGGTGTTGTCCAGTATTTCTGTGTTTTCAAATAGGATTTTGTGTCCCGTTTGCTTGAGAGCATGTTCAGCTACTGAAGATTTTTCTGGTTGCTGTAGTCTGCAGTGTCTTTCATGTTCTTTTATCCTGGTGTGAATGCTTCGTTTTGTGGTTCCGATGTATACTTGTCCGCAGCTGCATGGTATGCGGTATACTCCTGCAGCGGTGCGGGGGTCCCTTTTGTCTTTAGCTGATTTTAGCATTTGTTGTATTTTTCTGGTGGGTCTGAAGACTGTTTGAAAGTTGTGTTTTTCCATCAGTTTTCCCATGCGGTCAGTGACTCCTTTGATGTAGGGCAGGAATACTTTGTTTGTGTGGGGCTGTTTTTCTTCAGTTGGATGTTGTTTTCTTGGTTTGATGGCTCTTTTTATTTCATTCTTGGAATAGCCATTCGCCTGTAGGACCATCTGAATTGGGTCCTACAATTTCAAACAGTCTTCAGACCCACCAGAAAAATAAAAGAAAAGCTTAGCCCTGAAAGAGAGGAGGGGCTGAGAAAGAAAGTCAAGATTGTCCTACTTGGATTCTCTTTGGTTATAACAGGGAGTAGAGAGAAACTCTGTCAGGCTTTTAAGATTCTGTTATTATACTTTTAACAATAAAGTAGAGTACCAGTTGGCCTTGTGGAGTCTACTTCCTGACCTGGACTACCTCCAAAGGCTGAGACCTTCTGACCACCCAGATGAGCACATGGAAGTTTGGGAGACTAAAGGATGTTGTGGGCCAGCGTGCATGTTTGTTTTCTAATCCATTTCAGAACTTTGTGCTTTCAGGAAAAGGCCTGAAGAAGGCTACAGATATTACCTTAACCAGATAGGTTGAAGTATCCATCATTCTTCATATACTTCATCATCTTAGGCCATTGCAAAACAGAAGGACAATTAGATTATTTAAAATCTTGGAATAACAGCTACAGTATATGTTCTCTGAACACAAGTACTGATAGTAGGTAGCTAATGGTAAAATCAAATTATAATATATTACTCTTGATTAATAAGATGGAGGAACTGATTCATACTACAGCCTTGTTATACTGAACTGAAGCTTAAGCATTACTTTCCTTTACAATCCTTGTGAAAATAGGTGTGACACATACAGTACTACTTTTCCTACCCAGTTAAATGCTTTAGATACTTTAGGTAATCTCCTACTTTGTGTGGTGTGTGTGGTAATGCTGCTGGTTCTCAGGAAGGAGGGAGAACATTCCAGGAAGGTGGAAGAGATAAGAGGAGACATAGTCCAGGAGGCAGTTGTGGGAAAACCAAAAGATTCAGAATAACCCCACTCTAGAGCTTTCCCAGGTTATTTCCCCTTAGGTTAGGTAGAGTAGCTTTAGTCTGGCAAGATTCTGTCTATACAGTGTTAGCAAATAAAGAACTGAAGTTTGGCTGGACTGATTCTTTGTTGTTCTTGGGCTGGGCCTGACAGTGTGTGTGTATGTGCGTGCGCACGTTCAAGTCAGTGTTGACTCCTGGCGATTGCATAGACAAGTCCCTGAAGTTTTCTTGGCAAGGTTTTTTGGAAGCGGTTTGCCATTGCTACCTTCCTAGGGCTGAGAGGGTGTGACTGGCCCAAGCTCCTCCAGCTGGCTTTGTGCCTAACGTGGGACTAGAACTCACAGATTCCCAGTTCCTAGCCTATACCTTAACCACTACACCAAACTGACTCTCAATCTCCTATTTTAAGATTACTTTTAATGAAAACAGGGTTATTTTTAAATAGATAAATAACATGCATATATTAGTAGGACAACATGATTATTTTTTTGCCTAACAACTCCACTTTTGCACACTGCATTAATTTTTTTCCAATTAGTGTTAAACCTGAAATATGCATTTGTTTTTTTAAACATGATTAAAGACTAGAAGTATATTTAATACCATGGATTTTATATTACCTCAGCCTATACCTACAAACGTTTACCCTATTTTAAGGGTTGAGTTTTCAGCTATTTTGTTTGTTTTTTCCAACCTCAAACTATTCCTTTTACTCTTGTGAGAGCACTAATTGGAAGAACATACCTTCGCAACCATTTAGAGCAATTCTCACATGAAAAGACTGATGCTGAGGAATTTTTCCATAAGCTTTCTTCCTTTACTATCATGTTTTCTTGTATTCTTTTCTTCTAAAGTATAATGTTTCAAAATGAGTGTATATTTTTTTCATAAGGAAAAAAGGCTGCTCTAATAGAACCTTGCCATACTTCAAAATCCAATTTATTCTTTTCTACAAACTGGCAATTGCTACCTAAAATAATGGCAAAATACAAGTAACTTAGACTGCATTTAAAAGTAATAGGAAACCTACAGCCTGTGGGTTGCATTGTTCCCCTCAACCCATTTTTATGGGTTCTTTTATTGTAGGATTGTGCTGCTCAGCAGCAAAATTACAATTTTGGCAACACATTTTTTTTAAGAAAAATTAAGTTAAAAAATACAGTTGTTAGCCTTTGAAAATTCCCAAATAGAAAAAAAAGCATTGAACAATTTGACTTCAGACAATTTGACTCTGCCCACTCTGGTGATGTCATAACATTACTCCCATGCCTTCCTGTAGAGCAGTGTTTCTCAACCTTGGCCCTTTTAAGAGGTGTGGGTTTCAACTCCCAGAATTCCCCAGCCAGCCATGCTCTTGAAGTCCACACCTCTTAAAAGGGCCAAGGTTGAGAAACACTGCTGTAGAGCCTGGCAACTACTAATAATGTGGCTCTTTTTTGTTGTTTATTCGTTCAGTCGTTTCCGACTCTTCGTAACTTCATGGACCAGTCCACGCCAGAGCTTTCTGTCGGCCGTCACCATCCCCAGCTCCCCAATGGTTGAGTCCGTCACCTCCAGAATACCATCCATCCATCTTGCCCTTGGTCGGCCCCTCTTCCTTTTGCCTTCCACTTTTCCTAGCATCAGCTTCTTCTCCAGGGTATCCTGTCTTCTCATTATGTGGCCAAAGTACTTCAGTTTTGCCTTTAATATCATTCCCTCAAGTGAGCAGTCTGGCTTGATTTCCTGGAGTATGGACTGGTTTGATCTTCTTGCAGTCCAAGGCACTCTCAGAATTTTCCTCCAACACCACAGTTCAAAAGCATCTATCTTCCTTCGCTCAGCCTTCCTTATGGTCCAGCTCTCGCAGCCATAGGTTACTACAGGAAATACCATTGCTTTAACTATGCGGACCTTTGTTGTCAGTGTGATGTCTCTGCTCTTAACTATTTTATCAAGATTTGCCATTGCTCTCCTCCCAAGAAGTAGACGTCTTCTGATTTCCTGGCTGCAGTCAGCGTCTGCAGTAATCTTTGCGCCTAGAAATACAAAGTCTGTCACTGCCTCCACTTTTTCTCCCTCTATTTGCCAGTCATCAATCAAGCTCGTTGCCATAATCTTGGTTTTTTTGAGGTTTAACTGCAACCCAGCTTTTGCACTTTCTTCTTTCACCTTCGTCATAAGGCTCCTCAACTCCTCCTCGCTTTCAGCCATCAAAGTGGTATCATCTGCATATCTGAGATTGTTAATGTTTCTTCCAGCGATTTTAACTCCAGCCTTGGATTCCTCAAGCCCAGCATGTCGCATGATGTGTTCTGCGTACAGGTTGAATAGGTAGGGTGAGAGTATACAACCCTGCCGTACTCCTTTCCCAATCTTAAACCAGTCCGTTGTTCCGTGCTCTGTTCTTACCGTTGCTACTTGGTTGTTATACAGATTCCTCAGGAGGCAGACAAGATGACTTGGTATCCCCATACCACCAAGAACTTGCCACAATTTGTTATGATCCACACAGTCAAAGGCTTTAGAATAGTCAATAAAACAGAAATAGATGTTTTTCTGAAATTCCCTGGCTTTCTCCATTATCCAGCGGATATTGGCAATTTGGTCTCTAGTTCCTCTGCCTTTTCTAAACCCAGCTTGTACATCTGGCAATTCTCGCTCCATGAATTGCTGGAGTCTACCTTGCAAGATCTTGAGCATTACCTTACTGGCATGTGAAATAAGTGCCACTGTTCGATAGTTTGAACATTCTTTAGTGCTTCCCTTTTTTGGTATGGGGATATAAGTTGATTTTTTCCAATCTGATGGCCATTCTTGTGTGTATGGCATGCATCACCTTGACAGCATCATCTTGCAAGATTTTAAACAGTTCAGCTGGGATACCGTCGTCTCCTGCTGCCTTGTTATTAGCAATGCTTCTTAAGGCCCATTCAACCTCACTCTTCAGGATGTCTGGCTCTAACTCACTGACCACACCGTCAAAGCTATCTCCAATATTATTATCCTTCCTATACAGATCTTCCATATATTCTTGCCACCTTTTCTTGATCTCTTCTGCTTCTGTTAGGTCCTTACCATCTTTGTTTTTGATCATACCCATTTTTGCCTGGAATTTACCTGCAATGTTTCTAATTTTCTGGAAGAGGTCTCTTGTCCTTCCTATTCTATTGTCTTCTTCCACTTCTGCACATTGCTTGTTTAAAAATAATTCCTTATCTCTTCTGGCTAACCTCTGGAATTTTGCATTTAATTGGGCATATCTCCCCCTATCACTGTTGCCTTTTGCTTTCCTTCTTTCTTGGGCTACTTCCAGTGTCTCAGCAGACAGCCATCTTGCCTTCTTGGTTTTCTTTTTCTTTGGGACGTTTTTTGTTGCCGCCTCCTGAACAATGTTGCGAACGTCTGTCCATAGTTCTTCTGGGACCCTATCTACTAAATCTAGTCCCTTAAATCTATTCTTCACCTCCACTGCATATTCCTTAGGAATATTAGTGAGCTCATATCTAACTGATCTGTGGGTCTTCCCTATTCTCTTTAGTCTGATTCTAAATTTTGCAATAAGAAGTTCGTGATCTGAACTACAGTCAGCTCCAGGTCTTGTTTTTACCGACTGTATAGATGTCCGCCACCTTTGGCTGCAAAGGATGTAGTCAATCTGATTTCGGTGTCGACCATCTGGTGAAGTCCATGTATAAAGTCGTCTTTTAGGTTGTTGGAAGAGAGTGTTTGTTATGCACAGTGAGTTGTCTTGGCAAAATTCTATCAGCCTATGTCCTGCTTCATTTTGTTCTCCCAGACCATGCTTGCCTGTAATTCCAGGTGTCGTCTGACTACCCACCTTAGCATTCCAGTCTCCTGTAATGAAAATAACATCTCTTTTTGGTGTATTATCTAGTAGGTGCTGCAGATCCTCATAGAACTGATCTACTTCTGCTTCTTCAGCATCTGTGGTTGGGGCGTATATTTGGATCACTGTGATGTTAAATGGCTTACCCTGAATTCGAATTGAGATCATTCTATCGTTTTTTGGATTGTATCCAAGCACTGCTTTAGCCACTTTATTATTAATTATGAAGGCTACTCCATTTCTTCTGTGGTCCTCTTGTCCACAGTAGTAGATCTGGTGGTCATCTGATGTGAAGTGGCCCATCCCAGTCCATTTCAGTTCACTGACACCTAAAATGTCTATATTTAATCTTGACATCTCACCAATAACCACATCCAATTTGCCCTGGCTCATAGATCTTACATTCCAGGTTCCTATGGTGTGTTGATCTTTAGAACATCGGATTCGTCGTTCACCACCAGCACCGTCGGCCGCTAGCCGTCCTTTCGGCTTTGAGCTAGCTGCGTCATCACATCTGGGGCTAGTTGAACGTATCCTCTGTTCCTCCCCAGTAGCATTTTGACCATCTTCCGACCTGGGAGTCCCATCTTCCGATGGTATACCGACATATCTTTGGTTGTACTGATCCATTTATTTTTCATGGCAAGAATACTGGGGTGGGTTGCCATTACCTTCCCCAGGGATCGTATTTAGTCTGACCTCTCTGCCACGACCTTCCCGTCTTGGGTGTCCCTTCACGGTTTAGCTCATGGTTTCATTGAGGTGCTCAAGCTCCAGCACCACGACAAGGTAACGATCTCCTTTGCTGGAGAATGTGGCTCTTGCTATAGTGTATTTTTGCCTTTTGTTTTTATTAACTGAATTCAAAAAACAACCCCAAACACCCACAAAATGAAAAATTTACAGTACACAAAATTATAAAGAAAGAAAACTTTAAAAACATACAGGGCATATATTCACAGATACATATATAAAAATTCTGCACGAGAATTTCAATTAATAGTGGCCATATTTCATTATAATGAAAAAATTTTGGACCAACGCATTTGCAACATCGTCCAACCAATCAACCAATGTGGCTTCGTTAAAGGATGTGGGACAATTGATGCCATTTTTGCAGCTCGTCAGCTTATAGAGAAACATCAAGAGAAGACCCAACCATTGCACATGGCATTTCTAGACCTGGAAAAGGCATTTGACCATGTTCCACACCAATTGATTTGGTATACCCTCCGTGACCACGGGGTGCCTGAATTACTTATTGACTGGGTCAAAATGCTATATAAGAACACTAGTAGCCGGCCTGGCGTGCTATGGTCCATGAGGTCACGAAGAGTCGGACACGACTAAACGACTGAACAACAAGCTGTGTGCGATGTCCAGCTGGCCTCTCTAACAGTTTTCCAGTGACGGTTGAAGTGCACCAAGGCTCCGCGCTGTCGCCGCTCCTATTTATATTAGTTATGGATACCATCACACGGGACCTGCAGTGAAATGCACCCAGGAGGAGGAGGAGGAGGAGGAGGAGGAGGAGGAGGAGGAGGAGGAGGAGGAAATTTCATTATAATATTTAAAGTGAAATGCTCTTAATTTTCATAAGATTTCTAATATCATTTGTAAAAGAGAGAAGAGAAAGGACTATTGCAGGAAATACAGAGATGATTCTTATACTGAATATTTTTAGTATGTGTTTTGGAGAAGCAATATGATATGCAATAGAACTCATTATGTTAGTTCACATTCATAAGCAACACTCACAACCAGTATTTGATAGGGAAATACAGTTTGTTATAAAAATACTTTGCTAGAGAAACTTGGCTTCTCCACTTTCCAGTCAACATGTCAATAATTTCTAGTAGAGGTAACATGAAAGGATATAGCATCTCATACGGTCAAAGCCTCAGATTTCTATTAAAAGAGTTTGTTTATTTGTTTTTAAAGATATCCATGCAGGCTGAAAAAGCTTCATAACAACTGTTTCTGGTGAATAAAATAATGCATCTTTAAATTTACACCCAGGGTAAGCAATTAAGTACAGCACCCCTCCAGAATTACACCTCTGCATTGTACTTGGCTAATACAATGAGCTCTGAAGCTGACAGTTCATCTTTCAATACTCATGAGACCCATGTAAGAAAAAAGCGTATTAGGGCTGGTTGCATTTAAATAATGGATATTAGGGGTAGCTGGATACAAAGAGCATAAAGCATAGATAATTATGTAAGTTGCATACAAGGTACATAAATTAGTGGTTGTTATACAAGTTGCATATAAACATGGCTGTTTTAAGGAAATATATGTACAATTCTACATGGGGAGCAGATTAAATGTAAAATACTTGGGGGGGAAATGCTGAAATGAAATAACCTGTGGGAATATTTGTAGTACTAATACAAACCAGATTTACACAGACCTTCTCATTTCTGGCATAACTGGCTAGATAAAATGCCACCTTAGAGCTATTGTAGGTCAGGAGTACTATGAGAAATTAAAATGGTGACCAGATTCAGAAAAAAAGATTAAGGATACCCAAATCAGGAATTGGTTTAAGAATGGCCAGTGTGAGCAGTGAATTTAGATAAAGTGCAGACAATCTGTAGTAGTAGTTGTTGTTTTTAAAGTGTCAAGTCTTCAGAAAACATGATTGGTATTAGAGGAAAAGGATTTCAGCTCAGTGGCAGAATGTGTGTTTTGTATTAGTGCCATGGAGAAAAAAAATCTACATTTTTCCCTACCACTTCTTATTTGGTTGGATGAATAAGAATATGCATTTAATTAGTCTGAAGTAGCCAAGGAGTTTGCATGAACATTCTCTCTTTGATAGGACAGTCATTTCTCCAACAGTCTGCAGCCATCCAAAATTCAGTTAAAATCCACTAGAAGACAACATGACATTACTCTCTTTTTGAAGGCTTTCAGATTATGAAGCATGGGCACTTTAGTAATGGAAGGATGTATAGCATCTTCTACCACCACCCAACAATAAATCTCAAAAACACACTACCAAAAGAAATTCAAAAGACATTTCCAAAGAACCCAAGAATAACAGAAAAAAGTAACCTCTTCTGGAGGGAAATTCAGCATAGTATTATTTTTGTGAGAGCCAGTTTGGTGTAGTGGTTAAGGCACCAGGCCAGAAACCAGGAGACCATGAGTTCTAGTCCTGCCTTAGGCACAAAGCCAGCTGGGGGAGCTTGGGCCAGTCACTTTCTCTCAGCCCTAGGAAGGAGGCAATGGCAAACCACTTCTGAAAACCCTGCCAAGAAAACTGCAGGGACTTGTCCAGGCAGTCTCCAAGAATCGAACACCATTGAACTGATTTTTTAAAAAAGATTTTGTATGCAGAAGATCTCAGTTTCAGTCTCCACTTAAAAGAATCTGATATGAGCAGTTGAAGTCTAAGACTCAGAGACCCAATAACGTTTAAAGAAGACCCTGTTATATTTATCAGAACTCCCAGCCTGAGGCACCTTTGACAGCTGTACCCTTTCAGTCTGGAGCTGAGGTAAGAAGTGGAGGCTCTTCAGAGCTTTCAAAAGATGCCCAAAGAAGCAGGGAAGCAAGATAACTTTTGATAGTGCGGATCCAGCTTACAAAAGGCAAAGAAAATAGAAAGTTTTGAAAGAAAAAGCTGGTGGCCAAACTTTCAAAGGATACCAAAAGACATTGCTTGTGGGTTGTGGGTTGGTGGGTGAGAATAAATGAATGGGATCTGAATATGTTGAAGATAGAAGAAAAAGACCATGGGATTGTAATAATCTTAACCAAAAATTATCAACAACCCAAACTATAAATTATTTCTTATGATCATCAGCAACATGGATGCTCTTTCTCTAAGGTCATTTCTCCACTACTGACTTACAGCATCTTCATAGCATCACCAGCTCTCATCATTAAAGTGATACTATAAAGTCTGTCATTATTGTTACTTTGGCACAAGGATGGTTGGATGATTATAGAAGACAATATAAATCACTAGTGGGGAAATTACCTAAATCACCATCTCATATTGTATTTTTTTCTCTTATAAGATGTATAACAAAGAGGATCACTGAGGACATTCAGTCCATTAGGATCGTCAAGTGGGATGGCCATCTAAATTGACTGACTGACTGACTGACTGACTGACTGACTGACTGACTGACTGACTGACTGAATAAATTCCTGTGGTTTTCTTGTACTTCTGCTAACCTTGCTGAGAGAATTTTGGCTACACAAGCTACACTCACAGGCTTTTCTATCATTAAACTTCACATTCTAACTAGAAAACAAAGCTATTGTGATAGACTTTCACAGTGATCTGACAGTAGATTTATAATAGTGTGACTAGTTGTTAAATATAATTTACACATCACTAAAAGAGAGAAAATGCATCATCAAAAATGAGGACAAAAGATGAGCCAGGTTTTCATAAAACTTACTTACATTAATATAAATGTACAGATGCAATTATAGAAAACAGCTAAGGAGAAAAGTAATAGTGGCATACTATAAATTATTCAATTTTGTCCCTGAAGGATTTTGATAAAATCCATCAGTGATTCCCCCTGTAATTAGCTCAGTTGGCAAAGTGCAACCAAAGACTCTAGACACGAGATGCCTGTTTGAATTACAGGATTGACCAGAAGGATTTCTTTAGAGGTGCAGAAACATTGCTCAAAGTAATATTGATCAAGGACTTGGCAAACTGGAAAAAATTATTTTGTTGTGCACAGGAAATCTAAAATATATGAATTGATAAATAAGGTACAGGCTATATTTCTAACATTAGAAATAACAGATCAGGCATAACTGGGAGTTCACGGATATGGACAGGACAACTCTTTGATTGATATCTGAGTGTAAAGACACACCAAAGGCCCTCAAAATCAGGTGACTAGGCCCTGTAGTTAAGCTTTGAGGAAGAATAAATTGCTTGCCTAGAGGAGGTAACATGTAGTCTTCCAGATATTGCTGAATTATAACACACAACTTCCCTCATAATTGGCCGTATTGGCTGTGGCAGTTGGGTGTGGTAGTTTAGCAACATCTGCTGAGTGGAAAGTTGCTTATCCTGGGCTTAGACCATTAACTGGGGCAGGAGAAGGATTTCATCCAGGTTGAATAGGACCCTCATATAATGTGATAAACTGGAGGAATGAATGGGGAAGTGGGAAAAGGCCAGAAGTACTACATCATCTCCTGGAGAAAATCTATCTATGTGGTCACTAAGAGTTTGACACCTACTTAATAGCACATAATCAATTAATCATCACATCACATTATCACCTGTTGCTACTCCTTGAATCCATCTCTATAGCTGCAGCTAGGACATAGGTTCTGAGACAGTACCTCCATGGCTGGACTGGAGCATTATGGATGCAGGTATTGTACTGGGTGAATCATAATTTAGGGTATGTGTCAGACTTTGTTCATGGAGTTTTTAAAAGCTGGTTGAGAGTTCCCTGGGGACAGCTGCCAAGATTAAAATTTGTTTAGCAATTCCAGCCATGCAAGCAGGATATGTGGGCCTCTCTGAATCAAAGCCTAAGAGCAGGATTGATTGAAAGTTGATTAAGAAATCCCAGCCAAATCATCATCTGATTTATTTGATGGGGAGGTCAAAATGAAATGTCCCAGTGTAATGAGCTCGATGTTCTGCCAACAAAATTCCAGGCATCCTGGAAAGTTACTGCATGCAAATGCTGGTGCAGGTTGAGGAGTAGTTCAAGGATATGTTTGAAAAGAACAAGGCAGGGGCAGTGAAGTAGCCAGGCGTATTATGTAGGCTCTGTCTAAATAAAGGAGAAATACCTTTAGGGTTTTTATAGAATAGACTGTGGCTTTCTAATTATTGCTAAAGTACAGCTCTCAGTATCCCTATAAGCCATGCAAGTTGGAGTTGCTGATAGCTGTAGTTCAGCAACATCTGGAGGGACACATGTTCCAGCCTCTGAAGCAGAATAAACATTTCAGCAGATACAGCTTTCTTCTCCCTACCACTGCATGGTATCAGTGTACCAAACTGCATTCTTCTTTATAGGCATGTTGTATCTCCTTTAAGACATTATTCTCTCCTTTCAAACAATCTCAAGATGGTTGTTGTGGGTCTTCCGGGCTGTGTGGCCGGAAGACCCACAACAACCATCGAACTCCGGCTGTGAAAGCCTTCGACAATACATCAATCTCAAGATGGGCTACTGATCCCCATTTCTATTTTACCATGAGAACAATCCTGCAAGCCCATGAAATAATAACTGCCCCCCCACCCACCCAATCATCCACTAAGATTGATGACTTACTAGAGATACAAATTTGGGTTCAGTGAGATCCATGGAGGCTGGGATCAAAATCAGCAAGATGGTAGATGGAGTGTCATGATGCAATCCCTGCCCCTCTGTATATGTGTCAACATTGTACGCATGTTCAAAAGGGGTAGGGCTTGCATTGCAACACTCCATCTGCCATCTTGCTGATTTTAACCACCCCACCTTCTTGCAGATGCTGCTGTCTGGGTTACTTTCTATAGGCTCCTTTTAATCTGATTCTCTTATTTCTCTAGCCAAGGGGAATTTCTCCAGTTTGCGGGCCTGTTCTCCCTTCCCTTAAATTTTTGCATTAGCATCACACCTATGTGGACAAAGGATTCAGTATAATGTGCCATCTTGCATCTTCTATTCAGGTGCAACGCTTTGGAAAATATCACAACTAATTAGGAAGTTGTTGATCAAGTAAAGATATCACAAATTTGATAATAAATGCAATGAAAGTCAAATGCACTAGTTAAGGGAACAGAAAACTATGAACAGAATGGTATGTCTCATGTGAAAAAAGACTGTTAGAAATGCCAGATAAAGACTACAAATAATTCATTTTACAAAAGTTTGAAAGACCAGCATACCACAATGCCATGCAAATATTAGCAGTTCAATATGAGATTGCATGCTATTTATATTTGCTCCATTTGCATGCAGAACATAGCCAATAGAGGACAAACATAAAAGCAGATGGCCAGCCTGCTGGGTTATGTAAACAGCTTTGATGAGTTTACTTCCCTAATTGATTTTATTAGTTTTTTCAATACTCTTCTCACATGTATATGATACCAAATGCAAATATTTGTTGGCAGTTCTGCTGGTCTTATGATGTTTTCCAGCACATTGATATAACTTCATTAACGACAGTGTTTATGATGATTATGAAAAGTAGAGGTGATAGAGGCACTGACAGCTACAGTAAAAAGGAAACAACTGCAGAGAAATCACTGCTTAGGAGGGAGATTGGCCTTGTCTTGGTTCTGCGTTGGGGTGGAATGATGCACGTCCTGTGAAGTGCTTCACTGTGTCAGGGCTACCCAGCAAACCTCCATGAAGGGAAGCAACTCTAACTGAGGCATCACTCTTAATACAAGTAGATCTAGGTATTTAAAGGCCAGGCATAGAAAGCTATTGAGACCTGAAAGGCTATAGCGAATTTGAAGAGAACCCAGCTTTTTGCATATGAACAGAATCCACATGAAAGCATGTACATGCATTCTTTTGTTGTTTGTTGTTCAGTCGTTTAGTCGTGTCCGACTCTTCGTGACCTCATGGACCATAGCACGCCAGGCCTTCCTGTCCTCCACTGTCACCCGGAGTTTACTCAAATTCATGTTCATTGCATCGGTGATGCTATCCAACCATCTCATCCTCTGCCGTCCCCTTCTCCTTTTGCCTTCAGTCTTTCCCAGCATCAGGGTCTTTTCCAGTGAGTCCTCTCTTTGCATTAGGTGGCCAAAGTATTTGAGCTTCAGCTTCAGCATCTGTCCTTCCAATGAGCAGTCAGGGTTGATTTCCTTTAGGATTGACTGATTTGACCTCCTTGCAGTCCAAGGGACTCTCAAGAGTCTTCTCCAGCACCACAGTTCGAAAGCATCAATTCTTCGGCGCTCAGCCTTCCTTATGGTCCAACTCTCACAGCCATACATTACTACTGGAAAAACCATAGCTTTAACTATACGGACCTTTGTCGGCAAGGTGATGTCTCTGCTTTTTAATATGCTGTCTAGGTTTGCCATAGCTTTCCTCCCAAGGAGCAAGCGTCTTTTAATTTCATGGCTGCAGTCACCGTCTGCGGTGATCTTGGAGCCCAAGAAAATAAAATCTGTCACTGCTTCCATTTCTTCCCCTTCTATTTGCCAGGAAGTGATGGGACCAGATGCCATGATATGGGTTTTTTTAATGTTGAGTTTCAAGCCAGCTTTTGCACTCTCTCCTTTCACCCTCATCAAGAGGCTCTTTAGTCTTTAGACTTTTAGTCTTTAGAATACATGCATTCTACTGTATGTAAAATCTGATCTCTCCAAGCTCCCTCCTATCCTAGGATTTGGCAGTGCCCAACATAAATGGCCCTAAAGGAGTGGGGTTAACAGGCTGTTGCTGGCTGTCATATCCATATGCATATGCATATGCTTTTCAGTGATTCCGATAAGACGTGGGGTCTGTGCATGTGCACATTGGCAGGCAACTGGAACAGCCTTTGAAGCAGCTGCAGGAACCTTATAAAGGACATGGCTGCTTTAATGCTTTAAGAAGGGATACCTCCCTTGTCCTAATGTGCTTTAATTTAATTAATTAATGTATTGAATATATATACTGCCTGATTCCCAGCAACTCTGGGTGGTTTACAATTGTTCAAATGTTTGAAAACAAAGAACAATAGGAAAAACACACACACACACAAAAACAGCACAAGACAGAAGAACAACAATGGCAAAGAAGTCCAGAGACCCCTTGTGGGGGGAGATGGGCGGTGATATAAGTTGGAAAAATAAATAAATAAATAAAATAAACCCAGAAGGGAACAGAAAAGAAGAAAGGAAGAAAGGATAATCAGTCATCCTCCTCCAAGGCCTGGGCAAGGAGCCAGGTCTTTAAGGGCCTTCAAAACACCAGCAGGGTGGGAGCCATTCGAATTATGGGGGAAACCTCATTCCAGAGGGCAGGCGCTGCTACAGAGGAGGCGCACTTCTTGGGCCCTGATAGGAGGCATTGTTTAATCAATGGAACCCTGGTTGGGTTGATACTATGAGATTGAACTGGTTGGGCAGATACTATGAGAAACAGGCAGTCCCTCAAGTAACCAGGTCAAACCAGTCAATCCTTAAGGAAATCAACCCTGACTGCTCATTGGAAGGACAGATACTGAAGCTGAAGCTCAAATACTTTGGCCACCTAATGTGAAGAGAGGACTCACTGGAAAAGACCCTGATGCTGGGAAAGACTGAAGGCAAAAGGAGAAGGGGACGGCGGAGGATGAGATGGTTAGATAGCATCACCGATGTAATGAACATGAATTTGAGTAAACTCCGAGAGACAGTGGAGGACAGGAAGGCCTGGCGTGCTATGGTCCATGAGGTCACGAAGAGTCGGACACGACTAAACGACTGAACAACAACAACAACAAGTAACCAGGCCCTATGCCATGTAGGGCTTTATAGGCAGTGACCATATAATAATTGTAAACCACCCTTGAATCGCACCCAGAAGCAAACTGGCAACCAGTGCACCTCGTGAAGCAGAGGTGTTACATGGGCATACTGAGGCATGCTCATCACTGCCCATGCTGCTGCATTCTGGATCAGCTGAAGCTTCTGGATGGTCTTCAAGGGCCGCCCCATGTAGAGCATGTTGCAGTAGTCAAGCTATGAGGTGACCAGGGCATGAGTGATTGTCTGAAGGACCCCCCAATCAGTTTGAATTGCTTTGCACAGCCCTACTTAACCTATTTGGAGAGTACTAGATAGATAAGGATGGTCATACTTGTGTTAATATGCTATAACTTGCATTTTTTTTAAAAAAACATGTGCTAATCAGAAACAAAAAGAAGGCAGTTAACAATCTATCGCAAGTTTTACTTTCAAAAATAGGGGTTTTTCCAACTCAGTTCTAAGAAAAGAAACAAGTGATACATGAACCCAAGGTAAATCCCTATATCTGCTTTGCAGATTTCATTTAGAGCAAAAGTGTGTGTTCTACTAATCATGATTCTGTTCTATGGGTAAAGCATGGATTTCATTAGCCTTTTTTCCCAGCTCAAAAATTACATTTAAAACAGGATATATTGGAAGAAATAAACAAAAATGCTCATTTTACAGAAAGCTTGGCATACAAAAGTCTATATTAGAGACATTAAGAGCAGCATTTATTAAAGAAAGTTGTGTACAAAACATTTATTAAGACAAGATATAGAAAAAGCATGCCGTTGCATGCAAAACTTTCAGCATTCCATGGTTGTTCCAAGAAATCCTTAAATAAACAGAAGCTCACACAATTCTGCATAAAGTTAAACACAATACCTTTCTACAAATCTGGACACATGTTTTCTGTTTATATGCAGTTGTTTACAGATTCAAAATAAGAAAACAGTGAATATGGCAGGGGTAGAATTTTGAACACCCAATTGAGTCATTGCTATTTTCTTTTGAAGTTGTTAATACGGCTCAAAAAAGAGATTGATGCGTTAGGCCTACAATTAGCCAGCCGAAGACAGATCCACAGGTGAACAATACTTTGACCCTCCTAACCTCTCAAGGTGTGATTGTTGTTCTGACTACATCCAACCATGGGCTCCTCTAAGCAGGTTTCTAAGCATTTGAAAATGAAGATTATTCACTTTTACCAAGCAAAAAAAGGCTACAATTTCAACTATGAGAAACATTCTTAAGAAATTGAAGACACATAGAGCTGTTGAAGTCAAGGCACGATCTAGAAGACCAAGAAAAATCTCTGCAAGAATTGCCTGAAAACCATATATATATTTACCAGAAATAAAAAAACTCACTTAGAAGGAAATTTTCAAATTGCAATGCATTCTCCTCCGCCGTCTGTGCTGTAATGAGTCAAGTATAGTTATTATTTTATATCTACAAGTACTGATTAAAGTTAGTTTCACCTAAAAAATTTGCAGAAGGATTGAGAGACAGCCCACAGCAACTGTCATTTTTATCCTTGCAATCCATCTGCTTTCAGTGATACATGTCTTCAGTCAAACCCTGGATTTATCCTTTGAATTACATGCACCTTCATAAATGTTGCAATTTCATCCATAAAGAATGCCAGTGGAAAACACTGGGAGATCTGTTAAGCACACTAGCTCAGCAACCACAAATTTATTTTTTTTCATTAGTTGCATTCTGTTTTATTGTTGTTCTGATTTTCTCCCCCTCCCCCCCAATACAATTAATTTGTAGATTCTACTACAATAAACTGAACAGAGAGCAGAGTTATAAGGCTTACAGTATAGGACTTGAGTTACCAAGATGAATATCCTCTGCAATTTTATCCCATCTACAGTATTTATATTTTTTAAAACCTCACTCTTTTTTTAATTTTGTCATGCATCCACAAATGACAAAACCAAGAGTTTACATAATATGGCTTTGTAATTCTGAATATGCATCAACATTTAATTCAGATCAATAAAGCCAATCTTGTTCAACTTTAATATGAGCAGAGTTTCTATGAGTCCCTGCTCAACCAACACAGTGGAAGTCTGAACAGAATTTAAAATTGCATCTCTTACTCACAGCATGCAACTTAGATGGTCCATCCAAAAGAACAGACTATCCAAAGCCAAGTTCTCACATGCACTAGGTCTTACATAAACATACAGAGGATTTTTCTAGATATGTACTACAACATTACTTTATACCGAAATCACAGTCCTATTCTGGTTACAGCATTACATGCATTTGTGTTTCTAAAGCATGGATATAATTGACAATTGCTCAGATTTACAGCAGATAGTTACATTTACAACTGTTAATCTTCTGAACTCCTTTCTACTCAGCAAGCCCTGTTAAGTCACACCCCATTCCTTTTACTTCTATCTGGGGTAACAGAAATTGTATCTACCAACCCTAGTATTATTCCATGAATCCTACATTTCCTCTCCATTGACTTTAGTATTCAGTAGTCTAAGCTGACACCTCCCTGTCTTCCCTTTGGATACAAGCTCCATTGCAGGCAGTGGAATCGCTGATACTCCTGGTCAAGTCTCTTGGGCTGTAAATGGCAAGGGGCATCAGGGGTTTCACCATGTGAGGACTTATATCTTTGTAAAACCAGAGAGGTTAACTCTTGGAATGTAACCGTTTCAGAACTTTCTGACATACAACTATTCAAGTTGATTACTGCTCTAGCAATGGTGTAATTGCCAAGTGGAGCACTGTGATGGGACCTTTGGGCTTAAAGCTGTGCTCCCCACCCCTGACAATCACTCACAGAAAACCATAATGGGTTAGAAGCTCAGCCTCCGCCTCTGCACAGGAACACTGGAACCAGGGCCGTAACTAGGGGCGGGGTCAACCGGGGCATGGGCCCTGGGCGCCGTGCTGGGTGTGTGTGCCAAAATGACACCTCCCTCACCAACCCATGGAATAGAAGTCATCTGGAATGACTAGAATCACTAAGATGACCCATATATTACAATTCCCACTGATTTACAGAGTATCAGAATGCACCGTCCAAGACAAGGGATAATTACTTTAAAATGGCCCTTTATTCTCTGCCTTTCATCTGAGTTCAGTGTCCATATGAAAACCCTCCAAGTGCAAATAGTTAGTTTTACTAAAAACCTGTTAAAGTCATCAGGACAGTTTCATAATATCTAATTTATGACCCATTAATTTCAACTTGACTTTAATATAACTAAATTTCTTTGGATCTCAGCCATGTATTTCAAGCTATTGGTATGCTGCTTAATCAGGATGTAAACATCACCGGTTTTGTGTGAACAATCCCCTAGTTTATTGCAATAAAGGGTAAAATTAGAAAACCAAAAAATAATTTGCATTTCTTATAATCGTATCTGGTGGTTTTCCATGATGAAACCAGTTCTCCTATCAGAGCATCCAAAAGGATTCCCTAAAGCATGAGTGCAAGGCTCTGAATTGTGTAATTTCCTATATTTTATTTGTCCCAGTGAGCATTCAATTTGTCACAAAATGCAGTGTGTAGTTTCTTGTAGCAGACTGCTAAAGTTTGCTACTCTGAGAGACTCATTCAGAACTGCCTAATCATATGGGATTCTTTATGGAAAATAAAAGCAGCATTTCCCTGTGTGGCAGCTTGTAATTTTCTTGCTGAAAATTGTCATCCATTTTGGTGTGAAAGCACCTCACTGTAATGAACTAAAAGTTAAACAAGGGGATCGGGCTGTTGACTAAAGACAGCATCTAAAAGGAAAATAATATTAGGTGATGGCAGAGCTTCCAGTGGGAGCCTGCTAAAGCCACATAAAAGGAGCCATTTAATAATTAGAAAATGAAAGTGGAGGCCCATAAGGAACTTACAGCAAGGAAAATAAACTGAGAAAAGAGAGGGAGGTTCTTCTCTTTTTGCCTTCCATCTCAACGCTCCCCAATTTAATTCATTCTGTCTCTGTCATATTGAACACATGGCACACTGAACCTAGTGCTCTCCTTGGCCCATGTGATCAGTATCATGTTAAGATACTGTATCATGTTAACACAGAAAAAGACCAGCTGAATAGATCAATAGATAGATCATATAATATTCTATTAATGTTCTTTCAATAGATAAATCATGAATCAATCCTTCAAGAATAAGTGTGTCACACAAACACAGGCAGCATATTTCTCACATACATTTCTTGCATGTGTATGTTCTCACATTTGTAGTTTCCAAATCATAGATCGACACTCATACATTGACTTACACATCGTGCTTGTGCATGCTGGGATGGAAATACATGGAAATATATCTAACTTCATAAATGCATGTATATGTACTCATATGTATACATATGAATATGTACACACAGGTACGTACAGTATGTATCTTCCCTTCTACAGTTGCCCAGGATGAATTAGATGAACAAGTTGAAGCCTCAGGACCACATGTAGCCCACCCCATATTTGAGTGCAGCCCCCAGTTGGCTCTTCCCTCACCTCCATAGTGATATTGTCACCAACTGTCCTATAAGAATTTTCATCCAGGGTCCAACCTTCCTTTTATAGGGAAGGTTATAGAGAAGGTGGTTGCGCTACAGCTTCAGAGGATCCTGGATGAAATGGATTATCTGGACCCCTTCCAGTCAGGATTCAGGCCCGGATATGGGACAGAAATGCCATTGATCATGCTTTTGGATGACTGCTGGTGGGAGCAGGATAGGGGTAGTGCATCCATCCTTGCTCTACTTGAAAACTACTCTCAGTGGAGATCGCTTCCGGGTGCTGAAGACGCCGGTGCGCTGAACCGAGCGCTCCTGGCTCGGCTCCGCTGTTTGCCTGCTTGCAGCAGTTTTTAAAGAAATAAAACTGCTGAAATCTCCCCTTTGAAGAAAAGGGGATCAGAAGATAAACCACAAGGGTCGCCGGAACCGTCGCTCTTTCCCAATTCTCGTTTTTCCACCACGGGAAAAAGGAAATTGAAGCGACGAAAGCGACTGGAAGGACCATCGTTATTGCTCTGCAGGAAACAGCGAAATCTTTTCAGATAAGTAGCACCTAAATTCAGCACTTTTAGTCACTGTTTTATATTTGTGTTTATTTTAATTTTACATATTATCTGCTAAGATCCTTCTATGGACATGATCGATGCTGCTGGTGATTGTGTAACTTTCTTGCTAAAGAAGACTTGAGAAATGGTGGGAGCTTAAAGAATAATGACTTTACTTGGAAGTGAAATGGAGTGACATTGACTATTGACGAATGGCTTATTTACTGAAGTGGGACTAATCTATTTTCCTCTCTGGATTTTGAATTCAAATGGGTTAATGGTCTGCCTTTTATCTTACTTTTTTGCTTTCTGCTTTTTATCTTGAGATGGTTTTTTTTTTTTCTTTTTTCTTTTCTGTAATGCGTTTGGAAATTATTTGGATTATAATGGGTATTTTTGGAATATTTTTGTTTTGAATAGTTTTGGGAATTTCCTTATTATATGGGATTTTAGTGGACGTTCTTGTTGCTTTTTGTCTTGGAGAGTGAAGACATTTGGAGTTGGGGTTTTCTCCTTTCCCCCTCCCTTCTCTTTTTTTTCCTTATTTCTCTCCTCTTTGGGACTTGTGATTATAAGCTTGCCTGAGAACTGGATTGTTATTACATTTTCAAGGATATTTTGACTACAGCTAAAGGACTTACCCGTTGTACTCTTATCTTTTATTTTATTTTTTCATGTGAGAATTGTTGATTTTACCAAAGTACATTTTGCCCTTTTTTTTATGCAACATCTATTAAGAAAAAGCAGTATTTTTTATTTTTTTAATTTTTTATTGTATCTGGATTTTTTTTCCCTCTCTTCCCCCTTTTTTTCTTTTGAATCTTTAATAATTTTTTATATCTCTTCTTCCCTTTTTCTTTTTTTTTATTGTTTATAGTGGTTCTCCTTTGTCTTTTGTTATTTTTCTTTTCTCTTTACAGAAATATTATATACAACCTGTTTACTGCGGTTGGAAGAGTGAAGAGGGATAGAGATAAGGAAATGGAGTCCATGGCTGCACCTTCAGAAGTACCAACTTCAGATATGGAAAAAATATTGGATGCGATTACAGCACTGAATCAAAAAATAGATGATTCAACTACTGCCTTGGAGGAAAAGATGGATATTTTAACTGTTACCTTGGAGAAAAAGATGGATGACTTAATTACTTCTTTAGATATAAAAATAGACAAAAAAATGGACAATATTTTAGATCAACAAGTAGAAGAGAAAATGGAAGTGATGAAGGAAGACTCAAAAAAAGAATTTAGAAATGAAATACAGATTGTCAAAGAAATTGCAAATATTTTTCCAGGGGATTTTAAAGAGATACAAGGCCAGGTTAAGAAATTGGAGATTAAATCAGATTCTATTACTATGGAATATAATTTAGATGCTATTGTATTAGCAGAAATGAGAGAAGAAAAATTTATTTTGAGTCTGAGAGGAGCCCTGGAAAAATTAGATGAGAATATGAGAAAATATATAGTTGATACTTTAGTTCAATATTTAGAGATAGAAGAAGAAGACATGGACTCTGAGATAGATAAAATTTTCAGAGTTGACTCACGTTACGTTAGAGATAAGAAATTGTCAAGATATTTTGTGAGAAAAGTTACAAAAGAGCAAAATCTGAAGAAATATTATAGTGAGAGATCAAAAACAGTAGGGTTGGGTATAACTTAAAAGAATTAAATTAGAATTTTTTCTTTTTTGTTTGGAATCTGGGTTGTATAAATAGAAAAATTCTTTTCTTTTTATTTCTATATGCATAGTATAATAGTATGGTTGGGTATAAATTAAAAGACTTAAACTAGAATTTTTTCTTTTTATCTGGAATTTGGGATGCATAAGTAGAAAAAAAATTTTTTCTTTACTTACATATGTATAGTTTTGGAAAAATTAAAGTGTACCAACAATACAGGAATGGATGTTGAAACTACTAGAAATGGCAGAAAATGACAAATTGATTTGCCTACTAAAAGAAATTTCTAATTATTATTCTTTAATGAGTGGAAATTTTTGATGGACTATTTGCAAAAAGCAGGAGGAGTAAAGCTAAATATGGGGTTTTGATTATTAGATTATAGATAAATAGTATATAATAGACAAGGAAAAATATATGAATGTTATATGAATAGCCAGCATGTTAAAACAAACTATCTACTTTATTCTTATGACCATAGACGGATCGGAGGTTATCTAATTTCTATGTATGTCTTTTTCTTTATTTTTTTCTTTTTTCTTTTTCTTTACTGCACTTTTCTTTTCTTTTCTTTTCTTTTAATTTGTATTTCTTTTTCCGTTTCATCTTTAACTTTTAGCTTTGTATATTTAAAAACCTAATAAAACTTATGTAAAAAAAAAAAGTAAATATTCTTGCTGGCAACCTGCTGGCAACCATCTTCCCCCCCCCCAAAAAAAAAAAGAAAAAAAAAGAAAACTACTCTCAGCAGTTTTCAATCCTTCTGGATCGGCTTTGGAGGTTGGGAGTGGGCGGCACTGTATTGCGCTGGTTCAATTCCTTCCTCTGAGGCTGGTTCCAGTCAGTGTTGATTGGTAGTGAGAGGTCTGGCTTCGTGTTGTGTGCCAGTTGCACCCACTCTTGGATCAGGAGCCACTACTGTCAGTCACTCGTGCCCTAATCACCTCCCAAATGGATTACTGTAACACACTCTACATGGGGATGCCCTTGAAGAGTATCCGGAAGCTTTAGCTGATGCAAAATGTAGTAGTGCGGGCAGTTATGCGTGCTCCAAGAACTGCATGTTACCTCTGGTCCACGAGCTGTATTGGTTGTCAATTTGCTTCTGGGTCCAATTCAAGGTGCTGATTATGACCTTTAAAGTCCTACATGGCATGGGGCCAGGTTATTTGAGGTACTGCATCTCCTCGGTTACATCTACAGGTCTGGCAGAAGAGGCATGTTTCAGGTCCCATTGGCCAAGGAGCTTCGTTTGGTGGGACCCAGGAGGAGAGCCCTTTCTGCCATGGCACCCACCCTTTGGAACATCATTCCCCCCAAAGTGAAATTTGCCCCACCCTGTTGGCCTTCCGGAAGGCCCTCAAAACTTGGTTTTGTCATCAGGCCTGGGGATCCCATGGAAATGTGGAGCCCATTAAGTGGCTGCATTGTGTATACGTTTAGACTGCACTATCCCCTCTTTTTGTTATTATAGTTTTTAACTTTTTAAAATTGGTTTTAATGGTTGAATTACATTGATTGTTTAGCTTGTGTTTTAATTGTGTACGCCACCCAGAGTCACATGCAAGTGAGATGGGCGGCTATATAAATTTAATTAATAAATAAATAAAATAAGAAGGATGTCTTGCTGAGTGTTTTGTTTTGTTTTGATAAATAATATTTATTGTGTTCTTATTCATAATAGCTAATACTAGTAAGCCACTCTGGTGGGATTGGTATCCTGAAAGGTGAAATATACAGTAAATGGTTTGATTTGGCTGAGAGTTAAGTAACTCTTGCCAGTGGAAACCAGAAAAGCAGTGGACTCGTGTTCATTGGATACATTCAAACAAAGACTAGATAACTATTTATCAGGAATTCTTTAATTTGGATTCCTGCACAAGGCATGATTTAAGCAGCCTTTTCTAACTCTAAGATGCTAATATTCTAATATTCTATTATATATAATAATATAATGTAATAATATAATATAATAATATAATATAATGTAATAATATAATATAATAATATAATAATATAATATAATATAATATAATATAATATAATATAATATAATATAATAATATATATTATATATTTGATATAATAATATTCTATTATTTAAATATTATTTAAAGAGGAACAATCAAACAGCACAATATACCCTAATCAAGGAACTCTTAACTCAGTCAATCAACCAAGCAGCAAACAACAGCCCAACCAAGGAACTACCAAGGAGAGTACAACACCTCCACCAACACAAGCAGGACAAGCCATGGTATATAAACAGAGAGCAAGTCCCACTCCCTTTTCGCACTGACGATGTTGCCTAGTCTGGCAACGTCTGCAAGAACAAGGCTCAGAGAACACCAAAGACTCCACATTTAAATAAATAAATAAATAAAAATATGCTTGCAATTAAATTTAATCAAATTTCTTTTCCTGCCCACTTCTTTGTCCTGGCCCCACCCATATTATGGAATGAGGCTATGGCTGCCATTCAACCTGAAAAACGTTGTGGGTTACTATGTTAGAACCATATGGATGATTTACAGCATCTTTCTTCTGTGCAAAAAATAATTGATAAGTGAATAGGTAGAACTATTCATGTGATGTAATCATTGATTTCCTCCAGTAAGGGTACATATCTGAAAATGCTACTGCCTCATTTCTTCTTCATGACACTTTTTTAAAAAAATTACTGGGATTCAGAATTCTGCCAGCTTTTCATTCAACATTGTATGAGACAAAGCATGGGCTATATTCCCAATCACTGGGAACATTTGAGACACTGGCATTTAGTTTAGCAGAGTTCTGAACGTGCATACAATTCATGGTGACAAGATGAGGGATATCTTGGATTAAAGAAATGTTCTTGCCTGTCTCTCTGACAGCCCATGATTTCTTATTCATCCTTAAGAATGCTGAGATCCATCCTCATCAGGACAATTCTTCTCCCACCACTTCCACTCTTTGGATCCACCCTTCATCTTCTGAACTGTGGAGCAACATTTTGATATCTAGGGAATGCATTTGACATGATGGGGGACATGGGCTGCAGTGCTGATGATGCACAGTGGCTGACGCTTGGGGGAGGGTCCTATTTTTTAACAAAATAAAGCCTGTTTTGTCCTTACACAAAACTTGAAATATATTTCCTGCAACCAGATGGTTGTAAACTGCCACTGATTTTCAGCAGTTGATATCATAGTGGGCTTCAGGAGTTGCAAACAAACAAATGGGTGGTGATTCAGTGAGGTACCCACTTTTGCCACCCCACTGTACCAACTGAAGGTAGGGGAAAATTCTACCTTTTTGCTGCCAGCTAGTGATTGCCTAGATGTTTCCAGCTCAGATAGGCATTAAGCTGGAAGCTAATGGGTGTGGATTTGGAAATGGCTGTAAGCCAGGAAAAAGGCAGAGATTGGCAGATACCAGAGCTCTAGAATTAAAACAAAATTGTGATTTTTTTTAAAAAAGTGCATAATTCAACTCAAATCCCAAGAAAGTCAAATCATACTAACATACAGTATACCCCATCAGTCAAGAATCACATCTACTAACTGACTGTTGAATGCAGTAGCTCAGTTCATTCAAAGGAAAGTACCTTTGTAGTGTGTGTGTGTGTGTGTGTGTGTGTGTGTGTGTGTGTGTGTGTAGCTTTTGTCAGTTTGGTGACTTCTCTTTATAAAACAGCTTTGTGTTCTTTGACTCAAATGATAAAATAAAGAGTTACTTGATGATTTTTAAAAAAACACTGTCAGGTTCCACTGCATCAATGTGTCTGCCTTGAGGGTTGCTTTCTATCCATATTTTTTTGCTGCAGTCACCAAAACCCTTTCAGTGGATAATAATTTAATATAATGGCTAGGAAAGGCAATTTAATATCGTGCACAAATTGCTTTACAATGTAAAATAAATGTATTCAATAATATTTTTAGAAAAACTTTCAAAATAATGTAAGAGGATAAGATGAAATATTGACTTGTTTGTCAACCCCCCCGAAAATTATTAATATAAGAATGCCATTTATATTCTGTTCCACATAAGCTGTAAAAATTCTGTTCAATCTCATATGTTATAAACTCAGATAAATAATTTAAGTCTTAGCTTGCCTTGGTCTTTCAGGTTAATACTGGACTGGGAAGGTAGTTATTCAATAGATGCAGGTTCCATAATCAAATTATAAGAGTTTCCCCTGGAATTTATGCCAGATATATCTGTACAAAGTATAATGTTTCCTAAAGATTCCATTTACTATAACAATTGTGCAGGTCAGAATTAATCCATAATCACTTCCCACAGATATCTTTGATAGATTTCTACCTGATGCATAAACATTATTCACACACAGCCTCTTGATGGTCACTGAACACTAAGAAGTTGTTTCTATGGCATTATTATTACTATTATTAATTACATGTTATCCTGTATTTCCTCAAAGGAGCTTTCTTTCCTATACAGTAGGGATGGGCAAACTACAGCCCCCAGGTTACATATGGCCCCAACTCACAAAAAGGTTACCTCCCCTGATTTACATGATTCTTCTGCACAACAACTCTGTTTGGATAAATCAAGCAGTAATGATTAGTCCAAAGTCATCTCATGACTGAATGGGGAAATGAAGTTGAGTCTTCCAACTCCTAGTCTAACATTCTAACCATTACACTGCACACTGATTCCAGAAAAGCTGCTGCATAAATGAAAATAAATGTAGAGTTAGGAGGATGGAAATCTTTTGCTTATAAAATTGCCATGGATAGTATGTAGGACAGAGCTTTCCAAACTGTGTGTTGGGACACATTAGTGTGTCGGCTGCAGTGTCTGGGTGTGTCACGGCTGCTGGTGCCTCCGAGCCCTGCCAGGATTCCGCGCAGGTCCTAGTGCCTGCCTTGTGCCTTGCTGCCTCCAAACCTGCTGTGATTCCGCGCAGGTCCTAGTGCCTGCCTTGTGCCCTGCTGCAAGTGTGTCGCGAAATGATGCCCTGCTGTAAGAGTGTGTCGTGAAATTATGCATGTCTAAAAAGTGTGTCACCAACAAGAAAAGTTTGGAAAGCTCTGATGTAGGACATCCAAAACATTGTGTCAGCTTGTGTCAGGGTTCATCCTCATATCCCCCTAACCGCAGCATGAATACATTCAAGTAATGTTGTTTTAACGCCATGTCTTTATGGAGTTGACTTCATCTCATCCCCAGCCCACAAGTGGGGCAACTTAAAATCATCACTAGTTGTTCCATTTAAAACTAGTGTTTACCACTTTCTTTCCAACACATTTTTTTCCAGTGGACATACTCTAGCATAGCCTTTCTCAACCTTTTGACCCTGGAGGATCAACCCTTGAAATATTTTTCAGGCCTTGGGGAACCCCTGCATGTTCAGGCTCAAATATAGGCTAGAAGTTACAAAATTATTGTATTCGTTTCATGTGTAGGCCAGTATATATGCATTAACAGTGTTCTTAAGAATAAAGAATGAAACTTCTTTCTTTAATGTGAAGTTGCCCCAATTTGAAATAATTTTTTTAATAAATAGTGATCTCCCACGGAACCCCTAGTGATCTCTCGCGGAACCCTTGGGTTCCATGGAACCCTGGTTGAGAAACCCTGCTCTAGCATACTTCATCAACCATGTGATTGATGACCTAGTCATCAATAAGATCTAGGTTCTATTGATTACTGTATCTTAGGCTGCTATGACCACCCCGCTTTCTCTCTAATCACTATTCACTGCCCTTCATGGCCATTTTGGCCTGGACTGCAAGAGAGACTAGGCAGCTGACTTCGGCAAAAAAAGTCTGCCTATGTAACGCCTGACTGGCACTTTCCAAAGCACTTGCCAGGAGTTTAACACTCTTTTGAA
This sequence comes from Charina bottae, assembly GCA_023362775.1. Lineage (NCBI taxonomy): Eukaryota > Metazoa > Chordata > Lepidosauria > Squamata > Charinaidae > Charina > Charina bottae. Next base: position 40,365,022 of record JALMGJ010000007.1, on the reverse strand, counting down.
AGAGTGTTTTAAAAACAGGACTAGACCTCTCTCGAAAAAGCTGTAATCCTGTGATGCACAGAAGGTGGATTTAAACTGGGAAAGACAGCCACATTCAGCCAGCTCTATGTTGCAGGCTGTATCATCGTTGGGTACATTACAGGTAGTCCTTGACTTATGACCATTCATTTAATGACCATTCGAAGTTACGACAGTGCTGAAAAAAGTGACTTACGAAACATCATAATTTAATGAGATATATGCTTACAGCAGCGGGAATACTCAACACTGGAAGAAAAGGTTTGGGAACTTAACCTTGGAGAATATGCAGCAATGGCAAAACTAACAGTATATATACACAATAGAAGTTTAACCAAATTTAAACGAGAATGGTTCCCATACATACAATGCATCACGCAGCATGGCACATATATATATATATATATATATATATATATATATAACTTATAGTCTGCCTTCTAAGGGGGGCGTTAAATGTCTACAATATTTAAATTAGCAGATCTACAAAAAGGGGGATGTTAGAAACCCAACGGTTCTTTTTCTTTTTCTCTTTTTTAAAAAAATATTTTTGATATTTTAATTTTTGTTAAATTTGTATTGCTTATTCATTTTTTCCTTTTTTTAACATGTAAAAATAAATACATACTAAGTAACTACACAACAGACTTTATTACTAACTAGTCAGCTCAAGACCAAAACCTTTATTGTTTAACAAATACTTCGATGCCATCTGCAGCAGTTCCTTTTCTTTAATGTCACACTCAATTTTGGATGAAATAGTCAAATAATTCTATGCTTGTAATACTGACATCCTAAATTGTAATTAATATTGATAGAATATTTTCTCTTTTCTTCATTTTCAAAACTCTAAGTTATCTAAACAATACTTTTTAATAATATTGTATTAAGATCCTTTGAATTAAACAATATAATGTATCAAGATTTGTTGTTGTTTATTCGTTCAGTTGCTTCCGACTCTTTGTGACTTCATGGACCAGCCCACACCAGAGCTTCCTGTCAGCCGTCGCCATCCCCAGCTCCCCCACGGTCGAGTCCGTCACCTCCAGAATATCATCCATCCATCTTGCCCTTGGTCAGCCCCTCTTCCTTTTGCCTTCCACTTTCCCTAGCATCAGCATCTTCTCCAGGGTATCCTGTCTTCTCATTATGTGGCCAAAGTACTTCAGTTTTGCCTTTAATATCATTCCCTCAAGTGAGCAGTCTGGCTTGATTTCCTGGAGTATGGACTGGTTTGACCTTGCAGTCCAAGGCACTCTCAGAATTTTCCTCCAACACCACAGTTCAAAAGCATCTATCTTCCTTCAAGATTTACAATAATATAATAAAAAGGGGAAAAAAGAGATTAGTGGTGAGGGGAATTCCCTAAAACATCCTGTTCATTTGGGTGATTGTTCTTAGAATAGTTTCTAAGTCAGATTCAGTTTGTCTCCAAATTGTTGAATTTTGCACACTGAAGAATTCTTATATGGAGTAATTCTCCAAAGAATGTTGCTTATATTTATCAGGCATCTGTGTTTTATGAAAGTATTCTCCTGGAGTAACAGTAGCTGAGTTATTCTGAAAATGTATTTCTTGCTTTGTGGAACCCTTGCCACCATGCCAGCTTAGTTGTTCCATTGTGGGAGATTAAAATTAATGTTTAGGATCACATTAGCACCAGTCCATTTCCATCTCTAACCAGCTCTGAGAGGGGAAAAAATAGTAAATAAAAAATGGTCATTGCTTTTGAGAGAGACAAAGAGAGAGAATCAAGATTTAGAAAAACTTACTCAGAAACTTATCTCATAGAAGTTTTGAGTCCTTAAATAACCTACTTTTTAACTTAGACCTGTGGGTTGAATATGAATTTTTTATCAGGGCCAGAGTAAAATATCACAGCATCTTAAATCCCTAGGCTTTTATCTTGTTCACTTCCTTTCTACATGTTACATTAGTGGAACATCAATGATTTTTCAATGTATTTCCTCTGGATTTATTCCAGCATAGACCAAATGTTTCCATCCTGACCTTACCTTGTGATTCCTTCCTTGCAAAAGGATTGCAGTTTAGATATAGTCTTTCATTTCCTCATAGTGAAAAGAACAAAAATGAACTTGCTTTCTTTTAATGCAAAAAGCTAACTTGAAGCTATTGTAAACTCATCAAATCAAGTTGATTCTAGAAAAAAGATAGATTAGCTCATTATTTAATCACAAATTAGTGGTTATGTTAGATTAATTGGTAGTTGGGTAATTTTAGATCTTGCTTTTACAGGCAGCTATCTGTCTTATTTATAACACTACTATAATTACTGCTACTCCCACCACTAATAATAATTAATAAAGATAATAACAACAATCTGTAACTATCTGTTTACTTGTCCAATTGGCTCAGTCCTGACTATAGTACATGATGTTGATTTTATTCTTTCAAATCATTTTTAATCTAAAAATGTGGATTATTAAATTTAAATGAAAATATTAATTTAAAATATAATAAATGAGTAAATACACACTACTTCTTTACCCAAATAAGAAGAAATTAAGGATGACACAATGAGCAGCATCTCTCCTGATGGGACCTTGCATGTTGATATTGAACACATGATGCTGATCCTATTTGCTCTTCTCCCTGTCATTTCCTGCCTTCTGGACTGTAACTGCGAATAGTGGGCTTGGACTAATGTTCGACTCATCCTCCACCCTGAGGATGAGCTGTAACTGCACCACTTATAAATAATGATTAACATAACTCACTGTTCTGAGATAGTCAATTGCTGGAGCCTACCAGAAGTGGAGCCAATAGTCTGAGAACCTGGGAACTTGTCCCAAACAGCTAGAGAGCATAGCTCCACATATTGAGATCCACCTCTTTACTGCTTTTTAAGATCCTCCTTAGAACCCAGATTTCTCTCTCTGTACCACTTAAAGATAAGGGTACTAAAAGTAGCCTTTTCAAAATAAAGTTGTCAGTGTTGACATGCAGTCTGAATGATTCCCGTTTCTTCAGGGTAAGGTAAAGGTAAAGGTTCCCCCCGCACATTTGTGCAGTCGTGTCCGACTCTAGGGGCCGGTGCTCATCTCTGTTTGTTAGCCGAAGAGCCAGCGTTGTCCAAAGACGCTTCCACGGTCATGTGGCCGGCATGACACACGCGGAACGCTGTTACCTACCCACCGAAGTGGTACTTATTCATCTACTTGCATTTGCATGCTTTCGAACTGCTAGGTTGGCAAGAGCTGGGGCGAGTGCGGGAGCTCACTCCGTCACGCGGGGCTAGGGTCTCAAACCGCCAACCTTCTGATCTTCTGATCGACAAGCCTGGCATCTTCAGGGTAGTGTTCCATTTTCTTTAGAGTGGGAAGAACAATTAGTTCCTTGTAGCAAGTCGTCATTCCTCTCATCTGTAGATTGGTGATAGATGAGCGCCATCAACTTAGTAATTTTTTTTAAAATGTAAGCTATTATCTTTTTAAAAAAACAGTAGAGTTTATTGGTAGAAAACATTCCTTTACCATATCTTATCAAGAAGCACAGAATATCACCCCCATAATCCTTACATATTACCTCCCTTCTGAAATATTTCTCCACCAGCTGTTTCTTGTTCTCTTTATGTCTGATGATAAGGGAACACTTGATACCATCAGCAATTTAAATGGTAACACTTATTTATAAGATTGTTTGCACCTCTAATTAAAAACAAGAACTTGCATTTCAAGGTTGGCTGCAATCAGAATTAAGCAGCAATGTGCTCAGTGGGACTTAACCTCAAAAAATGTTGTGTAGGATTGCAGTCATGGCCCATATATCTAAGTGTGAAATTTGATTAGTGGTCTGTTTGCTTGCTTTAGATGTCTGTGTTTTATGCAGAAATTATTAACCAGGGTGAAGGTTCATTTGAGCATAAATAATGGGGTGGGTGGGGACCAGAAATACATTGTCCTGCTGTGATTATGAATTTGTCTTGGTGATAGGGCTACATTATCATCACAATACTTTTTAGAACTTAGTGTTATGTTGCTGGGGAATATATATCAAATGAACACAAATTAAATGAACTTGACTCAAACACTGCCTTTAGCAGGGGCAAAAATATTCCCTTCCACCACATCAAAGGTGTTTTCCTCTCTTTGCTATGATTCCCAAAAACTCAGTTTCTGTTCCCACCATTAAAATCAAGGTTAAAATTCTCTAACATTCTAAGTTTTGTTTTTTGTTTTTGGCTGGGAAATGTCCCAAAATCAGATTGAAGCACCTTTCATGTCTGCATTTCAGGTTTACAGTATAACATTCAGTAAGAGAAAGTGTTTCTTGGCCCTTTCACACTCTCTCCTAGTTCCTTTTTCTTATTTTTCTTCATGAATATCGAGCTTCAGTGCTGATACTGTAGCTTGTTTAAACTAGAGTTTTCAATTCTAATTTAACTGGAACTAAAGGAAAGTGAGATTTATTCCAAATGTAAAAACTCTCTACTTTAATGCCTTAATGAAAGAATTAGACCACATTTCCCTAGTTTGGATGTTCAAAGAAAGTGTAGGTTTAACCCAGCCATGCTATTTGTGCTAATATTAAACACATGAAGGGGGGAAGGGACTGCAGGGGCACAGGGGATGTTTCTTATTTGTGCATGGTGACTGTTCCCTTAAGTATAACACAGTTGAATAATCAATATCCAAACTCAACACAGTTGCAAATAGCTTCAACTAACTGTATACTGGCATTTCCACACCATGAAAAGCAATTAATTTAACAAAGAAATAAATTTACCTCTACTTATGTATTAGGGAGCCAGTTTCTGGAGCAGTTTTTAAACTGCTCATTTCATAAGGAATAAAAGAATTCTACAAATATTTCAGAGGATGGGCAAAGAGAAATATACCTTCCTGCTGACTTGTTATCATTTTCCTTCTAAAAAACCATCCATGTGCTACAGGCTTCTGCTTCCTGACTCCATATTAATTTTAATGATTCCCTGGGATTTACTTTTAATAGCAAAAAAAGATTTACATTTATAAATAAAATAAAATATCTTCCCCCCCCCACCTTAGGAAATGATCAACTGAACATTTCACTGTTGCCTCACCATGAAACTGCACTGTTGCCTTGGTGTCCCTGTGAGGGCACTTGAACATTGCCTAGATGATGATGCTGTGCATACAGAGGAGGAGATTAAAAGAAGTTAGCCCCGAGGTCATTCAGTTTGGGATCTAATATGTTGAAGAACCCAATACTTTGATTTTTGCCTCATTCCTTTCTGAGCAGGAATAAAGTCACGTCAGAACAGATTTTCAAGGCTGCATTTATGAACATAAAAGTAAAAATCCTATAACCAGAGAAGGACTTTCTTCTCTTAAAAAATGTTCAATGTTAAAGATCCAGAGGGTGTTCAGGATTTCAGTTCTGTGGGATTTGGAATCTCTAGGTTGTTAGAGTTAATCTCCGACTAATTCCAGCGGAACATGGTGACAGCTTGAAAAGAATTAAATGGTAAAGAAAAATAGCATACCAGAAACAATTTTTTTTTAAAATGCACAAGGTCTCTGTAACAATCGCTCCCAAAATAATAAGAAATCACATCCATAACATAAGGCAAGAGTGTTCTTTCCTGACCTCTCATACTTAGCAAAATACATCTTTTCCCAAAATAATTTCAAAAGCTTTTTAAAACCACACAAAAGGAATGCAGCAATCCTGTCAATGGCTTGAGCTTGATTTCCTTTCATTGATACTGAAAGTTCATGTTATTCTATCTTTATTTACCGAATACACCAAGCATTTCTCGGCTAATACTGCATGTAGCTAAAAGAGTACTACAAATACACAGCAAGAACATAGGAGTTAATATCTTGGAAAATTGGCCCGTAAGTTTGAAAACAAGAGAGTGAAGAATACATAAGGAAAAATTATGTTATTATTTAGTGCAGGCCACCCACTCAGGCAGGAACACATGGACCTTCTTAGTCAAAGAGCACCTTCTTAGTCAATGAACCAAGTTCTCAAGGGGGCCAGCTATAACAATAACAGAAGACTTCAACCTATACCAATATATGTGGGAAAACTAGCTCAGCTAGGACTGAGAAGTCCAACAGATTTCTGATCTCTCTACTGACAATTTAACTTTTCAGAAGATTAAAAAAGAAATGAGGGAATCAGCTATCCTGGACCAACTAGAGCCAGTTTGGTTAAGGTAACAGGCTAGAAACCAGGAGACTGTGAGTTCTAGTCCCGCCTGAGGCATGAAAGCCGGCTGGGTGACCTTGGGCCAGTCCCTGTCTCTCAGCCCCAGGAAGGAGCCAATGGGAAACCAGGAGACTGAGAGTTCTAGTCCCGCCTTAGGCATGAAAGCCGGCTGGGTGACCTTGGGCCAGTCCCTGTCTCTCAGCCCCAGGAAGGAGCCAATGGGAAACCAGGAGACTGAGAGTTCTAGTCCCGCCTTAGGCATGAAAGCCGGCTGGGTGACCTTGGGCCAGTCCCTCTCTCTCAGCCCAACTCACCTCACAGGGTTGTTGTGGGGAAAATAGGAGGAGGAAGGAGTATTAGGTATGTTCGCTGCCTTGAGTTATTTATAAAAATAATAAAGGTGGGATAAAAATTAAATAAATAAATAAAATAATAAAATAATCCTGATCAATGTAGAAGAATTGGTCAATAGACTGAAGATGTCAGGCACTTTGTTGGACAGTGACCATGTTATGTTGGAATTCAAAATAACTGGGGGGGGGGGAGCTGAGAAAAGTCAGTCATATCCTTTGGACTTCATGTGACAGCTGGGCAGTATGCCATGGCATAAAATCCTAAAGGATATATCAAAGGCAGATTGGAAATAGTAAAGAATGAGGTACTGAAAACATAGGTACAAATGATTACCATTAGAAGAAAAAAATGAAGGCCAAATAAATGAATAGCAAGAGAAGCATAGGAAGTAGAATACCTTAATGTCAGTGTAGTATTTAACAGTCTTTCCTGTTATCCTTATGGAGAATATGTATAAATATGGGGTAGATATTACTGTGGTCTAGTGAATTTGCAACCACATCCGAAATAGTGCTTAGTTTTGGACTTCAGAGGAAGAAATGGAGGACTGATTTTTTTAAAAAAAATCATAATGAGGTAAGACTTTAAAATTTGACACTAGAGAGAACTAGAAGGAACTAAACATTACAATTAAAGGAGAAGAACACTCAGATTCAACTTACAATTACAGAATGAAGCAAAATATTTTAACATTGAACATACTGAAGGGTATTTTTGAACAATGGACCCAGAAGTTAATTTTAAGAGTGTCTGCCTGTATAGATACACTGTGTCTAAAAGATGTTATGGAAGAAGAACAAGTTTTACCTGACAAGATCGAGATTGACTTGAAAGTGGATTTAAAAATGACAGACTACAAGAATGACAAGGTAAAAGATGTTACACTGGACATACAAAAGAAACCAGCTGATGTCTTAATAACTAAAAGAGATATACAAACACAAACCAAGAGAGTGACCTGGATAATTTTCCTATATTGGATTTACAAAAGAGGTTTGTTAAAGCTTTGTTGAATCTCGTGAGAAGGGACAAAGAAAAAATTAAAAGAAATCAAGTTCTATGATATTATTTGAATGGACTAAAGATTAAGATTGATAGAAGTAAAAGGAAGGAATTTAAAGTTGGTTTATTTGATCAAGGTTAAAATAGATATGTTGTTATCTCTGGTAACCCTTAATGGACTTTTGCTGACATCAGGACTAAAATGATGAGGCTCTATAGATTTGTTTATAGAATAAGAGATAGGATATGGGAAGAAGAGATCATTTATTGTATTTTAAGAGAAGGTGATAAGTTACTAAAATTGTTTATACTTGTGATGAAGGTGGGAAATCACTTTATATATTTCTTTTCTTTTTCTTTACTATATTCTTATTTTTTTCTTTCTTTTCTCTTTCTCTTTCTCTTTTTTCCCTTTTTTCTCTTTTCTGTACCTTCTACTTTTTCTTTTTATTCTTTTCTTTTTTTCAGTTTGTATTGGTTTTTTACTGTTGTAATTATAATATTTAATAAAATTACTATTAAAAAACAAAAGAGTGCTTAGTTGTACATGAGTGAGGAATTTCATCTTTAGGCTAGTGCTGTTCAATAATTTTTACAACCAGAAGATGTACAGTAATGTAAAGATTGTTTATCAAATTTATAATATCTCTTAGACATTTCCTGAAGTTTTAAATTCAGTCTAAGTTTCATGTAGACAGCATCCAAAGGAGCAGTAACAGAGAGTGTGAGTCCACATTAAAACCAAGTCAAATCCAAAGGAAAGTTCTTGGCAGCTAGGAGTTCTAGGATAGGAATCCATGTAGGCCTTTGATCTTGTTCCAGCAAAGTCCAGTTGCTCCCTAAAGAGCAACATTTTCTGACCCTTCCTGAGCATAGCTGGCCCTGACTTCCTTCAGCTGGTTATTACTTACTAGCCCTGCCAGGTCCAGCTGTCTCTTGGCATTGCCAAGCACTCCGATGTCTCCTTATCTTTTGATGCTATCTCTTCAGATGCCTGTGTTCTTGAGGGCTGGGTGGAAGAGATTCCTGGTCTGGATCAGAATCTGTTGGGTCCAGAGCAGCAACAGTTGGGCTGGTTGCTGTCTCAACACCATTGCTAGAGTAGGATTTACTTCCCTTCCTAGTCCTCTTCTATATCTTGAGACCAGGCCATGATAACTGGATGGCATTCAACTGTGATAAGTAGAAGAGTCTACTGTAGTTTATGCAATCCAGTGCAGTGAGGAGTGCTCTGAACTATACATTGGAGAAACCAAACAACTTTTGTACAGGAGGATGGCCCAACACAGGAGAAGTAACACCACAGGACCAGAGTCAGCAGTTTATCTTCATTTAAAGGAAAAAGGACACTCATTTGAGGACATTAATGTTCACATTTTAGACAGAGAAGATAGGTGGTTTGAGAGAGGGGTCAAGGAATCCATTTATGCCAACTTGGAAAATCCTTCCTTGAATAGAGGTGGGGGCCTCAGGCACAATCTATCTCCCATCTATCTCCCGGCTTTGTCTTCTGTGCCTAGGAAGATTAAGACCATTCCACAAGCTCAACAGCAGCATGGTGATCTTAACGATTCTCCTTTAGATGGTAAAAGGACTTAAAAATAACATCTCAATATAACCATGACCTAGCCCCAGGTGTAAGGTCACACAGCTACCTAGAAACATATTTAGGATTCCCTTACCAACTTTGCTCAGACTGAAGAAGCTCCTTGGATAAGGAGCGAAACGTTTCCACTAAGAAAATAGAAATCCAGTTGACATGATTCAAGCTACAGACAGTCCCTTGCACTATGAAGCACCTTTCAGAGATCAAATCTGAAGCTCTGCACTATCCCTGGAAAAGCTATTAAGCAGTGGAACAATTTGCCTAGAATATTGGTGGATTCCCCTTACTGGAGATTTTTCAAATAAGGACTGGATGGCTACCTTATGGGCATAATTCGAACTGATTCCTCCATTGAATTGGGGATTGGGCTTGTTGACCTATAAGATCCAGTCCAAATCAAATATTGTATGCAGCAAACATATATTTGAGTTTGGTTGTGAACCGCCCAGAGTTCTCCTTGCAGAAAAGATGGGCGGTAATATATATATATATATATATATATATATATATATATATATATATATATATATAATCCACCAATAATACGCCTGCCTGCTTGCCTGCCTGCCTGCCTGCCTGCCTGCCTGCAGATAGCTACATTTATAGATTTATAGTCTGGTCCACAACATCTAATATGGTGCTTCTTTGAATATAAGCATTATTTGATCAATGAGAGGCCCAGCCAATGGGTGGAGAGGGCCATATATCCAAGTTTGCAAAGGTATGCTTTATTTTTAATTTAGAGGAGATTGATTTTGAAACAGAATCGTGTACAAATGATGATTGCTAAAATGGATACACTTTTATTGAAATTTGATTTATTGAACTTTTATTGAAATCTTTAACAGAAGAACACGTTAAAGAATGTATGATAAAGTGGGCTAAAAAAATTGGTTATACTATATGGATGGAACAATGGGAAAATATGTGGTTGAAAGGACTGAAATTTAGACTATGTTATAATCTTAAAGAGATTTTTATAAAATTTATTAATTTTTATTTTTAATTTATTTTATATCCCGCCTTTATTATTTTTATAAATAACTCAAGGCGGCGAACATACCAAATACTCCCTCCTCCTCATATTTTCCCCACAACAACAACCCTGTGAGGTGAGTTGGGCTGAGAGAGAGTGACTGGCCCAAGGTCACCCAGCTGGCTTTCATGCCTAAGGCGGGACTAGAATTCACAGACTCCTGGTTTCTAGCCCGTTCCCTTAACCACTAGACCAAACTGGCTCTAAAATGATGTATTGTTGGTATAAGACACCAGAAAAATTATGTAGAATGTATAAAGGTACTTCAAATCTATGTTGGAAATATGAACAACAAGAAGAGTCATTTTATCATATTTGGTGGACGTGCAAAACAGCTTGAAAATTTTGGGTTAAAATATATACAGTGATTCAGAGGATTTTAAAGATTAACATTCAACTAAAACCAGAACTTTTCCTCTTGGGACTGATGGATAAACAGCTGGAAAAAAGTCATGGAACATTGTTTTTATATATGATACAGGTAGTCCTCGACTTATGACCACAATTGGGACCGGAATTTCCATCGTAAGTAGTTGCAGTCGTAAGTCGAGTCAACACGTGACTGGACCCAATTTTATGACCATTTTTACAGTGGTCATTAAACAAATCACCACTGTCATTAAGCAAATCCAGCTTCCCCAATGGGTGTTTTTTGCCAAAAAACAGCAAAAAATGTTGCAAAACACGATCATGTCACTGCAGGATGCTGCAACCGGTCATAAACGCGAGCCGGTTGCCAAGTGCCGGAAATGCGATCATGTGACCATGGGAGGGGGGTGCAACATTTTGCGATGCTCGGAAGCTCTTTACAGGCTATAAAGCACCCATTCTGAGGCTGTCATAACTTCAGACTGTTGTTAAATGAATGGTCGTTAATTTATTATTTATTTATTTATTTATTACTTATATTTATACCCCGCCTATCCCCTCCCTAATGGAGGACTCTAGGCGGCTTACATACATCATATATATATTTCGTTATACATTTCATACATATACAATTCAATTTTAACCACGCGCTAAGGGAAGGGGTAAGGGAACCGACTCTTCTGTGGCTACTTGGACTACAAGCCCCACAATGCCTTGCATCATAGCCGGCTGCCAACGTCCTGTAGATGAAGCTGCTTTTTCCGGGATCCGTCGTAGCCACCGCCATTCCAGAGATCTTCCATTTGGTGGGCGACCCCCAACAGGACGCCAGCAAATTTACCCACTTAAGGTGGTACCCATTTATCTACTTGCTAAGCTTTCGAACTGTTGGGTTGACAGGAGCTGGGACTAGCAACGAGAGCTCACCTCGTTGCGCGGGGATTCGAACTGCCGACCTCCCGATCGGCAGTCTACAGCTCAGCGGTTTAACCCGCTGAGCCACCACGTCCCACGTTAAGTCAAGGACTACCTTTAACTGCAGCAAGATTATTGTATGCACAAAGATGGAAAGATTTGGCAATACCTATGACAGAGGAGTGGTTGATGAAGATGGCAGAACTCGCTGAAATGGCAAAATTGACTTGTTTGATTAGAGAAAAGACAATATTTACGTTTATTGGTGACTGGAAACCCCTTATGGACTTTTTGTGTAAAAAAGAAAAAATGAACTTATGATTTATGGTTTTGATGATTATATAGGATAGATTATAGAAAGAAGAGAGTCACAATGTAACTTTAGAGAGAGAGATCAATTTATAATTGTACTTATAACTGCTGTAAAGAATATCAGAAGCCACTACTTTATATCTTTTTTCTTTCTTTTCTATTTTTCTGCTACTCTTTTTCTTTTTGCACCTTTATTTTTTTTTTGGTTGTTGTGGGTCTTCTGGGCTGTGTGGCCGTGTTCTGGAAGTTGTGGTTCTTAACATTTCACCAGCATCTGTGGCCAGCATCTTCAAAGGGCAGGAGCACAGACAGAAGCGCTCTTTCTGTGCTCAGGTAGAATGGCAATGTTTGTTTTCTATTTATAGAGCTAAGTTATAGGAGATTAGGTGGGGTTTTTTGTTGTGTTGAAATGTTAACAAGTGGCTGCTGAGCGTGATTAGCATGTTCATTGTTACAAGTATTCCCATGTCCTGGTAGTTGAGCTGAGTTCGTTGACCTTTTGCAGGCTGTGTTTTTCAGGACTGGTAGCCAGGTTTTGCTAATTTTTAGACTTTCTTCTTTTTTATTGTAACTGTGCTGGTGTTTGTGAATTTCAATGGCTTCTCTGTATAATCTGGTGTAGTGGCTTTTGGTGTTGTCCAGTATTTCTGTGTTTTCAAATAGGATTTTGTGTCCCGCTTGCTTGAGAGCATGTTCAGCTACTGAAGATTTTTCCGGTTGCTGTAATCTGCAGTGCCTTTCGTGTTCTTTTATCCTGGTGTGAATGCTTCGTTTTGTGGTTCCAATGTATACTTGTCCGCAGCTGCATGGCATACGGTATACTCCTGCAGCGGTGCGGGGGTCCCTTTTGTCTTTTGCTGATTTTAGCATTTGTTGTATTTTTCTGGTGGGTCTGAAGACTGTTTGAAAGTTGTGTTTTTCCATCAGTTTTCCCATGCGGTCAGTGACTCCTTTGATGTAGGGCAGGAATACTTTGTTTTTGGGGGGCTGTTTTTCTTCAGTTGGATGTTGTTTTCTTGGTTTGATGGCTCTTTTTATTCAGATGGTTAAGTTCATTATTGAGAAATTTGGTTTCACAGTTTCGATTAGCACGATCCACCAAGGTTTTGATCATGCCTCTCTTTTGTCATGGGTGGTGATTGGAATTTTTGTGCAGATACCGGTCTGTATGGGTGGGTTTTCTGTATACTTTGTGTCCTAGTTTATTTTTATTTTTATTTTTTATTTTTCCTTTTTTTCTTTCTCACTCTATTTTAGTTTGTATTAAGTCTTATTCTTGTGTTTAAAGTTTTCAATCAAAGTGTGTGTGTGTGTATAAATAAATAAATTAGAGGCAGTTCTGTTCCACATGCTGTGAGCTACTCCTTGCAAGCATTTCCTAATATTGGAATCACTTATACCTCACAACCTACAAAGTCAAGGTGCTTTTCAAAGGTACACAATAAGCTTCAATTTCAATACATTTCAGAACATTCCACTGATTGCTTCTCCACCCCAAACTGCAGAGAAGAGTCAGCTTATGGCACATTCAATACATATCAAATGGCATTTAAATCGGTCTGATGCCACTCATGTTCAGAGATGAACTATAGCTTAGAACTGGGTGTGATGAAAATTTTATTGAAAGATCTAAGGACCAGTTCTTGAAATCATAGGTCAAAACTCTAAAACCTATTTTAGGTGTATTTATTTTTTCTGTCTCATAAAACTATATACCATACATACATTTTTTTACTTTTAAACAAAAATTAGCATTTTTAACATCTCTACCACATATTTATGTTTGAATGTATAAGATGGGTTGGCATCCACCCAAGCAAAATAAAGCATCGCTTCTCCTTTTTCTCTACAACTGATTTTTCTTGGATAACTGTGTATTTAGATTGGCAATTTCTCCCATGACTTGCTGAAGATATTTGCACAGAAAGGTGACACATATTAAAGTGTATCCTGTGAATCTGTCACTATTTAATGCCATGTTTCTTTAGACTGGATGACAGAAATATGATTGTATCAGTAGGATCCTGGGAGTTCTTCATGCCTTCCGTTCATCCTTACATCTTTGGCGAGGCATTTTAAATGCCTTTCAAATGTCCAGGTTTTTGCCCCTTTAATTTTAAATATTTGATCCTGTCTGGTTGATTCACCAGCAGCAGCAGGATTATATAAGCAACAGCAATGGCTTTTCCTGCTATTCCTCACAGAGATCTTTATAATTTTGTCGTGCCAGCTTCAGAACATAGGGGCTAGGAATGGAGTCCTAGCAAGAGCAACATTTATCAAAGTGTGGATCACAAACCCTAGAGCAGTGGTTCTCAACCAGGGTTCCGTGGAACTCTAGAGTTCTGTGAGAGGTCACTAGGGGTTCCCTGGGAGATCATGATTTATTTTTAAAAATATTTCAAATTCGGGCCACTTCGCATTAAAGAGGTAAGTTTCATTCTTTATTTTTAGTTTAAGAAGACTGCTAATGCATATATACAGGCCTACCCATGAAACGAATATAATAATTTTGTACCTTCTGGCCTATATTTGAGCCTGAATGTGCAGGGGTCCCCTGAGGCCTGAAAAATATTTCAAGGGTTCCTCCAGGGTCAAAAAGTTGAGAAAGGCTGCCCTAGAGGATTATGAGACCAATCATCAGAGAGCACATTCCTCATACTTCTTTCTGAACAGGCTTACCAGTTTAATGCAATGCAAAAGGCAAAGTAGTATGATGGTTTCAGAGCCCTGTATGGAGCCTGAATGTTCTTTTTTGTTTTCACAACACACCATACATGCCTTTCAAAGAAGAAACCATCACATCTAGATGTACAAGGTTTCTATGTGAAGCTTTTACTATCTCACCTGATGCTCACTCTGCAGAGGGAATTACATCAGAGAGGAGAGCAGAGGCAATAGGTGCAATGAGGAAGAAATTGCAAGAGTGGGGGAAGAATTTATAAGCACTGGCACTAGGCTAGATGGGAAAGATGGGCTGTGATTTTTATCTCAGTGCAATTGTGCTGGGAGACAGAGACTCAAAAGCAACCTATAACCTGCCAATATGTTGCAAGCTGCAGCAGTTTAAGAGAAGTTGCTTTAAGGAAATACTCTTTTCTTTCCCTTGGCTTCAGTGAATAAGAGTGGCTAACTTCAAAATGAAACTCAGTTTTCTAGAATTATGCAGATTAAGCATGATCAATGTCGCCATTAAAATAGAACTTTAGATTTCATTGGGTTATTTATTTTTTGCTTATTTCTAATGTATGATTCTATTGAGAGCCAGTTTGGTGTAATGGTTAAAGGTACTGGATTAGAAGTCAGGAGACCCTGTCTTAAGCACAAAAACTACCTGGGTGACTTTGTGCCAGTCATTTTCTCAGCCCTAGGAAGAAGGCACTGCCAAGCTACTTCTGAAAATATTGCTAAGAAAACTGCATGGAGATGATCCCATGGTCACCAGGAGACAGGGTTGACGATGGACCATAACAATAGCAAGATTCTGT
Source organism: Charina bottae (assembly GCA_023362775.1). Classification (NCBI taxonomy): domain Eukaryota; kingdom Metazoa; phylum Chordata; class Lepidosauria; order Squamata; family Charinaidae; genus Charina; species Charina bottae. The sequence continues at coordinate 40,349,763 of JALMGJ010000007.1, read as the reverse complement.
TATTGCTTTATATGATGTATAGATTAAAATTTAATTCTTAAAAGTGGTATATTTATTTCCTAATGCCAACCTTAATCCCAATGAAACTATTAGTCACACAAATTTAGGTTAGGGGTTTATGGTATTGCAAAGTTTTGGAACCCTTGGCATAGAAGGTAGGAGTGAAAAGGGCCACATCAGAGCATACAGTAATGTTTCCCAGCCTTGGCAAACTTCAGATATGTAGATTTCAACCCCCAGAATTCCAACATTGCCATTCCTGAAAATTCTGGTAGTTTTTACATACCTTGCCAAGTGTGATGGACTACAGTAACCCAGCAGGTTCTCAGGAAGGAGGGAGCACAATCCAAGTGGGGGGGGGCGAGACAAGAGGCAACACAGTCCTGAACTGGATCATGGGAAGAGGAAGAGATTTAAAATAGCCACTCCCTAGAATCTCCCAGGGTATATCCACTAGGTTAGAGTAATATAAGTTTAGTCTGGCAAGATTCTGTCTATACGGTGTAAGCAAATAAAGAACTGGACTTTGGCTAGATTGCTTCTATGTCGTTCTTGGGCTGGCCCTGACATCAAGTTTGGGAAACACTAGCATAAGAGGGTAGAATGCCTAGCATTAATGATGTGCAACTATTTGGATCCAAGTGAGAAAAGTGCTTTGGAATGGGCATGGGCATGCTTGCTGCACTTATTGGTTCTTTCTTAAATAAACCATATTCTTTTCTGGGACTGTGCAGATGTCACTTGATCCAAGGAAAAGTACAGCTTCTTTAAGGAGAAAAAATGCCTTGTTCCCAGCCATATAGTACATATCACAGAACACATACCCTTGGATTTGGATTCTCCTTTTGGTAGGGTATAGTTTGCTAAGTGGTAGGCTTTGCTGATTCCTATAATGTTTTTCCTGTAAATAAATCTCTTTTATAGTGATGTAGTTATAAAAGCTGCTTCACTAATCATTGCTCAGATTCCCTCTCAGAAATTCACATACCCACAGAGAATGCATCAACTCCCACAGCCTCCTTGTGTGGCAGGTTAAATCCAAAAGGGATGGGATCAAGGGCCATTCTGAGGGGTTCAGGGCCTTCATGGAGAGAACTGGATGACTTAAGCATTTGCTGGGCTTATAACACCCATTTTGCTCCTCAATCCTATCCTGCAACCTTAAAAGAATGCTAAAAAGAATAAATATTTTGGTTCCACACACCTGGGAGGACTCTGGAAACAGCAAAAAGGATGCTGTTAGATTGTGGACAATCTCTACACTGGCCCTCCAGTGCAGCTGCATGTTATTAGTTCTGTAAAACATTAAAGAAGGAAGGAAAGTTTATTTCAATAGAATAAGGGAACAATAGTAACAATACATTTTTCAAATCAAGACAAACTGAGTATTACCTCAAAAATAGAATAATAAGTTCTGAATGACATCTAATGCCAAATTTGATTAGTCTCTTCATCAATCGGTGATATAGATACCAGAACATACTCTTTCACTGATTCAAGCAGGAAATATGACAGCTTGATGCATCACTGTATCATTTTACATAAGACAACTCACCATTATGATACTGTGGCATGACTTTTAAAATTAAATAACTCTTATTTTTAGTTCACTTGCTCATTTTCAGTTCAAAGAGAATATTCTTCAATTAGAATATTCACTGCCTAAGTAGTTCCAGCATGAATGAAAGATGGTATCTCATTTTCAAAAGCGTGTCAGAATACAGGATGATTTAAGAACATAAATACAGAAGAGTTTGGATTAAGATGATCTAAGAGATGCTCACTTCCTTCTATCAATCACATCTTCAGATTTTTAAAAAATTAAAAGAATGTTTTGCTAAGATTTTAATATTTAAGATATTCTATTCATGTTTCTCATTTATATCTAGTAAGTACAGTATATAAATTTGGTGCAAGGTGTTCTCACAATTTTCACACCACTTGCCACAGATATCTAAAAGAAAAATGAATTTTAGTCAGTTTCAATTTTCTTTGCTGCTCTAAATTTATTTATTTATTTATTTATCCAACTTCTATCACCGCCCATCTCCCCCCACAAGGGGGACTCTGGGCGGTTTACAATCAAGTTAGTAATTAAAAACATGTAAAATATACTATACACTGTATCTAATCATAAAATTAAATATAAATATATAAAATCCAAGAGGCTATGTTATGCTTGAGAGAACTCTACGGCGCAAGCCATCCCCAAGAAGAGCTATTACTCTTCCCATCTCAGGCGAGGTGGCAGAGCCAGGTCTTCAATTGCTTTCGGAAGGTCAGGAGTGTGGGAGCTTGCCTTACGTCCAGGGGCAGAGTGTTCCAGAGGGCGGGTACCACTGCAGAGAAGGCCCGCCTCCTGGACCCCGCCAGATGGAATTCTCTTACAGACGGGGTCCGTAGCAAGCCCTCTCTGCATAACCGGGTGGGGCGGGTCGATGCTCTGGGGATGAGGTGGTCCCTTAGGTAACCTGGTCCCATGCCATGTAGGGCTTTAAAGGTGACAACCAACACCTTGAATTGGACCTGGAAGCAAACTGGTAACCAGTGCACTCGTAAATGAGGGTGAGAGTCTTGCTTATTCAGTTTCTGTATCCCAACTCCTTATTTCCTCACATTAAACCTGAGTAATGAAATTCTGTGTTAATCTTGTTTCCCTGGTCACACTCTGCTGACAAGACCTTGATATCTATGTAAAGAGATTCTGAGAAAATCAGGCCCCTCTAGGCACTCCATTTTCTTTGATGTTTCAGTTTTCTGAGACAGAGGTTCACATGTGTGGCAACACAAGGAGTAAAAAGGGGACAGAAATGGGTGGGGTTGAGTCATCACAGATTTTTTTTAAGTGTTCCATCAAGGGGGAGAAAAAAAAAACAAGAAGTGGAAAAAAAGTAAAAACCTCCCAATTGGTAGACCTAAAAAAATAGGTAATGAATATGGGAGAACTGCCAACAATCTCTAGTCCAGTGTTTCTCAACCTTGTCAACTTTCAGGTGTGTGGACTTCAACTCCCAGAATTCCCCAGCCAGCATGACTGGCTAGGGAATTCTGGGAGTTGAAGTCCACACATCTTAAAGTTGACAAGGTTGAGAAACACTGCTCTAGTTTGTTAGATGTGGCAGATATCTGAAAAGCAAAGAAAGGGTTGCCTGTACAAGTTATAAGATATAATTTGTTTTTGGTCAGATCACTAAACAGATAAATATTTAGTTGCTGTACCTCAAGAAAAGGCAAAATAAATGGTTTTACTAGCAGTGGCTTTCTGCTGGACTTGTTTGTTCACAGAATACCTACAAGGAAGACAGGACTAGTAACTACTATAAAAGAACTATTAAATTCTGCCCCACAAGCAATGGAAGAAGTCAACTGCATAATTGTGTTTGGGGTTTGTTTTATATAAATGAAGCATGATGGAATAAGCACTCTGTATATCGTTGGTAGCTTGTCCTTAAGGGCAGAACATAATTTGCCTTGGTTCGAGGAGAAGTATAGAAGTATAACTAAAAGTTGGATTGGTTGGTATGTAAAGATCCTTCTTTTTGCATGATTTACTTTGACTTGTAGCAAAGTGAAGCCACATGCTGTGATATTTAAACAGTGGAGGAAATAGACAACTGTGCTTTGAAACAATTGATACTATTTGTACTGTCCCCAACCTTCTATAAGTAAGTCAAAATCAATATTTATACATCTGTTTTGTGACGTATCTTATAGTTAAAAATACCTCAGTCTTCAAGGAGACAGGTATGCTGCTGAGAGTGCTTCTATCTCCTGAAATAAAACAGGCAGCTGGAAGAGTAGGAACCTCCATAAACTTAGGATGATGAGTCAGGCAAACATTTCAGATGCTCTTTTGGGATGCTGCTTGATTAATTTATCAAAAGGTAAAAGTTCTCTCCTTTCCAGAATGAGTTTGTAGGCTTTGTTTGCCCTCAGTTACATCGGCCTATGTGACTGTCTATCTATCTGTATTCATTCCATAATTACCATCTTTAACCAGTACAAAATAAACCATGACAGAATAAGAATGTAATGTTGCAGAAATAATATTAGCATACACCAAGTAAAGGCCCAACTAGGTTATTGCTGGAACAAAATCTGAAGGATTATTTGATGGACTCTTCAAGCTGCAACTCGAAATTTGGTTATGTTAACGTAACAGTTGAATTTGTATCTGCCAAAAAATAAAAGGGAGGGAGGGAGATTAAATAGGTTAGTTCTTCCTAGTCTATTAGTCAAGAGGCAGCATGAATGTAAAATAAATCAATAAATATGTGTTAAACTAACAACTTTCCCTCTGCTGGAAGAATAAGACCAGTTCCCCACATATTATGATATCTGCCTCTGATACTGTCTGCTGATGGTAAACATTATAGTAAGTTAACATAAAAGCCTTACACTGCCAGAGAATAGTTAAGGTTTTTGGCAGGTTGAAAAAAATTCAAAAATCCAGTAGATAAGTAATATCCAGTTGATGGTCACTGTCTAAAATTTCTTTGGTGCTTTGTTTAGCTTTTTCAGACTCCAGAGAGAATAAGGCATTAGGTGAAAATCCATATGAAGGTAGTGTAGATTTTACATTCTATACCAGTTGGACTGATAACAAGCAAGGTAAGAAGTGCTAAACCCGCTGGAAAGAAGTTTAGTTTAAGCCAGTAGCTGATCAATGAGAGCCAAGCTCTGGCTTCAGCCCTGATCAGCCCTGCTTTCAGTCATAGCCCAGAGGAATTTTTACGGAACCCTTTCCAGATGAATAAAGGTATGGTAAGAACAGTCTTAAGGGGCGTGGTGGCTCAGCGGGTAAGACGCCAGGCTTGTCGATCGCAAGTTCGGAGGTTCGAATCCCTAGCCCTGCGTGATGGAGTGAGCTCCCGCACTAGCCCCAGCTCTTGCCAACCTAGCAATCCGAAAGCATGCAAATGCAAGTAGATGAATAGGTACCACTTCGGTGGGTAGGTAACAGCGTTCCAGACGCGTCATGCGGCCACATGACCGCGGAAGCGTCTTTGGACAACGCTGGCTCTTCGGCTAACAAACGGAGATGAGCACCGGCCCCTAGAGTCGGACACGACTGCACAAATCTGCGGGGGGAACCTTTACCTTTACCTTTTTAAGAACAGTCTTAAGAGCATACAGCAGTTGGGATAGATCTTTAACCTCAAAAACATTGATAGCCACTGGGATATAATGTCTACCTTTTGGTCAGTGACATGTTCTTTTTGGGTCCTGCATGAACTTATTGCATAAAAGGTGGTTCCCAAGTATTTGTAACTGGACACCTAGTCAAACATTCCCATCTATTTGCCATTTATGATTGGATCACTATTAATTTAAAAAATTATTTCAAATTCAAGCAACTTCACATGAAAGAGGTAAATTAGTTTAAGAAGACTGTTAATTAATTAATTTATTTAATTTATATGACCGCCCATCTGCATATATACAGGCCTACATGTGAAATGAATATAATAATTTTGTAACTTCTAGCCTATATTTGAGCTTGAATGTGCAGGGGTTCCCTGAGGCCAGAAAAATATTTCAAGGGTTCCTCCAGGGTCAAAAGGTTGAGAAAGGCTGCCCTACTGGATATTGCTTTATTTGATCTTAGTATGGAGATTGTGTAGCAAAGAAGGGAAACCAACAAGCAAAAGAGAGAGAAAATTGAATTTTCCACAACTTAAAATCAGGGTTGTTGCACTTGTTGCAGCCATATGAGTAAGATAGAAAAAATACTGTTTCTTGGTGGGCATTTCCTTATTATGTCTCTCGGTTTGTGTTCTGCTAGTTTTGTTTTTTATTATGTTTTATTATACTTAAAACTGTTTTGATATTAGCAAGAAAAACTTTTTTAAAAATAGATAAATAAATATTTCAGGATCATATGCACAATTCCTCTAAAGATCAGACACTGGGAACAAAGAATAGTAATCACCAGTTGTCAAAGACATCCTGCCGCTTCTGGGTTAGATGGATTTTTGTCTGATGATTTGAACAACCAAAGCAATTCTTAGATTCTTATGATTAAACAACCATACTGAAATTAACTATGCTATAATTTTCATTATTAAAATACCATTTTTGACACATTGATAATAGGAGACATTGTGCCACTATAAAAACCAATAAAGTTACACTGTAATTAGTCATTATTTCAGGTTCTGTAGGGAAAGGATGGTTATCTAAGAAAAATTCTGAAAGATGAATGAGAAAACTCTGCTAGTTATAATAAAAAAGAATAAACGAAAATAAAGTATGAAATATGCACTAGGGTTGTAGATGTAAGATCTTCTCCTTTGATGTGGTCTGACATATAAGGTCCATAGTTTATTTGCTATGCATGTTTAGTGTATGAAATCCTCACCTCATGAAAAGAACATCTTCATTTTAGCAGCTCCTTGAATTATAGGAGGCTAGACTGGGAAGTGAAAAAAAACTGAAGAAGGCAATAAGAAACTACTTCCATATCATGGGAAGAAAGCTGTAAATATATGCCCCAAGAAGGTTATCCAAAGCTGAGCTTGATTTAAGGTCAGGACATTCATATAAATCCCTTGTAAAAGGTAAAGGTCCCCCCCCCCCCAGCACAGTTGTGCAGTCGTGTCCGACTCTAGGGGCCGGTACTCATCTCTGTTTGTTAGCCAAAGAGCCCTTGGCCAATGTGTAAATAAGTGCAAGATCCTAGAGGAAACCCATGATAAAAAAATTCTTTGAAAGAAATCTTGAAAACAGATTTTCTTTCATTGGAAAGAATAAACATTTTAGGGTTTTTTTCTGCACATTGCTATTGTAAAGCCGTCCATTTGATGTCAATGTAATACAACATTAATAGATTATATTAATACAATTCATGTATATTAATATATAAATGGAATATATTGATATGTCATTATTAATATATTAATAGAATTCAGTATCAATACCTGTTCTGTTCGGAGTTTGACCACCAGAAATATTTTCATGGGCAGGTATCAGGTGTTCAACATCAAACATCAAGCAATGCAATTCTGTTCAAGTTTGGTCAGAAATAAGTCCTACTGTGCTCAGTGAGGCTTACTTACAGAAAACAGGTGCATGGGATTGCAGCCTTAAATAAAAACAATGGAGAAGTGTGGGCTAATTCAGTGCTTCTTTACTCAGAAACGATTCCAGATGTTTCATCAAGGTTATTTCCAGATCAGTATAAAAAAGTTTTATCATTACAGTAGCACACTGCCAATTAACACATTGTACAATTCTCGGGATTAGAAAATAAGGTGTCACTTTTTGCTTGTTTTGAATGTATGTATTTTTACTTATGTATTGCTGGAAGTATCAGAAGATATTAATATTTAATTGTGTAATAGTTTGTAGGCCAACTCACACAGAATTTTTAAAAATTGGTTTAAGAGGTCTTCTCCATAGTTTCCACAAATGACATGGAAATTTGCTACTTGACAACTCTATTTTGTGGGGGCATCCATGGCATTAACATGTATCATGGAATTATTATGGAAATGATGCAAATTACATCATTTTCATTAACACATATATTCTATTCTAATAGATATCTATGTCTTTTTTATCTGTAACCTGTATTTTTTCCATTTAGTAGTTTATATTCAAGAAAGCAACCTGGTGTCTTTGGTCTGCTCCTGGTTTATATAATCTATGAACAATTCCAATGGGGGGGAAAATCAAAATAAAGTATTTTGCATTCCTTGAAAACAATTTGTTTATTTATGCTCACTCTGAAAAAACATTCTTATGTAATTAATTGCTTGGATTACTGTGTGGGATTATGCTATGACAACTAAATATACTGTAGCTGTGGAAGATGAATAAAAACAAGCATCTAAATTGGAACTGCGGGATAATATTATTTTTAATTAAATTTAAATGTAAACAATGGAAATCAAATTAAGTTTTGTCCTGGCCCCACATATTCTCATTAGGAGTTGGAAAAAGTTACAGTCCCATTTTTTTCAGATATATTTCATACAGTTACAGTTTGGGACTGATGTCTTCACCTTTTTTGATCCACTTATGTTGGTCAAATGTGAGCATGTGAACAAGGGCAATGATCTTATCCTTTTTGTGTGAGCTAATTTTTGGAGTTTGGAACCCCAGCCTTGAAGTACACATAATCAGAATGACATATAATGTCTAATGCCATACCCCATAAGTATGACAAATTTGTACTGCCATGCTTTATGTCAATTATAACATTATATTTGGGCAAGGTAGCTATATGACCTGAGATGGCTTCAGAATTACCAAAACAGTAGGGCACAACTGGGTTTTCCCTAGCTTCCTCAACCAGAAATAGAAGATTATGAGAATCTTAGAATGCGACTCCAAGCCTGGCTGGCAGCTCGACAAGTCAGAGTTTCTCAGAGCTCTGAGCTCTGAGACCTGGCTGACTTTCTATCTTGTTTGCAGGGGTCTACAGACCACTGAAGCTTCCCCCTGGAGAAGGGGGAACCAGAAGATTGCTCACAGAGCCATTGGAATTGCCCACTCCTGTTTTTCTTTGTTGTTTCCACCGCGGAGAAGAACGGGGGTGAATGCAGTGGAATGGCCGAAGGAGGATCCTAGCTCTGCAGGGAATGTAGGTCTCTCGGGAGACACAAGAGCGACAGCCAGCTTTTAGATCACTTTACATTAGTTTTCTTTTTTAGATTAGAACATTTTTATTATCTAAAATTTATCTTTGGACTTTGCTTAAAATGTTGGCTAATTTTGTGTTTTCTTTGCTATAATTAATTTTGGTGGAAGTTTGATAGATTTTATTTTGGCAACATAGTGAACAAGTTTGTATTTTTTTGCCTTTCTTTTGTATCAGAGAAATTGGGACAAGAGACTTTGTTGGTATTTTTCACTCGACAAACTAACTGACTTTTGAGAAATTGTTTGTTTGGGTTAAGCAGCTTGCAGCCTGAAGAATAAAGAAGAATAAAGAATAAAGTATAGAGAATGTGTGCCTCTTTTCCTTCTTATTTTTCTACTTTTTTTTAGAATGGACCTTCTCTCACTTGGGATATATTTTCATCTTTCCTTTTACAAACTGTTTGAAATACTGCTCTGTGGAATTTTTCATCTTTTATTTTAAAAGCTTTTTTCACTTAAAGAAATAGACATTACTGATAATAATAGAACAGCTGTTCCCTGCTCCCTTCCCTGCTCCCTGAGAAAAATTTTTGTTTTGGCTACGGCAGTTGATTACGGTTTGAAAGGGGGGTGTAGGTGGAAATGGCATTTCTCACAGCACTTCAGGATTTTAAGAAGGAAACCAGCAAAGCTTTTTTACAAATTAAGAAATCCATAGAATGTATATTAATAGTTTTGGTGGCTCAGGAACAGAAGATACAAGGGACAGATTTAGAAACAGAGGGAAGACCTCTCGAACCAGTAGAGAAACAGGGAAAGAGGATTTTGAATGTATTGGTACAGAAGAAGACTATGATATTTTACAGGAAGTGGTCTATTAAACGTTTGGGCATAAACACATTGTGGCAGCTGAGACAGGAAGATTTTAATATGCAAATTGATAGATATGGTAAAATAAATATTTTGACATCCCACATGAGTTACAGAAATAAACAAGTTGCATATTGTGATATTGGCATAACCTAAACAGGAGATTTATTGATGTTGATCTGGAATACAAGGTTAATGAAAATGCGGATCTGGATTGTACACAGAGTGAGAGCAGTTATGAGAAACTGTATAGATGCATAAAAACATGATATTCTAAGTGTAAGATACAAGATTATAAATATAAATATAAGTTGATATTATAGATTACTCTTTCTGGAGATACATTTATGGGAAGATAATGAGATGATGAGATGGAATTAGAATGTAGGTTATTATAGGATGTTATGTATGAATATGTTGTATTATTCTTGCTATATTATGTATTATGTTATGTAATATGTTAGGTTATGTATTAATGGAATATATAGTCATAATATGAACAGAATATATTGTATTTTATTAGAAGTAGATAAGGCCTTTATTTGTTACACTAATTGGATTTTATTGAAGATATAAATATAGATGTTAAAATGGAAAGAGCAAATGGAAAACATTTAATTGATGCAACAATGAACATTTGATTACTATTCCAAGGAGTAGAAACCAGAGATGGATTGTTGGAAGATATCAAGAAAGGCGAAACCTATATGAAGAACAGAAGATTGGATTATAGAAATCATAGGGTATATGACAAAGAAAAGTTCCTGTGTATTGTATGAAGGACTAACATTTAAAGTTAATTGTTGTACTTAAAGTTCAAGGATAAATTGGAGGACATCTATTTCCTATATTTTCTTTGTTTGTTATTTTTTGACTTCACTTTTTCTTTTCTTTTTTCTTACTTTGTATTTCTATTTCTTTCTTTGTATTAACTTTTAATATGTATTTTAAAATTCAATAAAACTTATGGGGAAAAAAAGAGAGAATCTTAGAACGCCTGGGGCTGACTGAGGCTAATTCAGTCAACGCACCCATGGAGGTTAACTTTCTACAGGAAAGAAAGAACAGCAAACTTTTACATGACAACAGTAAATTCAGAACCTCAGCTGAAAAGCGTCTGTATTCGTGTGTCAAGGATAACTGGACCAGACATTGCCCCAGTTCTGAGAATTCTATGTTAAAAAAGTATGTGCTTAACCCAAAGTGACTGGAGTGCAATGAAGAGGCTGGGCAGATATCTCAAGGGCATTGTTGATTTACGGCTGCCAGCAAGCAGTATCCCTGAACTAATTGAATACATGGATGCAGGTTGGGCTAAAGATATTACCAATCTAAAAGTGGGCACCTGCACTTCTATTGTGGTACAGCAATCAGTTGGGCCAGCAGGAAGCAGGCTGCCATAGCACTGTCTTCCACCGAGGCTGAGTACATTCCAGCTAGCGAAGTCAGTCATGTCAAGTTACAATTCTGGAGGGTATAGTGCATCTTTAACATGCAAAGCAGTTATCTCTTCATCAGTCAGTGAGTACTTGATTACAGTCTCTCCAATCTCTTGAGAACTTACTTGCTTTCCATTTGCTACCATGGTCTCTAACCCTTTATATCAAAATCAACAAAGACATATTTATTTTTAAACATTGGAGTAGTTGCTCTGTTGTCCAGATAAATTGAGTGCAGATTGCCACCATCTTTAGTGGCACTGGCTGTACATCTCCTTTGAGGCATCCACTTCGCTTTCCTACAATGCGTTATACCCTATTTTTAGGCTTAGCTCCAGCCTTTTCTCACCTTGGCCTTTCCCCCTTTCCTCAAGAGGAGAAACCTGAGTCTTAGCTATCTCTCTCTCCCTCTATTTGCATCTTTGAAATGCTGGCCAGGGCCTTTGTGGACAAAATGACCTCAGGTATGATCTGCTTTTCCAGATAAAGCAGGATTTTTCTCTACCTTTCAAAACAGAGGCTTCTGTTTACTGAGAGAATGTATCTATTCCCATGGGAGAATCCTCCTTATGTATTGAGAATTATATCTGATCCAAACTGTCTTTCCTGAAGCATTATTGCCACTTCAGCACATGTTGGGATAGACATCAAAGGAAAGCAACTATAGCTGCTTCTTGCAGTTCTATCCCATTATTTTTAAGCAGCTCCCTTTGATCCGGTATCTGGCTCACATGGTCTGAGATGCTTGTGTCATGATGCATTCTTAAAGAGCACATTCTTTCCATCAGGCACACAACAGAACCTATGGTCTTTCTGCAGTAAGTTTTCTTTCATTTGTCCCAAATCTCTTTCACATGTCTCAGTTCCCTGACATGGACAAATATATTGCTACTTACATATCCATAGATAGGTGCATAGGGTTTCCAATTTTGGGCTTCCCAAGCTCTTTGCTCCTCCCCTCCAAAGAGTCTTTGTATTTCCAGAACTTGCCATAATCCAAGGGTTTCCAAGAACAACCCCATACTATAGGCCCATTTTCCCCAATCTTTGAAGATAAAAAGAGGTCCAAGGCACATTGCGTTCTGCAGCTGCATCTTAGCTCCTTGCAGCTGCTTGGCAAAGGTTAAAAAAAAATCCACAAAAATTCCAGCTGGACATCTTGCCTATCTACAATTACAATTGCCAACTCTGTGATCTATGCATTTATTTTTGTACACTTTTATTCCTGATTTTCCAGTAGCTCACAGCTTGGAAGCTAGTCTGAGTTCATAGCTCTTTTGGAACTTTAAATTATGTCTGGGCCCATGTTAGAGGATGGGCTCCTGAGCATAAGCAATGTGCTGGAAAAATGCTGAATAATTAAGTATCAGTGTGTCCTATTAAAAAGAGTAAAACAATATATAATAGGCCAAAGTGGTCCCAGTGGTGGTAGGAGCACTCGGAGCCGTGACTCCTAAGCTGGGAGAGTGGCTCCAACAGATCCCAGGAACAACATCGGAGCTCTCTGTCCAGAAGAGTGCAATGCTAGGAACAGCTACAGTAAGATACTGCGCAGAACCCTCAAACTGCCAGGCCTTGAGGAAGACACATACAACTCATAGGGGTGAGAAGGGATCTATCTACAGTATCTATCTATCTATCTATCTATCTATCTATCTATCTATCTATCTATCTATCATCTCCAATGAAAAGTACAGTTATTAAGGAATGCCTGAGGACAGAAAATCTCACATCATTCTAAGCCACATTTTGAAGATAGGGAAGCAAGAGAGAGTAAGAAGCCATTCCCTTTTCTTTTTTAAACACAGAGACAAATTACAAATAATTACATCAAATTACAAATTACATCACTCCTTTGCATTCCTCCAAACAGAATGCACCCCTCAGCAAAACACAAAGGTCCACTTTACCCATTATTTCTCTTATTAATGTAAAGGGTTATTACCCTATAGGACTAGCATCAATTTTGCTTTCTGATAAAATGTCAAGCAACTTACATTACAGCCTTCCTGACTTTATAGTCTGACCATCCACATAAAAGTCCAACCCTTTGCAGCAATTCTGTTTCATTTTGATCTTTAGAGGGCACCAACTACTTCAAATAATGCTTTTATTCCTTTTAGCAAGGCGATAGTTTTGCTAAGAGTAGAAAAACTATTTGTTTGGGGTGAAGTTTTAATTGTAGAATGTTGTGGTCAGTACTGAAGAGGGTGAATACACAAGATATGGAGAAAATGGGGGATCACATTAATTGGATTAATGTAATTCATTTGACATGGGACTGCCCTTCCAAATAGTCCAGAAGCTTCAATTAGTGCAACTGTGAGAAATGTTAAGAGGGATATTATTACATCTATTCATTTTAAATCTTATTTATTATTACATTTTAATATACTGTATAAATTACATTGAATTATATTAATAACATATATTATATTTGGGTCCATTACGTCTATTCCTTCAGCCAATCCAGAATCCTGATTTTGATCTTTAAAACATAAAGGTTTTGAGAAGCCAATATCTAAAGGAATATTTCTCCCTGTTCAGTCTACTTACATTTTAAGATCTATTGACCAAGCTATTCCTACAGTACTGGTTATGTACTATGTATACAGTATAACAAAGACGACTAGGAACTTTCTCCCCACACAGTAATGATTTCAGTATTATTATCCATTCATACCACAAGACTTTGCCACTTGTACCTAACCAGAGCTCAAACATGCCCTGGCATCATGCTTTTCTGCTGTGACCCCATGACTGTGCCTTATGGCTTTCTTTGCTCTGTTAGTGTTAAAGTACATTTTCCTTCTTGACAGTATCCAACACTAGCTGCAAGGTATATAAAATCTGTTACTCTTCACCATCCATTACATCAGAAGTGAAGTCAGGTGACCAACAGTAGGTAGAACCAACATGGTGTTTATTGGCCATTTCAAGCTGATGTGGGCACATCCACTCTCCTTCAGTTCATGGTCAGCCTCATCTTCTGCCTTTCTGCAGTTGTTTCCCTAAATAGCTGGGTACAGCAATGCTGTGCTGTTGGTATATCAAAATTGTGCAATAACACTAGACTGCATAGACAGTATTACTGTAAATGCATAAGACTGAAATAGTGAACAGTAGAATGATGGGATGCCCCTCCCCTGTTGCCTCCCAACAGAGCAAGGAGGAATCTGAAAGTTAGTATTTGTTGTCTGTATAAGGCAGTGTTTCTCAACCTCAGTAACTTGCTGGCTGGGGAATTCTGGGAGTTGAAGTCCACACATCTTAAAGTTGCTGAGGTTGAGAAACACTGGTATAAAAGAAAGGAAAGGCAGAGAGATCCTATGTAAAATAATTTTATTTGCTTGTGACTTGTCTTTTTTGTGATTTGTTGTTGTTGTTTTAACAGCGCGGGTCACAAGAGAATGAGGTGTAGGAGGAAGGACACAGGAAGGAACTTAGAGAAAATCCTGCAACAAATTGGCAGATTTTTTTTCCTGCCAGCCAGTGACAATGAGAAGAGGAAAGGCAGTAAATCTAGAGGAAACAACTAATTACTTTGATTATCACATGGTGTACACACAAAATCAGCACAGCACTATTCAGCAACAAGTCAGGACACAACCAAGGCAGAATAGGGATTCACAGTGAAGGTAGTAAATTTCATGCTAATATTTTTGAGGGATAGCACTCCAGTGCAGCAGTGCAGAAAGTAAATCAGAATAGAATAGAATCATAGAGTTGGAAGGGGCCATCAAGTCCAAATCCCACTCAGTGCAACAATCCAATGGTCTTGGCCCAGGCTATTTACTTGGTCAGCCTGGGTTTTATTTTACTACATTTTAAAATAGTTTCATGATTACATTTTTCAGTTTGTGATATTTTACCAAAAAAAACCCCCACTATTTGAGTCTTCTTTGTGTACTACACTGACAGCTGTTTGATGAAAAAGGGTTTTTTTTACAAATTTTAAAACTAAGATTAAAACATAAACAGAATGTATTTAATCATAAAGAGAGGTTTATATGAAAACTAAGGAAAAAAGAGCAATACTTGTTGTAAATTAACAAGGCATGCAAATGGCTTGAGTAAGATGGTGCCACCTAACTGGATCATCAAAGCAAAAGTGTAATAGGAACACAGGAAACTGTGTTTAATCACAAAATGATTAAAATATTCAGATTGTATATGGAAATGAAAGGGCACCATGTCTGAATGTGTCTGTCTCCCTTTCTAATTGCTTGTCTACCAAACTTTTCAATGAAACACTTCATATGCACAAAAAGTAAGCATGCAAGAGAGAAGTTTTTAAACCTCACTGTCAAATAAATACAAAACTTCCTAAAGCACATAAAACTATTACAATAGAACTCATACTGTCAGCAAGCAGATGAAAAAAGGGAAGCTGGTTGAGATTAATTTTCCCTTCACTTAGGAGATATGTATCTCCTAATTGGACTATTTTGTTGGTATAATCATTTTTTGCTGCTAATCACATCCAGACATATCAAGCGTAAATTACTGTCAATATCACTTTTTTTAACTAGCTGTAAAAAAAGACAAGAGCAATCTACAAGGCAGTAAAGGAGAGAAGGCCAGCTCAGTTTTCCTCAAACCATCAGAAAACCTTTTGGATTTGTACCTCTGATGACTGACTCACAGATTAAATCAAATGAATTTTTTCTGCCCATCATCAGAGGTGATGATTGGGGGTGTGGGGCACAAAGATACAGTATATACAATTACAATCAGACCATGAGTTTTGCAAACTGACTAAAACAGCTCATCTAAATGAATTTATTTCCTCTAACAGCAGTCTGAGTGCCCATCAATTTGCAAGGAAATGGGTCACTCAGAAATAAGATAATGGGTTTCTATGTACTTGGAAGATTGTCTAGATTATGAGGGTGGGGATAACAGTTTAAGCTTCCCGTAAACCTCCCCCCCCCCTTCTTGCATGATATAAGGGAATTTTAGGGAAAGAAACTGCCCTCTGGCAATTTTAGACCACTACGCTATGCTACCAAATACTGAGGTACTGAGCTGGCAGATCCAAACCTAAGCCCATTATACACTGTAATATCTGCTCTGGCAGCACTTCTCCAGGTCCTCATTCATATAATCTGCTGTCTAATTCTTTAACACAGCTAGGGAAAGGACAGAAGAGAAAGAACTTGCTGGGGGTGGGGGACTTTACATCATTACAGGGTCCTACTTGTTATGTCCCAAAGCAAGCTCCATTTTAGATAAGGGCTCTGAACATACTGCCATCTACTTGTGTATCGAACCCATAGTACTTTGTATGTTGTTGGATTCCAATTCCTATGAATCTCAGCCAGCATACTCAGTGAACAGGGACAATGAGTGTTTAGTCTAGCAACCTTTGGAGGGTCACAGTTGTGGCCACCATACTTGTATTTTCCCTCCAGGTAGTCCTAATAATGAGGCTTGGAATGATTATCTCAGTGTTTGATTTGATTTGCAATCAAATATTTGTGATGGTTCTGAAACCAGCTGCATGTCATATTCATGCTAAAATTGCCAAGAACAAGAGAAAACAAATTGAAGAAATATTATTAGGTCTATCTGTACCCTGTTTATGAACTTCTGGAGGTATGTGGTTGATTCCTGTTGGAAACAGGATGCTAGATTTGTTAGTTTCCAAAAACGAATCCAATATAGTTCCAGTTTCAGTGTTACACACGATTCCTTATTACAGTTGTCCTTACCTCTCTAAAGAGCTGAAATTGGCATTTTGACATATAGCCTAGTGTTCCTTTTTGACCTGATGAACAATTTTATTCAATTCAAACCATGTCCTAGTACATCAATAGTGCAATTGTATATGTATATACAGTACTTAAAGTAAGTGAAATTGGGTTTAATAGGGATGTGTGTGTGTGTGTGCATGTGCATATCTGTACTAGATAAGAGCCTTAGAATTTTTTTTAAAAAAGGATTTTAATTACCAAGTTCACATTTCTATATTAACACGAAGACAAGATTCCTTTCTCTCTTAGTTAGTGTTACTTCTTTGCTTTTGCCAGTGGTACATATGTCGATAGTATAGATTCTGGTCTTAAGTAGGGAAGGGGGTTCTTCATCCTTCTGCATTTGAGGTGCTTTTTCTCATCATTTATTATCCTGAAAAACACACTGTAGGAGATTCATTCTATTGTTGTACTTCTTTAGTTTCTAGTTGAATTCCTTAAAGTTTATATATTCACAGCTATCTTAGTTAAAATACATGAACTCCAAACCAAATTTGCTCCCCAGAGTTGTTAGGAGAGAAATACCTGAATACCAATTACATACTGATGCAATTGGGTGATGCATATAAAGAATTAGTTACATTATTCATCATCTAGACAAGCTCATTTTCTATCTGTTCTTCTCAAGTTTCAGCAAATACTCCATTGCTACTAGTGGCTTAGAATCCAAAACTGTTCCCCCTCCTCTTGTTGTATCGGGTATTTCCCCACTAGTGGCTTTTAGAACCTTTCTCCATTTGCATCAAATTATAGCCATGGCAACTTACTTTTCTGGCTTGCCCCTTTGATGTCTCTTCTCTCCACCCTGTGAAGGCTTAACTCATCCTTCCCTCTGCCAGTATTACAATAGTCTTCTTATCCTTATTCTGACTCAATCCAAGATCAGCTTCAAAGTATATCAAATTTGTTAAGCTTTGCAACTTGGAAGGGGGTCTGGTGATTGCAATAACTGGGAACAGAAGCAACAGAGCCAGGATATGGATCAGCCATGGGGTCAACAAATATCATGATGGTATAGTTTTCTGTCAACTCAAAAATGGGTGGGTAGTACTTCAGCTTAGATGTGGGGAAAAGCCCCCAGCACGTTCCAGAACCACCCAATCATCACTGTGCCTATATAACATTGCCTCAACAATTACTAAATGACACCAGAAGACAGTAAGTGATTCCTGTAGTGTGGAAATGGCCACTGAATGATAGCAGAATCCACAGTCTTTGTAGATTAATGTATTTCTCTTGTACATCCCAAATTCTGTAATTATGCATGGGGCTGTCTCACTATCTAGAAAATTAATGCCTTTGCCCGTAGCTACGACATGTTTTGACTAAGCCTAGAATAAAATAAACAATGGAACAAGCATCAGAAATGTCTACAGTCAAGCAGCCTGAGATTGATGTTTTTGGATTTGCAAAATATTTTGTATAGCTCAGTCCTGCTATTGATGTATGTCTATGAGGGTTCTCAGTCATCCAGGTGGAATTGTCTGTAGCTTGAATCATGTCAACTGGATTTCTATTTTCTCAGTGGAAACGTTTCGCTCCTTCTGAAGAAGCTCCTTGGATAAGGAGCGAAACGTTTCCACTGAGAAAATAGAAATCCAGTTGACATGATTCAAGCTACAGATGCTATTGATGTAATGTTTCTTTTTTTTTTAATCCGCTCATCAAGGGCTTATTTGAATTTTTTATTTTGTTTGCTTAAAAGTCACCCTTCCACTCCTTTAACTGAGACCTGGGTCTCCATCTCTAAATGAGAGCGGGCCTGACATCCAAAATATTCTATCAAAGTTGCTACAGATGAATCACTGGACCTACTTTGATGATTCATCCCTGGGCTATTGGTACACCAGTCATCCTTGTGAGCTGGGAGGAGTTGCCTGCTGGGGAAAATAAAGTTTCCCTGCGGGGGCTTGTCCCAAATTGCTGATAAAGAGAGGTGAAAAAAGATAATAATTGGGGGGGCAGCACCTCCAAAGGAAGCCTTGTTCACCCAAGACCACGGAAGGAATTATAGCCTGGTGGCAATTGCATACTGAACACATCCGATCATAATCTGGGGTGAGGGAGGAGGGCTGGTCAGGTGACTCACATGATAAATACCTGGGAGCCATTAGATTCAGGCAGATGAAGGCTCGTGGCCCTCCCCGTCCTCTGGACTATAAAGCAGAGCGGGTTTCTTGGGGGCGCACTTATTATTCTGCCAAGCAGCCACCGGGTCACCTTTCTCCGTTGCAGTAAGTGCTCGTGGTTCGTCTGCGCTGGCTGCCTGCCTGCCTGCCTGCCCGTCTTGGCGTTGCTTTAATTCAATTTTATACCCCCAGAGAGATTCCAGGGCGGGTGCTGTGTGGGCACGTAGAACATCCTCATTTGCCTTCCATGGTCTTCTCTAGCGGGAAGGGGGGAGACCCTTCGCACCCAGCCCTCACTTTTCTCCTTCTCTCGCTCCCTCTCTTACCACAGCTTCGGAGAACTTTGGAGCAGGCGCAAAGCGGGAAAGGGGCGCTCTCGCTTCCCTCGACGGCATCCCCGCCGCCTCCTGCCGCTCTGCTAGGGTTCTCCGGCTGCCCGTCGGCGGGGGAAGAAGCTGGAAACGATGAAGTTCCTGTTACTTTTGGCCGCGCTCTTCCTTGCATCCGCGCAAGCCATGGGGGAAGATCTGGAAGACCAAAATGAGCTGAGCTACTGGGCGGATTGGTCCGACGGCGGCGAGCAGAACCAGGTGAGGGAAACGCTTCTCGGCCACGGTGGGCGAGCTCCGGAACTTAGGTTGCTTTTGAAGAGCAGGCGAGGACTGATGGATGGCGGGACGGGGCGGGCGGGCGAGGAAGCGAAGGCCCGAGTGGGGCTGGAGCTGACCGTGTGAACGGGCATTCCTGTCGCCGCCAGCTTTTGGCAGGCGCGCCAAGGAATGCTGGCCGCCCTCGTTCCGCTGAGGCGACGTCGGGGTGAGTTCCCCGCTCTTTCCCGCCTCTCTGCGTCCTCTTTTCGGCCCAGGCGAGCTTGTTCGCCAACGAACAAGGCGAACGGCGCTGTCGGAGAAAGCGCACCGGATTGTGTTGACGGAGCCCCGCGCTCTCCTTTCAAAACGGATATCGCCGGTGAGAAAGAGCGATTGCCTCTCGATGTTGCTCGCTCCCGCGCTTTTCCTAGCAATTGTTGCGTCCCTGGCGGGAGTAAACGTACTGGAGTTTTTAATCTTACTTCTTAATATGGCGTGGCTGCCCTGCTTAGGGTGGCATACCAGGCGGTTTGTCTTCGTTTTATTCTCATCACAGCAACCCGGTGAGAGGTAGGCTGGGTTTAGGGATATTTAAAAGTTGGCCGCACTGGATTGTATGCCTGGGTCTCATTCTAAACTGTTAATCTAACAAGCCCCACTGCTGTGCCCATCGAACGGGACTAATTTCAAATCGTACTTTATTGCAGTCATTAACCAGCAGAGGGATTAATTTCAAAGAAAACATAAATGAGTTTATGGTATGGTTATGAAAATGGATTTGGGAGCCAGATTGTAAAGTCCATTGATGATGGAGCAGAGTGTGGTTAACAAGCTTAAAAGTTATTTGAAAGTTAAAACCCCAGGGCCAAGCCCTTTCTTCTTTCTCATCTATCCACATTTCCCCTTCTTACAGTGTTGGATAATTATCACCAGCTGATATGGCACCTTTATGGATGAGACTGAATACTCAAGTCCTCAGTCAGTATACTGACCATTCTCTTAACCATAGCTTGCAAACTATAAGATGAAAAATAAGGATTGATTGCTAATGTGAGTTGCATATGTCATGGGAGGGAATCACTTCAGTGGACAACAAAACCTAAATTCTTTAAGAAATAGGACTTAAATCTGTCTAGTCTGAGGTCTGTCTTGCTGCTTTTCCTCCCCCATTATGCTTAACTTTTCCTGGCAATAAATCTTGTATTTCAAGTTGGCAGTGAGAATGGGGGCAATTATACCTGTGTCTTTTTCCCTTGTATAATTTTTAAGTTTTCTCTGACAGAGAAAATGCCAATTGGAATGATCATTTTTTTTTTGCCATTGGGAGAAGCCTTAATTCCCATCTCCTTTTATAATTTAAATTCCATGATTGCTTCTTACAAAAATAAAATAATGTATCATTTGCATTTCATGGATCACTAGCATCTCCTCTAATCTGCCCTTAGAATTTGCTTCTGGACAGAAATTAAAAAGCTGAAAGAAGTGAATGTGTTAGCAATTAAATGTTGTAGGGAAGGTAAATATTCATGTTGAAATGAATGAGTTTACCTGCTTAATCTCACCTATTTATCAAGATGATTTCATAATAGATTGGGTGTTCCATCTCTTTCCACTATTCAATACCAATTCCACATACTGCTCAGGTTTGCACAATTACATGAAGCTATGCTTATGGAAAGCAGAACCAAAGATACTTGACATAAAGATTCACCTAATATAAATCTCTGATTTTGGTACATGTATTCAAATCCCAGGTAGAGCTTTCTAAAAAGAAATCTTTGTGCCTAAATGATGTGAAGGTGCTGTTAAACCATTTAATATCCAAAAAGAGCCAATGTGGTGCCATCTATAAGCTGCCTTATTTGCTCAATTGGCACTGGATTCCATTGTAATATTTTCCTGATTCCTATGGAAAGGGAGGAAACATTATTTTGGGACCCAAAATCCACATTCATGCTGACCCATAGTCAGTGTCTTCTCTGTAAAATCTTATCTCTAGGGCAATCTACCTGCGTCTTTGTCCAAGCAGCCATAGAATAGAACGCTTAACATAAGAAGCTGCCCTATTTGTATCAGACCCTTGGGTCCGACTAATATTCCGGACACCAGCAGCAGTGCTCCAGAGGTTTTTTCATCTCTACCTGGGGATTTTGGGAAGCATCACCTAACTACAACTCCTTCATGCAATGTGAATACTGCACAGCATCTGTTTTAAAAATGGAGAAGCCATAATCCTCTAGGTAGTGTTGTACTAGAATTCCCAGTAGCTTCAGCCAGCATGGCTAATGTAGTAAATGCAATAAGTTACTGGGAGTTGTAATTCAACAACATTTGGAGGATTAGAGATTCCCTATTTCTCTGGTAGCAGCGTTCCGCGTGCGTCATGCCGGCCACATGACCGTGGAAGCAGACAACGCTGGCTCTTCGGCTAACAAACGGAGATGAGCACCGGCCCCTAGAGTCGGACACGACTGCACAAATGTGCGGGGGGAACCTTTACCTTATTTCTCTGGTAGAGCTTAATCTAAATAGGCTTGTCCTCTCCAGCAGTTCTTAGGAGTGTCACTGAATGTTTCTTCCCACAACATCAAGTGGTGATTAAAACAGCAGTTATGATGCAAAAGTAATAACTTGTATGTACTTATGTGTGGACCAGGCTGCTATGGCTTGTTCTTCAAATTGTAGCTTACAATGTGTGAACCAATGCTTTTCCTGACATTTGCTGGTAGACTTACAGAAGATGCTGAAACAACCTGAAATAACCCATGATCAACAATCTTCCCTTGCTACTCTCTTCTATGTCAACACCTGTCAGAGAATCTGATGCTTTATTCATAAAACAGATCCATAACTTACAGGTGGTCAAGCAAGTTCAGTGTTAGATACTTTTTGCAAGGGACTAAGATGGATGATCTAGATACGAAAGGGTTAAGAACAATAACTGATCACATTCTGAACCCACTCTATCAATTTTCCACCAAATCGTGACAGTTTCCAGCTCTGTATTTTCAATGTCTTCTTGTGGCCTTCATGTCACCGAATGCAGGGGGTTTTGATCCTAGATTAAGTTTTCCATCAGTTTGGTTCGTGATCTGAATTTAGACAAAAAAAAAACCCCTTTCCTTTGAGATGAGCTCATAGAGGCTTTTGACTGTAACAGAGCAGGAAAGTGAAAAAGAAGGCTCAGAATATTTGATTCTTCCAGGTTAAGTGCTTTTTGTTGTTGTTGTTCAATCGGTGTCACATTTTATCAGAAGTGAAGGCTGAGCACTTAAGCAATCTTTTTATATTTCTGTTTCAGGAAAAGTTGCCTTTGCCCTTTGAACACTTTCTTCAGAGAATTGCCAGGAGACCCAGACCTCAGCAGTTCTACGGCTTAATGGGCAAGCGAGATGCTGGTGAGAACCACTTCCAGTTCTTTTTTAATACTGCAGTTTAGGTGTGCCTGAAAAATAATTTAAACTAAAAATATTTAATAGAAGAGAATATTTATTCTCTTTATTTATTATTTATAAATAATAAATTTATTATTAAGTTAAATATTAAATATTTAGTATTTTTAAACATTTAGTTTGAATCCATTAAAAGAACTTTCTTTTTTAGAAATATTCCTAGCAACCATGAGTAGTATCTTACATATATTTAGCAAGATCCTGTAGAAAAACACAAAGTATGCAAAGTAAGAGTCCTTTCTTCCTTTAAATAAACTCAAGAGTTTTGAAAGAAATGAAATGAAAACCCTGAATAAAATCAAGGTTGGAGGGTTTTTTTTCTTTCTTTCTCATAAATAAAATAAATAAATAAAAATCACTAAATACAGTTACTCCTCCCCCTTATATTAAAATAAAGGGAACAAATTCATATAAACCTCCCAAACATATTTCTCCCCTCCAAAAGATAAAACGTATTTAATTATTCCCTTCCTACCACTATTCTATACAGGGCTTTCCAAAGTGCCGCCGCTGTCGACACACCCGGCGGCGGCGGCGACACGCGCGTGCACGGTGGCGGCGCGGGGGGCGTGCGGCGGCGCGCGTGTGCAAGGCGGCTGCCGTGCACGCGCGCGCCGCCGCTTCCGGGTGGTGTGGCGACACACCACGCTGTGTGTGGCGACACACTTTTGTGTCGCGACACACAGTTTGGAAAGCTCTGATTCTATATATTTCTGTTTACTATAATAAGAATCAAATTAAAAAGCACATAAGTTGTCTGCTATTATACTTAATGGTACAACAATTTTAATAATCCCAACCTTAATAAATCCAAAAAACAAAGACAATTCAAAACAGTAATTCCATATCTTTAAAAGGGAATAACATCAATCAAATCCTTAAAGCAAACCAGATGAACATTCTTCAACCCTTATCCCACTTCAAAATAAACCAGAGCAGTTACATATCCCCACAATGTGCACAGAGCTTTCCTCTTGAAAGAATCAAACAGCCCAACTGCCCCCCTCAAAGATTCCAGGTTCTTTTCATGGCATTCCACCAGGAGATCGATTTTACTTATGGCTTGCAGATCACTCTCTCCCTTAGATTTCCCCAACTCCATTATCCAAGCTTCATCCAGCATCTCGATAAAAATTCCAGTCTTAAAAAAACCCTTTCTATCGCTGTTAAATTCCTCAATTTCATCCACCACATCCCCAACCTGATGGCACATTTTAGATCTCATATTTTCCACAATGTCCTGGATATCTTGCATAAAGATTTGATAAAAGTCAGAAGAAATCTGTTTAAAATCCTGGTGAAGGTCAGAAAAAATCTGTTTGAAATGCTCCATGTCTCACGCAGTAGATTATGGTGCCCCCTAGGAGCATAACCAGCAAAAGTTGAAGATATGGAAGAGTTCCAAGGTGTGTTTACATAAAGTGAGAGTGAGATAGCAGACAGTTCTCAAGGGAAAGTGAAAACAGAAAGCTGAAGGTTCAAATCAGCCGATTCAACGTGTAGGAAAATGCTAATATCTTCAAATTTAATACAAAAATAATAACAGGAAGACAATTGTTTACTCTCAATCTTTGGAATTTCCTTTGGAAGGAAAACAAAATCCAAAACTTAAAAGAATTTTTTTAAAAAAAAGTAATTCCAAAAATAACATTAAATACCATGAGAACCAGCTTCTCCTCATTGTAAAAAGCCTCTCTTGGGGTCCATATACTTAAAAAAAATTGGTGATTTAGAAATGGGGTGTCCGGTCTTAGTGTCCCTTTAAGGCTACAGCGCGGCTTGGAAATGGTGACGTCCCAGCCTCCCAGCTGTTCTTACCAGTTGACTGCAAAATGCTGTTTGCAATCTTTTGGCTGCAAGCAGCCATCCGGAGGACAGATGGGATGATTCCAGGTATTCTCCTTGATCCGGAGAACATTTCTGGGCTTCAGGAAAACCTGCCTGAGCCCGAAAAAAGTTACTGCGTTGTCAGCTCCGCCCACTGAACCAGCGGGCACAGCTGTTCAGTCCACCATTCCCAAAGGAAGCCCAACATCATAACAAATTCTCAAGGCTCTGAGGGGGAACAGTGGAACAGGAGGGAGTTTCCAAAGCTAGATGTCCCCCTTTAAGGTCAGAACATTTTTTGGAGCTTAGAATTGGATGAATATTAGGCTTTGGAAGCAGCCTACCATGGTCTATAGCAGTGTTTCCCAACCATGGCAACTTCCATGTATGTGGGCCAACACCCAGAATTCTCATCAATGGCCACACTGCTGTGGAATGCTGGGATTTGGAGTCCACACACCTAGAAATTGCCAAGGTTGGGTAACACTAGTCTGTAGGATTGCAGCCTCAACTAATCACCTGTCCCAGGACATGATATATACACATTGGCTGGGGGCCCACATATTGTGCTTAGCCATGGTTTGTTGAATAAGCTAGTCAATTTGATTTATCCAGCATGCTAAGCCACAAAAGGAAGCAAACTAAACTGTGGATTGAACCCAGTCGTTAGCTCAGCTTTTCCAGACTTGAGACATGTCCTTAAAGTATGTCAGCCTCATCACCCCCGGTCTGTCTGGAGATCTGGGGAGCACCAGATCAGGGAAGGCTTCATTATCAAAAGAACTTTGTCCTTTCTAGATGCTGTTGCTGCTTCCTTAATAATATTGCAGCTTTTGAAAAATGCATAGTGCACTTTCAAACAGAAGATCAAAACATGTGGGAGACAGTCTTCCTAATTTATTTTGCATATGGAAATATAATTCTATTGAAAATTAGAAATGATCTTACTGTTCTGCAAATAGTATTTCTCTCCTTATGAGAAAAGATCTGCATTTATGCTTTTAAAAGATAATAATAAACAGCTGCTTGCTACTTTTTCTAAGCATAAATGGGAAAATATAGAATTATATACTGAATGGTATATATTTATATTCGTTTGTCTTTAATAAATATACTGTATAAAATTGGAGTAAGAATACTTGGATTACATTTTTCAAAACTAGGAATTGTCAAGATCTATTTCATTGCTTTGAAAGAATCATGCATCAAATGGAATGTCCTTTACAGAAGGAAAAATAGATGAGAATCGTATTAAAGCATATCCCATTTTATAATGGAGCATATACAGGAAACACTCCTGGCACATCGTGCCTAGACTAAAAAGTGTTTCACACACATGAATTATTCAGAAAACAATTAAGGCATTAATTGCCATGTACTGATAATGTAGTTCTGTCAAATGTGCTCCTCCTTTTTATGACAATGATAAATAATGACTTGCACTTGCTAATTATTTTGTTTTGTTGATTTCCAGGATATAGCCCTCTCTCCCACAAAAGTAAGTTGGAATTGGTTTTACTAGAAATAAGCTGATTTTCCCCTAATTTCCCTGTGCACCATTTTCCAATTAATTCAATATGAGATATATCCAGGATTGCAACTGTATACTTGATTCTAGAGAAATTGAATCAAACCCAGCATTTCCAGTGAACATGCAGAAATGTTGGCAGACAATTAAGGGCCCTGCAGGAACAAGATTTGCTCAGAAATAGAGTCATCCACAAAAAATGCACTTCAAGTCAGGGTAGTTTCAGCACAGGGTGATTCCTGGATACCAGTTTCCCAGTCCAGCCTAATCCTGTGCATACCTACCTGGGAGTAAGCACTACTGAACGCAGCGGGGCTTACGAATACTCATTTATAGCATTCCTGCTTTTAATTATGACCAACAGTGAGAAGTGGGACCTTGTCTGTGGTGACCCCATTCCTTTGAAACAGCATTCTGCAGACATGCCTAGCCCTCTCACTGGCTGTTTTAAAATAGCCCTTAAAGATTGATTTACTCATTTTCAGTTGATCCTTGTATATATTCTATAATTGTTTAAATTTTGATATACTGTATGTTGGAATAATGTTTTAATGCTGCTATTTTAGTCTGTGTTTTACATACCTGGTTTCTGATCTTTAGTCATAGCACTAATTTGTTGGACTGGTTTCAGCAGGATTCAGATTATGGTCCCTTTATATTCTCCAGGAAATATTCCATTGAATTCAAGAAATATATAGGAATACCCTGCTAGGGCCAGCCTTAGTAGACACTGTATCACCCATTAAACTCACAATATCCCTTATAAATATTTAGCATGATCAGTGGCATTTACTTTCAGTACAGCTTAAGTTTATAACCGTAGTCTGACACAATTTGAGAGTTACTCAGAAAATGATAACTTTTAAAGCAATTTGGAGAAATAGAACCAACGTTTTTATTAGTGAAGGTTATTAATCAACCTGTATAAGCAAGCTTTTGGTGAATCAAGGATCTCTCCAAAATTATTAACTGCCCACTGAAAAAATAGCTCATTTATCCAAATTATTTCATTACTAAATGGATGTGAGCTGCCAGAATGAATATGGGTTACATAAAATGTATCACCAGAGGAATGCTGATTAGGTGATAGAAGTAGAGAAACAGAAGGTTTCTCATAGAAGCTATGAGAGGGAAATGACTCTTTTGGTAACAGTCCACTGAACATATGGTGACAGGGAGAAGTCTTCTAGCTTTGCCTTCTTTCTTCTGTGTCAGTACAGGTTAATCATCTTAGAGAGAAATGGTCTTCCTTTTGGGGGGAGAGGTTGCAATATCAAACAGGAAAAAGGGGGCTGGGAATGTTGATATGATATATAGTACAGAGTTGCTAGGTTATGTTCTTTGAGGATGGCACATATTGGAAAGGAAGAGAAAACATGCTAATGCAACAGTCTTATGTAAGGCTCAAAGGTTTTACTTTATGTCATAATGAGATCAGCTTTTCTCTATTCTGCCAGTCATGGTGGCCAAGGCGTAGGAGCTTTAGAATGCAGAAAAGGATGGCACATATTGGAAAGGAAGAGCAAACAGGCTATGATGGTTTTCCGCAGAAAGCTTGTGTACATCCTTTCCTGAACTTCTAGGCTTTGCTTTTAATAAATGCTAGATACACAAGTCATTCATCCAACATCAACTTCGCTGGACCGGTCATGTTGTTCGAATGCCTGACCATCGTCTTCCAAAGCAGCTACTTTACTCCCAACTTAAGAATGGAAAACAGAATATTGGTGGACAGCAAAAGAGATTCAAAGATACTCTCAAAGCTAATTTAAAAAAATGTAATATCAGCATTGAGAACTGGGAAGCCCTAACACATGAGCGTTTCAATTGGAGGTCAGCCTTTATTAATGGTGCTATGGACTTTGAAGAAGCACGAGTACAGGGCGAAAGGGAGAAAAGAGCTAAAAGGAAGGCACGTCAGGCAAACCCTCATCATGACCGTCTCCCACCCGGAAACCTATGCCTTCATTGTGGGAGGTTGTGCGGATCCAGAATTGGCCTTTATAGCCACTTACGGATCCACTGTTAAAATTTTACCTTTGGAAGACAATCTTACTCGGCTACGAGTGATCGCCAATGAAACACAAGTCATTACTTCTCAGTTTGCACATTATTCTCAACATGCAAAAAGTAAATAAACAAATCAGTTATGCATATCCTGTGATGTGCATAGCCACTCTAAAGTGAGAACAGAGATGGGTCCACTCAGGCCATTCAGTCTTCTATTGTTGTCCCTGTTTGTGTCTCAAATATGTTTCACTGATTCTTCATTCCTAAATCTTCTAGGGATAAGGCTCTTTTAACAAAGCAAGACTTACTTCTGAGCAAGGTCATGTAGGCTGCACTATAAAATCCCAGTTTTATAGGTACAGGCTACTATTTCATTATGAAATTATAAACACAAGAGTTTCCCAAAGGATACTTTCTTGGGATAAAAAGTTGTCACTTTATCACTTTAATATTTCAAGTTGAAATTCAATACTTCTGGCCATTCCCTGATCATGCCATCAAAATTCAGTAGTAAACTACCCACCAAACTGATTTGATTTAACATAGATTTTTATGGGATACAAAACCAAACACATGTTTAAACTCTTGGAAAGACTTTGCAAACCTTTAAAAAAAAGTACCTCTTTAATCCCACCTGAATCTATGCCAGATATCATAGCCTTATCCAATAGTCTGATTTCATAATATAAGTCTTACTTCAGTCCTTAGGGACTGAAAAAAAATTAGAAGAAAATGCACTTCATGGCTGCTAAAAGGTTGCCTTGAAGCTGTTAAAGGAATGCCCCACTGAGAACATTGAGGTTTATTCCCAAGTAAATTTACTGACAGCTCCACTGTCCAAGGGTTCTTTTTCGGGTTGGGCAGCCTTAATAAATCCAAATAAATAAATAAATAGTCATTTTATTTGCTCTTCTATAGTATACATATTGAATGTACAGGACATTCATTGCAAGCCAACTCAGCAAAATAGTTAATTGTATATCACCAGAGAAGAGTATCACAGAGGCATGTTAAGCAAACTGATTTTTATATTTTTCTCCAAACTGCCTAGGGCAGGGCTTTCCAAAGTTTTTCCCGCGGTGACACACCAACCGGCGTTGGTGTGTCGCCGCGGGAAAACCCGGAAGTGCGGCAGCGCGCAAAAACCCGGAAGCGCTGCTGCCGCTTTCGGGTTTTGAGCGCTGCAGTTGGTGTGTCGCCACGGGAAAACCCGGAAGCGCTGATGATCAGCGCTTCCGGGTTGTGTGGCGACACACCAGACTGTGTGTGGCGACACACTTTTGTGTCGCGACACACAGTTTGGAAAGCTCTGGCCTAGAGCATTTAAGCCCAAACTCAAAAGCTTGAGTTTCAGGAAGACTAAAATATTGTCTGTTTTGTAGGGTTTCACACTATTTTATTCTATTTTATCAAAGATTGAAGATACCTTTGGGATTCCTGACTGAGGATTATATTAAATCTTAGGGATCAAACCTATTTGAATTACAGTTACAATAATTTCATCTAAAACTCCTGTCCACTTATCTCACTGTATTTATTGGCTGCTGTCAAAATTATGATCTGGTAAAGAATAAAATCTCAGCAATGTTTACAAATATTTCATATGTACATTGCATTCTGGACCCTGAAAGCCTGGCCATTTATTTTAGATTGATCAATAATTTCAAGAACTTTGGAGGGGAAAAACTCTCCAAAGAGTAATTTGCAATAGGTTGAGATTGCACCAAAGCCATTTCAAAAAATAGCACAATCTTTGTCAAAAAACACTTTTGGTGTCTTAATCAATTGAAGTATATACAATTTGTAAAATCGTTGCTTTAATAACTTTCAAAAAATATTTGAACTTTTGTTAACTGGGTACACAATAAAGGAATAATTATTAGAGAAATAGAATTACACAATTGTAGAAGGAGAAGTAGCCACTACTCCTACTAGGAGGCTGTATATTTCTAGTCTGGAAACTGCCATAGTTAGTAACTTAGTAGTAAATCGTTCTCTATTAATGAGTATACTCAAGAGAGCCACTTTGGTGTAGTGGTTACGGCATCAGGCTAGAAACTGGGAGACCGTGAGTCCTAGTCCTGCCTTAGGCACAAAGCCAGCTGGGGGACCTTGGGCCAATCAGCTACCTAGAAACATATTTAGGATTCCCTTACCAACTTTGCTCAGACTGAAGAAGCTCCTTGGATAAGGAGCGAAACGTTTCCACTGAGAAAATAGAAATCCAGTTGACATGATTCAAGCTACAGACAATTCCACCTGGATGACTGAGAACCTTCATAGACTTGGGCCAATCACTTTCTCTCAGCCCTAGGAAGGAGGCAATGGCAAACCACCTCTGAAAAACCTTGCCAAGAAAACTGCAAGGACTTGTCCAGGCAGTCTCTGAGAATTGGACATGATTGAACGGATTAAAAAATATATATTCAATCACAATTAAAAGGGATCTGTTTGCCTAACAATCTACTTCTGCCCTGTTCCATTGTCCTGCAAAGCCTTAATGCCATAGCTGTAAAACTGGGGGGAGGGAGAGAGAGAGAGAACTGGAAGCTGACAAGCAAACAGGGAGAAGCAGAAGGGAAGAGGCAAGCAAGTGCATTCACTGCCATTGACATGAGGGGTGGGGGAAAGCAAGGGGAGCAAGTGACATGGTTTGCATCATAACTTCATAATCCTGATGCATTCTGTGCTTATGTCATTTTGTGAATGACAGACATCATGGCATATATGATGTTACTTCATTACAGCTTGTATCAGATACTTGCTGCTGTTACTATTGATCCACCATCCTGTCAAAACAACCCTACAACGTGATCTGTAGCTTGAATCATGTCAACTGGATTTCTATTTTCTCAGTGGAAACGTTTCGCTCCTTATCCAAGGAGCTTCTTCAGTCCTTGGATAAGGAGCGAAATGTTTCCACTGAGAAAATAGAAATCCAGTTGACATGATTCAAGCTACAGACAATTCCACCTGGATGACTGAGAACCTTCATAGACCTACAACGTGATGCTTAGAAGTGGGGAACTTGTGCCTCCCCCTTCCTCTCAGTTTTGGTGAACTGTCACCTTAAGCAGTCCTAGCCAGCATGGTCAGTGGTGAGGAAAGCTTGGGATTATAATTCAGCAACTGCTGAATGGGTTTCAAAAGCAATGGAACATTTGTGAACCAAACTTATAAATGCATCATAAAATGTATCTCTCTGGTTTGGAATCCTTAGTAGGGCTGTACAGTGTTTTGGATTCAATATCCAAAAGCCCACAATCTAACTGTAGACACGGCTGCTTTAAGTGTTGGAGATAGGCATTACGCTTGCATTCTCACATACTCAGAAGCACCCTGGCCCTTATTGAGTACATGGTTAACTGCGAAATTTTCTGTTCAGTTCAGGTAGGGAGGTATCTTCTGCTTCAGAGTGTGCCTGCAAGTTACGGGCTGAGACTACTGACTAGGAAAACCAAGAAATGATTGCAGAATGTAACCCCTGAAATATTCCAAAGTATTCAATAGAAGAGAATATATGTAGCTCAGGGTTGAACAGTGCACTGATGATGTTACCTAGTTGGGTAATGAAACGTCTGCAAGTAAACAACCAAGCTCAGAGAGCACCCAGGAGTCCACATTCCAAAGTGTGCTGAAAGAACTGCCTAGAGGCTGTGAGGAATATGTTATTGCTTTAAAATATACCCTAGCCAAATAGTTCAGGAGCCACTTTTTATTATTAATCAGCCCCATTTTAAATGAATCAAAATTGGCAATTATTCAGTAAAGATGGAGATCAGAATCTGTAGAAATGGGCAAGAGCTTTTTTTCATCTTTATCTGTAATAAAACGTCCTGTAACTAAGGGTCAGATTTATTTAACCTTGAGTTCAACTATATCTAGAGTCTGTTTCTAGTGTGTATTTCAGCGTAAAAATGCATTCCCATTCCAAATATAGTTTTTTCTTTCTTTCAAAAAGGCATCCTTCAAATGTACTGAATTTAAACACCCCATAAATATATTTTTCAGGACATAAAACAGACTCATTTGTTGGACTCATGGGCAAAAGATCTTTAAATTCTGGTATGTATAAACTCTAAAATGAAGACTAAAACCTCTTTATCTACAATTTTTATTTAATTTTATAGCATTTTGAATACACCACCATCTTACAATATTTAAAACAAAGACGGACAACCTGAACCCTCCAGAAGTTGTCAGGGCTCAATTTTTATGAGCTCCAAGTAACATGGCAACAGGAAGGATGGTCCTTTGGAGTCCAATAACATTTAGAAGACACAAGTTCCTCTAGGAAATAAGGAGACTGGAAATTGCTCACCTTTCATCACAGCTCCCTTCTGCCATGAACTTGCTTTCTTCTTTATAGGCACAGTCATTACTGTTTCCCCCACTTTCCTG
Organism: Charina bottae; assembly: GCA_023362775.1. Taxonomy (NCBI): domain Eukaryota; kingdom Metazoa; phylum Chordata; class Lepidosauria; order Squamata; family Charinaidae; genus Charina; species Charina bottae. Next base: position 40,317,175 of record JALMGJ010000007.1, on the reverse strand, counting down.
TATGGCCCTTTCTCTGCCTTCAGTACCAAGGCATCTTTATAGAGTTAAATCAAATTTTGTGTTAACCAGCATCAGTTCCCAGTTTATTATGGTTTAATTTATAACTTTAAATCTGCTAGTATATCCAGGGGATGTGTGTTTTTGGTAACTTTTAAAAAAACATTCTTAAAACTACTGAAATATTTTGAAAGAGACATTTTCTCTTATTTCCCTAAATAGGTCAGGAAGCCAAATCATCTAATGCTTTTTGCAATTCTTTAAAGTATGCCCAGTAAACTATTTTCTGAAATTACAATTGTCAACTGCTTTATATTTCAACCCAGCAGTATTCAGAGCTGCAGTATATCAAGGTCATATCTTATTTAGTTTTACAAATTGCTATGAATCATGAGCAATTAAGGGAATAATTTATCTGAGAAGATAGCCATTAAATGCTCTTGCATTTGTAAATATCAATTAACAGAGTTGAGTTTGAACTGAAATTCAATTTCTATTGTGATCATATGTTTATAAATACAGAATAATAAATAACCATGGGTTTTTAAATCCTATTTTTTTCAAAATTGCTATAGGACATAGAACAATTAAAGTTATTTAGAAAAATAATAAAGGCGGGATAACAATTAAATAAATAAATAAAATAGACCCCACTAAAGTCAGGAGCTGAAGCATTCCAGTCTAAAATGTTAAACTCCAGTTTCAGCCCATTTTTGTATTCATTGCTTTTCTAACACAGGTGATTTAAAAATCCAAACTTCCTGTACAGTACACTAAAAGAAATACAAATTTGATTATAATCTGCCAAATTTGTAAAACAATTTTAGGACAAGCCAGATGAGGGAAAATAACTGTCAGCTAATTGAGTAAATTCTCACAGCTCTATTCCTGTGGGCAGTATTCTGCAGCTCCACTGTACTAGCCAACATTTTCAACTAACATCCTGTGCAAAGCCAACCCATGTGTTTAGCCAATATTCTATATTGTACAAATTGCCTTAGTAAACCAAGGTTCAGTTACCCATGGGCAAGCAACACAATGTGACCTGGATTATGGCCTCAGCTTTCAGGTTCCCTGCCAGTATAGATATCAAAACATCCAAACTGCCATTACAAGAGACTCTGGAGACTACATTTCTGAAAAGTACCATATGAATATTCGAGATCTCAAAAATGCAGTCTAGAACAAAGCTACAGATAATGTAGGGGTTCCAGCCAACTATGCCCTCTTAAAAACTTCTGGGATGTAAGCAGATGAATGGTGTTATCAGAAAACAGAACAAAAATTCATAGACACAGAAAGTACATTATAAAAACTGCTATCCTACAGACATTCATGTAAAAGAATTCATTAGAATCAGTGGGGCTTATTTTGAGGAACATACAGTATCTGTAAGGTTGCACTGTCAGAGACACTACTGTTCAATCAGAGAGGCCAGAGAATGTTCATGTCTTCACATGTGAAAGTGTTTACACTTTCAGTCCCTTTGTCTCATAATCTGAAGTGGTCACTAACAATGCATCAGATAATACTACTGAATATATTGTTACTCGGCTTAAGAAACTAGAAACGTGTTACACTGGGAAGTGAAAAAGTGTCTATAAAAGAGACAAAATAGTTAAATCTTAAGATGCCAGTTCCTTTATTTATAATTATGGAGGCCAGAAAGCCAACAAAACTGAAGATCTGGCACTTGCCTTTCTAATTGCCAGTGTACTGACGTAGCCTTCTCCAGGCAAGCACTCTCTAGATGTGTAAACATGAACTCAGAATTCTCAAGCTAGCATGGCCATTGCTGAGAATTTTTGGAGTTAAATCCACACATCTGGAGATTATCCAGATTGGGGAAGACTCTGCTAAGTCAACAGTATAGTTGTAAGGCAACTCTGCGCTTTATCATGGACTTGGAAGTTACTTTGAAAGTCACCTAGTTCGACCTCCTGCTCATTGCAGGGCATATAGTGCACGGTGGATGATGCATACAGTATATTTGCTGGATGGTCCATAGAAATTCCTCAAGTGAAAAATTGAGTGCCACTTTATGATGCAAATAGTTCTTCAAACATCCTCTTGTCATTCTGAGGGATAAAAACTTCAGAGAACTCCACTTTTGTTTGCCTGAATAACACATTGAAATGTTTTCATGATCAAGGAGTTCAACTCGCCACAGGCAGAAGCTCTGTGGCAGGGACAGATTCCATGCCCATATTGGATGCTGTGACCAGAATCCCTGGCCCCGATGAGTTAAAATCCCTGAATAAAGTTTAGATGGCACTCGGAGGCAATACTCCGACTGGTGCAGTTTACAATGGAAATTCAGCACACTGAGCCTTATCTTTTGAGACAAACTTAACATGATATGGAATCACTTATCCATTACATTCAATTAATCTGCACTGTTTTGTTTCCCTGCCAGGATCTTCTGAATGGAGTGCACCACAAATGTTTGAAAGGAGACGCAAATGAGACAGTTCTTCCATTGTCTGTTGAAATGTTTAAGTAGCCAGCTTAGTGTAATATAAAATAGCCATTGTACGGAATAATTATTTATTTATGACTTTTTTTTAAGATGAAAATTTCAATTACAATTATTTCTTCTATTGTGGCAGTGATATATATACATTATACAGACATGGCAAGCTCTGCAGTAACATTTCTGTATGGAATATAGAAATCAGTGATGTTTCACAATAAAGCACATTATACATTCTGTGAAAAATGTTCACCAATTATAAAAAAAAAAGTGGTAAAGAATAAGGAAAAAAGAATCCTTTGTTAATTTAGTATTTGCTTTACCACCAAGTTGATTTGTGATCATAGCAATGAAAAAGAAAAGAAAAAAAACTGTAATTTCTGTAGTCAAAATATGTTTGTATCATTGCAGCATGTTTTTGTTTATTTTGCCTACATATATATATTTTAAAAAAAATGAAAAGTGAATTTAAACGTCTTTACTTCATTGTCTTATATCTTACCACAGTTCACACACTTCAGATAAAAGTAACGGTCTACTCTGAGGATTTTGGAACACTCATTCTGTGAATGGATATCATTAATTAAACCAGAGGAGCACCAGATGTCAAAATTAAAAAAAAAGGAAAAGAAAAAGAAAGGGTTTCTGAGTTTCAGTAGAGAATGACAATTAGAGTATTATCCATTAGTCAGTCCTGCCAGAATCTCTAGCATTGGCATTTATAATTTCACAGTCAGCAGGTTGAGGAAGGCTGGCCTAGCAGATTAGGAAATGGTGCATGTTTGGTTACTATCTAGCCTATATTTAATTAATTAATTAATTAATTAATTTCTATCCCGCCTTTATTATCTTTATAAATAACTCAAGGCGGCGAACGTACCTAATACTCCTTCCTCCTCCTATTTTCCCCACAACAACAACCCTATGAGGTGAGTTGGGCTGAGAGAGAGTGACTGGCTTGCATGCCTAAGGCGGGACTAGAACTAGGTCATAGGGAGCTGTGGACAATTTCTGAAGCGAATACAGTAAGATTTCCAGATTCACAGCTGAAGAGCATTCTTGTAAAACTACAGTGCATCATGAGATATAAATCTTCTGATTTCTTTTGGTTTCCTTGCTTGTTGAGTGCACAGCAGAAGCCCTGCCCCATAAAAACAGATAGGCAAAGAAATGGTGGGGATGAGAACCATGAGGATAAACTGCAGCTCTTGACCACCACCCCCATTATATATTCTTTGTATCATGTGTGGGCTTCAGTTCCAAATGATTGGGTGGAGATGGGGAGTCCTGTTCTTTCTTTGCTGCCATCTAGTCCTCATCTGGATTTTTGCAGCCAAACTTTACTAGTACGGGCTATGGCTATGCTCTCCCTTTCATGTGATGGCAATCATGTGAGGGAAATGTGCCAGTATTAGGATTCTAATGTGTGAACAAACCAGTGTGAATATAGTGAGTTTCTTGCCGCTTTTGGAACATATAAATATGTACATCATGCTAAGCTATGGTAGAGCTTGTACGGTTCATAGCTTCCCACGTTGTGCCAAGTCAGTCAACTGTGATTAAGCAAATCATGGTGTGTGATCTTGCCTTTATATGAATGCACATTCAGGATAAGCAGTTTTGTCAGTCCTGAATCTACTGCCAGTCAATTACTACAATGATCCACGAGTTCTAGTATGATGAGAAACACAGTCTGCATTTCCAATTTTGTGCGAAGGAATGCAGTCCCAGGCATGAACTTTCCCAATGAACATATTCTAACTTTCCCTTTGAAAAACAGAAACTTGAAGTTGCATTTTGCAAGCAACTCAATTTTATCACACTTCCTATTTTGATCTCACAATAGGCTGACCATACGTCCCATTTTGAATGGGACAGTCCCGTTTTTTTAGCATTTTTCAACTGTCCCGTTTTCATAAAAATCTCAATTTTGTCCCGTTTTTCAAACCCGGCAGGAATGGCATGGAAGGAGGATCCAAGCCAGAGCGCAGACCGGGGTTTGCAGGCGGGAGCCAATCACGCGGACCGGGGGCGGGGTTTGCAGGTGGGAGCCAATTGTGCGGACCAGGGGGCAGGGTTTTCAGGCGGGAGCCAATTGCGTGGACCGGGGGTGGGGTTTGCAGGTGGGAGCCAATCGCGCGGACCGGGGGCGGGGTTTGCAGGCAGGAGCCAATCACACGAACTGGGGGTGGGGACCCATCTTTTTCAGGAATACAGAATATTACATAAGACCCATCCCGTTTTGCCATCCTGAAATATGGTCAGCCTATCTCACAACAAAGTCATATCCAGGGTTGTGGGGGGAGCAAATCACAAAAGCAGCATTGCTCTGTTGTGAAATAAGCTCCACCCCTTTTGTACATGCTTTGTGATATTGCACACACATGAAACAGGCAAAGTTTGCATTATAACAGCACATGCTGCTTCCATTTTGACAAAAGCCTTCAATTCCTATAGTGTCTCTCAACTAACATCTGAAATCTTACTAATCAAACTACATTAAACTTGTATCATTCCAGTGTTTTCTTACAGTCTAAAGTAAGTTTATTGTTTTATAGCAAGGACAAGATAAAGGGACTGATAGCATGGTAGAAATGCAAATGAAGATCCTCAGGTACTGGTTGAGAAGAGAGAAGATGGTGAAATGGGAGCAGGATGTTTTGGCCTTTGTGATTTGAGGTGGACTCTTCAAATGGTTTGATCTGTGAGATGACCTTGCAAATGATGCTTGCCATTATTCACTCTTCAAATGCTTTTCTTTAAAGAAAGTTTATATACTCTATTTGGGTCCCTATAAACTGCAAGCATATAGCCTAGCTAAGAATGGAAAGAAGAACTTACCAACTAACCATCCGCACTTGTGCATCTTTGTCCCAGAAATGTTAGGCTTTTATTTCTCTTTTTAAAATGCAGCAGATTCCAGGTTTCCTAGACATGAAACCTGATCTAAACAACAGGACAAAATTAACAAAAAATCTAGTTAAAAGATAAGGATTTAACAAGAGAGAAATAGGTACCTTATTTTACAATTATTTTCTCTTTTAACTGCAGATGTGTTTCCTCAGAAAATCAAGCTACACTTACAGCTTTTAGCCCGCCTTGATGTTTTCTCTAAGCAGCTATTTTTTTTGTTTATGGAAAGGTCACTTCTACAAACCCAGTTCACGACAGACATTTGACATTTCTATCTCCCCTACTGCCTCTTACTCTGTTCTTGGCTTTCAGAGATTCCCCAATTCTCTTCCAAGTGGGTTGTGTTTGCACAATAGATTTAACTATAAACTAACCCACAAAATGTAAGGCTAAAATGAATGTAGCAGTTTATGGTTCAGTGTGCACAACGAGGGTATCTTTAACTCAGGAGTGGAAAACTTTGAATGGCTAGGGCATGCCCTTAATGTTGTTTGGAAAGGGAAGGCTCTGGTGAGTGCAGCTACAATGCAAAGTGGTGGATGAAATACCTCAGAGGCATGGGCAGAGCTAGCATGTTCTGTTTCTTTCCTTGAAGTTTGGGAGTGGGGGAAGGTATTTAAAAACTTAGCATAAACTGCAGGTTTTGTGTTGGTTGCTTTCCTCAAAACTGTGGGAAACCAAACTGCTGATTTAAGCAACTGTGGTTGAAAGAGGTTTATGGAGCCAGAAAGAAGGTTTGGGGGCAGTAGGCAGCCCCAGAGCCAGACGTCCCACCTCTCCCTTGGTTTCTCTCTCTGGTCAGCAATGCCTTTTCCTCTTTCCAGCTCCTCCACACATACCAAACTGCCATCTTCTTTCACCACCCGCATAACCTGCTTCCTACTTACCGCCTCCATGCCTGCCACATCAGGGGTGCACAACCTGAAGCTCTGGACTAAATGCAGTGATGTTGTCTACAATAGGCAAAGCTATTCTGATGATAATTTCCATCCGCATGGTTTTCCCCAAGGAGGTGCCATGGCATTTACTCCCAGGGGAAAATAGGATTGCAAGCTGAAAGGAACCCTTCTTCCATCCTCATGGAGGGGGCCTAGTTCTTCCCCCACTGAATATCTTGATCCCCGGTCCTCCCCATCATCATTTATCTCTTCTGTATGAGCCCTGCAGGCCTGAATACCCCTTCTCCCTTCCCCAGTTGCACCTGCCATTTTAATTGATACACACACACACACACACAGATATCAGCAGACCAGTTCTGATGTGCATCCACTCTACAAAGCATAGAGGCAGGGCAAGAGTACAGCAGGCAATCTACACTTCCAGTTCCCATGTGAATGCCAGGTGGATCCCCACTCCTGAGCGGGAAGAGTAGCCACTCTCTTATCATAGCTCTAAAGGACTCAGCATTGCAAGCTTCTCAAGGTGTCACAGTACATTTTAGAACTGGAAATGTTGCTCTCCCTCTCTGGAATTAGTATACCTTCAGGCCTGTCTTTTCCAACTGACTTCCCCCAATCTGACTGTAAAATGTTATCGTTTAACAGCGGTTCACATGAACCAGACCAAATCAGGTAGAAAACATCCCTGGCTCCATGTCTCTCGTAAAATCTGTATTTGCAAATTATGCTAACCCATAGTTAACTGAACTGCATATTGTTACATTAACTCAGTTAAATTAATTACATTAAATCAGTTGCCTGGATTCAGAGTGTGTGCTGAACCACACTGTCTGGATTTGTAGGATACACTGAGCCATAAACTAACCAACCGTATTGGGTCTGTTAGATGATGCAAAGCCAGCTAAAGTGGTAAAGAGTAGAAAAATCGGCTAATAATATCAAAAATTCCAGCAAGCCAGTACACAGACAGCTTATAACCCATCTCTCTCTCTCTCTCTCTCTCTCTCTATCTATCTATCTATCTATCTATCTATCTATCTATCTATCTATCTATTTATTATAAAGTTATAGAAATTCAACAAATAAATAAATAAATAAATATCTCTCTATGTCTCTATCTCTATCTATCCAGGTTTCTTCAGCTTCAGTCTGGGGGAAAAATTGTGCAAGGGGTAAAAATTTGTTGTGAATTTATCCCAGCTGTAAGTCTGCTGCTCAAAGTATGTATATTTGCCAAGGTCCTTACTATAATCTATATCTGTAATTATGCTTAACAATAAAGAAGGTCAAATCAAGCCTGAATGGACAAGTGTTTTGAAATAAATATGTTAAACTGATCCCTGTACAGTAAAGGAATTTACAATTCCATGGTAGAAATTTCTGATTGCTTATGCTCTTTGTTTTTTACTTTTGTAGCCTTAAGTCCTGCCCTGACATTTCTTCCATTTTCTGTTCTAAGGAATAAAAAAGTTCTGAAAATTCCAATTAAAAGTAGTGTTTTAATTAAAGGTCATTTCTCAGCAGGTCTTTCAAAGTGGTAACAGCTGCACTTTTGCTTCTCCAGAAACTCAGTTGCACTGGATTCAATTTAAGCTGCTAAGTGCTTTGTCACACAAACACACAGACACACTTCAGAGAGGATGGTCAAATGCTAAATATCTTGCCGCTTTCCCCATGCATTGCAAGCAAAGCAGCAAACATTGCTAACAGCATGTGGTCTGATGATGGCTTACATTGTCCCCTAGTACATTTTGAACCTGTACATTTGAGCATTAATTTTAAAAAAAATCCAGCACTGTACCAGGGTATTTTAAACCAAACTTGGAATTGTAGCTTTAAACTAAGTCTTGCAAAATATCTTTGCAATTTTATATAATTATATATATTATATATAATTATATAAATTATATATATTATATATTGATTAATTATATATATATTAATCAATTCCCCACATTCATGATACTTTATTCCACTACCCTTTGGAGCATTTACATTTCACATTGATTTTTATACTACAGACAGTTGCTAATGCTACAAGGTCTGGGCTGCAGCAATCTGGAGGACCACTAGACAGCAGGAAAGAGATACAGAAAACTCTAAATTGTTGTTGCCATCTAGTGGTTGTCTAAATGTTTGCAGCTCAGATTTGGTAGCCTTACAATACAGGCAGCTTTTCTGAGTAAAAAACATTGAGACTTCCAAATTGTTAATAAAAACTCCTTCATTTGTATGCATCTGGTCTTTCCTTTGATATGGGTAACATAATTCATTTCTTTTTTTCGAACAATGCTTTGCAAATGGGGGAATTGGAAAGCTTGATGCTCCACTGCCATTATGTCTTCTGCTATCATCTAGATCAGTGTTTCTCAACCTTGGCAACTTTAAGATATGTGGACTTCAACTCCCAGAATTCCCCAGCCAGCATGGGGAAGTTGCCAAGGTTGAGCAACACTGATCTAGAGAGACAGTGTTGCCTGTTAACTACTGACATGTAACATCAGTTCTAGCTGTGTCAATTCCCGTCCCAGGCTACAGACAAAATGAAGAAGGCAGCGGGAAGGTAAATGACAAGGCTTTTGAAGGGCTGCACGAGATTGCTGTGTCCAGAACAGGGGACAGGACTAATCCATTCAGAAGCCAAACGGTAGAAATTAGATGGACAAACCGGAAGAGTTTTAACTCATATCACCTCTTGGCTCCTGCTATTTTGTTCACATGGCATGTACAATTCTCCTGCTTTAATAAACCCTTTTTTCACGGCAAAAGGTTTGCTAACAGGGATTCTTAAACCTCATCGCTGAAAATCTAGTAAGTTGCAGGGCTGCCTTCCAGTTTCAGGGGTGGGGGTGGGGGAGTTCCTTTTTTGGACAGTGCACACTCCTGGACTTCTAGCTATGTCCAGTGTTTACAGTACACAACATTGTTAACACATGCACACAAAACCACACCATCTTAAATTATGGCACACTGCCATTTCTTTAACAGCCCTCTGCAAACGGCTTGAGACTTTCTAAAGGCTAACTCGGTGGGGCTGTTCCCTCGCCTCCCTTTCCCAGAAAACTGCAGTCATAACCAGCAGATCCAAAAAAAAGTAGTTCCCTAGGGCACGGGGCGGGGGGAGGATGACAAAAGCCGACTCTTGAAAATTTCCATTTCTTGTGGCCCTCAGTGTTGCTCTATGTGGAAAGAAAAAGCTCTTTGCTTCTTTCAAGGGACAAAGTGGTTTTTCAAGATATTGGGTCAGCTTCACTTAAGAGATTTCCGCTGGCCTTGCTATCAGTTATTATAGCCATAGAGCAACTGGTCCAATGAACAAGTGCTAAAGTTACTTTGTGGTGTACCGCTCATTTTCTATAATGTTTGTATATCAACCAGAGACTTTCATGATAGGTGGTCTAAAAAATAAACAAAAGAAGAAAATGAACTAGAATTTTGAAAAAGTTAGTATGAGTTGATCCTTTTTGTTTTGCTGATCGAATCTTATTTAAGCAACAGGGTGAAACATTTCTCTTTCCTTCCACCCTTTTCCCACCTTTGTCCTTCTTCATTAGCTTTTTCAGTAATTCAAAGTAATGCACAGAAAAATGCAGCTAATAAAGCAATGGACTTTAAGCTTTATCGTACCTTCATAATTTAAATGATTTTTCTTAATGAATAACCAATGCAATAATGAGGGGGACTCTAGCAAAAATGCCTCTAGCAGAAGGCACAGATTTATGCAATAATTTTGCCCATATTGTTAATTGAAACCCATTTTTTTCTATTAAAAAACAGAGCATTTATAATATTATATTTTATCTTTCTCAAAGCTGAGCCTGTAACCTAATTCATCAGCGTAAAAATATTGGTTAAGATCATTTCTTTTTTTTTTAATTGAAAATGAACAAAGTAGTTTAGAAAACACAGGATTTAAGCGAAATATCTAGAACAGTTACTGCCACCTGCAGATGAAAATGAGGAGGTAAGCAGAAATTATACACACACACACACACACACACACACACACACACACACATACTGAAACACCATAATGGGTACCTGCGTGGCCCCAAGGATTGTGCCATGTCTTGGAAACAATACAAAATGTTTAGTATAGGTTGAGGCAGAATTATTTCCAGCTAAGAAGTCTTGTTGGGTTTTATGGGAATCCAACACAAATGTACACAAGACTACAATCTAAAATATTTTGTCATTCCGGAGCCGTTGCGTTGGTTTTAAAATAATGAACAGTGAGAGCCTGTGCCAAGGTGGCTTCACATCCATGGTAAATGTAAAGTGCAAATGAGGTTTAAGTATAGGAATTCCACAAGTGTTAACTCACACCATGCATCCAGGAAATGTGGTTGGCATATCTTCAACAATTAAGTGTTATCTGGGCATGCTTTCCAACAACCATTGCAGATCACCAGCAGGAAAGCCTGCAAAAGAAGATGTGCATGGTGTTGCAGCAAACCCTATATATACTGTACAGCTGGATGCACAATCTGATATTTAGGCAATCAAAATTGCACAAGGGGGAGCCTTGGGAGAATCCCAAACCATGGAAAAAGAGGAATAATTTTCCAATGATGGAAAAAACAAATGCTGACACATGCCTGGAGACACACGTACTCACACATACATACACGGAGAAAATGGAATGGGTAGCCTGAAAAAGCGTCTGCTTGCTCTGTTTGTTTATAGTTTGTATTGCCTGTTTTGCCAATCCCATCACTTTGCTGAAGAGCCATTTTACCTACAGATTGATTCTGAATTTGTACTACAGTTTCAGTTTTTGCAAGCTTGTTTGCTACTGCAATTACTTTTTCTAACAAGCTAAATCAGAGTTCAAAGAAAATATGTCTGATTATAATTACGTTTATTATTTAAGTTGCGTGCCATGGGAATTTTTGACAGATTTCAAAGGGATTTTTTTTTAATCTAGTCCTCTTCCTCTGAGCATATTCTGTCACTAAACCAATTTTCTTCACAAGCAGATAGGAACAGTTTTCTTTAGGAAGTTACGTCTTGAGAGAGATGATTTCTTCCCATATTAAGAGTGGGGTATAGCCAGGGTAGTAGGGGCGTGGTGGCTCAGCAGGTAAGACGCCAGGCTTGTCGACTGGAAGATCGCAAGTTCGGAGGTTCGAATCCCTAGCCCCGCGTGACGGAGTGAGCTCCCGCACTAGCCCCAGCTCTTGCCAACCTAGCAATTCGAAAGCATGCAAATGCAAGTAGATGAATAGGTACAACTTTGGTGGGTAGGTAACAGCATTCCACGCGCGTCATGCGGCCACATGACCGTGGAAGCGTCTTCGGACAACGCTGGCTCTTTGGCTAACAAACGGAGATGAGCACCGGCCCCTAGAGTCGGACACGACTGCACAAATGTGCGGGGGGTACCTTTACCTTTACCTATAGCCAGGGTATGGTCAAAAAAGTCAAGATGATGGCCCTAATGGTGCCATCAAAGCTCTGCCCGTTTTTTATGTGCAGTGCACTGTAATTTGTCTTTAATGTATTGTTGTGAGCTACATAGTGGAAATACTGCATTACGAGGTAACTTATAAATTGCAAGTAAATTGATTAATTAATCCAGTAGATACTCAGGCTGTTGAAGAGTCTGGGACATGTTTGAGTAGACAGGGTATAAATACTGCTCTTAAAATATATCAGGAAGTTCTAGGGTGCCATCTTGTGGTTTCAGAATTGGATTTAAACAGAAAAAAATACTCCGACAAAAGTGTTTTTATATTAACAAGCCCAGTCATTTATTCAAGTACTGTTTAACTTTTTGAAATATGAACTTTTCTCTGCTACCTCATGTTATATTATGTTAATTTTAGCTTATAAAATCATCTCCTGCATACCTAGAATTATAAAATATATTTTCTATATGAATTTGCTTTTAACAGCCCTCTCAGTTTGGAAGATTAATTCTACAGGCTTTACTGAAAAAATTAAATGCTTAATTGCAGCTGGAGAGTTGCATCAATTGTGTAAAAAGGATTCTGCTGAGTGCATGCCATTATACTGGGATCTTGTAAGAAAAGTTATATGAAATCTCTCTTCTGCACAAATGACTTATCATAATTTGTAATATGGTAAAAAGCTATGAACTGTGGGTTGTCCAGGTCTGGCCACGGGGACTTTCTCAGACCACGCAGGTTGAAAATGGCAATAGCTCTGAGGTTCCGAAAGAGTCCAGCATTCCCAGATACACACGGTTGGAAATAACTTGGGAGTCGATTATGGGGAGCAGCTTAAAGTCACAAAAACCACAGTTACAGTAGTTCTCCATCTTTATCATCCTTTCCCATTGTAAAATAACTCTGTATTTACCACTTGCACTCAGAAGACTAGCTGTACAAGAAGACATGTACAAGGTTCTAAACATACCACTTTTAAAAAATCTATTTCAGCTCATTAATTGCAGAAAAAGTGCACTTAAAAGACTATTAATTCTCTGTATGTTTAGATTGCTTAAATCTCATTTGACTTCAGTGTGAATTAAAACTAGCTGAATGAAGATTTAAAATCAGACTCCTTGCTTTGGTTTTACCGAAGCCTGATTTTAGAGTATATCAGCTGTTGCATAGTGCATCTTAAGGCTAAGAGAAACTCTTGTTATTGGCAGTGGTTGGAATCAGCAATAACATTCTATTTTATCTAAAGAGACTATTATATTCATTTATTAAAAAAAACACATTGTTTTTAAATTTCCCTTTTAGGCCAACAAGAACCATCTTGCTTAACAAGCTCTTTGGAGAAATCATTTCTGCCCCTTCCAATATACATACAATAAAAGCTATTCTTTTGTAGCTGACTTGTAATGCTTCAACGTGCGAGCAGATGGATCAGTGGCCTTGATCCATCTTGGCATCCAATAGTGGGGGAGCCAACTGGAATGCCCCGGGTAGTGCTTCTCAAAGATCTGGCGGTAAAAATAACCTTCTTTTGTTTTAGGAGGATTGAACGGAAATTTCTCTCCAGCTTTCTCCAACGAAAGATCATCAACCTATGGGTAGATATAAAAGAGTAACATGAGGATTTCATCATAAATTATTCCTAATTTTAGAAGTTACAAACAAAAACATACGTGTCTCTGTTTATTCTGCTTTTTTTTTTTTAAATCACAATGCAAAATGCTTTGGGCTAAACAGCTCAGAAGCAATGTTTCCAATCCTCAGGACAAAGGTGTCCACGGTGGGTGTGGGTGGGTCAGATTTGATTCCCACTGCAGAAGGGGCTTTGCGCAACTTCATGTTGTGCGCCAGTTACGCCCTTTCCTGGATCAGGAGTCCCTCCGTACAGTCACTCATGCCCTGGTCATCTCCCATATAGACTACTGCAATGCGCTCTACATGGGGCTACCCTTGAAGAGTATCCGGAAGCTTCAACTGGTCCAGAATGCGGCAGCGCACGCAGTTATTGGTGCCCCTAGATCGGCCCATGTGACACCTCTGCTACGCCAGCTGCACTGGGTCCCAGTATGCTTCCGGGTGCAATTCAAGGTGTTGGTTTTGACCTTTAAAGCCCTACATGGCATGGGACCAGGGTATCTGAGGGACCGCCTCATCCCCATAACTTCAAACCGTCCCACTCGATTATGTAGAGAGGGCATGCTTTGGACCCCGTCGGTAAGGGAATTTCGGTTGACAGGGTCCAGAAGGCGCGCCTTCTCGGCAGTGGCGCCTGCCCTTTGGAACATTTTGCCCCCGGAGGTGAGGCAGGCCCCATCGCTGCTCTCCTTCCGAAAGAACTTAAAGACCTGGTTTTGCTGCCTCACGTGGGACGGGAATAGGAATAGCTCCTCATGGGTATGGTTGGTGTCTTAGAGCCCTTTTAAGATCATGTTGGTATTAGGTTGGTTAAGATCGCCCTCTTGGATTTTCTATTTAATTTATAATAATAAGTAGTTGTATATTGTATTTTTATATTTTATAGTAGAATTTTAATCTTTATGTTTGTAAACCGCCCAGAGTCCCCTTTGGGGGAGATGGTGCAGTGATAGAAGTTTAAATATATATATATATATATATATATATATATATATATATATATATATATATATAAATACACCAAAATACATCTACCTAAAAACACAATATGAAATACAACTCAGTAAAAATAGAAACGGGAATGAAAATGTGTAGAATGTAGATCTGGCCTTGGGAATGGGGAAGAAATGATTGAACTGTTAAGGGAGGACTTTCAGAAAAGATTACTCAGTCCTGGGAAAGAGGAAAGTGTGTCTTGATTTTGTCTGGTGTAAGACAGAGTAGAGAGCAATTCTGACAGGCTTTCAAGATTCTGTTATCCTACCCTACAGCAATAAAGAACATTCCTGGAATCACTGCTCTGCCTGTGTCTTGACCCTGCCTACTTTGAAGGGCTGACAAAAGGTCCACATTTTTTTTAAAAAAATCCTTACATTTCACCTTTCGTCGGGGAGCTCATGTTAGCATATAGAGTCCCCCGTTGGGGGAGATGGGCGGTCATATAAATTTGACTAATAAATATATGGAGACAAGTGTCGTCTCTCATTTTATTCTCACAATCATAACCTTCTGAGGCTGGATCAAGAGGCAGTGACTGGCCCATAGTCACTCAATGAACCTCACGGTCAAATGGATATTTAAACCTGAGCCTCCTTAATCCAAGTCTTACATCTATTTTTTTTAATCAATAAACTTGGAAGCTTGGTTATGTGTGCATGCACATGTATACATGCATACCCACGTAAGAGTGAATTAAACATAGTTTGAGAATTTGCAGGAACAAGTCAATTTTTTTTATCAAAGTAGCATTCATTCTTTCAAAGAGTCAGGATTTAATTCAAATTATTTTTTCCGTTCCAGTTCTGTTCTTCTAAAAAAGACAGTCCTAAGTGAAAATAGGGCTAATGTTGTTGCAACTAAGATTTGAGATCCAGATCCTGAACCACTGTATCTTACAGTATATCCTTCATCCTAAAAGCAAGAAAAATCAGGGTTTGTAAGTAGAAGCTTACTGAGCAATTTTGGCCCTTAAGATACCCAACCCCTCCCCCCAAAACAAACAAACTAAATGTCATTCCCATCCACTCTTGGAGGCTACGTATGCAGAGCTGGTGGGCTTCATGTGGTTCACAGATTGGCCATTTTTGCCCTAGGTTTTTAATAATCTACTTTCAATATACTTACACCAGCTGTATTAAATGGATTAAATAGCATTTTAGTCAGACTGGCTTTAAAAACTCAACCTGTTACATTAGTAACAATCAGAAGAAAATATTAACAAGCAGTAGTGTACCTGAAGATCAATATAGTCTTGCAGTATGGAGAACCAAGATTTTTTCATAGAAGCTAAGCCATCACTGAAAGCTTCTTTGGGTCTCCAAAGTATTTCTTTAGGCAATAAGTTAGTATCTTCAAAGGCTTCCCTTAAGAGGTGCTTTTCAATTCCATTCTGTGAAGAGATAAATTATAAAAAAAATACATAAAAATACTTACTTTCCTAAGCAATAAATACTTCAGAAATTCCAAAAATTATTTCAGAAGCAGATCAGAAACACAATCCCATATTCAGCATAGTTTTGAAGAATAATTTGCCCCACCAACTTCAAAGTCTGTGATATGGTTTCTTGACTCAGAATTTAGGTTTGAATGCTAAATCTGTCACTTCAGTTAAGACCCATTTTAAAAAAAATGTATCTACAATGAGTCTACTGATGATCGCAACCTAAGGCTGAAAATCATAAGCATACACAAGTGAGAAAGCTTCAGAGAATAATCAGTGAAACTTAAATGTACGATATAACCTGCTTATGGTTATGCTGTTAATTTCCTAGTTTGGCTAGTAGTAATGGCTATCTTACCTTTGGGGTTCTGAGTTCTGCTGGCAAAGAAAGGTAATAAGCAGTAAACTGGTGATCCAAAAATGGAACTCTTAGTTCAAGACTAAAAACAGAAACAAATATTATTTGTGTATAAAATAAGCATATAAATGTGGATTGGAAGGAGGCACTTGGTGCACATTATACACTGACACATACTAAGTCATGATTAAATCATGATTTATTTAAAAACCACCACTGTCTTGTTTGCCTTGCAACACTAAGCTACAAATAGGGAATTCATATACCACACTACACCAAAAATAACCCAAACACATCATAGCTTACTCTGATAAATGGCACATTCCAGGTTCCTTCCATGCCAACTATTGGGACCCTGGAAGTGTTCCTTCTCTGTAGCAGTGCCTGCCTCCTGGAATGAGGTTATCCCTGAGATCCAGGTGGTCCCCACCCTGTTGGTGTTTCTGGGGGCCTTGAAGACCTGGCTCCTCCCCCAGGTCTTTGGCAAAGGAGACTGAAGCCCCCTTCTGAGTAGTATGGGTTTGCTTCTTGTTATTGTCCAGTTTTTGCCATCTTTTGTTCCTTGTTTTTACTATCCTTTTATTGTTTTCTGTGTTTTTATTTGTGAACTGCCCAGAGTCACTGAGGGTTGGGTGGCATAAAAACTTAATATATAAATAATGAATAAAATAAATATGAGACAAGGCCACTGTTCAAGTGTAACCTTACTTATATAAATTCTCTATTAGCCTTCCCCAAATCAGTACCCTTTCAATATACTATGCCTCCCCTCATCTTCAGCTAGCGTGGCTACCCAGGCAGAGGTATATCCAATTTCCAATCAGGAAGGCTATTCAACTCTCCTCCAGTATACTGGACAGCAAATCACTTGTTTTCTGCAAAATACTTCCAGGATAGTTCAAACTGAAGAATTATTTATTCAATGTTAAAGAAAGAATTTCAATTGAACTTTAATACATCACCCCTTTTGATGATTAACTCAAGTTGTGCTGACAATTATTTTTCCTATCTCATCCTTACACAATAAGCAGGTTGCATACTTGTAACTGAACTTCTTCTAGTGGTCATCTGTTCCTTCAAATATATAAATCTGGCCCTGTACTGTAGTCTCAGTGGGAACATTCTATAGCTAAAGATAACACGCCCCAACTGGACATGCACTTATGTGGTATTCCCATTCTCCCTTGGACCAATGCAGCAGTCCAGGAACCCCTACCAAAGCAGATACCTGAAGAAGGTGGACAATATGTATATAAATGTGCATGACCACTTCATGACCTTCAGCCAAAGATTAAAAAAAAGTAAAGGTTCCCCCCGCACATTTGTGCAGTCATGTCCGACTCTAGGGGCCGGTGCTCATCTCCGTTTGTTAGCCGAAGAGCCAGCGTTGTCCGAAGACGCTTCCACGGTCATGTGGCATAATAATATATAAGCATGATAAGCAACCACAAATAAAGTTATATAAACAAAAAAGACCGACCCCATGATATGTAATGAAAACTGGAAAAGTAGATGATCAGAGCTCAAATGGGAAATAAAGCTCAGTACATGTATCACTTCTTGGTATAGTAGAAATGAATAGATATTCTCCATGCACTATCCAGTTCCTCTATGAACTCCTTCAAAAATGGTCAGGCTGGTGACATCAACTATCCTTGTCACTCAGAGAAAGTCTCATTTTGGCAGAAGCCCAAATTAAATAAATGTATTTATTCTAAATAAATGAATTAAGTCTCTCATGACAATCAGCTAGAGCTGGAAACCAAGCCTGACTACTCCTACTATGGAGTTACAAGGATACATGATACTATCATGATTTCAGTAGCCATATATTTGGGAGGAATAGAAACAATCATTGACATTACATCAGGGCTGATGATGCAAACCTTTATGAGGAACAGTTCTACAACAAAACTCTGTACACTGGAGAGCAATCACACTGCTTCCAATGCCATGGGAAGCAAATGCAAGACAGTAGAGATTGAGGATGCAGTTGCTATTGATACTATAGAGGTGAAGGATCTTATACTTCACCTATGAAGCTGCCCCAGAATGGCTCAGACTGAGTGACACTAAAAGCAGTAGAGGCATCAGTATCAAGATATAACTGGCAACTTTTGTTGACTAAGTTACAGAGATGGCCTTGGCACCAGTGCTAGATCAATATCCCTAAGGGTTTCAGCATTAGTATCAGCATCATCTTCTTGCACATTCCGTTTGCAGGAGGATTTCTTTTCCTTTTGTTTTCTTACTCCGGGGAAAGGAATATAGAAGAGACCAGACTGGTGTAAGTGATGGAGGTCTCATCAGTACTGATAAGGTCCTGAATTCTTAGGTCTTGAACAAATTAAGAGAGAAGCAAGGACATTTCTTGAAAAATCTGAGGGACCTATTGCCATTAAAGACCCAAGGAACTGTTCTCACCTGGGAAAATCAATTCGGACAGTTTTGTTTCATGAATTTCTGCCAATGGATGCAAGAATCAACCTTAGGTCTTCACCCAGACAAAATAAGCAAAGGAAATGGCCATCTATGGGCATAACTTGCTGCCATAAAAAGAGCATTAGCAAAACAGTGATCTGGAGGTCATAGACCTTGAATATATTGCAAAGGCTTGAAGCCTAAAGATTTAACTTCATAGCTTCTCTCTCTTATGCCTGTCCTCTTGTTTAAAAATATAAATGCAAAGAAGAAAGCAAAGAGAAAAAAAACAATGAAATAAAAAGAACACAGAAGAGCTGTACTTCGCACAAAGTATGGGGAAAGTTCCCAATGATAAGACTGAAGAACAGATGGGAGACTGCACAGGTGAAACATGCTCTTCATCAAAAATCTTCTCCACTACAGAAAGTTCCTAACAGGGTTTTGGCACAGATGCAGAAGCAAGGTATAAGACCCACAGAGAGTATGAAGGGGAATTAAAAGATCTATAGCTGAGCATTACCCATGGGCAGCAATTGTCCTATCAGCACGGAGAACATCGAACAGATAGAGCTCTCTGAGAAGCCTCTCACTTTCCTCAGCAGCTTCTTCAGCTGTTGGCGCCTACAAGAGAGTATGGAGATTATTTTCATGCAAAGGCATTTGGGCTGCTAATATGCATAGCTGTGTGCAGGTCATAAACAGCACTGAAAATATTTCTTTTGCTTCAGGAGCAATAAGGCTGCCATTCCACAAACTTACAATGCTGTAGAAATGCTTGGACCCAGAAAGATTATGGGCTTTTGCACTAGCAGAAAGCACAAGACTAAATAACTAGTTTTGTGTGTTGAACCTCCCTACACCTTCAAAAGCCATGCCAGAAAGGTGGGTGGTAGACATTCTAGAACAGTAATTATACAGAATGCCTCACTCCGTATAAGCAGAAGTGCATTCTCCTAGAAACACACCGGACTCATATCTTATTTGCAATGCCCTTTTTCTCCCACCATTTGAAGTGCACAGAAACCAGAGGTGTCATACTGCTACACTTGTAATATAAGAACTGTCTCAAGTTTGTTTCACAGAGGATCACAGAAACTCAGCACCCTGACATTTCAAGATATGTTAATTTATATTAATTAAAATTTCAAAATAATAACATCAGGTACATGGGGAAACAAGCACTCCACTCATATACCTATTCCTGTTCATTTGTGACCTCCTGCCACTTCAGCTGATATCATTTTCCCTCAAGGCACCAAGAGTGATTCGATGGAGGGAACCATCAACACTCCCTCTTCTCCATCACAATCTAAACAGCTATGTCTGTGTGAGAGAGGGACATCAGGGAAGACAGCGACCTTCCCAATGACCTGGGATCCCTCCCTCCCCCAGGACTGATACCATCAGCACATGACTTCTAAGCCACTGCTGCTGGATTGGGGGGGGGGCAAATATACGTATACCCACTTCTGCATCTGTAACCAAGACTTAAAACAGATAATGGCTTTCATGTCTTTTTAAATTCTCAACTGTGGGTAGGATGGATTGGAATAGTTAGTTGCTCAGTTCTTCCTGCCTGCAACTAAAGTTCAGCTATATTTATAAACATTAGCACCTATCAAAATTACTTTAAAAAAGCTCTCTCTTGTTGTGGTGTTTGGGCATAGGCAAGAATGATTAATACTACCTTATGAAAATAGATATATCCTTGGGTCAACTCATCTGATCCTTCTCCTGAGAAAATGACTACACTGTCTGTTTTCTTTCGGATGTATTTGGAGACCAGATACATACCTACAACGAGAAACAATTTCCCCCCCAAAACTGTTTATGAAAGTCTTGCACAACTAGAACAAGGTGCAGTTGTATTTTTCACAGTAACGTATTATGAGAAAATATTTCTTTTCATAGCCATTCAACAAGGAATATATAGAGATCTACATAAATAATGAATATAATTACATAAGTAATATATGCAAATTTAGATGCATGTAATTGGGCTGGTGGAGGTAAACTTTCTCATCAAGTCTTTTTCATAGTATTCTTTCCCCCCTCTACCACCACCAATGCTACCGAGAGGATCAAGGTACCCTGATGAAGAGAAATTGGGTAGAGCCATTTCCAATGAAGGAGCTCCTTCATTGCAGACTCTCTCCAATTTCCAGAGGACCCAGCTTTCTTTCACATTTAAGCCTATCTCATTTAGCAACACACACATAACCAGCATCATCAGATGGCTGGAGGTAGGTTCTGGCACTCTTTCCACAGACCTAAGTTTGGATTCTACTCAATGGAAGCAATACAGAGATGTATTAAGTTAGGTAATAACATAAACCAGGAGAGGGAATCTATAGTTCTCATCATGTTGATAACAATAACGTGGAGGGGCCCTAAGAGGCTGCCTTAAACACTGGCTCATAATACTCAATACTGTTTTCTGTGACTGGAAGTAGCTCTTCAAGGTTTCAAATGGGAATCTTATCCACCATAACTGGAAATGCCAGGCATAAAACTTGGGACCTTCTGTATGCAAGAATATGCTCTACAAAGTAAATTGCAGACTTTCGCATGAACATCTGTATGGTTTGGCGTGGAAGGTTTTATTACTATAAAGACAGGGTAACCAGGTAAACGGCACTTATTATCCATCAAAACCATTATTAGTTGGTTATACAGAAAGAAATTATTTTTCCATCTTCTTTTAATCTCATGCTGTTTCTTTCCATTGTCAATCACTAAATACAATGCTAGGCAGAAAAAAAAAGATACTTGGATGCTGCCCTATGCAAGAAAGTACTGAAGGACAAAGATCCTGCTTAGTTTATACATGTATTTATTTTATTTTTATTTATTTATTTATTAATCAAATTTATCACCGCCCATCTCTACCACGGTAGACTCTGGGTGGTTATCCTGCTCCAAAGCAAAGCTGACTGTGTAGGAAGGCAGACCAACTCCCATCATTTGTGAAACTTACCCACTGAAGCTCGTACAGTTGTGATATCATATGTTTCCAAGGAAAATATAACTTCTTCCAGCGACTGAATCCCTTCTTCAGAACCAAACACGACCTCATGATGTTCACTTCCAATGTGAGCTGCTACCTATTAAAAACAACAATTTATATTAAACTTGTTAAATTGAACTTTCAAAGTCATCCAGTATGGAGTCAAGAAAAGTAGGATTCTGCAATGTATGTTTTACAAATTAGCGTGTTTTATTTTCCCTAATTCATTCTGCTGCTGCTCTAATGGAGCAAGGCCATGGGCTATCCAGGGCACAGAAGTTAAAAATCTAAGAGTGAAGGTTTATCTTATTCAGCATCCCATTTCCCCCACTGGCCAATCAGTGCCTTTTGGAAGCCACAATAAGGCATGAATGCGCTAATCTTCCCCCCTTGTTGCTAGCCAACAGCATGTGTTCAATGGCATATTGCTCCTGAGAGGGATCACAGAGAATTGGTCTAACAGTAACAATAGCAATATATAGGGCTATCAATTCATCTTGTGCCAGCAAATGCCATATAAATAATTATACACCCCAGGACAAAGTATTCTCTTTGCTTGCTTTGAATCTACTAACAATCAATTTTACTGAATTGCAACAAACCTGCTTTGGTCTGTGAAATTTTGCTCAAATGCCATAGACTATCCATTCTATCTTTCTAGCCTAGAATCTTGCTTAAATGCAAACATGAAAGCCAAAGTTCTCTAGAAAGTGCTTCTGTGCCCCATATCATTCTGCATATGGTGTGACAACAAATGCATAATGACAAAACTGGTAAGCCAATAATATCACCATACCTTTCTTGCAGCCAGTACATCAGGACTATCTTCCATCCCAATAGAAAATGTTTGCAAGGGGTAGGAAAAGTTTTGCTCTTTCATCAGTTTGATAAGTATGGCAGCCACCAAGCTAGAATCCAAGCCACCTAGTAAAACATCAATTGTTGCTGATTTGTTGTTGCTGAATTGTTGCTTCAATTGTTACATCAATTGTTGCTGAATTGTTGCTGAAACATCAATTGTGGCCATCTTTTTTCTCATCATTTATAAGTTTTAAGCAACTCAGATATTCTTTCTTTCTTTTTGGAATCCTTTCCCAAAGAAGTCAACTTTCCAATCACTTTTAGAGGAATTTGCAATTATTTGAAAAATTATCTGGCACTTAATTTCTTTCTTATTTGTCTATCGCTATATCATCCTTTATTTTACTAATGGGATACATTTTTATAGTTTAAGAGTTGGAAGTCAAAAGCTATAGAATTAGGTAGTGTTTTCTTTCCAAATGGTAATCCCATTAGTCAGTGTTTATTAAAAGCTCTTTTACACTGAATTAAGCCTTCATGGTTTCAAACAGGCCAAATAAATATGTAAGGGAGAATCACCAAGTTGCTTTGCATCCTTTATCTAGAAAAAACACTGACCAGAGATGAGATTTCACTGATTTATCAATTGATATCAAGATAGAAAATAGGATACCTTTATCGATATGGAAGATATGTATCTAACATAGTTGGCTCTGCAGAACATTTAAAAGCAGTAATTTGCTGTATTAGCAAATACTGTATCCATCAAACTTTTCCTAAATGTAAAGAGTTGTAGCTAATAGAACGAAAGCACTACAAATACAGTGCAGTTGCATATGGTATATTAAGGAAATTTGTGCCATCAAGTCAGTGTTGAGTCCTGGCAACTGCCTGGACAAGTCCATGTAGTTTCCTTGGCAACATTTTCAGAAGTGGTTTGCCATTGCCTTCTTCCTAGGGCTGAGAAGGACTGGCCCAAAGTCACCCAGCTGGCTTCATGTCTAAGGTGGGACTAGAACTCATAGGTCTCCCAGTTTCTAGTCTGGTACCTTTAACCACTACACCAGACTGGCTCATTATATGCTATATTAAAGGATCTGTTATTGTTGTAGTTGTTGTTATTTTACCTGATAAGAGACAACCAATTCTTCTGTGAGACATCAAACGTTTTCTAACAGCATTTTCAAACAAAAGTCGAATGTTGCTTTTCACAGTTTCAACATCAGCACCTATCAAGAAAATAAAAGTCTAATTAAAATAGATGAAATGGGAGCGTGAAGCTCTTTCTCAGAGTACTAATCCATTTTCAAATAACTGCATACAAAATGTCTATGAAGGTTCTCAGTCATCCAGGTGGAATTGTCTGTAGCTTGAATCATGTCAACTGGATTTCTATTTTCTCAGTGGAAACGTTTCGCTCCTTATCCAAGGAACTTCTTCAGTCTGAGCAAAGTTAGTAAGGGAATCCTTAAATATGTTTCTAGGTGGCTGTGTGACCTTGCACCTGGGGCTAGGTCATGGTTATTTTGAGATGTTATTTCTAAGTCCCTTTATCATCTAAAGGAGGATCATTAAGATTACCATGCTGCTGTTGAGCTTGCGAAATGGTCTTAATCTTCCTAGGCACAGAAGACAAAGCAGGAAGGAAAATAGGGGAAAGATTGTGCCTGAGGCCCCCACCTCTATTCAAGGAAGGATTTTCCAAGTTGGCATAAATGGATTCCTTGACCCCTCTCTCACACAGCCACCTAGAAACATATTTAAGGATTCCCTTACTAACTTTGCTCAGACTGAAGAAGCTCCTTGGATAAGGAGCGAAACGTTTCCACTGAGAAAATAGAAATCCAGTTGACATGATTCAAGCTACAGACAACTGCATACAAAAGTTCAAGATATTGTCCCCTTGGAAAAAAGTTAAGAAACTTGAAGAACACCTGGCCCTTAGCTTAAGTTCTAGAGCTCACCGATCAGTATCAGTTCAGATATCTGCCAAGGAGACCCTTTCCCCAGCAATACATGGGGGAGAAGGAGAAAGGGACTGAAATATCCACCCCCGAAGGGGCTGAATCCATCCCTTTTGATTGTGACCTCATTCACCTCAATCCACAGGTTGCCCTCCAAACGTGTATGGCCCATGACAAGAATTTTAAAAAAAATCCCCCCCGAACATTCACTGGAATTGAATGCAACCCGCCTAACCAGTGAAGAAAACTGAGCATTGCTGTTACCTGAAGGCAAATTTTGTATTGTACTGTAGAGAGCATGCAAGGGTTCCTCTTTAGGGCTGTGAAATTTGACCACTTCCACTGATGCAACTTTCCCACTTAGCTTTAAATCCAAAACTTCATAATGTCCTGGAAGAAAAGGCTCCACTTTGGGAGCACTGGACATATTGTGTTTCAGGTTGATCAGACCTACAAACATAAGATGGCACATAGAGTGGGTAGTTGTCATTTTGCACTTGGCTAAGAGAAAACGCTGGCCACTATAACTTTTGAAAGCGTTGATTTCAGAACACCAACTTTAACTGTGAAATGCAAACCATGAAGTTACAGGAGAATCTTTATTTGTGTTATAACTCTAATTCAGGTCACAATAGTTGCGGTGTTCGAGCGGAAATATATCCTCATGGAACATAACAGACTGGTCCTCTCTATATCCTCTGAATAGGGGAAATTCAAAAAGCCTGACTATTACAGGCCAGGGGAGGCTTGTCTGTATATTCCAACTCTTTCTCCAGCCACTGCCCCCCTCCCATCTTTACCTCGTCAAAATTGTAACCATGGAAGACTGGACAGAAGATTTGCAGAAACTATTCTTTATAAGAGCTTGGGGTGCCCATGCATACACATTTGAAGAAATGGGAGCAAAAACATCAATGAAACAAGATGTCACTGCTTTAAGAGTTGCATTAACTTTAATTAATGATCTCCTTAAAGTAGTGGCATCTCTTCTTCAGGCTTATATAGAAGCCTTAAAAAGTAACGTCTGATTTAATGAGGAGTTTGCATGCATTCTTCCTATGCTTATATTCATACAAGTCTGCAACATTTCTTCCTAGTACTTTTTTGAAAGTATGCCAGCCCTACTGTCCATGTCGGTAGTGGATGACAGAAATTATAGTTCAACAACATCTGAAGGACTTCAATTTCTAACATTTCTTTCACAACACCCCAAAACTAAAAAAACAAAAACAAAAAAACCTAAAACCCATACTAAACAAGGTCACACAATAATCTATATAATATTTTACTTCAAAACCAATGTCTTGTTTTCCTTTCATGTGTTTAACTTTCTGCAGAAAGGTGTCACATCTCACCATTAGGAACTTTCTGGTTCATTCTTAAAAAGAGATTTTGTGTATGAGATGCATGATACTTTAATATTTAAATCTTAACTCTCAAAATAGGGTAACAACTTAGGTCTGTTTTGAGAGTTAAGATTCAAAACTGATATTAAAGG
This sequence comes from Charina bottae, assembly GCA_023362775.1. Classification (NCBI taxonomy): domain Eukaryota; kingdom Metazoa; phylum Chordata; class Lepidosauria; order Squamata; family Charinaidae; genus Charina; species Charina bottae. The sequence goes on along the minus strand of JALMGJ010000007.1, from coordinate 40,291,358 downwards.
ATATTTCAGAAAGATCCAGAATTTGAGTTACCTTTTGCTTCAGAGCAAACACCCAGGAAGCCATCATCAGTAAGGACCCTAAACAATGGTCTAACTCCATACGTATCTCTCCCCAAAAACACCTTTCTATTTGCACTGTCGAGCAAAATGAATGCAAATACACCATCAAGCATGGAGGCAGTTTCTTCTATTCCTCCTTTGTCATAAAGGTGAAGGATTACCTCTCCATCTACTAAGGTCTGGTAATCAAATCCAAACTGTTTCTGTAGCTACAGAAAAGAAAAGAAACATCTTTAAAGAGGAACATAATTAGAAACACAAAAAGCATACTTTGAATAGCCTACCACCAAAACCATACGTTAATAATAGAAAAAAATGACAAAAAGGCAAGCTTCCCTTTAATAAAAGAAGATCTCAGCTTCCTACACATTCCTTTTTCATGGATTATCTGTTAGCATGAAGAATTCCCTGCTATTGATACGGCACTGCAGACCATCAGAAATGTTGTATGTTTTAGGCAACCTACTATTTCCATTAACTACAATAGGACAGTCTAAATATACAGATTTGTATAGTTGTATACAAAGAGCATTGGGGGGGGGGATAGCAGGAACAACCATGTGACTGAAGCCCTGCCCTTTTTTCCCTTGTGCATTACAGATGATCCTGTTAAGAGGCCAGTCAAACTTATGATTATGATCAAAGGCCTTTCATTTGTGGCATTTTGTGTTAGGAATGCTCAACCAAGAGAATTTTACTTGTTGTGTACATTGGTCTTTGGGGCAAAGGTGTTTTTAAAAAAGTACTTCCAGACATTTCAAGCACTGAACACTAGATTTTATTTGTTTCAGGATTCAGCATTCTCATTCTCTAATGGAGGCTTCCATTTCTGTGCTTATATTTTATAGTAGTTTTTTGTTCTTTTAATTGAATGCCACCCTGGAGGAGATATAAGTAAATATTAAGTAATTTAAGTGTAACCTTAAAGAGGGAGGACAGATGATAAATCTATTTGTAACTGCTGTACAGAAGATTGGAAGCCGCTTCTTTATACTTTTCCTCTCCTTCTTTTTCTCTATTCACCACTTTTCTTTACTCTTTTCTCTTTTTCTTAAATTTCTATCATTTTTACTATTGTACAAAATTCTTCAATAAAAAATAATTTTAAAAATTCAAGTAATTTAGGTAAATATACTAAAATAGCACCAAATTATTATATATCCCCTGAGGTTATTTTTTAAAGTTTCTAAAAATCAGTGGAATCCAAATGTCCATTAGATACACTGGACATTTTGGTTGAGATTGTGAAGACAGTAATACTTGAATCATCCCCATATTGGAAATAGTAGAAAAACATGTTTGCCACTACTAATCACCCAATATATTTTAGAGAACACTAAGAGTATTAAGTCCTGTTGAATACTTAATCCTAAATTGCCCACATTTTCTATGGCAAATTTTAGTCTTTCCAACTGAAGAGAAATCTTTCATCAAACACTTGCTTCATTTACATTTTTCTGCCCTGAGTATCCAGTTACCTAATCCACTGGCCCAACATTTTTGCAATTTCTCAAGTTGACTGCTTGAAGGGGTGGGGTTGGGGGTTACCCATCTCCAATTTAAGGGATTTATATGTTGCCTTTCGGTTTTCCCAACCCAGCTTATAAGATCAACTTGAGCCAATATACAAATACAAAAGCATACAAACATACAAAGCAGTTCACTGAGACACCAGATATAAGGGAATGCCACAAAACCCATTAGAATATGGTTCTTAGCATATATGTACCCGTCTGAAGTTGTAGATCTCTCCATTGTAACACAGCCATAAGTAGGGAAATTTTTTCACCCTTAAAGGCTGCATTCCATATAGCTGGTCAACAATTGCTAGCCGATGGAAGCCAAAACAACAGTTGGTAAAGCCGTTGACATTTTCAAACCGGAAAGCATCTGGGCCCCGGTGGGCTATTTTCATAGCAGAGAGACACTGGACAGAGAGGCACCCATCACTTCCAAAAAGGGCCCATATGCCACACATGATGATGATGATGACTGAAGGCTCCTGGGGAGAAAAATGAACAAGGAAGATAGTTTCTTAATGTTCTGAAATCCACATCTTTACACCATTCCTTGAAAATAAATGTGGCACATAATACATCACAAAACCCACATCACACACAAAATTTCAACAATTTTGAAATAGTTAAACTATATTTTGTGGTACTTAAACTAGTTTGTGTTAATTTCATATTCATTAGTAATACTAATTTTGAATTTCCTATTCTACTAGTTTGGTCTTCGTAAGAAATTCATAATGTTGTTTCATTTCTGTACATACCTTATTCCAGAAGTTGTACACAGTTCAGCATTAAACATATAAACATATATTTCCCATTGTTCCAGCCCATTACAAAGTCTAATTAAGCAACTTTCTCATTGTGATTGAGACTTTTCCTCATGACCTTTTGGCAATGCTTTCAAACAAGTGCAAACTTGCTTGGCACAAAGTCAAGCCACATGGACAAGTAGAAGCTCCTCTTCTTAACAAAACATCCTCACCCCATTAACACCCTCTCTCTCTCTCACACACACACACACAATACAGCTGCCCTGGAAGACATATATGGGGTCCCCTCACCAACTTTTGCCCAGACTGAAGAAGCTACTTGGACAAGCAGCAAAACGTTTCAACCAAAAGAAAGAAATCCAGTTGCCATGACTCAACCTACAGACAATTCCACCTGGATGACTGAGAATCTTCATCGACATACAGATAAACAAATTTATTTATTTATTTACTTATTTTCTATCCCGCCTTTATTATTTTTATAAATAACTCAACATACCTAATACTCCTTCCTCCTCCTATTTTCCCCACAACAACAACCCTGTGAGGTGAGTTGGGCTGAGAGTGAGTGACTGGCCCAAGGACATCCAGCCGGCTTTCATGCCTAAGGCGGGACTAGAACTCTCAGTCTCCTGGTTTGCCATTGGCTCCTTCCTAGGGCTGAGAGTGATTGGCCCAAGGTCACTGAGCCGGCTTTCATGCCTAAGGCGGGACTAGAACTCACAGACTCCTGGTTTCTAGCCCGTTGCCTTAACCACTAGACCAAACTGGCACTCTTATCTACATAAATCATTAGTCAGAAGACAGTGGCTTTAATCAAATGGTCCCTCTGACAGAATTAAATTAAATGAATTATTGGATGAATTGCTGAAAAGACATCTGGCAACACCTGGTTGGCTTTTCACTAGGTCTGGAAGCCAAGTATGGTCAGATCTCGATAACTCAGATGGAAAACCACCAGAAAGTTTCAGAGCTGTATGTTAGATGGGGAAGTTGAAAAACATCTTGGAAAAAAGCAATGGCAAGCAACTTCCATACAGTTGCCAAGAAAACAGCACGGATGTGTCTGCGAGGTCAGAGAGCAAAGCAGACTTTACTTTTATACAGGATTGTGCTGTGAAGAAAAAACTGGGCAAAGGGCGAAACAGCAAAGGTGTCAAAGAGAAGTTCTGGAAGAGATTTCAGCGTTAAAAGAGGCAACCTAGATGTGCAGTTGTGGAATGCTGGAAAGCACCTCCAGCCACAGCCACCCCCTGGTTAACGAAGTTCACCCAACTTCATGGATTTGCCCACACGCTGGGTGAATCCAGACAACACCCTGCACCACAAATTTGCCGGCAACTACTTTTAGGCTAGCCTGTTCTGCTAGCCCAGCATAACAGTTTACATTCTCCTGCCTTTTTCTCTTGCTGGAGAGATGCCACGCACAACTGATACCCAGCACTGGGCATATTTAGAAAGTGGCATTTTTTACTTATTGCCCCAGATGTTGATTGGGGCCCACTTCTGTTTACGAGGAGCCTGACAACCAGAAAGCCTGCAGGTGCAGCTTTCTAATGAGTCGTTCATTTACTTGGATTCAGTACTTTTAAACGATTAATCACGGTCCCTTCCGATTCTTCCGTGAAGAGCTGGTGCCCCGGCGGCCAGCAGGACGGCCACCGCTGCAGCGGGTTTCTTCCATGCAGCAGTGCAACAGCTGGTGACTAAATCGCACGCTGCTTTGCAGCTTTGAATGGCACAGGGGGAGTTCAGTGCATAAAGGGACTACTGGGTGGAAGACAAAGCAGCCCCGGGTCTGTTCGGCCCGGCCTTGGAAAAAAGGATCCCTTGGCTGGCTTACCCTTTTCACTTCGGCTCGGATTTTGCACCGGGAAAAGCTGCTTTCACAAGCGAGAAGAGATCAACGACTAGCCGGCTCGGCAGCTGAACCGCGTGCCGCTTGGCCAAGCTCAAGAGAAAGGAAAACGCACCGCGGAACGCAACGCAACGCAACGCAACGCAACCCACCCCACCCGGCTCGCTGGCTGGCTGGCTCTTCTGTAAGACAGAGCCGGATTTCATCAGCCAGCGCTCCGCCCCCCGCCCCCCGCCCCCCGCCTGGACTTCCCAGTTCAGTTGCCCGCGTCACATTGGCTGGGCGGTTTCCCCAAAGCGCCGGCCAGCCAGGGGGAGGGGCGCTGCGCCGGCGGCTCCCGCTGGGGTGGGTCCCGCTTTGCTTTCCCGGAAGCGCTCGCCGTGGGCAAGGCTTTCTTCCAGCGGTCGGGAGAAAAGCCACGTAGTTTTGAAATGCAATTCACCTGTGAAATTGGAGCTACCGGGCACAACTCAACAGCGGGGTGTATTTTGTGACATGACTTAGTGCTGTTAAGGGTGATGTCATTGAAAAACATCTGTAGAGCTGTGTGTGTAAACTGCTGTTCGGTGACTTCAGTATGATATCATCTGAATGTAAGGGGGGGGGGGCGGCAGGAGGGCTGCTTGGCCTGGGCCTCAAGCCCAAAGAGACACTTGTTCACTTTTATCCATTTATCCAAACAAAGGCTCACTCTGTTTGGGTGGTGTGCCTTGTTTTGTTTTCATGGGTGACTGATCTTTTTTCATTTTTATTAAGACTAGACCCAGTCTCATGCAGGAAGTAGCCTGGGCTTCTCTTGTTCTCTGAGAGGTCTTGTGTATTAGACTGAGATCTTAACTCCATAAATTTTCAAAAGGAAAATTAAATGGCTTGCCTCTTTCATGCTTGGACCCAGGGAGTCAACGGGTCAAGTTCACCAAGGAGGGTGAAGTCAATTGCCATTACTTGATCCCTAGTAAATTTTTTTAAAAAAATGGAAGCAGAGAGTGGCAAAATAAATTTAAAAGACAAGGCACTTTAATGAATCATTCCTTACTGGCAAAAAACAGGCCGGCAGCAACATGTTGCAATCAGCCTGCTCTTGGCCAGTAATTGGCAATCCAATTAATTTTGGAGCCATTTAGTTTTCCTTAATTTTCCACACAGCTTCATGTTGTGTGCCCGTTGTGCCCGTTCCTGAACCGGGAGGCTCTGCTTACAGTCACCAATGCCCCGGTCACCTCCCAAGTAGACTACTGTAATGTGCTCTACACGGGGCTGTCCTTGAAGAGAATCTGGAAGCTTCAGCTGGTGCAAAATGCTGCAGCATGGGCAGTTACGTGTGCCCCTAGAACGGCACACGTTACATCTCTGCTCCGCGAGCTGCATTGGCTGCCAGTTTGCTTCTGGGTCCAATTCTAGGTCCTGGTTTTGACCTTTAAAAGCCTTCATGGCATGGGGCCGGGTCATCTGAAGGACCGCCTTCACCCAATTACATCTATCCATCCCATTAGGTCCAGCTGAAGAAGTATGTTGTGGGTCCCGTCTGTGAAAGACTTTCTTCTGGCAGAACCTAGGAGATGGGCCTTTTGTGCCATGGCACCCACCCTTTGGACCGTCTCCCCCAGGGTGAGATTGGCCCCGTCTTTGACATCCTTCCAGAAGTCCCTTAAAACATGGATGTGTCAGCAGACCTGGGGATCTCAAGGAAATGGTGATTTGATGAGATGGCTGCATTGTTTTTAACATCAATTTTCTCCACTATCTTGTTATTAATAACATTGTTGATGTCTTTTAATTGTAGTTGTTTTAAAATTTTGATCTTAAGATTCTTTTTGTAAGCTGCCTAGAGTCACTTTACTGTGAGATGGGTGGCTATATAAATTGATAGACAGACAGACGTAAAATCTTACAATGCTCAAATAAGTCTGTATAGAGAACCTAATGCAACTATTTTTTTCCAGATTGTTAGAATATAAATATCAGTATCCCACTGTCAGGGACCCAGTTTGGTGTACGGTTAAGGCACCAGGCTAGAAACCGGGAGACCGGGAGTTCTAGTCCTGCCTTAGGCACAAAGCCAGCTGGGTGACTTTGGGCCAGTCACTCTCTCTCTCAGCTCTAGGAAGCAGGCAAAGGCAAACCACTTTTGCAATTTTGCCAAGAAAACTGCAGGGACTAGTCCAGGCAGTTGCCAGGAATCAACACTGACTCAAAGGCACAAAAAAAAAAAAAAACCACTTGTCACAGCATTGTGATTAATGACTCCTACAGAAACAGCTAATCCTTTATATATTCCTAACAAACATTAATAATTATCACACTAAAATAATTGGATACCTGATTTGAAACTTTTGAGAATAAAAGAAACTGTTGCCTTTCTCCATCACAAGGGAGAGCTGTTGCTTTGATGCTTCCTATCAGCTTCTTCCACTTCAGCTAAATGAGGAGGAAGTCTTATTGTGTTGAAGTTTTCAAAACTCTGGTTTGAAATGATCTGTATGAAAAAGTTGCAAGAGTTCAGCTTTTCTTCTTCTCCATGAGCTTTCAAATGCGTTTGGCCTTGGAAACAGTGGCCTAAGAAAAGGAAATTGTGTACTGGGAAATGGGGGTTAAGTTCATCTTTTTTTCCCCTTCACCCACCATCTCTTTTCTCTCAGTGTCATTTCAACATAAAAATACCTGTCAGACCATTAAATATATTTTTGTATTTATTTTCTCATAGCAGTTTCAAGAAAGGACGACCATATTTCATTTGTCTATGCATTATCTATGTCTATAAGGAATTTGTTCATAAAATGCAAGCAACATTTCCCCTTTGCCATGGTCAGATCACGCCCTGGTGGCCTTGAGATTCTCTTATGCCGCCCCACTCCGCAGGGAGGCAGGACCTATTCAATCGGTCCGCCCCCGGCGACTGATGGCCCCAATTTGGTTTCAGAGGGAGCTGGGGGTTGTCCCCGGAGATCTGCTGCACGGTCCAGCGGGGGTCCTAGCTGCCACCTGGAATAGGGAGGCGGCTGTGGCCTTGGACAGGATCGCGCCTGTGCAGCCTCTCTTGTCCTATCGAACCCGACACTCCCCGTGGTTCACGGAGGAGTTGAGGGTCCGGAAGAGGATTAAGAGACGCCTAGAGCGCCGCTGGAGGAAGACAAAGACTGAACCCGACTGAACACAAGCTAGAGCCGCGGTTAAGGCCTACCTTGTGGCGGAAAGAGCAGCGAAACGCCAGTATTTCTCCGCTCTTATTACATCTGCAGAATGCTGCCCAGCGGCCCTGTTCAGGATCACCCAATCCCTTTTGGGGAAAGGTGATTCAGAAAATCATCTGCAGGGCCGTGCTGAGGAGTTTTCTAGGCATCTGCAGGATAAAATCGCTCGGATTCGCTCTAAGTTAGACTCTAAGCGTGAAACATGGTCTGGGGAGATGCCTAAGGAGAGTACTTAGCCAGTTATCTGGGAACAGTTTGATCCTGTTGGACCTGAGGAAGTGGATAGGATCCTCCGGACTGTAAATGCCACCACATGCAAATTAGATCCACGTCCCTCCTGGCTGGTTCAATCAGCTCGGGAGGTGACGTGTGGCTGGGTCCAGTCAATGGTAAATGCATCCTTGCAGGAGGGGGTGTTTCCAGTGGCCTTTAAGGAGGCGCTGGTGCGCCCCCGCCTCAAGAAACCATCGCTGGACCCTGTTGTACTCGACAATTTTCGTCCAGTCTCCCACCTCCCCTTTTTGGGGAAAGTGGTTGAGAAAGTGGTGGTGTTGCAGCTCCAGAGAGTTCTGGATGAAACGGATTATCTAGACCCCTTTCAGTCAGGTTTCAGGCCGGGATATGGGACGGAAACAGCATTGGTTGCACTTATGGATGATCTCTGGTGGGAGCGGGATGGAGGCAGTGCATCCATCCTGGCTCTCCTTGACCTCTCAGCGGCTTTCGATACCATCGACCATGGTATCCTTTTGGGAAGACTCAGAGAGTTGGGGGTGGGCAGTGTGGTTTTGTGCTGGTTCACCTCCTTCCTCCAGGGCCGGTCCTAATCGGTGTTGATAGGGGAGGAGAGATCGGGTTCACGGCCCCTCCTTTGTGGGGTGCCGCAGGGCTCAGGGCTCTCTCCTCTCCTATTTAACATCTACATGAAACCACTGGGCGAGATCATCCGTCTCCACGGGATGAGGTATCATCAATATGCTGATGATACACAGTTATACATCTCCATCCTGGGGGAAGTAAGTGATGCTGTGACTACTCTGTCCAAGTGCCTGGGGGATGTGGGAGTCTGGATGGGGAACAACAGGCTTCAGCTGAACCCTGGTAAGATGGAGTGGCTGTGGGTTAATGGCCCCTCGGTGTCTAGGAATTTATCATCTTTAGTTCTGGATGGGGTTGCCCTACCCCAGACAGAACTGGTGCGTAACTTGGGGGTCCTCTTGGACTCACAACTCCTGCTCAAAGAGCAGGTGGCAGTCGTGGCCAGAAGGGCCTTTGCACAACCGTGTTGTGCGCCAGTTACGCCCTTTCCTGGAGCGAGAGGCCCTGCGAACAGTCACTCATGCCCTGGTCATCTCCCATATAGACTATTGTAATGCGCTCTACATGGGGCTACCCTTGAGGAGCGTCCAGAAGCTTCAGCTGGTTCAGAATGCAGCCGCACGGGCGATTTTAGGTGCCTCAAGATCAACACATATAACACCTTTGCTCCGTGAGCTGCATTGGGTCCCAGTTTGCTTCCGGATTCAATTCAAGGTGTTGGTTATCACCTTTAGCCCTACATGGCATGGAACCAGGTTACCTGAAGGACCGTCTCATCCCTGTTCAATCAACCCGTCCCACCCAGTCCTGCAGAGAGGGCACGCTACGAGCCCTGTCTGTAAGAGAGTTCCATCTGACGGGGTCTAGGAGGCGTGCCTTCTCTGCAGTAGCCCCTGCCTTCTGGAATATTCTTCCTCCTGAAATAAGATCGGCCCCCTCTCTCCTGGACTTTAGAAAAAATCTAAAGACCTGGTTATGTCACCATGCTTGGGGAGGGGAGGGGAACAGCCAGTCTTGGGGTTGGCTGGTCTCTTAGATCTGCCCTGACCAGCCTTATCGACCGATGGGATGAGATCTACCATTCCTTGGATCAGACTGTATTACATGTTTTTATTGTTTATTATTGTTATTTATAGTTTTTTATCGATTTTAAACCTTTGTTGTGAACCACCCAGGGTCCCTCCTTGTGGGCGGGGTATAAATATGATAGATAAATAAATAAATAAACAGGTTTCAGTCCACTGAGTAACTAGGATCAAAAATTTATTTTTTGACTAGTCAGGCCAGAGTAATACGAACTTGCCTCAGTTTGTAGTTCAGTCCTGAGATTTGTTTGAAATTCTAGCTCAGCTATGGAGCTTGGACTAAAATCTCCATGCAAATAACAAAGCTGCACTTAAGTGAGTACCTGTAGGTCAATAAAAATCACTTGTTTTGAGAAAGCAGGAATATACTGTAGCTTATGTATTCAAGGTTAACATTATTTATTCAAGGTCAAACATTAGCCACTAATCACAATAGCCTGCTAGGTGGTCATGCCAAATTAAATCAAGCAGAAACCAGAATTCAAATAATATTTTGTTCACTATACAGTTTAAGAACAGTACATTGAACTGAACAAGTACATGAATGTCATATCCGGGGCGGGGGGGGGAAATGGCAGTCTCACACAATTTTAAAGCAATTTTTAAAAATGCCTGGGACAAATTTAAAAATACAATTGTGCAATATTAACATATATGCGTGATATATCATTAGTCATTATTATAGCTATTAGGCACAAATAAATAGAGAACTATACACACTTAAAGCCACAGATTTCACTGCACATAGGAACACATACTTCTGTGTTGCATTTGGCCCAGATTTTTTAAGCTTTAAATTATACATCTTCAGGAGATAGATTACTATTGTTTTTTATTTTCTTAAAGGAAACTGGGATGAAATAATTTGACTTCCACAAGACAATCCAGGAAATCCTGAAGGTGGAATATAAATACTTGTACAGCAATCTGGTTATTTATTAATCTTCAGTGAAAAATTATGTTAAATATTTCTGAACTCTTGATCTTTTTTGAGATCAATGTTTTTTTAATATAGTAGGACTTGTTTGATTTCTTTAAGACTATATAGATGTAAGCCTAGATAATTGTTAATATTTATTTGGGGGGTTCCAAGTGTCCTGAAAGTGACACTTTCAGCTAAACAAATTGAGTATATTCCACGAGCCTTGAGGAAACACATATTGTAAATTCTACCTCACAATTTCTAAGCAACTCATAAACAAACATATCTTCATTTAGAAGTACCAACAGCCCAACCTACACTGCCTGTCAAACTCAGACTTTTATAGGATGCATTTAGAAATCATATGTATTTTTAATTAATTTATTAGAATGTATACCGCAGCTAAAAGGTGTTATAATTTTAAAGCAAGAAAGCATAAATTAGGAAAGCATATTGCTGAAGAATGTAACTTCATACAGTATAATAATTTATGCTGTTCTTGTCATTTTTTCCTTTATCCCCTGCCCTTGAATATGGATTCAGGATTTACATTTCAAATGAAAAAGATTATTCAAAATATTGTATTATCTCTTTCTAATACTTAGCAATCAGTACTTGTAAGTTCTCAATTTTTTCCATTTACCCCATGAAGAAATAGTGTGCTCCAAAACTTTGGAATTTAGCTAATGTTCATGTAGGAGAAAATATTTATGCATAAGTAGCATTTTAATTTGCTATAGTAGTTGTTTTTCCATACCCTGAGCAATAGGTTGGATCTGATGACCTAAATGACATCTTCCAACTTTATGATTCCCTAACCTTTTGTTCTTAGTTTCTCTTGGAGGTTGAAGCATTCTCTATCAGAGTTTGACTGTTCCTGACAGCAGCAAACCCACCTGGGCAGCAATTAGTGAAGCAGCTTTTACAACTATAACAGGAAGGAGATTTATTTACAAGAAATGCATTATAAAGATAGGTAAACCTACTACCTAGCTAGCTACACCCAATCAAGAAATAGGTCAAAGATCCTGCTGCTGTGGGCATGCGTACCTGGGGGAAAAGGCAAAAGAAATAATCTCAATTTAGCAATCCCATAAAACAAAGAATAGACAGAGTAGTAGCCAAAGAGTGGACGCAGAGTAGATCCTTAACTCTACAGCCCTTCCTTCTTCTGGTCAGTAAGTTATGAGGCGCTGAACAGTCACTGCCATTGGATTCACAGCTTCAACAGGATCTAGGCCTGTGGTATTATTTGAGTTTTATTTGAACCTGAAAATCAGTCTGTGCTTGTGATTTGTAGGTCTGTTAGTTAACTTCATCTGTTGAGAAGACTGTTGTTCAGGCATTCATCAGAAAGTTCTACTTGACCTTCATTGTTAATAACATGGAGACTTGTGCAGACACTAATTATATGCCTTCTTCCTTCACCTTATTTATCAGCCTGTAAGTTAAATAGGGAAGGGGTGGAGAAAGCCACAGGCAAGAAGCACAGGGAACAAGCTCTATTTTACAATTCAATTAATTTTATAATAACTCAAAAGCAGTTAAGTTAATAGAAATTATGTTGGTCTGCATATACAGTAGTACAATCAAGTTTGCACCTTGCAAATTTTGGAAGTAAGCTTGCATAGGATCTATCAGTCCCACTAGTAGACAGTACAGGTTCTAGTAATAGGGTCAATGCTATTTTTCAAAATGCTCCAAATGGTGCAGAGAAACAGTATCATAACAATAGTTACTACTACAAAAATTAAAGTTTTGAACTAATATACAAAGATACTTAGGAAAGGATCATCTCTAACATTTGATCCCACCAGAAAGCACAAGAAACAAGAACCTACAATACACTTTGAATATAACAAAAACCATCATACATGGATTTCTCTAAGACAGTTTCAGAAAATATTTAAATGCACTTTCATGCAAGGGTCAAAAAAGTGATGGATGATGCCAGCCACAACCACAGAATTGAAGTCCTGCCCCTTTTTAATGTCTGTAGTAAAAAGGGGATGGGCTTCAATCATAATAGTGGCTGACATATTGACCTTTTTGACACAACTCCCCCACACACACACCATTGATGCCCCTGATTTCATGTCAGGGTGAGATCTAAACACAGAAAACACCCTGTCCCAAATCAGGGTGATAATAGGTTTATTGATGGTTGTTGTGGGTTTTCCAGGCTGTGTGGCTGTGTTCTGGCAGTTTTTGTTCCTAACGTTTCACCAGTAGCTACTGGCGAAATGTTAGGAACAAAAACTGCCAGAACACAGCCACACAGCCCAGAAAACCCACAACAACCACCATTGGTTGTCTTAGGCATGCAACCTCAGACCCTCCCTTACACACATTTGCAAAGATAAAGATTACATGAACTTCTCATTGCAGCACAGCTTCTCATTCAATTTCCAGGATGATTAACAGATCAGCATGAAGTAATGTAAATTCTTTCCTGCCTACAATGCATGTTATTTCACACTCCAAGAAATAAATCTTTATTACTCAGCACCACAGTTACTGATGATTCAAAATAATGTCTGTTTCTATTTCAAACAGGATCTACATGAAAAACAGAAGGAAAAGCTGTTAAAAATGACAGCATACGTTAATTAAACTGATTAAGTCAAACATTTTGCTGGATGACATGATTGTAATTTTATCATAAGTATACAATTATTTTCTCCTTAGATAATGTATTTCACAATTCATTAAACTTTCAGTTTCCCTAATCCCTATATTTTCAACACATTAGTTAACTACTACTGATTTCAAGAGAGCATGCTTCCTGGTAACTATTTTAGGTGTGTAGTTTAAAAATATTTTTTCCAGACATCAAAAATACCTAGGATTTCTACCTTTTAGTTACTACAGCTTTTTCTGTGCTTTTAAAATGCTGCTTGATGGAAGAAATAGAGCAGATACAGTTCTACTCAACAAGGACATGTATTAATGGTGAAACTGTATCTCTCATAATTGTTTACAAACCTCTGTCAGATGAAAGATGGCAACCTATAAATTTAAGATGCATCTGCCATTGCACTGAAGCATGGTGGGAGTTTATTAAAGCATATTATTAGATCTACGTATCTTTCTCTCTGTGCTTTCATCACATGCTGGTGTCAACAGGAATCCGACTTGCCCCCAATCTTGCAAGCCCAATGTCTTGCTGCACACTTGCTCTGAGTCCACTCCTGTATCCCTAAGGTAAAGGTTCCCCCTGCACATTTGTGCAGTCGTGTCCGACTCTAGGGGCCGGTGCTCATCTCCGTTTGTTAGCCGAAGAGCCAGCATTATCCGAAGACGCTTCCGCGGTCATGTGGCCGGCATGACGCGCGCGGAACACTGTTACCTACCCACCGAAGTGGTACCTATTAATCTACTTGCATTTGCATGCTTTTGAATTGCTAGGTTGGCAAGAGCTGGGGCGAGTGCGGGAGCTCAGTCCGTCACGCGGGGCTAGGGATTCGTACCTCCGAACTTGTGACCTTCCGATTGACAAGCCTGGCGTCTTACCTGCTGAGCCACCATGCCCTGTATCCCTAGGTGTCCTTTTTCTCATGCGCTGCAGTATTTTAATGGTAGTGATTGGTGCTCCCCTCCTGGAAATTGAACCCTCTGGGCAACCACAGTATTAGCATCTCTTCTTCTTTTTGTCCTCCCTCCTTCATTATGTGGTGGACCACCTCACAAAAGGTTTGATGCCTTTTTGTTCTTACCCACTAGTCCAATCACTATCCTCAAGCAGTTTATGTCTCAATCACCGGGTTGAATCTCTTTCTTTGTATATACATATAAGAACATGAGTATAAACATATAATCACATATTTCCTGGTCAGGCATCTAATGGGACTCACCACTCACATAACCACTCTTGCAAGCCCACTGCTGTTCTCAAAGCGGGCCTCTGGAGACATCTACCGAACATGCTTGCAACTCTTGTCCACCCACCCCCGAATGGCTTTTTGGTCATGTTATTGACCACACCGTCTCTTGAATGCAGTCATAAAAGGATTTTCACCAGGGGTCATTTTGCTGCCCTGTCATGTGATTGTCCCTTTCCTAGAGTCTCACAGCCTTTCTGCTCTTGCCTTCTCATGCAGCATGGAGACTAAGGCCAGGGCATGCTGGCAGGTTGAGGATACTGAGGTCCTCTTCCAGCTGTTCCATGTGCCTTGGGAGAGGGACCTTATCAGCCATTCTTCCTACCTTCCACTGCTGTGTTCTGTCTTATTGTGTGCAGGATTGGGAGGGAAGGTCCAGCAAGTCTGGACAAGGTTTAAACAGCTAAAGGCAGAACTCTAGAGGCTGTTCTGTGGGCATGAGGGAGGCCGCCATTTGCAGATCCTCAAGGTACCATGCCACGAGGCAGCTTTGGGTGACTAGCAGAACACTGCAATGGAAGAAGTACTGCTTGTCTGATATGCATGGGGCAGTGGGTGGGTGTTGCTTCCCCAGTTACTGTAGCATTGGGCAGCTGCTGCCTGTCATGTTCCATGCTGTGCTCAAACACCGCCACTTCTCCTTCCACACAGTCCCTGTCCCCACTCATCCTAAGGCATTTCTCCCTGCAGAGAGACCATGTAGCAGAACAACCTGGGGCCTGCAGTTATGACAGTATGGCAACCCAGGGGGTATTCTCAGATTCTTTTTACTATTTCTTCCCAGATACGACTGTCTGACCCAGCACAAGCCAAATACAGTAGGGGCTAAGTGAGGCATAGAGCTCCGCTTCTGCTATTAAGCTAAGACAGGTGAGGTTACTGTGGCTGCAACTTTGCAATTGATTCCCATTACATATGATGAGGCATAGATGTCAGAGCCTTTGTCTCACCTGTACACAGAGAATATATCCCCACAATAGCACAAAACATGGCCTGGAAAGGCTCAGGCTCTGCCTTCATATTGGGCATAGTTTCTCGGGGGGTTGAGGCCTAGCAAAGTGGGGCCAAGGGAAGTCTTTCCCTTGGGGGGGGGCTGCAACAGCTTATCGTGATAGATATGGAATACATAGGTAAAGGTTCCCCCCGCACATTTGTGCAGTCGTGTCCGACTCTAGGGGCCGGTGCTCATCTCCGTTTGTTAGCCAAAGAGCCAGCGTTGTCCGAAGATGCTTCCACGGTCATGTGGCCGCATGACACGCGCGGAACGCTGTTACCTACCCACCGAAGTGGTACCTATTCATCTACTTGCATTTGCATGCTTTCGAATTGCTAGGTTGGCAAGAGAATACATAGCTGTAAGTAAATTCATGTATTTATTGTTGTAGATAAGGGGGATAAACAGATGGGGCAACACCCAAACACTTCCCATTATGCTGCTCAAAGTTGCCGGTGTGCACATAATCCCAGGGTGGGGTCCACAACCCATTTCAACGGTGCTTCCCCTTCTGTTTGCCCCCAGGCCCAACGCAGCCTTCCACAGGCAGAGCTGCCCTTCCCTATTTGTACCCACACACACCACTGCACAGCCAACCAAACCCTAAGAGACATTCCCACCCATGGCAAAAGAATGAAGTATTGGTTTGGGCCCCCTCTCCTGCATGTGCCAATAGGTGTGTTGTGAGTGGTGTTAGCCTGCGAGGTAGCCCAGACAAGAAGCACAACCAGGAGTACTAGCTCTATCTCTATTGTAAGGTTAGGGTAACAGAAACTTGCAAGACTGAAAGTATTTCTCCCCTCCTTTCCTTTTACTCTCCAGAAATCTAGGGAGGGTCCCTTTCCTAAGCCCTGCCTCCTTCTGTGGGCTGAGACATCTTTCACATGCACCTCTCCCCCATCTCTCAAGGTCATTCCCACCTACCATTACAGTAGCAACAAGGCTTAACCTTTTTTTAAGAAATGGAGTCTGGCCCTTCAACCCATACCTACCGTGACCATATTTTCTTGAAAAAAAAATAAAGGACAAACCTGAACAAGGGGCAAATCTGAAAGGGTTCACAAGGATTAAAAATAATAATAATTGCTTATATTTATAACTTTGCTTTGCAAAGGAAAATTCAAGAGCAAAACCAAGAAAACAAATAATTAAATCAAATAAATCTAAGGACAGCTTTCTGAAATTAAGAACTGCCCTTTATAATAAAGGACATATGGTCACTGAACCCATACCCCACATTGTTGTTGTTGTTTATTTGTTCAGTCGCTTCCGACTCTTCGTGACTTCATGGACCAGCCCACGCCAGAGCTTCCTGTCAGCCGTCACCATCCCCAGCTCCCCCACGGTCGAGTCCGTCACCTCCAGAATATCATCCATCCATCTTGCCCTTGGTCGGCCCCTCTTCCTTTTGCCTTCCACTTTCCCTAGCATCAGCGTCTTCTCCAGGGTATCCTGTCTTCTCATTATGTGGCCAAAGTACTTCAGTTTTGCCTTTAATATCATTCCCTCAAGTGAGCAGTCTGGCTTGATTTCCTGGAGTATGGACGGTTTGATCTTCTTGAAGTCCAAGGCACTCTCAGAATTTTCCTCCAACACCACAGTTCAAAAGCATCTATCTTCCTTCGCTCAGCCTTCCTTATGGTCCAGCTCTCACAGCCATAGGTTACTACAGGGAATACCATTGCTTTAACTATGCGGACCTTTGTTGTCAGTCTGATGCCTCTGCTCTTAACTATTTTATCAAGATTTGCCATTGCTCTCCTCCCAAGAAGTAGATGTCTTCTGATTTCCTGGCTGCAGTCAGCATCTGCAGTAATCTTTGCGCCTAGAAATACAAAGTCTGTCACTGCCTCCACTTTTTCTCCCTCTATTTGCCAGTTATCAATCAGGCTCGTTGCCATAATCTTGGTTTTTTTGAGATTTAACTGCAACCCAGCTTTTGCACTTTCTTCTTTCACCTTCCTCATAAGGCTCCTCAACTCCTCCTCGCTTTCAGCCATCAAAGTGGTATCATCTGCATATCTAAGATTGTTAATGTTTCTTCCAGCGATTTTAACTCCAGCCTTGGATTCCTCAAGCCCAGCATGTCGCATGATGTGTTCTGCGTACAGGTTGAATAGGTAGGGTGAGAGTATACAGCCCTGCCGTACTCCTTTCCCAATGTCTATGAAGGTTCTCAGTCATCCAGGTGGAATTGTCTGTAGCTTGAATCATGTCAACTGGATTTCTATTTTCTCAGTGGAAACGTTTCGCTCCTTATCCAAGGAGCTTCTTCAGTCTGAGCAAATTCCCTTACTAACTTTGCTCAGACTGAAGAAGCTCCTTGGATAAGGAGCGAAACGTTTCCACTGAGAAAATAGAAATCCAGTTGACATGATTCAAGCTACAGTCCTTTCCCAATCTTAAAGCAGTCCGTTGTTCCGTGCTCTGTTCTTACCGTTGCTACTTGGTCGTTATACAGATTCCTCAGGAGGCAGACAAGATGACTTGGTACCCCCATACCACCAAGAACTTGCCACAATTTGTTATGATCCACACAGTCAAAGGCTTTAGAATAGTCAATAAAACAAAAATAGATGTTTTTCTGAAACTCCCTGGTTTTCTCCATTATCCAGCAGATATTGGCAATTTGGTCTCTAGTTCCTCTGCCTTTTCTAAACCCAGCTTGTACATCTGGCAATTCTCGCTCCATGAATTGCTGGAGTCTACCTTGCAAGATCTTGAGCATTACCTTACTGGCATGTGAAATAAGTGCCACTGTTCAATAGTTTGAACATTCTTTAGTGCTTCCCTTTTTTGGTATGGGGATATAAGTTGATTTTTTCCAATCTGACGGCCATTCTTGTGTTTTCCAAATTTGCTGGCATATGGCATGCATCACCTTGACAGCATCATCTTGCAAGTTTTTAAACAGTTCAGCTGGGATACCGTCGTCTCCTGCTGCCTTGTTATTAGCAATGCTTCTTAAGGCCCATTCAACCTCACTCTTCAGGATGTCTGGCTCTAACTCACTGACCACACCGTCAAAGCTATCTCCAATATTATTATCCTTCCTATACAGATCTTCCGTATATTCTTGCCACCTTTTCTTGATCTCTTCTGCTTCTGTTAGGTCCTTACCATCTTTGTTTTTGATCATACCCATTTTTGCCTGGAATTTACCTCCGATGTTTCTAATTTTCTGGAAGAGGTCTCTTGTCCTTCCTATTCTATTGTCTTCTTCCACTTCCGCACATTGCTTGTTTAAAAATAATTCCTTATCTCTTCTGGCTAACCTCTGGAATTTTGCATTTAATTGGGCATATCTCCCCCTATCACTGTTGCCTTTTGCTTTCCTTCTTTCTTGGGCTACTTCCAGTGTTTCAGCAGACAGCCATCTTGCCTTCTTGGTTTTCTTTTTCTTTGGGACGTTTTTTGTTGCCGCCTCCTGAACAATGTTGCGAACTTCTGTCCATAGTTCTTCCGGGACCCTATCTACTAAATCTAGTCCCTTAAATCTATACTTCACCTCCACTGCATAATCCTTAGGAATATTAGTGAGCTCATATCTAACTGATCTGTGGGTCTTCCCTATTCTCTTTAGTCTGATTCTAAATTTTGCAATAAGAAGTTCGTGATCTGAACTACAGTCAGCTCCAGGTCTTGTTTTTACCGACTGTATAGATGTCCGCCACCTTTGGCTGCAAAGGATGTAGTCAATCTGATTTCGGTGTCGACCATCTGGTGAAGTCCATGTATAAAGTCGTCTTTTAGGTTGTTGGAAGAGAGTGTTTGTTATGCACAGTGAGTTGTCTTGGCAAAATTCTATCAGCCTATGTCCTGCTTCATTTTGTTCTCCCAGACCATGCTTGCCTGTAATTCCAGGTGTCGTCCGACTACCCACCTTAGCATTCCAGTCTCCTGTAATGAAAATAACATCTCTTTTTGGTGTATTATCCAGTAGGTGCTGCAGATCCTCATAGAACTGATCTACTTCTGCTTCTTCAGCATCTGTGGTTGGGGTGTATATTTGGATCACTGTGATGTTAAATGGCTTACCCTGAATTTGAATTGAGATCATTCTATCGTTTTTTTTGGATTGTATCCAAGTGCTTTAGCCACTTTATTATTAATTATGAAGGCTACTCCATTTCTTCTGTGGTCCTCTTGTCCACAGTAGTAGATCTGGTGGTCATCTGATGTGAAGTGGCCCATTCCAGTCCATTTCAGTTCACTGACACCTAAAATGTCTATATTTAATCTTGACATCTCACCAATAACCACATCCAATTTGCCCTGGCTCATAGATCTTACATTCCAGGTTCCTATGGTGTGTTGATCTTTAGAACATCGGATTCGTCGTTCACCACCAGCACCGTCGGCCGCTAGCCATCCTTTCAGCTTTGAGCTAGCTGCGTCATCACATCTGGGGCTAGTTGAACGTATCCTCTGTTCCTCCCCAGTAGCATTTTGACCATCTTCCGACCTGGGAGTCCCATCTTCCGATGGTATACCGACATATCTTTGGTTGTACTGATCCATTTAGTTTTCATGGCAAGAATACTGGGGTGGGTTGCCATTACCTTCCCCAGGGATCGTATTTAGTCTGACCTCTCTGCCACGACCTTCCCGTCTTGGGTGTCCCTTCACGGTTTAGCTCATGGTTTCATTGAGGTGCTCAAGCTCCAGCACCAGGACAAGGTAACAATCTCCTTTGCTGGAGATTAATTAATAAAATAAAATTAAAATTAATGTACCCCACATTGGGCACACTAAAACAACCCAAGTTGGTTTAGAACAAAAATATGTGCAATTCCTGGCCACTAACCAATTCTATTAGCAAAACTGGTATTTTATATTTTTGGTGAGAGCATGTGCACGCTTGTTTTCTCTTCGTTTTAGTGTAAACGTCCCCTGAGCTTAGGCGTGAAACCAGGGCACTGCTGAATCACCCTCAGAGGCTGCCTCCCAGGCCGCTATTTCCCTCGTTCGCGTGTCCCTCTTCCGCCCAAAAGCGGCCACGGCATCCCACTCCCTGTCATCAGGTGGGCGGGAGGGAGAAGCGCGCGACTCCGCCCCGTTTCCACAGCTTCGGCGGGGCTGCTTGGCTGCCGTCCGCGAGCCGATCAGACACTGGGAAGTGGGCGGAGCTGGGTTCGGCTTCCCTCTTTTCGCTCGGCCGGGCGACCTGCGGGCTGGATGGGTGCTGCGTCGGAATCTGCCCGCGGGGTTTCCAACGGGGCATGGCGGTGACAGCGCTCCCCGCGTCGTCTCTCCTCTTCCCGGAGCCCTCCTGAGGGGAGTCCTCGGCCCTCCGTGCTGCCTTCCTGGAAGAAGCCGGGCTAAGGTAAGAGGAGAGGCTGAAGTGGGGTGGTCAGGCCTGGCGAGCGGAGCGAAGGACAAGGCGTTCCCTGCTTGGCGGGGTAACAAGTGATAAGGCGCGTATCGGTTTGGGGGGCTGGGTGGAAATAAAAATGCCGCGTGAGTACAAAGAGCTTAAATCGTGTTTTAGAGGCATTTGACAGAAATGGTGTTGAAGTCGAAGAAACCCTACTGATTTCAGTGGGGCCGCTTCAGTCTGGTGTCTTCCGGGGGGGGGGGTGTTGGACTGCAACTCCTATCGTTCCAGAGAATGGTGAATGTTTTATTTATTTATTGTTATTCATTAGATTTATGTTCTTTTTGCTTCCAGAGCTCAAACCAGCATATATAATAATCCAATTTTACCTTCCTGCAGGACAGTCCTCTGGGATAAATTGGGTTGCAAGATTGGCTCATTGTCATCCTCTGAGCTTTTATGGCTGAATGCAAATTTTGCTCTTTCTTTCTTACAGTAGCCCTTTGATCTTTGCAGAACTGGAACGACCTAATGGTGCCATAAATCCCTTATTTCCTGACCAGTTTGGTCAGGCTGTGCTAACTGAACAGTGAACATTGTAGCTCAATACATCTAAATCGACTCAGATTAATCTGTTTGGGCTGATCTACCTATTAAGCCTGGTTTTTTAAATTTATTTATTTATTTTCTATCCCACCTTTATAATTTTTTATAAATAACTCAGGGCGGGGAACATACCTAATACTCCTTCCTCCTCCTATTTTCCCCACAACAACAACCCTGTGCGGTAAGTTGGGCTGAGAGAGAGTGACTGGCCCAAGGTCACCCGGACGGCTTTCATGCCCAAGGCCGGACTAGAACTCACAGTCTCCTGGTTTCTAGCCTGGTGCCTTAACCACTAGACCAAACTGGCTCTGTGGCCTTTGTTAATATGAGATTGGAGGTTGGGGTTGTTTTGTGTACCAATGCTTTGTATTGTTGGAGAGCAAAAGGATCCAAATTATCATACCTTCACACGCTCTAAGATGTCAGGCCACTCATCCATGGCTTCATGCAGGAAGCAAAGGAGTCAGTCAGTCTGCCTGTCAGCAGTTGCAGTGGTGGACATGCTAAGTTTGCAGCTTGCAGTACGAAAAGCAATTAGGAATTAATCAAATAGAGAATATTGCAAACTCTCCCTCCAGGGTGGGGCATAGCACACTGGAATACATTTTTAAAATCTCTCTTATGTGGAAGGAAAAGGATTTTTCAAAACCAGGAAGAGACACAATTTATTCAGTACTTGCAGTGAGCATTTGCCAAACTGAAACGAAAGGATGCTTCCTGGAATGATAAATAGTGAGGAAAAAGAAATAGCTGTATAATGCTTCCCTTGGTAATATGAGATGCTGCCCCTGGAATGACCTGAGACAGGGACCCTTACACGTTTCAACTGAAAGAAATATCCATAAATGTTTTACATCTGTCTTCAGTGGCAACTGTTACGGTGCAGTTACTTGAACGTTCTGTTAAATGCTGTGGTGTAAACATTCATTTGGTTTGTGCCTCTCTGCTGCTGTTGCTCTTTATCTGTAGGGGCAAAAGATGTATATGTTTTTTAAATCCATCAATGCCCTTGCAAAAAAAGTGTCTTTTTTAAAAAGTTTTCCTCCATTTTGTATTATAGTTGAAGAGACATACAGTATATCTGATCAATAGATTTAATTCTTCAGATCACAAACATGTAGGATTTTTCTCCTCCACATATATATATTGTACCCTTTATTTCTGAATATAAACACATTTTGTTTATATTGCATTTGTTTGGGAGGGGTATAATTTAATCTAGCCCATCCTTTCCCCTTGCTGTCATTAAAGAACTATAGCCCTGATTAATCAATGGTTATTCAATTTCATTACTGTATGTATTTTTCCTTTGTTGGTTTAAGTGCAACTTAGAATAAAATAATCATTCCTCTCTCTCCTCAGGAAATGGCCTCTCCAAAATCCTTACTGAATTTTCTGACCTTCACTTTTGGATCAGCAATTGGTTTTTTCCTATGTTACTTGCTTTTTAATTTAATATTAGAAGAACAAATCAAGGTTGAACCTCATATTCTTCACAATGATCCTCATGGCCATCATTCAGATAATGATGAAAACAATAACCTGAAAGGACAAATGAATTTCAATGCAGATGCTGGGCAACATAAAGGTATATGTGTTCTATCTGGGGCAGTTTTTCATTTTTCTACGTAATATGCACCATATTTACCTGAAATAAATATTGTAAATGAAATTAAAATACATATATTTATGGCAAGGTTTTAAATGATTTTCTCTCCCTCCTCTCCCCCCCCCCCCGGAAAGAGCTGATCTAAAATGTACAGGTAGTCGGTTAACAACCACTCATTCAGCGACTGTTCGAAGTTGCAACAGCACTGAATGAGTGGTACTTATGACCGGTCCTCAAAGTTCTGTCTGTGCTCAGCAACCGGCTTGCACTTAACGATAGTTGCAGTGTCCCATGGTCACATGATGGCCATTTGCGATCTTCCCTGTTGGCTTCCCACAAGCAAAGTCAGTGGGGAAGCTGGCATGGAAGGTCGCAAGTTGCTCTGGTAAGTCGCTCCTGCCACTTTTTCTCCTGAGGAGCATACTACGGGATCTCATACTCTGTAACGCACGCCTGCCTGCAGCACCCCCCTTCCTGCACTCCGTAGTGTATGTACGCCCAGCTGCGCTTGCACGGTGCTGCAGCACCCCTCCCCCACTCACCTGCCTTCATGAAGTGCCACAGCACCCCATCCCCGCCTGCACTCACATGGTGCCACAGCACCTCCTACCCCACCCGCTTGCACTCGCGTAGCCCCGCAGCTGATGATACCCATGCTGCTGAATGACCTCACCCAGCAGCTTCATGTAGATATTAAATAGGAGTGGAGAAAGTGTTGACCTCTGAGGCACCCCACCCTCTTAGGCCTTGGACTAGATTGCTTCCCCCCACCAAAAAGTGACGAACTGGCCCCAGAGGAAGAAGAACCACTGCAACACCATGACCCTCATTCCTAATTCCTGAGCTGGTCCAGAAGGATATCATGATTGACGGTGTGAAAAGCCACTGAGAGATCAAGAAGTTATCCACAAGTGTGATCAGTGCCATCTCAGTGCTATGCCCAGGCCTGAAACCTGACTGAAAAGGGTCCCAATAATCTATTTTCTCCAGGGCCTTCTGAAATTGCAGTGACCTCAATAATGCATGCACACCTGGAATTGAGCTCAGAGTGGTTTTAAGCAACTTTATCCATCAGATGTCCAGCACTATCTTCAGAACGGCCTTGCGGATGTTCCCTGACACTTTTCTTCTCTAACAGGGATCAGATCATCTTGAACAGAGCCTCTGCTTAGCACTCTGCATTCACAATAAGAGCAGAAAAATAATTATGTTTTGCTACTGTTATTACCATAATGTAATTCTTAACACAGGCTCATGTTTTGTCAGACTCCTCATCTTTCTGCAGCAGCACTCAAGGCATCTCTTCTGTTCTTTCATCTCCAGAGTTTTTCAGAAAACTAGGGAGCCCCTGAGATCCACAAACAGGAAGAGGCCTCACAAATGCAATCCAGTCCAAGGCCATCATTGCCCTTTCATTCCAAGTGGCGACTAATTCTCCAAGCTTCCTCTGAAACCCACTAGGACAAATCATTTGAATAGGTCCTAATTTCTTGTGATGTGGACCAGCACCAGAGAAATCCAGAGCAATCATTTAGTGATCTGACCATGACAAGGGATGGATGTTAACATCCTCCAAATTCAAATCATGTCATCACTGCCCTAAGACCAAAAATAAAAAGAATCTAATAATGTGTGTCAGCCCCTTGATGATTTCAGTTCAGTCCGTGTTTGTCATGGTGACCATGAATTTTCTAAGCTACTTTAGCCACTGTACCCAGGGTGGAAGGTTGAAGTCCCCCAACAACATAAGCAGGCAGAGAAGCAACTGTACAGGGAGGCTGGAGCAGCAGCAGCAGCAGCAGCAATCCTTTCTGTTCTCTAGAGCCCAGCTTCACAAACAAGATCACATCCAGTAATCTCCAGGGCAAGACCTCCGACAGCCACAGGAGTCTCCCACATAACAATAGTCACTCCACCACCCCAGCCCTGGGGTTGCAGCTGAGACCACACCCAAAACCCAGGTGGGCACTTCTCCAAGAGAGAAACAGCCCCCTCCATGCCCATCCAGCTGCCAGGCCAGCTTCCTTATGTATAATAAAATCCTGGGTGAGGGAGGCTTTATTATGGGCCTTTTCAGCCTAAGATCTCATAAGTGTTATAGTTTGGTTTAGCATTCAAAGTGAAAGGTGCTAGTACTCGTATTTTAGGACTAATGTAGAAATTCAGTGATATTTCTCTTTTATTAAGAATTGCTGTACTGTATCAGCTTTTCCCATTATTATGGTATCAGTGTTGTTTTTCTAATCTCAGAATTGTTTATGTTACTCATTTTTGTGAAGGTTAAACTTAATAACATTTTGGAATATCTCCTCCCTCCCTCCCTCAGATGAAAATAAAAATATTGCTGAAGAATTGTACCGGAAGGTAAGGATACTTTGTTGGGTGATGACAGGTCCCCAAAATCTGGAAACAAAAGCCAAACATGTCAAAGCTACTTGGGCCCAGCATTGCAACAAAATACTGTTTATGAGCTCTGAGGAAAACAAGAACTTTCCAACAGTGGGATTGGAAACCAAAGAAGGCAGGGACCAGTTATACTGGAAAACCATTAAAGCTTTCCAGTATGTACATGAACATTATTTTGATGAAGCAGATTGGTTCATGAAGGCAGATGATGACACCTATGTTGCACTGGACAACTTGAGATGGCTCCTTTCAAAATACAACCCTGAAAAACCCATTTATTTTGGACGAAGATTTAAGCCTTTTGTGAAACAGGGCTATATGAGTGGTGGGGCAGGATATGTGCTTAGCAAAGAAGCTCTGAAAAGATTTGTGGATGCCTTCAAAAACAACAAATGTACTCATAGCTCTTCCATTGAAGACTTGGCATTAGGCAAGTGCTTGGAGAGCATTAATGTTGAAGCTGGAGATTCTCGAGATACAAGTGGCAAGGAAACCTTCCATCCATTTGTGCCAGAACATCATTTAATCAAAGGATACCTTCCCAAAAATTTTTGGTACTGGAATTATAACTATTACCCTGCTGTAGAGGTAAGTTTTATTTTGTTGTGGGGGGGAGGGGATTGTAAAGACTAACATGACCTTTCGGAAATCTTTTAACTTTGTTGAACATCTATAGCTGTTTTTTTGCTGCCAGGTGCAGGATCCATCTAGTCCAAGACACCTGCTTACCATGGTTTCAGGCAGAAATTTTGCCAATTGACATCTCAGACTTTTTTTAAAATGGGAGATATCTGGAACTTCATGCATGGAAACTCCCCTCAGCACCCCCACTAAGTTTAATAGTCCTTCCTTCTAGAAATGCTCCGGGGAGCATAAATTTGTGGAAGAGATTGAAATAGAACTTTCCCTATCTCCCAGATGTGAATCTACTACACTGTTACAAAGCAGTTGTATAACATTCGTATTCAGAGATCATTTATGAAACAAATATTCTCAGAATCAAAATGTTTCTGCTTTTTGTAAACAAAGAGCTGAGCCAACTTGATTGAGGTTAAAGTCACATGATCTGCATTTAATTAACTGCAAAACATGACAGGTTTCTTTCTTGCCTTTTGATTTTGCTTTTTCTTTTGCTGTAGGGCCCTGGTTGCTGTTCCGACCTAGCAGTTTCTTTTCACTATGTAGATGCTACTACTATGTATCATTTGGAATATTTGATTTATCATCTCCGCCCTTACGGTTATCAATTCAGATATAATCCTGATGTCCCTAAGGATTCAGAAAAACAAAATTTAAGTGAGGCCACAAAAGGTGGTGCAAAAGTTAAAGGTGAAGAAGAAAATCCTCCAAAAGCTTCTAAATAAGAAGCCTAATGGAATGATGTACCAACATATTCAGCTCACAATGGCGAGATGTCTTAGCTAAGTATATTTTAAAAAGTGTTCCTTTGTATCCTTTTCTAATATGCTGGTACAAAGATGTTTTTTCACTTGCCAAGAGACTGCATGCCGTAGTTCTGTCAAAGTTCCTTTGATTTACTGATACATGGACTCAAACTTACATTGAAACAAATACTTTTGTTCATATT
Source organism: Charina bottae (assembly GCA_023362775.1). Classification (NCBI taxonomy): domain Eukaryota; kingdom Metazoa; phylum Chordata; class Lepidosauria; order Squamata; family Charinaidae; genus Charina; species Charina bottae. Next base: position 40,264,735 of record JALMGJ010000007.1, on the reverse strand, counting down.
CACATGTGGATCTTCAGCATTTTCATCCTTTTTTATTATGATCCGAAGGTTTTGTTGCATAGTTTCTTGAAAAAACTTCAAATTATTAGATTTATTAGATCAGAAACTGATGTTTTGCAAGAGACTCAAGTTTGTATATGAAGAAAACACTTTATTCCATGAAGTCAGATGTGAAAACCCCCTACTTGGTTGCAAGTGTCCAAATTTAAATCTGATTTTTTAAAAACGGTGAACATTTGTTTTTTGTTTCACAGCTAGGATGCTTTATGCAGAATAAAGTCTTAGAAGTGCTGGCAGAAAGAGGAGTGTAAATATGGTTCAGCGTTGTGGGCATTATTATTGGAATAGCTGTTGTCTCGAAAAATAAGCAAAACAAATTTTATTTATTCAGATAAATGTTTTCTTTGAGCTTGCTCTGAAATGTGAATTACAGAGATAACACTATAGGAAGTAGCAAGAAATTGATAAGTCCAGGTTTAATTCTATATATTAAAAATATTTTTCCTTCTGTTTAAAACTTGATTTGTTTAAATTAAAATATGAAGTAATGTTGCTTATCTAGTGTTTTGAGCTGTTCTTAGTTTCCATTTGGAGTTAGATGGTTATTTAGTTAAGCTTCACTACTGTTTTTGTTACAACTTTTTGTCAATTGAATTTTCTGTGTGTTGATACCTTTGTCAACACAAGAAGCAGCTCTGTACTAGAGATACGTAAATTTTTTGAGCTTGAAACACACTATAACAAACTGCTCCTGTCTTACTGGATGTAATGGATGCTCTTTTGACCATTCAAGAAGTGTTTTGAATTTGAAATATTTTACATATCACTATTTACTATGAACTGGGGGACAATTTCTTATTGCAGTCTGTATGTGTTAAATCTTCCTGGTTTTGTTCTGATACTCAGAAATCATCTTTGCAGCAACAGTCCTGCTAAAGTGATATATTATATACAAGTTTATATTTCATACATCTTGTTGATAAGATATGTACTGCATAGCATTTGCTGGCTAAATTTTTTTGCCAGGCATACGAAACATTATTATATATATTTGAGTTAAATTGGGATGCTGCCAATTTATGAAAGTGTTGATTTTACAATTGCACATACACTTCTGCCTCTCTTAAGTGTGGAATATTGTTTTGCTCACCGTGTTGCTCCTAATGTGCAGTAAGTCTTAATGATGCATCACAGATAAGCAGGATTTATTTAAGGAAAACATGGACTAAATGTGCTTGAATATATGTTATAAATTTGTACTGTGGAGAAGTTATGGAAAATAGAATTAATAGAAGGATTCAAACACTTTGCTCTAGGGTTGAACATAATTATTTCGCTGTTAGACTAGTCATGAGGAAAAAGTGAAGAAATAACTGAAGACTGCCAAAATTTCAAAAAGTTCTCTGTGACAGATTGCTTTGTTGAGATAAATATGTAATTATTTTTCTCATTAGCAGATGAATTTTAGGGTCAAATGGTGTTTAATAAGAATGTGGTTGATAGTGCCAGATGTTCTATATCCTGCGATTTCTTATTATTGATCTCTTTTCTTGCTCATTTTTGCTTTGGTGGTATTCATATTATCTACCTCAAAGTATTTTTCCAAGCACTTGGTATAAGTTACCAGTGATTATATGGCTAGTCTGTGGAGAAAGTAAACTAATCTAAGGCCTTTTATGTACCCTTAAAGTTCCCTAATGATTGTTAATTATTTGAATAGCAAATGACTGAGAAATAATAGCTTTTGACAGAAAGGACAACAGAAATCCAGTTGTATAAGCTTTCATCAGGAAAAAAACCCCAACAATCCTGATCCATTTCCCCATCTTTGTTAATAATCACTTTCCTGCCCACTGCAACTTTTGCCCTACTAAAAGTTTTCTGCAGATTCCCTCAATTATGAAGTTTCTGGTATTCATTTGTAATGAATGTGTTGCTTTCTCTGTTAGTGGCCATTTTGTTTGCTGATTTTTGGACCTAGAGTGTCTCATGGTATGGGCAATGACTAGTTCCACCAACTCATCTCCCCTCCTACTCCTGCTATTCTGGCTGCAGTCCCTATTCTGAGAGCACTTTACAAAATAGCTGTGAAGGTGAAAGAGCTGCTGTGGGAAGCTCTGCAGTAGTGATTCAAGTCATGGCTATTTAGCATTGGGAATTCGAATACCTTTGAGACATCCACACATTTTTCTGATCAGCTGATATCTACTATGCTTTAAAATTGTCTCTGCCATTAGAGTTCATCTCCCAGTATTGTATTCTAGGCAGAGATGCAACAAAAATCTACTTGCCAAATTCTGAAATTTGATATTTTATAACATTCCATAGCTATCCTGTTATTGTTCTAAGAAATGAAGGTTGTGGTATTTATGTCCCAAAATTTGTTCTGTAGATTGACATCAAATATCAAGTTTCTAAGAAAGCTTAATACTACTTTTTATCCCTTTTTTATTTATATAGTATCTAATGTGCTTGTCCAGCTTGGGTGACAAAAAATTCCACATCTACCAATCTTTACCTAATAAGTTTCTTTTTAGTGTTTTTTTTAAAGTTAAGTTCCTATTACCAACTCTTACTAGAATATTCTACAGCCCCTGTAAATTTAAAGCAATATTCAGATTATTTAATTGCTGGTATATTTGCTGCAGTATTGTTTCAAACTTATGTCTGTATGATTCATTTAAATATGTTGACAAATATTGGTTATGACAGAGAAGGGAAGTGGTCCCATCTTTGATCATCATGTATATTTTAAAACATTACCATACTAAGTTGATTATAAAGGTTTTTGTCTTGCACCAACAGAGAAAATGTGGATACTATATAAAAAAACTTTAATGTATTTTGTATACAACATTCAATATAAATTTTACTGAAAATACATTTGAAAATATAAACCTTAACTGCTGAGCAGTATGTCCTTGTTAAAATATGAGCATGAATTTTAAATGACAGGAAAAATAAATTTTCATGACAAATAGCAATTGGTTTGTTCATATGATTAATAAATATTTTAAAATATACTCTTTGAAGTGCTTTTCATTTGTTTTTAGCTATTAATTTAAAAATTGGACAAACATTTCTCCATTATAAAATGTTACTCGTGTGGTTCTTAATATGCAATGAATTCTATCGCTACTTTAAAGAATGAATCAAATACTCAGTTTTCTATATTTCTACTCTGAAATTTTTCCCAAATTATGAGAATGTTAGAGCACTGTTTTCATCTAGTGTGTGGGTTATTTATTCTTACACGACTCTACAAGTATTAAAATACACAAAGTATAAATGTGACGAATTGGCACACAGTTATTAATCCAAGAACTCTCAATTACATGCCATCAGGTGAAGTAGAAGAGTAATTTATTAATACAGATGCTCAATTCCATTCAAAGACCAGTCTGAAGGAAAACGCGTGAAAACAGTAAGATAAAAAACCCCGGAAACTCTAACCCCTCCCTCAAGGCTGCATTTCCTTCTCAACTTCTAAAAGCGAAATTCCCCTCCTTTTGCTAAGCCTAGCTAGCAGTAAAATTCCATTCTTCCTTCTAACGCAGTGCTTTCCAAAGTCCCGCCGTTGGCGACACACCAACGGCGGTGGTGACAGTGGCGGCGGCCTCTTGTGTCGCGCTAAAACCCGGAAGTGCTGATGGCGCGCCACAGCCGCGTGCGACCGCCGCGTGCGCCGGCGGCGATGCGCCATCAGCACTTCCGGGTTTTGTCATGACACACTAATGTGTCACGACACACAGTTTGGAAAGCTATGTTCTAACGGTTCTCTACTCCCTTTCCCACATTCCTTTCTACTGAATGCTGATAAACAATTCACGCTGACCTTGGAGGTGCTCAGGCGTCTCAGTAATCATGCTTTTCCCATGCTCAGATACTATTACTACAATTACTACAACACCTATTACTACACTGCCAGGATATCCATCCTGACAATAAAAAATGCTGCCTTTCAAATTTGTTTAAAACATCCAGTGGTTGATATCTCAAAAGGAGCTGCTGGAGTTTGAGTATATCTGAAAGCCAGCTAGGGAAATATTGGAGACAATATCTTACATGCAAACAGTCTTAAATTCAGTTCCTGGAATCACCTGGTAGAGATGGGGGGGAAAATCTACCTGAAATCCTGGCAAGGTTTTGCTAGCCAATGTATGTGTAGTAGAGTTCAGAGCTGCTGCTCCTTCCCAAGAAGGGGGGGGGGCACAGCTCTGAACAGTCTTGTGGCGAATTCTACCACTTTTATCTTTTAGCTGAATTTATTTAAGTTTGTTATGTTTTAAAGTTCACATTGCCACATTTTCAAATAAAACACAGCCCTCTTGTTCATATGATCAATTTAATTATCACTCATCAGTTTTAGCATGTACAGTACTTTTGGTGCAGAGGTAAGGTTTAAAAGAAAAATACGGTATGAAAAAATACACTTATGTACATCTTTCAGTGCTTTCCCCTATTCTTCTATAATTGATTTTGACATTTACTGTGAATTTATTTTGCTCTTTTGTATAAGACCCCTGAGAAACAAGAGTATATGGAGTATGCTTTAACAAAAATAACTTTAAAAATACTGGTCCTGATTTACTCAAAGATTTTTGCGTAAGAAACCACACTTGATGTTCATCTAAATGTATTACTGAATTGGCAGGATGGTGTCTTGATATGAACAGGATGTGTGTGGAGAGCCATCAATTATTCTCTGTGGCTTGTTGCCTACAGTTTTAGCTGGATCTTGGCTCTTGAAGATAAATTACAAAGGGGGAGATAACAAATAACCAGATTTTCATTATCCTTAGCTGTAAGATTAGATATGCCTTGATGTGGGAAAAGTCCACCTATATAGCTGTATCTATAGAGAGAGGTTCTATTTTGAAAGTTCCCAACTACGATACAATTTTATTGTACAATAATTATTTATTGCTGTTGCAGTTTCTGATGATGGTCTAGATTGTGGTACAGAATACTTTCATTTCCACATAATAAAAAGGCCATGTTCTGTTAAGGCTAATTGTTACAATCCTTGATATCTGGCTTATTAAAAATCCTGAAATATTGAACAATAAGCATAAATGTGTAAACTGCTTATTATCAAGTAAAACTATCATCTATAAAGATACAATGCTTTATCAACTCTATCAATGCTTCATAAAAGCACCAAGTATATTACAGAAGTACTATTAATAGAGCATTTGAAATTCTTTTTGTATGATTATGCAAACTTTAGCTTCATTTTCTTCTAAAATCTTGAGATTTCTGCAACAGAAATACATTTTAATGTTAACTCTTAAAAAGATCAGCAAATTTACTTGTACACATTTGTAAGAAGACAGCATACGGTTCAAATTAGTGCAACCCTAAACAGCTGGTGTGTTTATGCAACGTATTTAAGAAAACGTTTTGTCAAGGAAAAGATTTGCATGACTATTTTAAAATAAATGAAATCCATAAATACTAACATTTATTTAAGACATCCTACTTACCTTTATCCTTGAACACAAATTGCCTGGCACTCCTGTTCAGTCTCAAACCTATTCTGGTTGCCTTCGCAACCTCCATACCAAAATCGGGCACAAGAATTTGTATCCTTGGCATAATACCAGTTCACTTGGTAATTTCGGCAGCTTCCAGTTTTCCTTGGTTCTAAACACCTAGCTTCTGAAAACAGAACAACATAATATTTTTTGTTTTTGCTGTGCTTCTATAGAAGCTGAAATGTTTAATCTTGTCTGTGCAACTTTATTACTACAAATCATTGTCACTGCCTGTATTTTTAACTGGGAAATGTAAGCAGGAGTCCACATCCAGAGTTACAATTGCATTCTTTTCTGCTTTCAAGACAGACACTCCTAGCTTCCCCCTGCCTTTACTGGTTCTACAAGATTACAATAGTGCTGGCTGTACATAGCACTGATTAGCTGGCAGGTACAGTCCTCCTTTGTAATTCTTGGAGAGTTCAAAGGTTGATATTGCACTGTTTATTCACCTTCAGGTTTCTGGCCACATTCCAATCAAGAACATTTTTAAATTGGGCATACTTACCTGAGAGAAATCCCTTTAGCCAATTGGGTTTTCCCCTAAGTAGACATGTAATTGATAGAATAAGCCCATATAATTTAAACATCAAGATTTTCTCAATAATTAACTGGCTTCCTGTTGAATGTTTAAATACTCATTATTGAGAACTAGAAGAATAAATTTCACTTAACAATTAGATTACCAATGAAAAGAAAAAAAAGTTATGTACTATTGTTCCATTTTGTTTGCTTTGCATAGAACATTTATATTTATTTATTTATATTTTGAATTTAGTCACCGCCCATCTCACTCAAAGAGCACCACGGGAGAAGAAGCACCAATAAATTGAAGAAACTTAAATTTTAAATGTGTTGTATTTAAATGAGTTGATTAAATGTAAAGGGCTGTGAGAATAACCTTGGGAGACAGGAGTCAAGGCAACGGTCTGACAAGAGATATCTCAGCCCACAGAAGGAATAGGGGTGGAGAAAGCATCTCAGAAAGGACCCTCCCTAGTTCTCTGGAATGTAAAGGCAGCGGGGGGAGGTGACTTGCAGGATTCTGTTCCTGTAACCCAGGGCTTTCCAAAGTTTTCTCATTGGCGACACACCAACGGCGGCGGGCAAAAACCCGGAAGCGCTGCGGTGGCACGCAAAAACCTTTTTTTGTGCGCTGCCGCCGCCTGTGTTTTTACACGGCGCTGCCACCGCGGCACTTTTGGATTTTCGCGCACCGCAGAGGTGGCAGCAGCGGTGTCCTGGTGTGCCGTGCGAAAACCCGGAAGTGCTGATAGCCCGCCGCCGCCATGCGTGCAGCCGTGCATGGCAGCGGTGCACCATCAGCACTTCCGGGTTTTGACGCGACACACCTGGGCCCCGCAGGTGACACAGTACTGTGTTGCGACACACAGTTTGGAAAGCTATGCTGTAACCTTACAAAAAAGGTAGTGTTAGTCATGGTTTTGGTTTCCTGTCTAGACTACCTTGAAGGGCTGACATCAAAAATGAGAGAATGCCTCTAATGCAGTCTGATCTCATGGTCTTTTATTTCTCCCTAGTTGTTTTCCAGTCTCTTCTCACATTTTCACTATCCAAATATGATGTACTATATTTATTTTAGTTTATTTTGTCGCTGTTCAAGCACTTGAAGTAAAACACGATATGATAGCTGATATGTGTATGTTGAGATCAAGATTTGCTTCTGTCTTATCAAAAACCAGATCATCTGATTCTAAGTGAGCAAGAGTGGTATACACAGGTGTATACCCAACACTCATCATTTACTCACTACAAACTTTCTCCTGAACTTTTCTGCCAGATAGACAAAACACTGGTTGACGGCATGCCAGTTTGAGCTTCAAAATCATTAACAGTCTCAGTAATTTTTCAATGTGACAAACAATTGAAGAAGGTATGTACTTGTAGTACACTGTATATGACAGATGAATATGCAATTGCATAGTTCACCCAAGGTGTGTTTAAAAAGGGAGGAGTAGTTGAATAAAGAGTGAGTCTTCAAAGCCATCAGAAAGTAATAGAAAGTACATACAGTATCAAGAATAGACAAACAGTAAAAAATATGTCCGTGACATGCCCTAAGAAATTCAATGTTTCACTCCATCCCATATATGCATTTATTTATTTAATTAATTAATTAATTAATTAATTAATTAATTTTTATCCTGCCTTTATTATTTTTATAAATAACTCAAGGCGGCAAACATACCTAATACTCCTTCCTCCTCCTATTTTCCCCACAACAGCAACCCTGTGAGGTGAGTTGGGCTGAGAGAGAGTGACTGGCCCAAGGTCACCCAGCCAACCTTGGTACAAAATTAATTTTGGTACAAAAGCTCACATCATAAGTTGGATTTAAAGTATTTAGATAACTAATGATTTTTAATTGTTTTAATGTGTTTTATGGGTTTTTTGTTATTGTTTTGGTTATTTAATTGTATTTGTTTTTTGTGTTTTTATTGTGTGAGCTGCCCAGAGTCACGTATGTGAAATTGAATAAATAAAATAAATAATAAATAAATAAATGCTTCCAGAAATTGTGAATGGATTATCTAATTTAGTATGTTTTTTACTCTAAGCCTATCCTGACATGCAGTGTCTTCATATTAATATAAGCCAGAATTATATCTACACCTAAACACCAGTTAAGTGATGAGAGAAAGTTTGTGAATCCTTTAGAATTATCCCTAATTCTACAGGACTGTGACCTACAATGTGATCTGAGTTTTATCTAAATCCCATAAACAGATAAAGGGATTCCACTTAAAAGACAGCACACAAAACCATGTGCAGCGTCAAGTCTTTATTGAATACAATGAGCCAACATTCCCTGTCTGTGTTAGGAAAACCTTTCACTGTCTTGGCTCTTCAGGCTGGAGCATTAACTAGCAGCTTTAGAGTTGTAAATCCTGTAAGCAGAGGTGTAATTGTAAGCACAGGCTGAGTTCAAAGGGAATAAAGTTCCAACCAAAGTTTACAAGACATGGAAATGTTTATCATCACAATCAAGGACTGAAGTTTTGAAGAAGGCTTGCAACAGCTAGGCATAGCTGGGCATATGAATATACAAGGTAAAGTACTATATACAAGGTTGGGCTGGCATGGAGTTACTCCAGTGCCAAAAAGACTTTCCTGTGCTAGCTGCTTCTCTGCCTCCCTGCTAAGTGTCTTCATGAGATTACAATGCTTTCCATGGGCTGGCAGGATGAAACTCCAGTACAAATTCTGACTCATAAGGGCCAGGGACAAGTGGTGGGTCCTGATGCCACCCATTGCCAACCTAGGCTCTGGATCCTTGATTGCCATGACTTTTCAACCAGGGGCAAGAAAGTAGTGTGAATAGTGCCAGTGCAAAAGAAAGGAAGGAAAGAAGCAAAGCAATTGTGAATTTTCCCTTTTGGTTTTTGATATTAGAAACTCATACGGGTAGTCCTTGACTTACAACCACAATTGGGACCGGAACTTCCATCACTAAGTGAGGCAGTCGTTAAGTGAGACACACTAAATTTTATTACCTTTTTGCCATGGTCGATAAGCGAATCACATGGTCATTAAGCAAATCCAGCTTCCCCCAGGCTGGGAAGGTCGCAAATGGCGATCATGTGACCCCAGGATGCTGCAACCGTTGTAAATACATGCTGGTTGCCAAGCGCCTGAATTTTGATCATGTGACTGCGGGGACACTGCAACAGTCATAAGTGCAAGGACTGGTCATAAGTCACTTTTTTCAGCGCAGTCGTAAGTTTGAATGGTCACTAAACAAATGGTTGTAAATTGAGGACTACCTGTATGTGATTCCTCTGAGGAGGAAGAAAAGTCTGTCCCTCCATTTTACCCCTCCAGCTTTAGAACACTTCCATACCTTTCATAGCATGTATTACTCTAGGAAGCTGTACAACGGCTGGCGTAGGTTGCACATGTCTAGTTACACTAGACACAACTGCTAGATCCGGTTGCTGAGTGCTAGATTCCAAATAATCTTGTCGGCTGACTGACCATCTATGATGCTCAGGGATATGCTTAGAAGAGGTTGAGGTAACATTGTGATCCCGATCCAAATACGATGCTCCTTTCTCACTGGGTCTCCTTGAGAACTATATTTACAGCAAAGAAAAAAAATCAGTAATAAAATTTGTCAATACTCAATTCAAAGGCTGTGGACTTGCAGAAAGTATGTATTCTATCATTAAATTTTCATCCCTCCTGTACAAATGTCACTTTTAGGAATACTTACAGAATCAATAGTCTCTGGCTCAAGTGGGGGGACGTATGGTCTGGGAGGATCCATTTTAGCTCCCTGACTGCCATGTTCACTGGTTTCAAATCCTGGAGAAAGAGCTGAACTGAGCACTTTGGTGATGTAGGAACTGAAATCATTTTCACAAATTTGTTTGAAGATTTTATCCTCAAGAGCTAAACATATGAAAAAGAAAACAGTATTATACAATGGAAATGCATATAGATAGGCATTACTTAAACTGAGATGTGATCGCCTTTTTTGCCCATTTATAAATGCCACGTGTATTGAATAGGGAAATACAGTGTGGTACCCAGAAGCACTAGTGTGCTCAGACCTCCTCCCTCTTTTTAAAAATATATATTTTAATAAATAACGTTAGGAAGGTGGCATATTGCAAAGCAAAATACCAGTCTTTAGCATTTATTTATTTAAAGGAATACCTTGGGTTCCACAAAACCCCACTGGCAAAGGATCACAGATAGTCTGCTTTCTAGGAAATAAGTGTGTTTTGACAGTAATTTTGTGAATGGGCCCATGGTAGCCATTGAGGGAGTGTGTCTACCACACATCCTCCAAATTCAAAATGGCTCAGAAAGGTTGACTATCTCTGGTGCAGAGTGTGTGTCCATTTTTACAGTATAAGTGGCCGTTACTTACTTTCTTGTAGCCTCAGTGCCAGTTTTACATTTGGCTAAATCCTTTGATTTGGTGCTTAGTGGGAGGCAAAACCATCCGTTTGGAGTAGGAGCAAGAGAAGCAGATCTGGATGTCTTTCTTTGCTTTCTTTGTGTTTCGGATGATCAGAGTTTAAATAAATAACTCTATCATCTGAACTTCCAATTTGACTGTTATTCTAAAACTACAATATAGATTTACAAAGGAAATGCTATTCTGCAGCACAGGAGATCCCCTTAAAAAGTAACGAAGCTTTCTGTCTATCCCTAAGGAAGTGCATTGTAGTGCTTTAAGAGTATCAGCAATCAGAGGGATATCACTGAATGTGTATGTGTGAAGGTGAATACACTGACGTTATCAATTTTTCCATCAGGTAGAATTGATAACAAGAGGACTCAACTGGGAAATGCATGTTTTGCCTACAAAAAAAATCAGGTTTATTCATTGGAGTTGCTTCTGGACCTGACACTGATACCAGATTCTCTATGACCCAGAATGCATTTTATCAGTTTTAGCACCAGTTGTGCTGTCTAATGGAAAACAGAAACTTGGGTATTGTTTATACTAAAGTGACTCCAAGGCAAGGGCAGGATTACTGCAATGCGCTCCACACTGGGATGATTGAGGAAATGTTCATAAAATCTAATTACTGCAGTACAAATTGCTGCTCTTTCCCAGCTGATACATTTGAGTTGTTATGCTCGTATCAGATATGCTGAAATCTCAGGCACCAATACTCAAAAGATTGTACCTAATGGCTGCTACTGACTGTGATTGTTCCATTAATTCCCCATGCAACAATTTCTTCATTTTCTTTGGGCCTCTATTTTTTCTAACTATGCTATAGGTACATTCTGCATCTTTGTCCTGTTTGATACTTTAGTTCCTGAGAAAAGTCAAGGCAAGTGGTATGAGCTTTCTCTTTATCATCCCTGGAGAAGTTTCAATATCTTTATTTTGCAAGAGGGTGAGCTTTAAAAAGCTTATAATAAAAGCTCATTATAAAAAGATTATACTAAGCCCTGGTTAAAATGATAACTGACAAATGAATAGCAGAAAGATTTCTTGTCATCAAACATTTAACGGTGTGATGCATCCACAGATTTAGCCACGTGGATACCACAGTCCAAGTACAGGCAGCTCACTCTTACCTTGCAGAGTCATGAAGTCATCTATCTGGTAGACATGCTCACTGTCTGGGTCAGTAGCAATTAGATCCATTTCTTTTCGAAAATTTTCAAAATTGGGATCAGTCTTCTGTACCACTCCAATTACAAATATTTCTATGTTGAGGGCATGGGCATCTCTCACCACAGCTTTCAATGTATGTGGGTCACGTTGATCTGCTTGCCCATCTGTTATTACAACCGCCACCTTCCTAACTCCTTGTCGAGCCATCTGGAATATATCAATGGCTTTGCTGATAGCTGTAGCAGTGTATGTGCCTTCCCCATGGTATTGCATTGCATCGACAGCGCCTTTCAGACTGTCTTTGGTAGGGAATTGCTGCAGCGTGGACACCACATCCACTTTGAGGCTAAAGTTGATGATGCCAACGCGGGCTGTGGCTTGGTTGACTGTGACAGCATCGATCACAGTTTTTACAAACCGTTTGATCCTTTCAAAGTTTTCAGGCCCAACGCTTTCAGAGCTGTCAATCACAAACACAAGCTCCAAGGGATTTTCTCTGCACTTAACACCACAGCCTGAAATAAGTGTTAGATAGAATAAGAGTGTAAGCAATTTGTTGCATGCATGATTTCCCAAGAACTAATAAGACCCCCAAAACCTGAAACACACACAGAGTGTTTCTCATGTGAGCTGCCCAGAGTTGTGTTTAAGATGGGTGGCCATGCAAACCTTTTAAATAAATAGACAAACAAACAAACAAACAAACAAAATGTGCTTATTTTCCCTCCAACTGATAGTTGAGAAATCGAAAAAAGCTTACAATCATGTGGCCAAGCATTTTTCAGACCTCTATTTCAAGGCACTGAATCAGGTTCAAATTTGATTTGATAAAGGCCAGTGTTTTGAAGCTGCCCATCTACTATTAACGCCCAGAGAGAAGATTGAGCAGCACGCACACAGATGATTAGCTCATGGAAATGCCTCCACTACAGAAAAACAGTGTAGAGTTTCACTTTACAGATTCAATTTACATTAGAACAATAATTTCCAAATTTGAAAAAAGTCATAAAAATTAACATATGCAAATTTTACACTAAATTATAATCTCCAATACTGTAGCTTGAATCATGTCAACTGGATTTCTATTTTCTCAGTGAAAACGTTTCGCTCCGTATCCAAGAAGCTTCTTCAGTCTGAGCAAAGTTTGTAAGGGAATCCTTAAATATGTTTCTAGGGTGGCTGTGTGACCTTGCACCTGGGGCTAGGTCATGGTTATTTTGAGATGTTTATTTCTAAGTCCCTTTATCATCCAAAGGTCACACAGCCACCCTAGAAACATATTTAAGGATTCCCTTACAAACTTTGCACAGACTGAAGAAGCTTCTTGGATAAGGAGCGAAACGTTTCCACTGAGAAAATAGAAATCCAGTTGACATGATTCAAGCTACAGACAATTCCACCTGGATCACTGAGAACCTTCATCGACAAATCTCCAATACTGTCTTTTTTTCTGCAAGTAGCTATCCTACTGACATTCCTGTCACTGTGTCCAAGACCCCAGTCCAAGTAAGTGTATACATTGTTACTTAGAATAACAATACTAGAGTTCTTTTGTGTTTTCTTTTCCTCTTGTGCAGTGCTCTCTAGCACACAAAGAGATTACACACACCCTAGCAAGGTTTCTTGTTTTATTTAATTGGTTAGGTATTCCTAACACACCAGAAAAGGACAGAGATAATCTGGAATGATAGAGAGCATCTTAGAAGCTAGAGTGGGTTTTGGGACTGACTGGCCATGCCCGCTATGGCAACCATTTTGTGAGAGGTATGCTCTAAACAATTGTCAACATAAAGCATTGTATGAACACTTGTCCAAGCTTTTGTGCAACAGAGCTATCTTTCATTTTCCTTCCACTCACGAATTTTAGCCCCACCCAATATATACTGATAAGATTTATTTTAAACTCTTTAAGCAAAATGATTTCTACAGTGAAATGATTTCTTTCCTTAAGTAGATCTTACCACATATCTCCATAATGAGTTTGATTATTTCTTCTTTCTGAAAGAGAGCAACCCCTTAATTTGGTCTTTCAGAATTAGAAATGCCATAGGTATTTTTAAAAATAGTTTTCAGTGGGCCATATTTATACAGCATGTTTAACTGAGTCACTGGGGGGGAGGGGGGATGAAGAGTATGTTGTGTGAATACCCCAACCAGGCAACTGACCCAGAGAGCCCTTGAGTTAGTAAGGCTAACATAACTCTCCCTGATTAGATGTTATCTGAATTGTTTACTGGAAGGTTAATTGTCCCTTCTCTTCTGAGACTAAGTCCTAGAGAGACCTTTAAAAAATGTGGCTTCCCTGGGAATTCTATCTCTTACCATATTTCAGTTTTCACTCCTTCTGTAACTACGCAGGAGGGAGGGTAAGGAAGGAGAAAAAAGAGATAGAAGCTGGATAACCATGTCCAGGATGGTGCTGATCCAATCAAGCTATCATGAATTTTTTTGAAAAATTGCTTTGGCAGGAAAAAAAAACCAATAGTGACTACTTCCAAGCTTCCTCTGCCATGACCTGGAAGACTTAGAATATTTTTCCCCCTGCACAGTCTTGTCTGACTCTAGGGGGCAGTGCTCATCTCCGTTTCTTAGCCAAAGAGCCAGCGCTGTCCGAAGACGCTATATTATTATTATTATTATTATATATACATATTATATATATATTATATATATATATTATTTAATATATTATTGTATGTATGTATGTATGTATGTATGTATGTATGTATGTATGTATATTCTATACTTAGAATATGTATGTATGTATGTATATTCTATACTTAGAATATAGCTACTCCTTATTGACTGGATCACCGGAAAATGTCCACTGCCACCACATGGAAGTCTGTTAACAGGAGAGCAGCAAAATGGGTTATTCAAGCTACTTGGACACAGCCAATGTACATTAGTGATAATGTACATTGGCTCTGTCCAAGCATGCCTATAATTTCTCAATATATTTTAACAGACAATTGCATGGTTGCTTTTTATTTGCTTTATGCAAATACATTAGAAATACTGGTAAATTCCAATCTAGCACTATTCAGATGTTCTTCTGGTTGTTTGGGGAGCTGGTTGTTTCCCATTCTAATTTCACACATATGCAAAAGTAATACCTAAACTGTGCTAATTGTGGTTTTTACTATAAAATAATATTTTGATGTCAACAAATAAGAGATGTACTTACAGTAAGACCAGGTTCGCCCTTTGGTCCTGAAAATCCCTAAAATATAAAACAATGGCACATTATTTCATAGTCTTAAGCGCAGCATATTGTTGTTGTATAGTGTAAATAATGGGTTGGCTCCAGAATAAGTCAGGTGTGCTAAAGACCATTTGATTTCAATAGATGCTCCTCATACGACTAAGTCTAGATCCAACCCAATGTGAAATATTTAAGCTTTACCCTTGGTCCTTGAGGGCCAGGTTCTCCAATTTCTCCTTTGTTACCTCTCTTTCCCTGATCTCCCCTCTCTCCATAGTCACCCTAAAAAGATAGAACATTATTTTAATCACATGAATAAATCACAGGAAGACATAATGTATCTTAATATTACTTCAATGCATTTTGCTGTTCTTTTTGATGAAGAAAGATGTTGAGTTATGCAAATCAAATATAGATAGAATAAAAGAAAGTTATACAAAATAACCTACCCAAGCATCTTTCTGCACAATCACTGCAATAGGGTACAATTGATATTCAGCTTTTTCATTAAATCTGTTAATGATTCATTAATAGGTAGTCTTTGTAGGTATAGATACATAACAGGATTTTTTCAGTATGCTTCTTGACTTTCATTACTAGAGTACAATGTTTGCACTGATAAGTCTCCTTTCCTAGGTACTGGTATGTAAATTGATCACTTCCAGTCTGTTGGCTACTGAGTCATTCTCCAGATTTGCTGGCACAGTTTGGTTAGAACCTTTACTGATTCTTCTGTTGATTGCAGTATTTCTGTAGATATTCCATCAATTCCTGTAGCCTTCCAACTGATCTAACTTCATCTTCTAAGACTAAAGAACATCTTGTAAACGGGGAATACATTCTAAGGTATCTTAGACATTTTGACATCTCTATTGTACATATTTTTTGTATACTCTTTCCTTCTTTGTTTGATCTTTGAATCAGTTACCACCTGCCCATTGGCATCCTTTACCATATATCCATAAGCTTGAAATCTCCTTCTGAGTTTGGATATCTTTGGGAAGACTTTCCTTGTTTTTCGGTGTCTGTTTCCATCTTCAGTGTGAGTACAGATGTTGTACTACTGCTTCTTGTCTCTTCTAACAGGTCTTTGAAACTCTTGTTAAGTTCCTTCCTGAAATCTTTGTGTTTTTTGGCTTTGGCTTCTCTTCTCTTGGCAATCATCACTGTTTCTTCAGATATCCTGTTTGCTTTCTTCTGTTTCTTGTCTTTGGCAGTCTCTTTTCACATTCATCCTCAATAACTTATTTGCTTTTATTCCATAGTTCCTCTGGTTCTCTATCAATGAGGTTCAGGACTTCAAAGCAATTCCTGTTGTTCTGCTTGAAAATTGTGAGTATATGCTCAATAACATATTGTGGAAACTGGCTGGCTTTGTTCTGCTTTAGCTTGATTTGGAACTTGCACACGAGCAGTTAGTTATGTAAACATAATCTACAGTTCTTTTCTTACTGCACCCACAAAAGTTGGGATTGCTGTATAGAATATAATTACACAAGAGTTGTGGATCTCACCCGTTACTGTATATTGATTCTATTGATTCTGTTTCACTGATTAACTGAATGCCTAAGGTGGAAATGCAATTGTTCTCTTACTCTGAACTTTCCATAGACATCTAGTTGGTCACTATCTAGTTGAATAACTAGGTAGGTATTTAGTTTGATTGAGTATGACTGTTCTTATATGTTCTTATTGTTAAATTTCCTAAGAGAAAATAAAAACTTCAAATATTTATACTGTATCTAATGGCCAAATCTTATATCTGTTGCTGTTACTATTATTTGATTTGTATCTCATCTTTATGGCCAAAATAATTCTTTTTCAAAGAATCCTGTAAGAACCAGATTAAATCAGCAATAAACTATAGCCTACGTCAATTATAATAAAACTATTTTCAAGTATACTAGAATGAGCCTCCATTAACTTCTACCTCATACCTTTTATCTTCCTGAAGATAAAACTGTTACAGGTCAGCAGAACTGCAATATGTGTAACACAGAGAGTGATCTGATTGTTCCACAGGCCCTGCCTGAGGCTCAAGATATGAAGGAGCAAATACATTCAGAACACATTAAATCAAGCACAGCAGGTTCATATTTAGTAAATAAGCTTCTGATATTTCTATACTCTGAAGTCTATAGAGAATGTGGAGATAACTTTGAAGGAGGTGTGCAGGAACAAGTAAGGGAAAATAAAAGACAGTTCAGTCCTGGAAAAGGAGAAGGTATGAAAAAGAAACTCAAAGTAACACCACCTTGATTCTGTTTGGTATAAGAGGGGGCAGAGGCTTTCAAGTTTCCGTTTTTTTTTTAATCCATTCAATCATATCCGATTCTCAGAGACTACCTGGACAAGTCCCTGCAGTTTTCTTGGCAAGTCTGTTATTATACCCTACAACAGTAAATTACTATTCCTGTGATCCTTGCACTGTTTTCTGACCTGACCTACCTCAAAGGGCTGATGATCTGGTTCTAAAAGATCATCAATGAACTGTTATTAGCATGTATTAGTTTTTATGTTACCCATCCAAAAGATGATAGGCAATAATGGTCTTAGGTGTTTTCAGATGAATAATTCCTGAAGCTATTAATCGAGATTGTTCTGCAGCTTTATGTCTTTTCATCTTTAACAGAACTGAAGAAAGAAAACCTGGAAAAGTTGAAGACCAGGCTCTTCAGGAAGGCTTCTAGAGATGTGGAAGTTTAGCCTAACACTAGGGATCACACTGCCAATGGAAGTTGATAGGAGTGATGCAATGTTTCTAACCCTATCTTTGGCAATTCTTAAGCCATTTTGAGTCCATGGGAATCAGCAGCATGGAAGTCCAAGCAAATAAATAAACAAACTGGACACTGTAAAATTCCATAAATGAGGCAGGTTGATTGCATGATAAAAGCATAATCTAGTAATCCCCCTGTTCCTCTGTTGCAGGAGATGTTTTGTTATTTTTTCAAGAAACGAAATATTATTGCCCATAGGAATCTTGGCCCATTGTTTCCAGTGTTTAATGCGGGGGGGGGGGGGGGAAGAGATGCTGATTCACCTTTAAACCTCATCCTGAATAAAAATTGAGGAAGAAATTCAGATTTGTATATATACTTGCCCTTTTAAAAAATAAAACTGTAGGAAAACTTTCATATGAACAGTCTGAAATCTGATTCAGTAAGGTAATTGGAAAAGTGCCATCAGTGTTAGTAAACAGGGTATTCCTAACAAGGTATACAATGAACATTTAATATGATTGATTGCTGAAAGGCAAACCTCTTACCTTCGGACCAGGTAGTCCAATTCCTATGGAGCCCTTTGGCCCTGGTGAACCTTGAACTCCTTGCTCTCCCTGAAAATAACATGGAAGAGTAATTCTAGATTTACCTTTGCAAAAGATCTATCTTGCACTTTAATATTTAATAGGCTAAAGAAACCTCTGATCTTCTGTGTTTATTTAGGTTATGGGAAAGGATTTTGTAGATCCTGATAAAGCTGGCCTCCAACTCCCATAATCTTTGATCACTGGCTCTGCCAGCTGGGCTGATGGAAATTAAGAATCCAGAGATATATGGAGAGTTGTATACTCTTCACTCTGACTGTAATTTTCTGTTTAAATGCAGAGGTGGTTCAGCTTTATATCTCTTGGGCTTGGAGTTCAGTGTACACATAGCTATGTTTGTTAAATAGCTACCTTTATCAAACTTACAGAAAGTGACGATATAGACGCTTCTCTATAGTTATTGAGGTTTGGCAAGTCCCTCTCAATAGCACAGCTTTATTGTCCGTTGCCTATAGAGCCATTGAGTTAAATGTAAACAAAAAGCAAATAATTATTCAGTCTGTGAATTGTGTTTCCAATGAACAGCGTTTACGTATAGGAGCCCAGGGACTGGAACACAGATGTTTTATAATGATACATCTATTGAACAACCGAAAGCAATTTTCTGTTTTCCTTTGTAAAAGCTCCAAACTGCTGAATCCTGGGGTTTTAGGAAAATACAAAGAAAGTCATAACTCTGGTATACCTGTGCCAAATGAGGGCATTTCCCCAGGAAATGGTCAGATGCAAATTTCTCTGCATCTTTTTCAAAAAATAAAAACAAAGCTCTGTAGCAGCTTCCTTGTTTTGAGCTGTTTCAACAGCAATGGCAATATCATTGCTAAGGAGGAATTCTGACCTTGAGAAATAGTTGGAGAATTTCTCTTTCCCATTACTTTTCTCATTACAAATTTGGTAGAGAGATTTGAAAGGTCATTTGCGCTCTACTCTAGAAAATAGTGGAGGCAAAGTGGCTTGCACTTTTTTACTTGTCCTGAGCCATAAGTTGAAAATTAAGGCACGAAGGCAATATTGAGAGAGAGATAGAGAGGGATGGCCTATGCATGTGTTCAAACATATATTCAGTTAGATCATTGTTTTCCTTAATGGTTATCAACCAACTCCACAAAGTTAGGGTTGCCTAAATCCCAACAGGTGTTCATTTGCATATGCTAATTTCTATGCATTGATACAAATTTGGACTAGCTGCTATCTTACCATAGTAGGAAAGTCAATGCCTCTTGTGCTTCTTCAGTCCATGGTCCAAGTCCTAAGTGCTGATTAGCCCTTCTAGGGAGTCTATTTTTCTTTCTTTCTTTCTTTTAAATTCAGTTGAAACTGGCTAGCCCTTCAAATAAACGGTGTGGATCTGCTGGCTTTCCAAATATTGTCAAATTATAGTGCCCAACATCTGTTACCTTAAAGCACACTGGCTGAGTCTGCTGGGAGCTCTAGTTCAACCACATCTGGAAGGCAATTAGTTCCCCACCCTGAAACAGAGGATACCTTCCCATAGAAGAATTTTGTTTATTCGTTCAGTCGCTTCCGACTCTTCGTGACTTCATGGACCAGCCCACGCCAGAGCTTCCTGTCGGCCGTCACCATCCCCAGCTCCCTCATGGTTGAGTCTGTCACCTCCAGAATATCATCCATCCATCTTGCCCTTGGTCGGCCCCTCTTCCTTTTGCCTTCCACTTTCCCTAGCATCAGCGTCTTCTCCAGGGTATCCTGTCTTCTCATGATGTGGCCAAAGTACTTCAGTTTTGCCTTTAATATCATTCCCTCAAGTGAGCAGTCTGGCTTTATTTCCTGGAGCATGGACTGGTTTGATCTTCTTGCAGTCCAAGGCACTCTCAGAATTTTCCTCCAACACCACAGTTCAAAAGCATCTATCTTCCTTTGCTCAGCCTTCCTTATGGTCCAGCTCTCACAGCCATAGGTTACTACAGGGAATACCATTGCTTTAACTATGCGGACCTTTGTTGTCAGTGTGATGTCTCTGCTCTTAACTATTTTATCAAGATTTGCCATTGCTCTCCTCCCAAGAAGTAGACGTCTTCTGATTTCCTGGCTGCAGTCAGCATCTGCAGTAATCTTTGTGCCTAGAAATACAAAGTCTGTCACTGCCTCCACTTTTTCTCCCTCTATTTGCCAGTCTTCAATCAAGCTCGTTGCCATAATCTTGGTTTTCTTGAGGTTTAACTGCAACCCAGCTTTTGCACTTTCTTCTTTCACCTTCGTCATAAGGCTCCTCAACTCCTCCTCGCTTTCAGCCATCAAAGTGGTATCATCTGCATATCTAAGATTGTTAATGTTTCTTCCAGCGATTTTAACTCCAGCCTTGGATTCCTCAAGCCCAGCACGTCGCATGATGTGTTCTGCGTACAGGTTGAATAGGTAGGGTGAGAGTATACAACCCTGCCGTACTCCTTTCCCAATCTTAAAGCAGTCCGTTGTTCCGTGCTCTGTTCTTACCGTTGCTACTTGGTCGTTATACAGATTCCTCAGGAGGCAGACAAGATGACTTGGTATCCCCATACCACCATACCACATAGAAGAATACTTCCTGGCAATATTTTAGTTATTGATGCTGGACTGTCCTCTCTAAAAAGCCACAGGGCCACCTTATTAGGCTATATTTAAGAATATAAGTTGATATAATTGTAATTGATTTGAGATATTTATTTATTTATTTATTCGTTCAATTTATCCCCCGCCCATCTCCCATACAAGGGACTCTGGGAGGGTTACAACAAATAAATGTCAATCAGCTGTAGTTTTTAAATTCAAAGGGAATTTCAGCAATAAAACAAATAGCTATGCAAAACATGGGAGGAATGACCTGTTTTCAAAATCCTTCCCTAGCATTAATACTCTTACCTTATTTCCTTGTATGCTATCTCCTGGAGCACCTGATGGGCCTGGAAAACCCTTTTGTCCCGTAACACCCTATTTAAAAAAACAAACAAACATGGGGGGGGGGTTAGAAAAAAGAATTTAAGAAATCTCCAGAAACTTCCAAACCTCATTAGGTATCTTCCTGTCAGTTTTGAAAAATACAAAACCTGTAAATTTTTGATTAATTTACAGTGTGATTGTACCAAAGGAAAACTAGGATCTTCTGGCCAATCTTTGGATGATTTGCTTCAGATGAGCAAAGATTTTATGTTGCTGTCATTTCACAATCATCAAAATTACTCCTGCCCCAACCCACACACACACACACACTTAGACTTCTGAAATGAAGGGCATGTTCACACCACTACTTCTTCCACTTCCTAAACTCTCAGGAGCAATTTGAAGTCAATCTGTGTACATTTTCAATTCTCTGATGTGAAATGCTGAGAACAAGGCATAAAAATCACCACCCTACTCCATCTTCAACAACAAAAATCTCAGCCCCCCTCCACAAAATTAAAAAAATGGCTGCCTGTCTCACACAGTGACCCTAGGCAGTTCACAACAACCAATAAAGATAACAATATAAAAACAGATCATACTCTTCCACCAGGTGCCAGACCACCCATACCGTTGACCCCCTGACTCAACCCCATCCTAGTTTGATATAACTCTGTGGCCTTATTTTCGGTTTAGCTTAGAATCATAGAATCACAGGGTTGTAAAGAACTCTTCTAGTCCAACTCCCTGCCCCGCGCAGGTAACTTCATGCCATCCTGGACCAAGTCTAATCTTTTATTGAAAACTTCCAGTGAACCCACAACTTCAGGAGGCAGGATATCCCACTGCTTAATAGCTCTCAAAATTAGGAAATTCCTCCTTACTTCAAGTTTGGATCTCTCTCTGTTAAGCTTCCACCCACTGGTTCTTGTCTTACCCTTAGGTGCTCTAGACAATAAATCCACACCTTCTTCCCTCTGACATCCCTTCATACATTGGACGACTGGTATCATGTATCCATTTAGCCTTCTCTTCTATAGGCTAAACTTACCAAGCTCCCTTAACCGCTCTTCGTAGCATTTAGCCTCCAAGCCCAGTAGCATCTTTCTTGCTTTGCTCTGTGCTCTTTCTAGTTCCACAGCATCCTTTTTGTATTGTGGCGACCAGAACGGGACACAGTATTCCAGGTATAGTCTGGCCAGCGCATGGAGAGTGGTACTGTCACTTCCTGTGATTTTGACACTATACCTCTATTGATGCAGCCCAAAACTGCATTGGCACTTTTGGCAGCTGCAGTACATTGCAACTCATGCTTAATCTGTGACCTACTATGATACCCAGACTTTCTCACAAGTATTACTCCTAAGCCAGGTACATGCTGGCTGGGGAATTCTGGGAGTTGAAGTCCACACATCTGAAAGTTGCCGGGGTTGAGAAACACTGGCTTAAAGCCTTCCATCTTTCTAAGTGTCTTGGTTCCTATTTTGTTCAGTGCTATCTCTGTCTTTTGTACCTATTACAATCTTTTGCTCCTTGTAGCTGGACTATTGTCTGCTTTTTCTGTTCTTAATGGGCTATTTTGATTTACATTTGATAAAATAAAATAAAAGTTTTGTATTCCATTGCCCTTGTAGATGGCAACCCACAGGCCTAAAGCTTAATGTACATAGGTATTTTAATAAATACCCATACATTATTTCGGTGAAGACTCATATCCTAATCATATCCTGGTTGTGCTTGGAAGCCATGTCACTTTCTAGTTTCCTTCAAATCTTGCATATTATGTTTGGACTTTTAGCTCTGTTTGGATTTTATCAAATATGCACACTAGGTAAATAGTCCAACTCTCTTTGTGACTTTGGGCTAGTCACTCCCTCCCAGCACAACCTGCCTCACACAGCGTTGCTGTTGTGGGGACAAAATGAAAAAGGATCCCAACATAAGCCACCTTGAGTTCTTGGGGGAAAAGCAGGGTGTAAATCTAATAAATACCACTACCACATCCTCCTCCTCCTCCTCATTACAGATAGTCCTCGCTTAACGACCATCCATTTAACAAATGTTTGAAGTTACAACGGCGCTGAAAAAAGTGACTTACGACCAGTCCTAGTACTTGCGACCATCGCAGCATCCCTGTGGTCACGTGATCATGATTCGGGTACTTGGCAACTGTTGCGCATTTACAACAACATTTACAACAGTTGCAGCATCCCGTGGTCATGTGATCGCCATTTGCGACTTTCCCAGCCAGCTTCCAACAAGCAAAGTCAATGGGGAAGCTGGCAGGAAGTTGCAAGGTCACATGATGTCTCACTTAACGACCGCAACCAGGACTGCCAGAACTGCCCTCACTAAGTGAGGCAGTCATGTGATGTTTCACTTAACAACCACTTCGCTTAGTGATGGAGTTGCCAGTCCCAATTAGGGTTGTTAAGTGAGGACAACCTGTATTATTATTGTTGTTGTTGTTGCTGTTATTCCAGATCTCTTCTGGTTCTTTTTTCACCTGTGCTTTGCTTTTTCCTCTTCTAACATACAGTATTGGCAGTTACCTAGATGGGAAGTGAAAGTTTCTAGTGTATTCTTTGGATCAACATGCTCTGATAATCAAACAATGGAATCCCTTTTCCTGAATATGGTCAAGGTTAAACATATCTGTTACTAGTTTTTAATCGGTCATGAACATTGCTTCATCATGATTGAGTGTGACAGGGGGGTGGGGGAACTAATAGGGCTAGTAGGGCCCTGTTTCTTGGCTATATTAACATCTATGCATTGTTTACTTGGCGACCATGTATATTATACTTTTATATTTTACATATTTTATATATTTTATATTTTTATATTTTATATACATATATTTTGTACTTTTAATTGTTTTTAATTATTTTAACTGTTTTATGGTTTTTATGATTGTAAGCCACCCAGAATCACTTGTTGAGATGGGCGGCTATAGAAATTAATTAATTGATTAATTAATTAAGTAAGTAAGTAAGTAAGTAAGTCATATATAGATATGTGCTGTTGTAGGGATGGATTTTGGATAGGTTATTGTATGTTATCATTGGATATGAAAACATCCTTTTAAGGCGCTTATGATCTGGGAATCCAGACTGGAGGAGTTGTCCCAATACACATGTAGCTATTGTAACAAGGGAGGTAAGTATGTCGATGTCGAAGGGAGGTAAGTCTAATCCTGCATAGGGTATACAATCTTACCTATATTGCTAATCAGTATAGTTTGAATTGTCCAAAAGTGACCTGTATTGTTCATGTGTGTCTTGTTAAATATATTCAGCAAACAAAAATAACATGGTCAAAGTAGGGTCCTCTAATCTATAAATGTGGATTATAATTAATTTAATTTTTCCAAGTGAGAATCAGCTAAGGAGTAAAACAGTATTGAAATTGGTATCATACAGCAGTCTCTTTCCAGTATGAAAAAGGGCTATATTCTTCATGAGAAGTTTAGAGCACAAGTAGCATTTTATTAATTTGCAAAAGCTGAGCTCATTATCTAAAGTTGTCATTGACTGTGCATCCGAAGTGGCCTGTTTTTCTGGCGAGGAAAAGCCGGGGCAGTGGATTTAGGATTGACTTGAGTGGAAGACATAAGATGCTCCTTCCCCCTTTTGATTCCTGTACCACTCCATAGGTGCAAATCTAGCAGTGTAACCAAGCCATTCAGTTGCACCGCATTGCACAGCAGCTCGGGGGGTGGTGCAGCACAGACATAAAAAGGGGCAGGGCTTTTGATTGTGCAGTCATGGTGGCCATCTTGACTCTGCCTACCCCACAGTCCCATTTCAGCAGCTGTTGAACTTCCATTCAGGAGTCTTTCCCCTCTGCCATCTTCCAGCTGGGACAAATCCAGTATGGGACAAATTGAGGCTTTCAGGTAAGCCAGAATTTGACACATGCCAAAAAACTCATCAGGGCATTGAATATATAAATCTTGATGGCTAGAGGCCTTTTCCAGGAATACCAAATATCAAAGCTTGCTTATTTATAATATGGTAAACAAATAAGGAATAGAATTTCTCAACCTGGGGCTGACTGCAGAGCTAGTATTTCTGGATCTAGATCAGAGTTTCTCAACCGTGGGAACTTTAAGATGTGTGGACTTCAACTCCCAGAATTCCCCAGCCAGCATGCTGGTTGGGGAATTCTGGGAGTTGAAGTCCACACATCTTAAAGTTGCCACGGTTGAGAAACACTGATCTAGATATATGAAAAGTTCATTGACGGAAATGTGGGTAGATTCAAGCAGACCTCCTCAGAGATCCAGAAAGGCCCAGACTTTAAATTTACATTTTAAAATTAAAAGTGATTACACATAATGACAAAAGAAGGCATCAGGACCAAGCCTGATACATAATTTGGTTTCCCCCCAAATATTTATTAAATTAGAAAGTGTCTAAATTTGAGGCATCCATTGAGCTTGAGGCCCAATTGAAGTGTTCTCCCATCCCCACCCCACCCCCATTTGCCCAGCATTCAGGAGAACTTCTCTCTGACCTTTGGCCCAGGTATTCCTACTCCCCTTTGCCCAGGAGGGCCTGGTGGTCCTCGTGCTCCTTGTTCTCCCTAAGAGAAAGAAATTGAAGACAGGCATTGTAATCACATAACTTTATGAATGATCAAGCATGATTTAAAATGGAAGGAAGGAAGGAAGGAAGGAAGGAAGGAAGGAAGGAAGGAAGGAAGGAAGGAAGGAAGGAAGGAAGGAAGGAAGGAAGGCTTATAGGCATTGCAATCTCATAAACCAAGTGTGATTTCAAAGCAAATTGTGTTGGAAGTAGCATATGGCATTTCACTCAAACAAGCAAAGCCAAATACTGTATTTCATGTAATCTGCAATTTCTGTCTTTCCTTATCTGCTTACCTACCTATGTGATTTAGAGGCTACTAAAGCACCTACTTCATAGGGCATCTTAAACGACAAAACACCAATAAAACAAAGAGGGATTGGATCATTCAGATCTAACCCTCTTCCAGCTCTACCATCGCACCTTCTCCTGGGGCTTTCCAAAGACAAGGTAGCAGGAAGTTTCATCTGCAAAGTCTGGCAGGAATGGGGGATCCAATGTTGGATTTCCCCTTCTGAAAACAGAGCTGCGAGTTCAACTTGGGACAGAAAACTGAGCAATCTTATGGCCCCTATAATACTACACCAGGTCTCACAGGCAACCCTCTCTGGAAAAAACAAAATGCTTATTTTATTTATTTAATTTCAAAAAGTATATGCTGCCCTTCAAAACCAGGTTCTCCCAAGCTATACATGCAAGGCTGGGATACCACCATATACAGCCATCTACCACACATTACTTGGCAAACCGTTTTCCAAAGACAGGCCTCAGATGAAGATCTTGGATCCAAGAAGGTACACATGGAAGCAGATGAACCTTCATGTGTCATATAATAGCCTGGTTTTGGTTTTCGCTCTTTTTAACTTTTGGAAGGGTAAACATTTGGAGCAGGGAAATGTGCCAAGTGGTGGTTGAATTCAGTTAAAACTCCAACCAGAATCAAATGAAACTAATTATTTGTTATAGAAATAATTTCCAGCTGATCTGCACTATTCTCTCCGTGGTATGATGTTTCATATACTACTATAGCTATTATAATGCCTCATAGTAGCTGTTCCCTATTCTGTATATTTCCTCTGTTTCATTTTTAGACCTCCTGTCTGCTACTCCATCACTTTGTTTAATCCAACTATAGAGTGGGGAGAGGGGCCCAGTGTCCCTTTCTCCATGCTATTTCATCACTTCAAACCACTTATCTCACACACAGGCACAATTTTTCATGCACTAGAAACCTCATTATAAAGAAAATACCAGGAGGAGGATTTGGAGTAATTCAATACTGCCTGTGGTGTACATCAACTCTACACAGTACTTCTTTTAATAATTCAAACAAAAGATGGAAGGATATACAACTGCAAAAAAATTTAGTGGTCTGACAACTGGTTATATAGTTTAGATTGCTGCATCTACTTTAATCCCATTTTTCTATGTTATACACAATCTGCAGCACTTAATGTAATTGTGTCCATGCTAATACTGACAAATTTAAGCTAAATATTTTCCACTGAGAGAAGCATTGAAATTAGGCATCTGCAACATGATGTGCATGGGCAACAATGTGACCACAGATACTGTACCTCCCTTGGCGCTTGCTTTGCTGTCTGCTTCACCTTTCCTTTTGATTTTTGAGTTAAAATATGAAATAGCTAGCTGTCATGCTCACTCACAGCAAAGCAGCAGCCTCTAGCACCAACTCTATTTATCGGAATTTCTACGGCCCTACTAGTATGCAGCCCAAGGCTTTGCATGGATGTGTGCCCACCTTCCAGAACCTTCCCCCTCACACACAAAGGTAAGATAACATGGCTGACAACATAGAGAGCCAGTTTGGTGCAGCGTAGTATTTCTCAAACTCAGCAACTTTAAGATGTGTGGACTTCAACTCCCAGAATTCCCCAGCCAGCATGCTGGCTGGGGAATTCTGGGAGTTGAAGTCCACACATCTTAAAGTTGCTGAGTTTGAGAAATACTGGTGTAGCAGTTAAGGTGGTGGCCTAGAAACCAGAAGACTCTGAGTTCTAGGCCTCCCTTAGGCATGAAAGCCAGTTGGGTGACTTTGGGCCAGTCGCTCTTTCTCAGCCCAACCCACCTCACAGGGTGGTTGTTGTGGGGAAAAGAGGAGGGAGTATTAGGTATGTTCACCACCTTGAGTTGTGTGTGTGTGTGTGTATTTAAAAAAAGGTGGGAGAAAAATCTAATAACAACTCCAGAGGAAGCAGCTTCAAGTAGTTTTAGTAAAGTTACATAATTAGAATTGGCACTAAATATTTGTGTTGAGATTCTCAAAGTGCTAAATGTCACCAGTAGGTGGAGCCAAATGATTCCTAAATTACTCAGCTAGTGCTGTATCTGAAGACATTTGTGGAGTTGCCAAGGAAAAGCACAAACAGCGCATTTTAAACTAGAATTCTATGAATTCTTGCTCCAGAGTAAGCTGTTTTCCACTGACATATCTCCAAATCAGTATAGACAACTTTAGGCTGCTTATCATTAAATTTTCCCAGCAAGCTTTGCACCAATCTCTTGTGCAACTTACATCCCTTTTGTGCCTCTTAAGACTGTTTTGTGTGCCTTGAGTCTCTCCTTCCTTGGATCTACAAATGTAGCTATGGTACAGTCATGGCTCAACAGCAGTCACATTTCCCAACCACACAATTGTCCCAACAACCCCCTTGGACAAAGAGCCATCTCTGCCAGAGCTCTTGGAAATCAGAAGTTCAGAACTATTATACCTTTACCATGTATAATAGTGAAATGAGGCCATTGCCATTTTGTACCTATTTTTGTTTGCACAGATTCCTCTCATTTCATAAACGAGGCAGTGGAAGGAGGATGGGAATGACAGTGGGACAGATGGAGGAAAAGATCTGCTTCGTTTCCATTTTGCCTGGCAGAACAAGCCAAATCTGGCTTGTGTGGGCCACTTCCAACTAGATTTGATAGATAAGAACTAGCCCTGTGTAAGGAACTAGAAGTAGGGTGGCCTCTTACGTAGTGCCAAAAAAGAAGAAATGGATTGCCAACTTGCTTCTCACTAGACATTGCATTTTTTTTAAAAAAAATCTTGTTTTTTATTACTGTTGTTAGCTCTTCCTTATTTATTTAATAATCAAATTTCTAGGCCACCCAACTCCAAAAGACTGTGGGTGGTTTGACATATACAAGAGCTATAAAATCAACAATAGATGGTATCCCTGGAGGGAATAGCAACCAAACTCTCTCCCCCACCTTCAGAGACAAAAACAGACAAAAAGGAGGGAGGATGGGAGTGCTTTGAATGCTTTATAATAGAAAAGCAGAATAAAAACATGTAAAATAAATAAGATGACAAGATAGTAGATATATTTATAATGCATCTAGTTATCAGAACAATCATGTAACTGGGTCCAAACTTTAAAATTCCACCTATTCCGCACTGCCAGCCTCACCATTAGCATTAGAGGCTGAAGGACTGTGGATGTTACGCTTTGCTCCTGGGAAATCACACATTAGATCCTAAGCCCTCTAAGTTATCCAACAGACTCGGATGCAGCAGAGAACATTCCACCATTATTGCTGATCCTTCTCTGCTGGCAGCAACGCATTTTGAGCCAGTCCACCAGCCCTGAATGGTTGGTAACCGTGAGATTAATAGGATGCCTGGAGTGAGGAACAGCCATTTTGCTCTTTTGGGGAGTTCAGCCAGAACCTGAGGGGTCACGGTTTGAAAAGACCTTCTTCCTGCAGCTGGCCTACCAGGTCTCCTAGGGACGACGTTGGTGGTATGGGTCTTTGATCTGGTTCACGGAAAGAATACCGTGGCGCCTCTGCCTACCACTGTGCTATTTAGGCTGCAATTTCTGGAAAGTCATGCATTTTATCTTCACTGGTGATTACAGCTCTGCTCCTTTATTGTGTGCCATGTGCACAACAACAAGGCTGTGCCCATACAGTTCATGCATCCCACAGGCGATTTTGTGTGAATTGAGCCTCTGTTACATCAAATTCCAGTTCTCTGCTGGACACATGTGTGAGCCATCTCTCAAGCCAAGAAAACAGAGCCCCGACTGATCTTCAGGGAACATTCTTACACGGTGAAACCAAGTGGCATTCCAGTTGACTTGTATGCAAATTTATTACTGGGGGCTTTTCAGTTAAACAAAGCTGTTTTTAAATATCTGGGGATTAGAGCAGTGCAGTTTAAATTAGCGATTAGGGGTAGGCTCAAAAAGGATCTGTTGGATTTTCCTCCTTTCACAATGTCAACAGTGAAAGAAGAAGAAAAATGTCCTTATGGAGAAAAGAATAGCAATAACAATGTATCTGCCACATTTCATGAATTATTTGGAAAGCAACCATAGCTGTATTATTTCATGAAGGAAAATATCCATAGCTGAGTTCCTCATACCTTTATGAGGAACAGCCAAAGTGTGATAAATGGGTTTGCAAGCTTTGAAATTTTGCAGAACTTCATTAATCAAGGTACTACAAACGGGGGATAGGGAAGGAGCAGGAAAGTCCAAAACTTAGACCAGATGCCAAGTGTTCTAGCCAGATGAGAGGAAATACCTCTTCAATCTAGCCCTATAACTCTGGATCCACCTTTCCACCTACTGATGGGTAGGGTATCTTCAAAGACAGAACTGAATAGAGGAAAGCCTGCCTTCACATGTTCTTCTCCATGCAGGAGGAGACAATCACTCTCTGTCTTCTCATGCATGGGGGAAAAAAATCTGCCTTGCCCAGGACAAGGGAAGATGTATGCTGGCTAAACCAGCAGGAGCCTCCATACACATTCTGGATCAAGAAGGCTCAGGCAAACTCCTGCATCTGGGGAAGACCCATGAAAGACGAACAGGCAGGAGCCCACTCTCCCCATTACTTCCCCCAAACTGGGATGGCTCGTAGTCAAACTGGTTTTTTACCCATGCTGTGCCTCTAAGAGGAAGAATAAGTTGCAGGCAAAATGAAGAGTTAATTAGTAATGATGGTGAGGGGGAGAGACTTCACGTAAAGCTCAAAGGATTAAGCTCTTAAGACAGTGTTTCTTCTGTTCAGTAATAGGGAACATGAAGAAAGTGACGTACCATAGAAAGCCCTAGGTTCAACCCCTGCCATTTCTAATATCAGATATAAGATGATGTGATGAGAAACATAGCCCTGAGGTTCAGAAAAGCCAGAATAGGCAATACTGGGCTACAAGGGCAAACAGACCAATCCGGCTGGTGCAAGACATCCCACCCCCTGGGGGAAAAGACACATTACTCCCTCCTTCCCTTCCCTCCCTTTTGCCCTTTCTTTCTTGCTGTATTCTAGTCACAAAGGCAGTTGTGCTTTAGCTCAGTGTTGGCAACTGTAAGATGTGTGGACTTCAACTCCCAGAATACCACAGACTGGTTGCGGAATTCTGGGAGTTGAAGTCCACACATCTTAAAGTTGCCAGATTTGAGAAACACTGCTTTAGCTCCTGGATATGGATCACAGATCAAACTGTTCAGGTAACTGCAATAACGCTTAATACAATCCACCCCCCACCCCCACCCCGGTGACCTGTTCCTTCATACATGGTTTTTTACACTACAATGTGTGTAGTGTTTTTTGAAGTGTATTAATATCATCAGCTTTCCTTGATGCAAATCCTGTTCATAGAGCCAAAGCCAAACCAAATTTGAGAGCATTTCCTGAATTTCAAGACCACGACAGCTTTAAATGTTCACCTTTCAGAGAGAGAATTTCCTCCCAAACCTAAGTCTTGCAAGACATACAGAAGTCCACTCAGAGCTTTCTGGATTTTTCTACAACTTGCTGAGAATCTCACTCGTAATGCCAATAGCATGGAAACAAATGATAGCTCTACAAATGCACTTCGTATTTGTCAGCACAAATGAACAGTGAGTCTTTGCTGCGTATAATTAACAGCTCTAATTCTCCAAATGACATGATACGGTTAGAATGCTCATTTGACACAATGGAATGTGGAAATCCACCCAAATATAACAAGAGAATGAAAGCCAAACTGTTTTATAGCTGCCAGAAAATGCTGTAGAACAATGTTTCTCAATCTTAGCATCTCTAAGATGTGTGGACTTTAACTCCCAGTTGGCTGGGGGATTCTGGGAGTTGAAGTCCACACATCTTAGAGGTGCTAAGATTGGGAAACACTGCTGTAGAATATGTCTATGAAGGTTCTCAGTCATCCAGGTGGAATTGTCTGTAGCTTGAATCATGTCAACTGGATTTCTATTTTCTCAGTGGAAACGTTTCGCTCTGTATCCAAGGAGCTTCTTCAGTCTGAGCAAAGTTATTAAGGGAATCCTTAAATATGTTTCTAGGGTGGCTGTGTGACTTTGCACCTGGGGCTAGGTCATGGTTATATTGAGATGTTATTTCTAAGTCCCTTTATCATCTAAACTTAACGTAATCTTAACGATCCTCCTTTAGATGATAAAGGGACTTAGAAATAACATCTCAAATGACCATGACCTAGCCCCAGGTGCAAAGTCACACAGCCACCCTAGAAACATATTTAAGGATTCCCTTACTAACTTTGCTCAGACTGAAGAAGCTCCTTGGATAAGGAGTGAAACGTTTCCACTGAGAAAATAGAAATCCAGTTGACATGATTCAAGCTACAGACTGCTGTAGAATACTATCAATGATATCAGCGTGCTTTGTTCCTTTTACAAAGAGATGTATTTATTACTTAAAGAGTCCATTGGATGGTCTGTATTTTACAAAAGATACTTCCTCAGAACAATATTGCAATTTAGAAGGACATATATTTTAAAAGGCAAATAGGACCACAGCGTCAGCACCTTTTGTCCTGGATCACCAGCTCCTTTAAGGCCTCTTGGTCCTGGAAAGCCAGGCATTCCTTGAGGTCCCTAGCAGGGTTATAGAAAACAGACAGATAAATTAGCTTTACAGGACAATAAATGACGGTTTTTTGGTTTTGCATGAGCATGTGTGTTTCCTTGAATTAGAGGCCCTCAGGAGAGGGATACCCTTTGCAGGTGAAAGAGCCCAAATTCAATTCCTAGCATCTCCAGGAAAATCTGGAAAAGCCTGAAATCCTGGGGAGTCTGTGCCATTCAGTGCCAACAGGACTAAGAAGAAAATTCTGACACAAGGGTTCACACCTTCCACTAAGACATAATATGATTTGTTTAGTTTTGCCTTAACACAATGTGCAGACCAGGAAACTTTGTCTTGTTCAACAAACCATGATTAAAAAATCATGGCTTAGTATTATATGTGCACACAGCCAGTATAAAGCAGTTTCATTCTACATACATACATACATACATAAAAAAATATAATAACCCCATTCATTATTCTTTTTTAAAGAATTTTATTAAGTTTCAAGACAAGGATAAAAACTACAAAAAAAAACTACAAAAAGAAAAAAGAACTAAAAAGGTGTGAAAACACAAGATAATTTTTTTTTTAAATTTCAGAAAGATGTGACTTCCGACTTTTAACAGCAAGGATATACAAAAATTTCCATAATCAATCTCTTACTCTGTATTAAACCAACTTTAGCATATTATAAAAATCACTAAGTACAGTTACTTCCCCCTTATATTAAAATAAAGAAAAAAATTGATATAGACCTCCTAAACAACTTTTTCCCCAATAATTATATAGTTAAAACACTTATTTAATTATTCCCTTCCTACTACTATTCTATACATTTCTGTCTACTATAATAAGAATCAATCTAAAAAGCACATAAATTGTCTGCCATTATACTTAATAGTACAACAGTTTTAATAATCTTAATCTTAATAAACCCAAAAAACAAAAACAATTCAAAACAGTAGCCTTAAATCAAATCCTTAAAACCATCCAAATACCGTAAACATTTTTATACCCTAATAATCTTAATCCAAATCCTTAAAAGCAAATAACATCAGTCAAACCTTTAAAGCAATCCAGATACATTCTTTAACCCTTATCCTACTTCAAAATAAACCAGAGCATTTACATATCCCCACAATGTGCACAGAGCTTTTCTCTTGAAAAAATCAAATGGCCCAACTGCTCTCAAAAATTCCAGCTTCTCTTCAAAAAACCTCCCATACATAATTACCCCTTTTTTTCATGGCATTCCACCAGAAAGTCAATTTCACTTTGCTTGCAGATCTCTCCCTCCCTTAAATTTCTCCAACTCCACTATCCGATATTCATCCAGCATCTCAATAGAAATCCCAATCTCACTCTTAGAACAAACATTTCTATCACTGTTGAATTCCTCAATTTCATCCACCACATCCCCAACCTGATGGCACATTTTAGACCTCATGTTTTATTTATTTATTTATCATATTTATATCCCACCCATCTCAGTCTCATTGTTTTCCACAATGTCCTGAATATCTTGCATAAAAGCTTGGTAGAAGTCAGAAGAAATCTGATTAAAATCTTCCATGTCTCATGCCCCCTAGGAGCTTAAACAGCTAAAGTTGAAGATTGAAGATATGCAAAACGGCCAGAATGTATTTACACAAGCAAGAGTGAGATAGGCAGACAGTTCCCATGGGAAAATAGAAACAGAAAGCTGAAGGTTCAAATCAGCCGATTCAATTTGTAGGAAAATGCTAATATCCTCAAATTTAGTACAAAAATAATAACAGGAAGACAATTGTTTACTCTCAATCCTCCTTTATATTTGGAAGGAAAACCAAGTCCAAAACTTAAAAAAGAATTTTTTAAAAAAGTAATCCCAAAAATAACGATAAGCACCAAGAGAGCCAGCTTCTCCTCGCTGTAGAAAGCCTCTCTTAGGTTATGGATACTTAAACTTTAAAAAAAACATAAATTTAGTGATTTAGAAATCGGGTGGCCAGTCTTAATGTCCCTTTAAGGCTACAGCGTGGCTTGGAAAATGATGACAGCCCCGCTGTTGAAATATATTATTTGAAAGGGTAAAGTCACATGGCAGAGGCCCTGCAAGGTATAAAAGGCTCCAACGGTTTTTTGGACTGAACAGATACAAACTGATACAACAGTCCAGGTCTGAGAATCAGGTGATCTAAGATAGAAAGAATATAAAAAGGAGGTTTTTCTCTCCAAGCTAGGCTTTTCAGTTTTTTCCAGTGTTCCAATTTGGTACTGCTTTTTTCAGCATTATCTAGCCTGCCTTGGTCAGCCTTCCAAGCCAGCCAGCCTCTGTAAGCTCAACTCTCTATTGCTAGTATTCTCTAGCCTTCTCTCAGACATGCTTTTATATTTATATCTAATTTATTTAGAATGATGTATTGTATTTTATATGTTTTTAATTAATCAATTTTGTTGTAAACCGCCCAGAGTCCCCTTGTGGGGGAAGATGGGCGGTGATATAAATTGAACAATAAATAAATAAATAAAATGCTTGTGTTTTGCTGTCTGGTTAGCACTATGTGTGTGAATGCTATTTTGTAAATCTATGAGAACAACCTCTTCCAGGGCTCTGGAAGAAGAAAGATGTTTATATTCTCTGTTTTGAATAAAAGCAACAACTTTGAACTTTCCTAAATGTCTGGCATCATCACTGGCCTAAATCGCTTCTAAACTCTGCACATGCTTAAGAACTACACAAAACCAACACCCGCCTCCCAGCTAGCTGTTACCAATCGAACGCGAAACGCTGTTTGCGATCTTCTGGCTGCAAGCAGCTGTCCAGAGGACAGATGGGGTGATTCCAGGTGTTCTCCTTTATCCAGGAGAACCTGCCTGACCCCGAAAAAATTTGCCGCGTTGTCAGCTCCGCCCACTAAACCCGCGGACACATCTGCTCAGTCCGCCATTCCCCACCGGAAGTCCCCCATTCATTATTCTTAAATGTCAGAGAATAAATTATAAGTGAAGTTACACTTACTGGTGGACCAGGAAAGCCATCCCCCTTGGCCCCTGGTGGTCCAGGAGGTCCAGTAACACCTGGAGCACCCTGAACACAAATCATAGGCATTAATATAAATTATCTCAATTAATACTGACATGTAATAGTTCCATAAGCAGTATATTGTGTCATAGCATAGAAAGCTGTGTCTCTGTATGGAGTACAAAGGAAGAAAGGTGGGACCTCTTCCTTATTGACCAGAATACTATTAGGAAAACCATGTAAGATCCTGATACAATCAGTGCATTCTTGAGTCTGACAGCCAGCAATCATATATGGCATTGAACTAGCAGTCTCCTAAATCATTTGGAAACCCAGAGAAATGTTAGAAGTGGTACAGTAAAGTATATCAGAAGTGTGCAACCCTATCACCTCCAGAGTCCTGTCAAATGCTGCTGCCAAATTATAATATTAATGGTACCAGGAGGGATAAAATCATTAAATATTTTTAAATTAATATAGTTGATATGATTCATTGAAAGTTAATGGGGTTGCTTCCTGAATTTAGATTACATTAGATCACATTTAGTTTTTGTCCTATTCCTGCCTACATTTTGAAGAGCCGTTACTAGTAAAAAAAAAAAAAAAGGTAAACATTGGAGAAGGTACTTTCCAAGAAAGACAGAGAAAGCCGACGTCATATTGGATGTATCTAAAGGATCCTTTTGGATTGCTGCCAATGTTTGATATATCAAGTAATTTCCTATTAATTATCTCAGTGAAGAAGGAAATTTAAGGGCAAAAACTCTGTATTCTGACTTCCAAATTCTTGTACTAGACAGAATTGCCAAACAGATGTTTTTACTTTGTGGACATCCCAAACAATATCCCACTTTTAAGGGCCAAGTATTTTGTCCAATTAACTTTCTCCTGAGATTAGAAGAACAATTTTTCGGCAAATTGTTCTAATTTCTCTAACACAAAGTCAGAATACCTCATTGAATGTAGACTGTGCCATTTCAAGTGTGCAAGTGTGTGATCAAAGGTTTCAATGCTCCATTTTTCTACATCTCTGCATATAAAACTACAAAAAACTGTTTTGCTCTTGTGTACTCATGCAATAGTACGCCATGTCTTACTGTATTGCAATTTTTATAGGGACTTACAAGGTACCTTAATCATGTTTCTTCTAAAAGCTTACCAAGTAGAAGAGAATATAGATCTTATTTCTCCTGGCACAGTGTGGCACCGATATTACATATGCAGTAGCTGGATTTTGCTTAGCAGCTATGAGACTATATTCTCAGGCTCTATCTGGCATAGGAGAGTACCCATCAAATACACTGAAACTGCTAACAAGACTGCTACTGCAGGTCTAAGATGATAATAAACTACATCCACATTTGGATTCACAGAAGGAATCCAAACGTTTTCCTCCATGTTGCAGTCGTTCAATTTGAGTCCCTTATCTGAAAATTGGTACAATATTTACATAGGTGCCAATGGAAGATTATTATAGATAATCAGTTTTTAACATTCAAGGACACAAGTGATTCTAAAATGAGATTCAGGGACCACATGTAAATTTGGAACCAAAGGTTGCCTACCCTTACTATTAATACTAAATTAAAATTTTCATATTGGCATGAGGTCATATTCAATTCACTTCATTTTTAAATGACAAATAGTAAATAATATTTATTGATTGATTTATTACCTTAGGTCCCAAAATTGTATGTCCAGGGCTTCCATCACTTCCAGGTGGGCCTGGGTATCCTTGTTCACCCTAAACATACAAAAAGGAATAAATTAAAACAATCACACTATGTTTGATTTTTAGGAAAATGACACCTTCAGGTATTGATCTGAACTGTTTGGATGAGCAGTTGTGTCTCAAACTATGACTGGGGAAGGTCCTTCCAACAATTATGCTAATTCCAAAATTACAAAAAAAAAAAAAAAGAATTTATTTATATGATTTTCTGTTAGAAGAGGGATTGAAAATAAAATTCTCAGTCTTGTAAAATTAATATCCATTTTGTCTACAATTAATTAGGAAGAGTTATAACTCATAGCATGCAAAATGGCACATATTTTGCACACAAAATGTCCTGACGTATCCTGGGAAAGATTTCTTAGTAAAGATGCTAACAGCAAGTATAAGCAATGCTAAGCTGAATGGACCGATGGTTTGATCAACTGGAGACTTGGTATAAGGGCAGGGTACACCATATAAATGCAAAGGAAACATTCCAAAACAGCTTAGCTACAACTGATTAAAAGGTTCAATGGTATTTCCAGTGGACTCAACCGAACCAAAGGGACTATCATTCTATAGTTGGTTGATTGGCTCAGCAATGCAAAAATGCTTCTGTCAAATCTAACAACTGTTTGGTGAACTGTCACTGTCAAGAATGTGATTATAACTGCCTGTACCTTTTATATTGCATTTCTCTTGTATCCTTCTTTTATTATCTCTCCCTTTCTTGCATTGTACATATACTGCTATCCCAGAACAATGCTCCATGCATTTGATGAAGTGGACTATAATCTCTTAAAACATATGCCATTAATATAATATAATAATAATAATAATAATATAAATCCAATAAATAAATAAATAAATTACAAAGTTATTTTTTTTAAATGCCACAAAACTCTTGTTTTTGCTGCTAATGGCTATTCCTTTGGAAATTCCTGCATTCAGATGTAGCGGTATGTGGGAATGACCTTGGGAGACAGGAGGAAGAGCTGTAGACTGGACAACCCACATGTAAAAGGTGTCTCAGCCCACAGCAGGAGGGAGGGCATGGGAAACGTTTCAGAAGGGACCCTCCCTAGTTTTCTGGAGAGTGAAAGGAAAGGAGGGGAGAAATACGTTCAGTCTTGCAAGATTCTGTTAATGTAACCTTACAATAAAGATAGAGCTACTACTCCTGGTTGTGCCTCTAGTCTGGACTACCTTGCAGGGCTAACATTGGATAAATATTCTTCCTGTGAACACCCAATAGGTTATTTACCTTGGGGCCAGGTAGCCCACGTATTGAAGGACCGGGAGAACCAATGTCACCTTTGATTCCAGGCTCACCCTAAAAGAAAACAATTAGTTTATTTATTTATTTATTTTATTTATATGACATATAGTTTATGTACTTGGATATCAACACATTTGTTATTTGTATTTTAAGCACCCAGTGGAAAGAAATCTCTCTCTTTCAGCTCTCTACAGACTCTTAAGAAGAGTATAAAATATTTTGTCTAAGTGCAAAATTAAGTCAGCTGATACCATCTATGGCCTTAAGCCATTTAAAATAGATGCTTTAAAATCAGTAGAACCATGCAGCACTTCAGATTCAAAGGCAAACACTGCTTCTGGGGATATGGCAATGCTCATATAACACCTGTCTACAGCTCCTTAAAACAGCTGCATTTTTTCCTAGGAAAAGCATGACCTAGGAAAAGGCAGGAGCTGCAGAGTATGCATACTCTGAAATACCTTTTTGCCTTTGAATCCAAATCACTGCACAGC
The DNA here is from genome assembly GCA_023362775.1 of Charina bottae. Taxonomy (NCBI): domain Eukaryota; kingdom Metazoa; phylum Chordata; class Lepidosauria; order Squamata; family Charinaidae; genus Charina; species Charina bottae. The sequence goes on along the minus strand of JALMGJ010000007.1, from coordinate 40,225,765 downwards.
CCTAAAGTCAGTGGAACTGAAATTATTATAATTGTCTGGATTCATGTTACTGGCTCTTTTATTATCAGTATCGCTGAATCACAATATTAGGCAGGATGTTAAAAAATCATCTCAAAATTCTAGATTAAGACATTTAGATTGCAATTATTCCCCTTTTCCTTTAGAGTTATTTGAAAACAGCTAATATTTTACTGGCATATTATAATTCCATATTTTCCTTCTTGCTAATTCCTAATTTAACAAACTCAATTGTAGGACTTATCTTAGTGGCATCATATCCATAAGACTTGGGTCTTTGCTCTTACTTTGAGGCTTGTGTCATTTTGAAATCCTTGAACTAGTATCCAGTTTGTTCTAATCAGCTACATTGATAGTTGTGGGATTTACATGACTTTCATGATTTGCAAATCATATACATTTTACCAGCCTTTTCCAGCAAGATGTTCTTCAGATATGTTGGACTATAACTGACATTCCTCAATAAACATGATACTTGGGATCATTGGAGCTGTTGTCTAACAAAACTGCATTATATGAACTTGTTGGATAAATGCTGGCTAATAGGGAGGAAGCTAGAGAAGAGTAAACAGACATAGAGTGCAGCTTTTCAAAGGTATAAAATCTTTACTACAGATAAAAGCAAAGTTGTATATACACAGTTACAGCGTTGCAAAAGTAAAAAACAGCTTACAAGCAGATACATAATCTTCCATGTTGCTTCCACTGATAGACGTGAAGGAGCACAAACCTTGAAGAACACTCACAGCAAGGTATAGCTACACACTTCTCAGTCCTCAGGAGCAGAACACATGAAGATGGCTACTAGACGAGCAGATGTCAAGAATCAAAGGAACCATTGTTCACAGCTAAGATATACACTTACCAATTTTCTGATTGGCTGAAACTTAGGTGTGAAAACACCAAGCACAAAGCATAGAACATAGCACATAGTATAAACTGCCATAGGGTGGCAGTGTTGCATCTAAGCAAGCATGTGATCTCCCCCCTTTTCTCTCTCTGCTCTCACAGAGCAGGCTTCCCACGAAAAGGTTCAGGGCTAGACATAATAATGAATCACGTGACATCTTCACTAGCCACCTGGCTCCATATCTATGAAAGATATGAAGAAAGCCATTCAAAGCTATGAGAAAGCTTTGTTTTATGCAGAAAGCGATTTGCCATTTCACATGAGAAATCTGACAGAACTGCCAGACTGGCCTTTTGTGAACTGTAGTTGATAATCTGCATGCAGGTGTAGCTCCGGGTAGAGAATGCCACTGTACAGAAACAATTCAGAAATGTACCAAACGCACCTTTGGTCCTGGAGGGCCTGCAACACCTCTTGGGCCATCTAATCCTTGAGCACCTTTCTGACCTTCTTCACCCTGATTAAAAAAAGAAAAGCAATATTAGCATACAAGGTTTCCAACTAAACTATCTGGTGGCAATCTGAATTGATTAACTACAACTTCTACCTAGGAATATTTTTTAGAACAGATCCATGCTATGGGGGGGAAAAAGCAGTGAGTGTGTATTGGAGGCTTTATAAGCCTAAATTCCAGGCATTTTTATCTTCAAATATTAAAAGGTCCCAACTTTCTTGGCAAGCTATTTTGCTGGTTTCTTGAATCTGTTCCAAGGTATTTCTCCTTTGCCCTGCAACTGAAGCCTGCATAGGATCTAATAAAGCCTAATGCATTTAAATCTGTTCTCTCTCCCTATATTCCAACATATAAAGCACGAAATACAGTAAAATCTCCTTTAGGTTCAGCTTGACCCTTGGTGATTTTATGGGCATGTCCATGTAGTTTTCCTAATAGCAATATGAAAGTGGTTTGCCACTGCCTTCTTCCAATTCATTTTTAAGCTTCAGGCTTAGCAAGTTTACCGCCACCCCTTTGCTTAATAGTCTGCCTGATATAAAATCACTGGAGAACTCACGTCGTGACATATGTAATCTGACAGATATTTGGGGGATTTTTCTCATGCAAAACATGGCTTTCTTGGCTTGGTTTGGTTTGAACTTGTGACCTGTCATCATGACTTTGGGCAGCTAGAGATTTGCATAGAATAATCCTGTCCCTCAGATGATACTCTGCATTATCATTACTCTTGAAAAAGGCTTCCTAAGAAAGCCAATGCAAAGGGTTTTTTTCTCTCCAAGCCTAACTGTTGTGGAAAAGCAGGTCCAGCAGGCCACATCTGAGCTGCAGCTTGGAGATTCTTTTAAATGACTGTGTCTTTTCTCTGCCACACTTTGTGATCTCAGCCCACGTATGAACAACTAAAGATCATTGCAATTTCTTGTTCACAACTTTTCTATAAGTTATACTGAAAATATTTAAACTCAGAAGCATTTCTGAAGAAGCATCACCTTGGATGAAAAAACTACCAATTGTACAGCTTGATTCTTCAAGAAGTTTAACTTCTCTGCTCCCCATACTTCACAATTACAAAATACATACATTAAATCATACCTTTGGACCCATGTCCCCTTTCCCCGGCATTCCCTCTGGGCCTCTTGGACCAGGCGGTCCTTGTTCTCCCTATCATAAACAAGATTAAGGCATTAATTCCACTCAACACTATAAATATATACTGCACTGTACCAAAAACAAACAAAACAGTATTTCCATCACATCTGGAACAACAAACTAAAACATGAAAAGTTCAGTAGCTTTAAGATAATAATCAGATAAAAATATAAAAAGTCCAAGTCCGGATTATGGTAGTGAAGTGTCGATAGCATTCACCCGATTTAAAAAAAAAAGAATATGTGAATGGATGTGTGAGGTTTAAGTGATCTAAATATAATAGTAAAAGTTTCTTCTTAGTATAAATTTGGAACAGCATGGAGAATAGTGTGTTCCTTACTGCCTGAGGCCCAAATTATATTTAAAAAGCAGCTGATTGGCATCTTTTACATTGGATCCACCCCATTCATGTACAAAGGGTAGGATGATGCCCATGTGCTTCAAGGAGTCAAAAGGACATGCAAGCAAGGAGTAAGAGTGCTAAATCCTTTTCACTCCAGCCACTCTTTCACAGGTGGTTTTTCTCCAAGCCAGGCTCATTTCCAGTATCAGTGTTGCACTGGGAAAAGTAATCTACTGTGATGGACTGTGGATATAAGCAATAAACAAAGGAAGACTTCCTCTCTCCCACATGCACAACCTTTTGGCTTTTCCCATTATCTTCCATCCTTGGCTTCATCGTCTGATAGTCAAACCCACGGTCCCTCTATGGTTGCATATAATTGGCCTCCTATCCCCGCACAATTGTGACAGAACAAGGGAATGGGAAGAAGCCCTCACAGGATGCTATGACTGGTCCACAGGATCACTTCCATAATCTCATTACTATAAATACACATATAATATGGTAGGATGGATAAAAAATGCAACTAAAACTTGATCTCTCTGAAGCGGCATGAATCTTGAGGCAAAATTGGTGGGGAATAATATAGTGTTCACTGAAACTTTTTGTTTTAGGAAAGTATCTGTGGGATCTTTCAAACAGACTTCATCAATGGAGCAAGGTGGAAATGCACCCCCTCCCCATTTCCATAGCACTAGTCCTATGCATGCACAGTCATGGTAGATTCCCAACTTCTTCCTGCTTCAAACACATATGAAGGTGATGGGGGCATAGGAACAAGAAGGGGTGCCTTGTCTCACTCAATTGATGGATCTACAGTCCTGTCTGGGAGAGCCATATATATGAAACAAACAAACCAATTACCTTTTTCCCTGATATCCCTATTATTCCTGGTTTCCCACTTTCTCCTGGAAATCCTGGTCTTCCTGGGTCTCCCTTTGAAAGAAAGTGGGGGTTTTTTAATGTAAAAGAAAAGAAGTTCAACCTATTTGCATTATTTGGGGACGGATGCTTGATTACTTTGCAACCTAATTCTTCAAATGTGTTAAATTCAGTTAAGAACCCTTGCTTTTATCTTAAAAGAAACTGAGTACCTTAACTTACTCTGAGATTGTCAGCCTTCAGTGTTGCAAGAATGCCCTCTGAACCATAACTATGGTGCGTTTTGCCAGAAATACTGACAAATATTTGTGTGCCATCATTAACTGATGTAACAGATATTTCTACTACATTCAAAGAAGCAACTCTTTGGGTTATGCAGTTGCCAGAATCACAACTCAAAAGGAAGTTTCAAGCCTTCATTCCCTCAAGCAAAAATTAAATGAATTCTAGGTCTATGGGTACAAAACAGACTCACTTTAGGTCCAGGTTGCCCGCTTCCTGGTGCTCCTATATCTCCTTTTTGTCCAGATGGACCCACGTCTCCCTTGCAAAAATAATATATATATATATATTAATGAACAAATATTTCCTCCTAATTTATGATTATATAGTAATCTATTTATGGACATATTTATTACTTTATCGCTTGCACATTCTTTTCCATGTAAAGAATAGAGCCCTTCACTTCTGCATATGTAGTTGCCTTCTCAAGTTTAATCTGACTCAGCTCTCAACACCACTCAGCCATTCAATTACCTAGACATGGAAAAGCATCTTCTTGTTCAGATAGAGGCTCATCACACATCTAATGCAGGACAACTGTAGAAAAGCAATTGGTGGATTTCCTGCCAGCAGGAAAACAACTACTAGCTGCTGTCCCTAAGGGAGGAGGCGAGTTTTGACAGATGATTAGACCTGGTCACAAGTTGATCCACATGCCTAAATTCACATGGACACTCCCCAATTCATACAGATCATCATCTGATATTCATATTTTTACCAAACTATTGTTTGAATGTTTTAAACTATCTTTATTGATGTTATATGGGCTTCCCTACCATTTTTTCATACTTCCGTGCTTTTCTTGATGTTGTTAATTGCCAATTATATTATAGAAAATTGCTGGGATATAAATGTTTTAAATTGGTAAGTTAGCACAGCAGTAATCCCCTGATACGTCTTTACCTATGTTGTATTAGAATTAAATACATACTACAAACAATCTTTTATGCTTTATACATACAACGAATAACACATAAAACTCTTCCTAGATGCAAATTATGTGTACTGTATTTACTGAACTTTGACCACTAGCCTGAAATTATTTGCTGCATAATATATTCATTTATTTCATGGGTCCACCCTGGACTTTTGAAATGAGTCCTTAAAACCTGGCAATATCCCAGGCCCTTGGTTAGAATGGGCGGTAGAACCCTTGTGGGATGTTTTGGTCTTGTAACTGATTGTTGATTTTCTCTCAACTCACTTTTGATGATATACTGTATTCTGTGTTCTTATTGATGTATCTTGTAAGCCTGCCAGAGTCATAACAGATTGGGGCAGCCTATACATTTAATAAATATATACATACCTTTGGCCCAGGCAGTCCTATTCCTCGTGACCCTTTCACACCAGGCACACCCTTTAGCCCTTGAAAACCCTAAAAATATAATTTTTTCATTTGTTAAAATTGCCTTCCTCAGATATCAATTTTATTGACAGAATGGACAGTCATCATATGATAAAGAAGGAAAATTGGGTCGCAAATACATGGTAACTTGTACATTCAAATGCAAGCTTAAACATTCCTTTATTGTTAAAGATTTTTAAGTGTGTATCATTTATTTTGTCTGTTTTCTACTGTAAGCTTAGCAAAGAATAGACAGATTTTTTTTAAAAAGTATGAATTTCAGAATATCCATCCATAAATTGTTTATGTAGTTATAGTAGCATTAGACTTTTGAGGAAAAAATATTGATGTGCTGGAACGAAACAGTTTGAAGAATATCAGTCCTAGACTATAAGACAACAACTGCATTGGCAATGTGTGGGACTAACCCAGACGTGCCCACTCTGGCTGGTAGAAAGTCTGAAGGCCTCAGCATCATTCATGTTATATCTGAGGTTACGTGCTACCTTGAGATACCAAGAATTGAACCTAGGAATTGCTGTATGTAAACCATGCACTCCACCACTGATTTTCAATGAACTAAAATTCCTTGTTGGCTTGGAATTCTGGGAGTTGCATTCCAAAACAACCGAAGGGTACCAGGTAGAGACAGCTGTTTAAAGTAATCCAGATTCAGAGTTACCAATGGATGAAAGCCTCCCCTAGTTTTTAAATCAACATTAATCCAATGTTAGTGTGTTCAACTCGATTTTACACTTCATTTACATCTATTTACAAAAACAAATTTTATTTTCCTGCATGAGGAGCAAACTCTGAACTCTTTGTTTAGATTTGCAGATATTAAACTCAGACATACATTAAGTTTCAAAAAATACAGTTGTCTGCAATTGAATAAAAACAAATAAACTAGACTGGTACTGTTCAACTATAGATCTGAGAGGACTAGAAAAATTCATTACGTTCCTCTAAACCTCCAAAATCAATTTGTTTACTTTTGATGATGGCTGTGGCTGTTTTCAATGCTTGCTGTGAAATGCCATTCAGAAGTATGAATTGTTGCAAAGAGATATCACATTGTTTTCATTATTAAGACAGCAGGGTTCTAGCTCAGTGATGAAGTACCAATTCTGCATGCAGACACTCCCTGGTTCAATCCCAGACTTCTTTTGGGAGGCTTGGGGAACTCCCGTCTGAAACTCTGGAGAAGCCCTGGCTATTTACCTCACCAACACTAAGCCAGATGGACCAAGAGTCTGACTTGGTATAAGGCAGCTTCTGCACTGAATGGTTTGGCTTTAGCACAGTAAGGCATTTAGCCTGCCTATCTTTCGGGAAACAGGGCAAAAATAAGTGACTGCCACCCTGCTGGGCAATCCTAAATCGCATAGGGTTCATAAAACTCTGTGACTTAAATTCACACCCTCGATTATGAATGAGCCTGCAGATCTGCAAATAGTCAAAGTGATCCTTCAGTGAATTTAGCCAAATTTGGAAGCTCAATGAGACTAAACAGTTTCAGAGACCTCAGCGATCATACATCGTAGTTGCCTTCCACAACCAATTTATACATATTTGGGGGAGGGGTGGGGGGAGGGGACCAAATGAGATGTTACCTGACTTCCTTGGATGCCAGTTCCAGGTGGTCCCATCGGGCCCTGCAGTCCTTCCATCCCTCGTTCACCCTACATGGAAAATGCTCCCATAAATTATTGCTTTAATTTAAGTGTCATCATCATGATTCTAAGTTCAAACTGGAAAGCCTTATCTGCATCCTGATTGCATAGTAGTTTACAAAGTATTCAAAAGGAACATAACAGGGGGAGAGGGAATAGTGAGACAGAGAACAATTGGGAAAACAATGAGACCATGTCACAAGGCAATGATATAGCAAATATCTCATGTTCATTAATGCTGCAGCATCCACGGGAGGGGGTAAAAAAACTCCCGATGACAGTTGTGGCAGCATGATCAAAAACCCTGCCCCTTTGTTATGTGCATGCAACATTGTATGTTGCACATACAAAAGTGACAGAGTGTCAGTCACACTGCTGAGACCAACATCTTGGCCTTCTTGACACCCCTGCAGATGCCTCTGCATTAGTAACTTCATCTCTAAACCACCTTGCAGCTTAATAAGCTGTTCTCTGAATCTTCACTCTATTCTTTGTTCTGAATTTATTTTTATCCTTCATTCTTTTGGGGCATTTTTCAGGTGGCAGCTTCAATGTTGATAGTTGAGCAAAATGGCATTCTGTTTATATAGTCTGTTTTATATGGTACCTTATCTCCTTTGATGGATAGGCCTGGGGCTCCAACCGGTCCAGCTGGTCCTTCAGAACCTTTGTCTCCCTGGAAAGATTTGTTAAGATTTTCGGAGTTAACTTAGGACTGTGCCTAACGTTTACCACAGAAGCACATTTTATTAGAATTACTTACCAACAGCCAGGCAGGCAAGGACCAGTTCTTTAATATAAAGTTTATGTCTTAAACCATCAATGAAGATTCAAGGCACAACATAATAATGTAGCATTATTATCAACCACTCTGTGTGCATCCATTCAATTGCTTTTGCAAAAAGACAGTAAAAGATTAACCCATTTCCCATAATTCTGCCATCTCTCAGACCTGCTCATGTTCAAGTTCAAGTTCGAGTTCAAGTTCAATTAATTACGGTCACTGACCAGTACAACCTGCTCATGTTATATATTTACTTACATGTTGATTAAATTACTCCATTCTGCTTCTAATAAAAGCAAGCAGAGAATGAGGGATAAAGGTGCCTCACATTTGCATTCTAATTGGCAAAAAAACATTTTAAAAGCCCATAGGGCTCTGTCAAGCCACACACAGGGTAGTAGAAAGAAAGAAAAAGATATTGTGAATCTTTCATTGGTCTAATTTATATACGAGAGTCCTTTCTGGCACTATACAGGGCAATCAGTGAAGCCCAATTCACCCACCCAATTAATCAATCACTAGCACGAAATTCTGCCCCTGCTTCTTTTTCTGTATCAGCAACCAGTTCTGAAAAAATGAAACTACTAAAATTTTCTTCTACACGTTCCACTCTCCCCACGCTTGGAAAACAGGGGCTTCAATCATACAATTTCAGCCACCATATTTACTTTTTTGACATCCCCTCATCCCCCCTGCAGATGCCCATTGGAAAAATATCATCATTGGCACTGGCAGAGGTTGGAAAACACCACTTCTGACATGGAGCAAGAAAAGTTGATGGGAGGTTGTCTTCGCGGCAGGCTAGAGCTGGGTTGAAGACGGGCATTTATATCCTCCAGAATTGGTAATTAGGCCATCCTCATACCCAGGTAAGTAGGAGATGCAGGTTATATCTTAATCTTATAACAGCTGTATGGGAGTTATTCTAAAATTGTCTATCCTAATAACTACGGAAATTTGAAAATACAAGGTTGAAAAGTTAAGGTTAGAGAATAGGCAGTAAAATGAGTTGGTTTCAGTCTAAATTTTGCTAAATATTAGCATTTTTTTCATTAGAGTTTCCTGAATTAAAGATTTGTAAATTGTAAATTGGACAGGAAAATACAGTAGAAAAACAAATGAGCAATCTCAATCCACAGGAGGTTGTGAATCTTCCGGTACATATTGGTTAGCAAAGGATATATGTGGGAACAGGAAATAAATATTGCTTTAATTCCCACAATTAAATCATTGTCTTTATATTTTTAAACTTGTTTGTTACTTAGTGGCTTCACATGTTTTACTTCCAAAAGCTGGTAATGGTCCACAAAAATACAAATGTCCATAGAGATTCATTATAACATTCCTTGGGTCCCATCATTCACATTCAAGCTCGGGTGAAAGAAAATGTCTGGGAAAACATAAGAACAGCTAAGGCTGTTCAGGACAGAAGTGTCTGCTGGTCTCACTGGATAAGACTTTAAATGGTTACTAGTCATAGTGCTATGCAGAAAACATCTGCACTTTTTCCTACCAGTTGTCATTCAATATGATGTGAATGAATTTGCTGTCATATTTTCTTCCTAAGGAGAAGTTCAGTGATATCTGCATGGATAGAATGTAGTGGGGGATTCTGACTGATTTATTTACCATATCCTGTATTTCATTGTAAAAGCTCCAGTGGCCTGCAGTCTCCCTGGCTTCAATTAAATTATAAAGGAAAACCATATGGGGAAACCATTCCCACTGAACATTTCCAGGATAGAAAGCTTAGGCCTCCAGGGAGGTTTTAGAACAATGGAAAGATACACAACAGAAAACAACAACACCAGTAGCGGTGCCAGGTACATCTGCAATGTGTGGGCCAAGGGAGCCAAAATGGTGGGTTTAATGCAGATGGAAGACCTGTACATGTGTGCAATACTGACACCTGCACAAAAGGGCAGGGCTTCAATCCACAGTTATGCTCATCATTTTGGCCCACTTGGCCCCTGCTACAGATACTTCTGAGTGGTACCCTCTCTTGCCCTTCCCCACAATAAAATAGGCACAAAATACCCCAAGAGAAACCTTCAAGCACTCTGACAATAAAGTAAAAAAAAATAATAAAAGCCTTTTTTTACAGTTGATGAAAACTTCTGAGAAATTGCAAAGTAGACATTGGAAAAATAATACTACAAATTACTTCCACAATGAGAAAGCGCATTCCTCTGAATTTCTGTGCTGAGAAACATGAGTGCAAAGGCACTATTGTCTGACTCTTTATAGGCATCAGGCTGGTCTTTGTGGGGGAACAAATGCTTGAGGGAGTACTTTGGCATAGCTCCTGAATTACTTTAATTCCCTTTTACAGCCATTCAGGTTGAGTTGGTAGTCATCACTATGGTTTATGGAAAAGAATCATTTAAGTATGCACTGCTTGGAGAGCTTCTCTTTATCTGTTTAAGTCTCCTATCACTTACTTCAACAGATGAACTGGGTTCTAGGAATATGCATGAAGCAGAAAAACTTATCCCTATTTACTTGTTCTACAGCATACATCATTTTAGACACCTCTAGCAAGACCTGTGCATTTACTCAACTTTTTTTTCTATTTACTAAATACTGAAAATGTGATAAAACTTCCATCAGACCGAGGAATCGTTGCATCCCATGCCTTCTAGAAAAGGAAAAAGAAGGAAATGTGTTTTTTTGCACTTCGGGGACAAAGAAATACTGAAATGTTTTAAACCAAGCTGAAAAACCCAACGGCAAGAAGACATTGTCTATGCTCAAATGCCTAGAAAGAAATAATTAAAAATTGACAGAGAAATAATCACTATAGTGAGTTGGAAGTCTATTTGTTTTAGTTAGAATACTTACCTTCCGTCCTGGGAGTCCTTCGCCAGGTGGACCTCTTTCACCCTGCATGCCCTCAGGACCACGTGGCCCCTGAATTTGGAAGAAAAGTTCTTGTGAATGGATGGTACAGCTGTAATGATACTCTCTATACTATACTCTATTCCCTGTAGTAACCTATGGCTGCGAGAGCTGGACCATAAGGAAGGCTGAGCAAAGGAAGATAGATGCTTTTGAACTGTGGTGTTGGAGGAAAATTCTGAGAGTGCCTTGGACTGCAAGAAGATCAAACCAGTCCATACTCCAGGAAATAAAGCCAGACTGCTCACTTGAGGGAATGATATTAAAGGTAAAACTGAAGTACTTTGGCCACATAATGAGAAGACAGGATACCCTGGAGAAGAAGCTGATGCTGGGGAAAGTGGAAGGCAAAAGGAAGAGGGGCCGACCAAGGGCAAGATGGATGGATGATATTCTGGAGGTGACGGACTCGACCGTGGGGGAGCTGGGGATGGTGACGGCCGACAGGAAGCTCTGGCGTGGGCTGGTCCATGAAGTCACGAAGAGTCGGAAGCGACTGAACGAATAAACAACAACAATACTATACTCTCTCTATAGACAGCCTTCATCAGTGTTGTGGAATGTTCCCATGTGCACAGTGTTTTCCTGACACTGAAGAGCCTGGGTCCCCACTGGAGAGGTTGATTTTTACTTAATTTAGATGCCTTTAATTAAAAAGCTAGTATGCTGCAAAGAGTGCATTGCCATCTCAAAGCTTGCTTTGAAGATACAAACCATTAAAATGCAATTACAATTAAAGGAAAAGAATTTACAATTCTACTTACTGTTAAGCCTGGCTCGCCAATCCCAATTGGTCCTGGAAGCCCAATTCTTCCTTCCTGACCTCTATCACCCTTGTAAAATAATTTTTAAAAAGACACTTGTTATTGCTCCAAATAGATTTTCCAAGACCATTATTCTACTAGTGATTTATAGCATCATCCATCCATTGCTGGGGCAATATAAGGCCCGTGATCATCACTGTTCTACAGTATTAGATCAATCATGGTTGGATGACTGCAGAAGATGTGGAGACTAATTGGGAAAGAGTCCAAGACAAGACCAGAATGGAAGGAATAGTGTCACACTTTTAATTTACTTCTTCAAAGAAAACTGTATCATAACTAAAATTAGCATAATTAACGGGTACAGTTAATATGAAATATATTGTAAGCTACAGGTACATGCTATGCGTTGCTGTATCGGAATATGTGTCAGCGAATTAAGTATAATTTCCTTCTGAATAAAACATGCATAGTATCAAGTTGATCATGTTCACCATAAAAACAGGTTTATCATATTTGAATTTGTTATGCCTCGATTGATCACAACCTTTCCTTTAGCTACTTAAGCTAAACTTTGACCCATCCAGCATAAACCCATAACACTTCACTTTTCACCTTTCTATGTCAGTATTTACACATCCCCAAAACCTTTATTATCTCCAGTGTTCCACACAATCCAATGTTAGAGTGGTGAGTATAAAATAGCACAAATTACCTCAGTGTGTTGTGCATTTTCTATCAAAGAACCCCAAATCCTACCAACTGCAGACACAGAAGCTTTAGCATGTTGTTTTACTATAGGAAGTAATGAAGCAAATTGGACTTCACTATATGATAAGGTCTTGTTGAAATTCTGAGGATGCAAAACTTCTTAGAGAAGGAACTCCTGACTTTCATCAATGTATAAATGTTAGAAATCCCCCACCGCTGAAAGCCTATATTACTTCCTTATCTGGGCCATCATGGCTGCCATACAAGATAGTCTGTTGCTTACATCCTCCAGTCAGGGTTGCTCCTCTTCGTAGGAACCATGAGAAGGCTATCACAGACATCAAATTTTGAGTGTCATGAGAGGTTAGTAAATTGGATAAGGAACAAGTTGCTACTTCTATATTTTAACTGGCAGACAGTGAGACAACAAGAGAGGTGCTTGCAAGATTTCATTGGCATATCCTGACATAATTTTGCTGGCTTTACACATTAGACATGTTAACTTGTGGGAAAGGCATCATTTATTGATTTTTTTAATGCTTTGCCTTTGCCAAAAAAATGTCACACTGGCTACTGGCTTTTTTCTTCCTCCTCAATTGCACATGAAGAGGCACATCCTAGCTCATTGTTCAGGTCAAAGAGATATTTCAGTCCTTTTCTCTTATTTTGAAGAAATGGCAAGGGTAACCTCCTTTTGATGGCCAGGGCCACATTTAGCTTTTGGTGGGAGGATCAAGAACCACAGTGGTGAGGTGAGGATATTAAATGGCAAGATTAGAAATTCTGGGTTTTTTTCTTTCTTTTTTAAATGTGTTAGGCCTATTTTTGATGTGATAGTACAATTTTCCTGCCTCCAAAAGGTGAGAAAGCAAATCACTGTATGGTTAAAAAGTAGAAATGTAAATCACTGAATGGCTAAAAAGGGCTCCATTTGCCCATCCATACAAGGCAATAGTATACAAACTCCATGGCTGCCTTATCTGCAGTCTATGGAGCTAAATATGACTGCATGATTGGAGTAGACTCGGTGGGTATTACCTTAGGGCCTGGATATCCGATTCCGGGGATTCCTGCAGGACCATAAGGACCAGCTGGTCCTGGCTCTCCCTTAAAATGAATAAAAATGAACTAATTAATCCTTTGAATAATGGGAAAATAAATGGTAAGAAATTACTTTGGGATTCAGTATATCCAGATTCCCAACAGTGCTAACTTGATCCTTTATTAATTTCACTGATTTAAACTTCAGGCAAAGTAGAATATAAAAAACAAACACTTCTTTTGCAAATAAGGGTTTTACTCTGTAAACTGTTACATTAGTTCCTCAGTTCCTACCTTTAAATGGATAATTTCAGCATTTGTTTTGAATGTTTGCTCTGCTAGAGGAAAAAATTTATAAGGTGACACATCCTGAAAATTAGTTTCCAAGTGCTTCCAGATGAAATTTTCACTTGTACAATTGTTCTGGGGAGAATCAGACCAGATGATGTTTTGCATTTATTGACATCTGCCAACACTGCTTCTTCCATTTTTTTCTTGTCCAAGGAAAAAAATCCATTAAGGAAGGATAAAGAGAAATCCAATGCCGTTTTACTCGATGAACTATAGCAGAGCTTTCCAAACTGTGTGTCGGGACACGTTAGTGCGTCGGCTGCAGTGTCTGGGTGTGTCGCGGCTGCTGCTGCCTCCAAGCCCTGCCAGGATTCCGTGCAGGTCCTAGTGCCTGCCTTGTGCCTGGCTGCCTCCAAACCTGCCCTGCAAGGATTCCACACAGGTCCTAGTGCCTGCCTTGTGCCTTGCTGCCTCCAAACCTGCTGTGATTCCACACAGGTCCTAGCGCCTGCCTTGTGCCCTGCTGTAGGAGTGTGTCGCGAAATGATGCATGTCTAAAAGTGTGTCACCAACATGAAAAGTTTGGAAAGCTCTGAACTATAGAGACAGAAGCACCACCTTGTACATGCTATTGATTACAATTCCCATAACAAATCACCCTTGTATATTCATCTGCAAATACCTGATTCTTTTGATTTTTTAAAAAAAATTATGAAGCTTTGAAAACATTACTATTAACATTACTTTAAAATGTGTTTAAAACATTCATTATAAATATATATTATATATAAGTTAAATAATTACACAGGTATATTGCTATTATAGAAAATATGACATACTTCAAAGGAAAAAACCCTGTATCTATAATATAAAATCTATAATATAAAAAAATATTTAGTAAAAGAAAGAAAAAAAAACCTGTACTAAAACTACAATAAGGGAGAAAATTCCAGAAAAGAAAAACAAAGAAAACAAGAAAATGAAAAGAAAACAAGAAAATGAAAAGAAAAAAGCCATTAAAACACACACACACACAAAATAAACATATAGGTAAACAATATCCTATTCTATGTATTGTCGAAGGCTTTCATGGCCGGAGTTCGATGGCTGTTGTGGGTCTTCCGGGCTGTGTGGCCGTGTTCTGGAAGTTGTGGTTCCTAACGTTTCGCCAGCATCTGTGGCCAGCATCTTCAGAGGGCAGGAGCACAGATAGAAGACTGAGGAAGAACTGGAGAAATTTTTGGACCACCTAAACGGCATCCACCCCAATATACAATTCACTATGGAAAAATAAAATGATGGCAAACTTCCATTTTTAGATACGCTGGTCATACGCAAACCGGACCTCAAACTAGGACACAAAGTATACAGAAAACCCACCCATACAGACCGGTATCTACACAAAAGTTCCAATCACCACCCACGACAAAAGAGAGGCATGATCAAAACCTTGGTGGATCGTGCTAATCGAAACTGTGAAACCCAATTTCTCAACAATGAACTTAACCACCTGAATTGGGTCCTACAGGCAAATGGCTATTCCAAGAATGAAATAAAAAGAGCCATCAAACCAAGAAAACAACATCCAACTGAAGAAAAACAGCCCCACACAAACAAAGTATTCCTGCCCTACATCAAAGGAGTCACTGACCACATGGGAAAACTGATGGAAAAACACAACTTTCAAACAGTCTTCAGACCCACCAGAAAAATACAACAAATGCTAAAATCAGCTAAAGACAAAAGGGACCCCCGCACCGCTGCAGGAGTATACCGCATACCATGCAGCTGTGGACAAGTATACATCGGAACCACAAAACGAAGCATTCACACCAGGATAAAAGAACACGAAAGACACTGCAGACTACAGCAACCGGAAAAATCTTCAGTAGCTGAACATGCTCTCAAGCAAACAGGACACAAAATCCTATTTGAAAACACAGAAATACTGGACAACACCAAAAGCCACTACACCAGATTATACAGAGAAGCCATTGAAATTCACAAACACCAGCACAGTTACAATAAAAAAGAAGAAAGTTTAAAAATTAGCAAAACCTGGCTACCAGTCCTGAAAAACACAGCCTGCAAAAGGTCAACGAACTCAGTCCAACCACCAGGTCATGGGAATACTTCTCACAATGAACATGCTAATCACGCTCATCAGCCACTCGTTAACATTTCAACACAACAAAAAACCCCACCTAATCTCCTATAATTTAGCTCTATAAATAGAACATTGCCACTCTACCTGGGCACAGAGATTTTGCTTCTATCTGTGCTCCTGCCCTCTGAAGATGCTGGCCACAGATGCTGGCGAAACGTTAGGAACCACAACTTCCAGAACACGGCCACACAGCCCGGAAGACCCACAACAGCCATCAATATCCTATTCTACTTAATGTAATACAACAAAACAATGTAGAAGGGATGTAAAAAAGTAGTCTATTTCCATTCTAGATCTAGATTTTATCTGTATCCCCACCATTACATTTTTCACTTCCCATATAATAGAACTCTTGACTTCTAACCCTCTCCCCACAATAAACAACAAATGGAGGCACTATCTGCTAAAGTTTTGGAAGCTTAAAATCTGCAGAAATTTCAAAGCTGTGCCATATTTGGTAACAGTCTTTGCAAAGGAGTTGGAGTTTAACTTCAGCAGATGAAGAACACTTAGTACTCCTCATAACATTGGGACTCAAAATTAAAGCCACTGAATGAGCTACATAACATTATTATAGCAAGTACTGTAGCATGCAAAGGCTACCATGAAAAACCAATGTAATTATTTTATTTTTATTTATTTAATTAAATTTATATAACCTTGTATATACAATATACAATTATATTTATATAACCTTGCAATGCTTGTTGAGCTGCAACTATCATTTTCAGCTGTAAGTATCTATGGTTCTCATATGTTAAGGGGGGTTGACTTTGTGCAATGGGCAAAACCCAACCATTTGTGATTTATTCCACAATTAGGGTGATTTGTGAATCCAGCTTGGTGGTAGAATTGTCTCTGAACAATCTGTTAGTTATATATATTGCCATATCCCTTCCAGCATGACTCCCTATCCTTTTTATTAGTGTTGTGTTGATAGTATAGTTTCTGTTTTTAGTGAGAACAATTAATTAAAGCTCTGTTCTTAGTATCCCAAAGTTCTCTCACTGCCCCGGCTTCTAGTTCTGGTTCATGAATTGTTCTTGTGCTTCACTGAAATAACAGGTGGTCTGATATAATACCATCTTCCCATTCCAGGAAATATTTCCTTTCTCAATGGGTTGTTTTTAAACATACTTTTCCAGTTGTATGTTTATTTTCCATGGAGCAATTAATTAGCACAGAGAGTTTTTATTAAAGCTTTTACTTTAACAAGACGTAGCAGCAAAAATAAAGAAATTGTACCAGTGAGGAAATCAGTAACCATGAATGGACGAGAATTTTTGAAAACAATTTGAACTTGTCCGTCTTTCAAATGACATGCCTGAATTTATAAAGGGGGCATGCCAATTTCATAAAAATGCCCATTTATCTACAATAAAATAAGTCCTCAAAAAATACAGCAAAATCCAGTTGGAAAATCCAGTTGGAATAAAGCACATTTGTTTCAATGCTTTCAGTAGGAACAATTTAAGCATCCATTAAATTTCTCCCTTGAAGTCAAAGGAGAAGGAGAGTGGATTTATGCATGTTTACTTGGAAGTAAGTGCAACTGTGTGTGTGTGCACGCACACACGAGCCTTCAAGTCATTGTTGACTCCTGGCAACTGCCTGGACTAGTCCCTTTTTTTTAATAAGAATTTTATTAAGTTTGAAACAAAGATAAAAACTACAAAAAATAAAAAATAAAAAAAATAAAAAAGTGTGAAACACAAGAAAAAAGAATTTTGAAGATTATATAAAGAAGTGACTTCCGACTTTCAACAACAAGAATATACAGCAATTTCCATAATCAATCCCTTGAACAAGAATATACAGCAATTTCCATAATCAATCCCTTGAACAAGAATATACAGCAATTTCCATAATCAATCCCTTGGCCTGGACTAGTCCCTGCAGTTTTCTTGTCAAGATTTCAAAAGTGGTTTGACATTGCCTGCTTCCTAGGGTTGAGAGAAAGTGACTGGCCCAAGGTCACCCAGCTAAGCCAGGACTAGAACTCACAATCTCCCAGTTTCTAGCCTGATGCCTTAACCACTACACCAAACTGGCTCTCTTGCAACTATATTTAAGCATAGTATATTTAGTGTTGCAACCTAAGGATGCAATTGTATACACTGAGAGCAAATGCAAACCACCATCTTCCCCAACCTCATTATTTTTCATGACAGGTATCCTAGCATTCTGCCAGCATAATAGAATTTTTCCAGAAACAATTGTAGTAGAATCAATTAAACTTGAGCATAGGATTGCACCCTTTAAATACTTCCTTTCAATCTGGAATATACTTCAATATTTTCTATCAGTTTTTATCTTTATATTTTATTAAAGTAATAAAAACTTCTTATAAATCTGTTCCACATAGTTGCTTGAGTGGGGAAAAAGTTAATGCTTTGATGTTAATTATCAACAAAAATCTTTTTTCCCATCAGCATGAAAAGAAGAAAGGCCAAGAATAACAGAGCTGATATGTGTCTACTTTCTTCTAATTATCTTGGCAAAGTTTCTATGCTGATAGGATTCCTACAAAGAAGCCTACAATTACACAGGCAACAGAAATAACAAATATAGTATAAAAACAGGGTTTTTTTTAAATATGGTCTTTAAGTCCAATTTCAAAACATCTAATGTTGTTAGGTAGACAAATTATTGCAATCAGTTTTATATGTTCAGTTGAAATACAGATGAAAATACAGATATATCAGGTTATGTGAAGATAAATGATTCAAATTCTCCGTGACTGGGTTTACATATGGTAAGAAGTGGTTTCTTTCAACAATGATTTGGTTGCTAGACAAAATGATTTATAGTGCTAAGCTATAAACCATAGGTTTCTCTGGAAAAGGCTCTAATGCTGGGAAAGATTCTGAGAAAGGTAGAAGGAAAGAGAAGAAGATGACCAGCAGCAAGATGGATGGACTCAGTTACAGTCACAATGAGTGCACCATTGGGAGACCTGAAAGAACAGGTTAGGATAGATCGTCATGGAGAAAATCTATCTATGTGGTCACAAGGAGTCGAAAACAACTTAATATCACATAATCAATCAATCAATCAATCAATCAATCAATCATAGTTTGTAAACCATAATGATTGGATTCATAAAGTCTTATCAAATCAAAATAAAGGAAACCTCATTATATCTCTCACCATGAAACCCTGCTGATTTATTTAAGCATGCATGCATTTGAGTTTGAAACACCCTGTTTCAAGTTCATATCAACTTATTCTATCTTACTGAAAGTATTCTGGGACAGTTCCAATCATTCCAAAGTGTTCTGAGCTCCAAACACTTTTGGGATAGTCAAAATTCTGTTGGAATACTTCTAGTAGGGTCAAAACACTTGTTGAAACTTGAAACATGCTTCTAACTCAAAATGGAGTTTTGAGTTCAAAACATTTTGCGCATCCAAATGTTTATATGCATGTCTGTTCATCCTCATACCCTCAAACACTGACTAGTATATTCCCATTCTTAATTGTTGCTGCCCAAGGTTCAGTGGCCATCTGCACACATCTTGGTAATATAGCAATGCTTAGATAAAAAGAAGAGACACCTTAGCAACACTGCCTTTTTAAAATATGAAGCTGGCATTTGCTGAATCTAAATAACAGAATCAGAATTTCTAAGCAGTGGAATTATAAAGCAAAGATAAGCAGACATTGATTTTGGCACATTCTACATGTGGATTCTTTTCAGTGACCAATTCATAGAATATTAAAAATAGGCCACTTTGAATGGAAGTATTCATGAAATCTCTCAGTCAACACAAGATTTTTATTCTGTATTGGTGACAGAACATTGCTTTATACCAAGTCAACAAATCTTTGATCCCTGTAGCCTAATAATTCTAGCACTTTACCATTTAGGCAAAGTACCTTCCCATCATTTAGTGTCTATGGTATTTTATATGAAAATCACAGTGCTTGTACCTAGGATCCTATATATGAAAAGAGTTTAGCTGTGAATTTCCCCTATTCTTACAAACTCAGCTTTTGCTAGTAAATTGCCTCCTAGTTGTATCTGTAACCTCTTGCTCAAAAAGTCTATAAGTATTGTGTAAGAGTCCGTTAAAAAATATCAACAGCAATCAATAAAATTAATAAAAAGGCTTCAACAGCGATCCAAATATCAAAGTTGGGAGAAAGAACAGCACACAACTACATTAATAATGTTGAAGAATGCAAATTATGCAAGATAGTGCAGAGGAAGAACATCTGAATTAATCATAGTGCTTTGCAGCATAAAGTATCAATTTTCCTGACTGTAACTCAGAGAGAATATCAGGAGCTAACAATATACCCTTGTTATTGACTGACTTTTTAACAATCTACGTCAGAGCTTTCCAAACTGTGTGTCGTGACACAAAAGTGTGTCGCCACACACAGTCTGGTGTGTCGCCACACAACCCGGAAGCGCTGATCATCATCAGCGCTTCCGGGTTTTTCCGCGGCGACACACCAACGGCGGTGTGCAAAAACCCGAAAGCAGCAGCAGCACTTCCGGGTTTTTGCGCGCTGCCGCAACGGCGGCACTTCTGGGTTTTCCCGCAGCGACATACCAACGGCGGTTGGTGTGTTGCCATGGGAAAACTTTGGAAAGCCCTGATCTATGTATAAAATTAAATGGCTGCTTCTATCTAGTGCTAGAATGTATCAACAGAAGATCTGAGCACGGGCAGTTCTGTGTGTGTGCATTATTTGTTCTTCAGTTGAAAAACCAGCTAGATCTTCTGCAACTCCCCAATAATTCATCATTCTCTTGGAGATACAACTTCCATAGCAACTGAATTGTTCCACTCACTGGCATTATCTTGAGAATAGACTTATTATTTATATACTTGGAAAGAGTACCCACCATATAAATAACTACTAGACTTAGAATTCATTCATAAGTGTCTGGAAAGTTAAAAAGAATAGCTGAACGATCTTTCTATAAAGATAACACAATTTGGAGAGACTGCTAAATATCTGTCTGCCATAGTACTCACATGAAAAAGGCGCTGACCTTTTCCAGTTGAATGGGTATTTATTTAGCTGTAAACAATGATTCACTTTACTTGACAATTTCTTCCTGAGTAGTTCATTTATCAGAAATTTAAAGGATGCAGAGATGCAACTAATTAAGACAGATGGCTTTTGTAGCTTTATACAGTTGCAAACCTAGAAAGTAAACAATGGAGTTGTACAAATATAAATAAAGCCTTGCAAAATCTTTGCTAAGAATGAAGATCTATTAGGGCATCATTTGATTTGTCCATTAGAACCAAATTCGCTTGCAACACTAGAAGGCTCACTTGCTACCTACTGAACAAAGTAATCAAAGGATTTTATAAAGCCTTCCTACTGTTCAAGCAATGTACCTTAAGTTAATGATTAACATTATCACTCTTCTAAATCAAATGTTTAAGGATAAAATTATTCTGTTCAAAGATTGTAATTTTTCCAAACCCTAAAATAGTATTGTGTTACTTGCTGTTTACAATGAACAGAAGTGGACTCAGGTGAATAAAATACCAGATGGGTCCTGATAAAAGTTCCCTCTTCTTATAGTGTATTAAATAAGAGTCAAGTAACATGATTGCTTTCACATGCAAAGGTCAGTCTAGGTCAACTTTCCCAGGGATTTATCTATATGGAGCTTACTCTGCATAGTCTACCAAGTGTACAGTTTATAATCAACCAAGCTGTAAAAACGATTGTTTCATGATTATTAAAAAAGCTAAACATATAAAATCAACTGACTATAACATTTTAAATAACAGAGACATCTGCCATGAGTTAAGGAGGCTCTTCCCATATGTTTGCGTTTGTTACAGTATATACATCTAATCAACAGCTGCTTTCACAGTATTGTCACTCCAAGCCATATGGTTTTGCCTTAGTGTAATAGATCAACCCAGACATTTTAGTTCACTATTCATGGTTTATGGCTTAATAATATATGTGAATGATTGGCTTGTTTAGCCATTGTTTCTTGAATGTACCATAATTGCCTAGATTCACAAATCAACAGAAACCGTACAATGTCTGGATTTACACAATATGCATGTGAATTGATTAAGTGCCACTAACTTGGTGCCAACGCTTAGCAACTACATAAACAGATTCTCTCCAGGATGATCTGTCTTCAACTTGAACTTTTAGGCTTCTCAGTGGTGCATTCATTGCTGCTGTACTTTAATCAATCCCAGACACCTTGCTGCTGGTCATCCTCTACTTCTCTTCTTTCAAATTCTGCCAGTATTATGGTCCTCTCAAGGGAGATGGGTCTTCACATAATGTATCCAGAATATGATAGTTTGAGGCTTGTTGTGTGGGCCTCAAGTGAAAATTCTGGAATGATTTATTCTATGATCCATTTGTTGGTTTTCTTGGCTATTCATGGGATTCTCAGGAGTCTTCTCTAGCACCAAAATATCAATACTCTTTCTATCCTGCTTCTTCAAAGTCCAACTTTCTCATCCATAGAATACCACAGGAAAAACCATTGCCAGAACAGTTCTAATCTTTATAGGTATAGACACATTATGGCATCTGAATATATTTTCCAAGGCCTTTATTGCTATTCTATGGAGTGCTAGTTTGCACATATTTTTCGACTGCTGAATTCTTTACTCTTGATGGTCAGTTCTAAAAGATAGAAGCTATCCACTACTTCAATGCCTTCAATATCCATTCTTACACTAGTTGCTGTCCTTTTTTTCATTAGTTTAGTCTTTTTTATATTTAATTTTAATCCCATTTTTCACTGTGCTCTTTGATTTTCATTACTAGAACTTACTATTCACATTTTCAGCACAGCATAGGTTATTAATGTTTCTTATTAATTAATTAATTAATTAATTAAATTTTTATCCTGCCTTTATTGTTTTTTTTTATAAATAACTCAAGGCGACGAACATACCTAATACTCCTTCCTCCTCCTATTTTCCCCACAACAGCAACCCTGTGAGGTGAGTTGGGCTGAGAGAGAGTGACTAGCCCAAGGTCACCCAACTGGCTTTCATGCCTAAGGTGGGACTAGAACTCACAGACTCCTGGTTTCTAGCCCAGCACCTTAACCACTAGACCAAACTGGCTCTCTTCTTCCTCCAATTTTTCTTCCTCCGATTTTAAACCCACACTCATCTTATTCCAATCCAACCTCCTTCAATATATATTCAGCACATAGGTTGTATAACTATGGAAAGAATATTCAACCTTTTCTCACCCCTTTGTCGACTTGGAGCCAATCTGTTTTGCCATCTTCTGTCCGGACTGTGGTTTCCTGACCTACGTATAGACTTTGTATGAGGACAATGAGATATTCTGGGATTCCCATTTTCCTAAGGACATTCCACAGCTTGACAGGGCTTCCACAATCAAAAGCATTTCTATCATAAATGAAGCACATATTGACTTCTTTTTGGTAATGTTTTTCTTAATTATCCAGCATGCTTCAGCAACATTATCTTGGTCCTCAGTCTTTTCAAAAACCACCCTGAATAGCAAGCATTTCCTTTCCATATAGGGCTCTAATCTGTGTTGGATGATCCTGAGCATTGCTGGGCAGCATGTGAAATTAAGGATATTGTGTGATAGTTTGCACACCCTCTCCTTTCTTTGCTATTGATACATAAACTGATATCTTCCAATTTATTGGCCACTGTGTTGTTCTCCAAATTTGCTGGAATAGTTTGGTTAGAACCTGTACTGATTCTTCTTCTGTTGCTTGCCATATTTCTGCAGCTATTCCACCAGTTCCTATAGTTTTCCAATGTGGTAGCAACCAGAGTGCTAATCTAACTTCCTCTTCTAGTACTAGAGGTTCTGGTAAGTTTCTAAGGTATCATGGATGCTGATTACCCTAGGGATTTCAGTGTATTCCTTCCATCTGTTTGATCTTCAGTTACTGTCTGTCCATTGGCATCTTTTAACATATCATTTGAGGTTGAAACCTCTTTATGAGTTTTGGAAAACTTTGCCTGTTTCCATCTTCAATGCCTTTACAGATATCATAATACTTGCCCTGTCTCTTCTAACAGGTTTTTGAAAATCCTCATTAAGTTCCTTTGTGAGATTGTTATCTTTTTTTACTTTGGTTTCTTTCTCCTTTTGGCAATTTCCACTGTCAGTTCATGAATATGTGTGAGTTAACCAAACAAATTATGGCATATTATGTTTTCTGAATATCATGTGGTATGTTTATCAAACTACGTAAGGTTAAAACCAATCATGGCTAGTGGTATAATTTCCTATCTTCAAAATGCTTCTTTGATCTCTTAATTTCCTGAGGCAGTTTCCCAAAAGTATTCTTAGGGAGAGAGCTAAAACGTGGATCCCTGCATGACAACTGTCCCCATTCAGCTGGGTGTCCTCTGCATAGCAATTTAGGGGAGGGCTGATGGGCCTGTCATGGAGAGAAAATGGGAATCCCTGCTACCACAAGCACAGCTGCATGTACAGTATCTCCAGCTGAAACCAACCCATTACCTTTAAAAGCTATAGATTCACGAATGCATGGCATTTATCCCTCATAACCTTTTGTTTATTTATTTGTTTGCTGAAATAGTACAGAAGTAATCTGTAGAAAAGATGGCCAACCAAAGTTGAAAATAATCAAGGCCAGAAAAAAGCGCAAGGGAGGCCAAGATTCCAAAATCTTTACTGTCGCAAATGTGCTCCACATAATAAGCCATTCCTCTATGCCTTCCAATCTTCTGGTTGCCTCAGAAACAAGGCCAAGATGTTTCACATCATGCACACCCACGTATACTGCAATAGAAGCTGCATTCATTAGAAGCGCAGTGGTTTAACAGTCAAATGCAAAACAGGAGGATTAGCACCATATTTATAAACATTTCATTCCTTGCTTGAAAGGATATGAACGGTATCATGGGTATATTGATATAAATCTGGATTAGAATGCAAAGTTTGGGAACTGGAAAAAAAGCTACGTTCGCAATTTCCTTGCCCCAAATTAATCTGATATAACAACCTCCCATAATGTATGAACTGCAAAAACAGCAATATTTTAAGGTGGCTCCCTTATTGTGGTGGGGATGTGGTTTATATACTTATGCTCTCTGTTTGTGGTTTGTATAGTAATATTTTAATTTTTAATAATGATTGTCTATATCTTTATAATGATTGTTTTTATAATGATTGTTTATACTATTGTCTTATTTGATTGTTGTACGCCTCCCAGAGTCACTTCTGGTGAGATGGGTGGCTATATAAATTTGATAAATAAATAAAATAAAAAACCTACATCTCTAGGGGTGTTTTCCCCTCTATAGGCAACATGCCTATCTTTTTTACATCACATTTACTTTTTATACTGAGGTGTTGAGAAAAGTACTGCAAGGGTAGGAAAATTGTCTCTAATTCAGGGTTTCTCAACCTGGACCACTTTAAGATGTGTGGACTTCAACTCAACTTCAAGTTGCAGTCCACACATCTTAAAGTGGTCCAGGTTGAGAAACCCTGCTCTAATTATTTCTGCCTGTCCAGTATGATTAGGCAGAGTGGGTGTGCTCTTGGTCCTGTCACCTTGTGGGACCAAGGAAGTATGCCTTTTCTGTCACAGCACCTGCCCTCTGGAACAGCATTCCCCCCCCCCCCCAGATATGTACAGATTCCACCCTTCAAACATTCTGGAAATCTCTTAAGACTTGGCTATGTTCCCAGGCCTGGGATTTGGGTGTTTCTGGAGCCCCTAAATGTTATTTATGTGGATTTGTCTGGGCAGTCACATTATCCTTCCATATCTAGTATTCATTTCTGCAAAGGTGTTAAAAATATAAGATATTTATGCCAATTTTCTCAAAATTTCTATTTTCAAAAAAATACCCTCTTCCCAGTTTTTCAATTATCTCAAAATTTCTGGAAGTTTTACATGTTGTGTGTAGAGCCACTTAATGCTAATCAGGGAGGGGGTGAAAAAAAAAGAAAAAGCCCATAAAATCAAAGCATTTCATTGGTCACAGAGTATTAAGTAACCCTTTTGAAAAAAGAGAAAAAGAAAACTATGAATTGTGGTGGAAGGAGTAGCAGAGTACCTTGGAAAAGGACATGGCTAGTTGACTATTGTATTTGTAAAATGATCTATCACATGGCTCTTACCTTGTTTCCTTGAATGCCTTTTGGGCCAGGTTCACCTGGCGGGCCACCAACTCCCTTTAGTAAAATAAAAAATAGAGGGAGAATTAAATTTTCTACCAATGGACATATATTTATTATTACTTTTATCAATCATACTCTGCTCGTCAGAAACAGTACATTTGTTAGACATCCTAGATGGAATTTAGTACACAGTTTCAGTAACAACAACAAAAAAAGACCCCTGCAAACAAAAATGAAGTCTTGAAGTACAAGACGGTGCAAAATTATTTTAATTCATTTTATTGCAAAAGAGATATTCTTTGTTTTTAATTCACTGTTCCATTTCTGCTGTCAGAGTCATGTTTATTTATTTATATGTTTTATATAGCCACCCATCTCATACAAGTGACTCTGGGCAGCTTACAAGGAGTAATCACACACACACACACACACACACACACACACACACACACACACGCAAGGACACACACGGCATATAACTCCATGTTAGCCTTTTAAAACAACTGTTCAAATTCTATTACTTTTGAGGTGCTTAAAATCATATAATAAGAGGAAACATTTATTATAAAAATATTACCCAAAGCCAGCTATTACACAGGAAGTATTTCTATGACATAACGTGAATTTTCTGCATATGCTTCCCTCTCTCATATTCTGTTACTCATTAAATCACAGCTTACATCCACATGCTGGTGGATTTTCAATAAGCACAAAGATATATTTTACGAAGGAGTGAAAACAAAATAAAGTGAGTGTTGCAGAAATGCATAGAAAAATGTTTTAAAAAGTGGGTTTCTTTTCTTAATTTGAGGCCATCTTTCTGTTTTATTAACTGTTTATACAGTAGTCCATTTATATTCTGTTTTTCCATTCTTGAGAATGCTCAAGGCAGTTTATATGTAAGTGCACAAATATTAAAAGTTGTACCCAAACATACATATACTAAAATAATTAAAATTTAAAGGTCTGGCTAAAGAGATACGTTTTACTTTCTTTTTTAACCCTAGAGAGAATAAAGATCTAAGGCAGTGTTTTTCAAACTTGACAACTTTACGATGTGTGGACTTCAACTCCCAGAATTCCCCAGCCAGCATGCATGAAGTCCACACATCGTAAAGTTGCCAAGTTTGAAAAACACTGAATAAGACCAAGAGAGGTGATCCATTGGTCACACCATCCTATGGTCATATCACCAAAATTCAGCGACAAAATTTCAGAATTTTGGCTGCACAATATTCAGGTAATACTATAAAATAAGGTTGGGAATTTTATTTGAGAATAACATGCTCTTATACTTAAACCCCACAAAAATCACAAAAAAGACCCCACCCCCGTTTGGTATCTCAAAGCATCAAAGGCAGGACCCTACAGCCCACGGTCAAGGCGGCTAGGATGCCAATCTAGAAAAAGTGCCTTAGACTCATAGGCTTCTGCAGCCTTATTCCATCTGGTATGGCTCGTTGAACTGGAGGGGGTTGAAATCCAAAACATCTGAAAAGCAAAATCCAAACCAACTAGGGATGTTCTGTAGGAATACAGTTCTCTACCCATGGGAATCTGTTTTAAACAGAGAAGGATATTTATGGAGAAATGCTAGATATTTTTCTACGAAAGGCTAAAGAATTGGCAGGGAGGGAAGCTTGTAGTTCCACTGAGAAGACAAAAATGTTCTCACAGTATTACTCTATAGAACAGAATACTAAATATGAATAAATGACAACCCAGAGATTGATAGCTTTTAAAAATAAAAACAGAGACAAAAATCTGTACATATTTAAGAAGACAACCTTACAGTGCTCTCAATTATTTGACTTTCTAGAACAAAAAAAGTCTTATGCTACAACATTGGAATGTACCCAGCATTCAGCATCTGGGAACAGTAGCCAGATACCTCCATGAAACGTATAAGCCAAACATGAATTTTTAAAAGTTTCATTTTTTAATAACAGCTTTAAAATTATAGAAAAACTCTAGGACACAAAGGCAAGTTGTTGTCATATTTCAAATAATCTCTAAATGTCTTTTGTAAAAACCAGGCTGATTTGCTTTCAGCAAGATTAGTTATTCAGTATCAGGGTTGCACACCCTCTTGACTCTCCAAAACCTTTTGCTGCATTTTAATATTTAAATTGACATGAGAATCTTATTAATCAAGATGGAGAATGGTAATATTAATTGTATTTAGTTAATTTAATTCTGTTTTATTCATATTTACATTTAAAGAAATAGCATTTAATTTTTTATCCTGGCCCAACAGTTTTTGAAGTGCATTCTGTGGCACAGTAAAGTCCAGGTATGGTCCTTGGCCTAAAAGGGGGGCTTGTATCCTCTTTTAAAAAAACAAAACACATAAAATTAATGAACAATTAATATGGTCTTAAACCAAGTTGCCTAAGACAAATGTTAGTTTGCTAGATCTGTCATTTCCCTTCTAGCTCTGTTTTCTAAAATTGATATCACTTTGGCTACCTTACAGTCATCTCTGATGGAGATCTAGTTTAGTGGTCAGCTGCAAATGGCTGCTAGAAGAGCAATAATATCATTGTCAGTTCTATTTATTATTTATTGAAGGCATTTTAGGCATCTTTCAAAACTATAATCCTCCCAAATAATTTTATTTATTTATTTACAGCCCAAGACCAAGTCACAGAATTTTAAAAAATACAGTACATAATTAATGGATTATGTACATGTATAAGTAACTACATATAGTACATACATATATAAAAGGAAGAAACCCTATCCAGTTAAGATTTAAGCCTGGCTTGGGGCGAGGAGAGGAGTAGGCATGTTTGGGGATGGCTAGTACCCTAGAGCAGGGGTCGGCAAACTTTTTATGCCAGGAGCCATTTTGACATGCTCCAGGGCATTTTGACATGCTCGAGAGTCAGGGGGCGGGGTTTGCGGGCGGGGGCCAATCGCGTGGAAGGGGGCGGGGTTTGCGGGCGGGAGGCAATTGCGCACACTTAGGGCCTCCTGCCGCCATGCCCGCTGCAGTGCCTGCCGCCGCCATGCCCGCTGCCACGACTGCGCAGGCGGAGCTGCCTGCCTGGCACTCGGGCGCTCCGTCTGGGGTGCAGCGGGACGGGAGCATCGCCGGCGGCCCGCGAGGACCGGCCAGGGAAGGTGCACGGGCAGAGCTCCCGTCCCGCTGCACCCCAGCTGGAGCACCTGAGTGCCAGGCAGGCAGCTCCGCGCGCCTTCCCTGGCCGGTCCTCGCGGGCCGCTGGCGATGCTCCCGTCCCGCTGCACCCCAGACGGAGCGCCCGAGTGCCAGGCAGGCAGCTCCGCCCGCGCGCCTTCCATGCGATTGGCCCGCGAGGACCTGCCAGGGAAGGCGCGCGGGCGGAGCTCCCGTCCTGCTGCACCCCAGCCAGAGCGCCCGAGTGCCAGGCAGGCAGCTCCGCCCGCACGCCTTCCCTGGCCGGTCCTCGCGGGCCGGCGGCGATGCTCCCGTCCCGCTGCACCTCTCCAGCTCGTCGGCCACCCGCCGCAGCGTCTCGGCCGTGCGGCTGGGGGGCAGCACCACGTCCCCCAGCTGGTGCTGCAGGTAGTCGCCCAGCAGCTGCGCTGTCTCCTCTCGCAGCGCGCCCAGCATGGCAACGCTCTCCTGCCTGCCTGGCGAGTGCTTCAGGGGCGGCGGCAGCGGCCGTTGCAACGCGGGCGGAGGAAGAGGCGGCGGCGGCGACCAACCAACTTCCCCACCTGCCAACTTCGAAGAAGCGCTGCCCGACTCTGGCGAAAGTTGGAAGGCTCCCGAGGGCGGGAGGAGGAAGAATCAATCGCCCTCCTCCAGCGCCGGCCATCAGAGTTTGGGGGCGGGATCCAATCGCGTGGAAGGGGCGTGGGTGAGTTCAGCTGCGGAAGAGCCACACTCAAGGGGCCAAAGAGCCGCATCTGGCTCGCGAGCCGCCATTTCCGACCCTTGCCCTAGAGTGACTGTTGCATACAAGGACTGAATTAGATCATCAGCCATCGGATTTCATTTTTTATTTTTATTTATATGTATTTTAGCTCTAATTGTATTTTATATATTGTAATTTATATATTGTAATTTATAGTTTTATTGATTATTTATTTATTTATTTATATTTATTTATTATTGTATGTATACCCCGCCTATCCCCTCCCTAAGCGGAGGGCTCTAGGCGGCTTACATTCATTGACATCATACATTTTTTACCCGCGCGTTAGGGAAGGGGTGAGGGAACCGGCTCTTCATCCGCAGGTCGGACTACATGTCCCAGAAACCTTTGCTTCTGAGCCGACTGCTGACGTCCAGGAAGTTGTTATTTTCGGGATCCGCCATCCTCTGCCGTTCTCTGCCGCCATCTACGGGAATCACCAGCTCTTCTTGGTCCGAGGGCGACCCTCCGAAAAGGACGCCAGCAAATTGGCCCACGTGAGTGGTCCCCATTCATCTACTTGCCATTAGCTTTCGATCTGCTGGGTAGGCAGAAGCTGGGGCTAGTGACGGGAGCTCACCCTGCCATGCGGATTCGAACTGCCGACCTTATGGTCGGCAGACTAACGGCTCAGCGGTTTAACCCGCTGAGCCACCGCGCCCCTTATTATGCTGTTATAAACCGCCCAGAGTCCCTCCGGTGGGAGGAGATGGGCGGTGACAAATCTAATAAATAAATAAATAAATAAATAAATAAATAAATTTAATAGAAGGGACCAAATGGTTTCTATAAGCTAAGGCTATTTATAAAAATGTCGCTACTGCCTTCGAAACACCTGGGTGTTGGTCATTTAATAACAATACTCAGTCTCCTCATCATGAGTGGAATTTATCAGACTAAAAAGCGGGTGTATTAGCTCTGATCACCTGTACTTGTACAGGGAGCACTTTAAAAGGATCCGTGAAACAGACTCAACTTCTATATTCGAGCAGATACATACTCAGTTTTCATATGGAAAGTTGGCATATTGACCAGCTGTCACCCTAGTAGGGAAAGCATCTATACGGGCTAGGGAAAAGAGCCTATGTGGGAAGGCTATACAGAATTGTATAGAAGTACAACTGCCCAGAGTCCCCTTTGGGGGAGATGGAGCGGTAATAGAAATTGAAAGAATGAATGAATGAATGAATGAATGAATGAATGAATGAATGAATAAATAAATAAATAAATAAATAAAGTAATTGGGGAGTGTCCAGTGGGAGAGAGCAATTTGTCTGTATGAGAGATGTGAAAGTTTGGCTCTGTCCATCTGACTGTCTAAGTCCCATAGCTCTGCTTAAGTTCTTCCAGGGTTTTTTCTAGGCCTAAAGCAAGTAGGGCTGGTATTGATAGTCTACACTGTCCTAGATCTTGGTCAATTTTTTTTTCAGAGTAGATTGATGTATATCATATAGAATAAGATGTACCAATGAGACTCTTGCCCATGCCTCAAATGAGATGCAGCCTAGTTCTAATCTGGTCATGGCATTAGAATTTGAGTATCGAATGTGTGCTATTGATTTTAAGAATTGAGAAGTTTTTGTAAATACACATCTGAGATCCATATGTGCATGCTAAGAACTTTGGCCTTGAATAGTTTAATTGCTGCAGGACAAAGTTGTTTCCCCACCAACCAGCAAATTTATTGTTCACTTGAGAGTGAGCTTTCATAGCTAACTCCCTTATTTGATGACCCCAGCATGTTGAGGATTGGAAGTGAATACCTGGGTATTTAGATGATTTCACCTGCTCAATGGGTCTGCCATTAACTGTTCAGCTTGATGGATTATCAGAGCATCTTCTGGAAAAACCCAGAACTTTTGGGTTTTTAGTAGCTTATTTGAGGCATTCTCTATCACAGTACCTTGAAAGCTCCTTGAGACCTCTACATAGCCCAATTTTTGAAACCAAAAGAATAGCTGCATCATCTGCATACAGAAGAATGGGAACTGGACAATGGGCAAGGGATGGAAGATGGAAGTCTGGATTGGCAAAAGCTACAACAATATCATTAATGTAAAGGTTAAACAATAGGGGGACTAGCATACATCCTTGTTTAACCCCTTTATGAGTGGGTATAGGCTCCATTAGGGGCGTGGTGGCTCAGCGGGTAAGACGCCAGGCTTGTCGATCGGAAGATTGCAAGTTCGGAGGTTCGAATCCCTAGCCCTGCGTGCGGAGTGAGCTCCCACACTCGCCCCAGCTCTTGCCAACCTAGCAATTCGAAAGCATGCAATCTAGCTCCGTTAGATCTCCAAAATTAGTGCCTTTAACCTGCATAATGTTATCACAGTGTGATTGAATAATCAAATTAAGAAAACAAAATTAAGAAAATTAGCCAGTTTTCTCCAAAGTTTTTCTCAGGGAATGGAGTCAAAGGTTGTCAATAAAGGCAGCAAAAAGAGCACCACTTGCAAGTTTATAATATTTCTCTGCCAAATGATGTAATTTTAGGTACTGATTTATTGTAAAATATCTGTCCTTAAATCCTGCCTGAACTGGCACTATAATGTTCTTGGAATACATCCAGCCCTGTTATTTATGGCAGAGAAATCTAGCATAAAGTGTACTAATTACAGAGAGCAGATTAATTGGACAGTAGTTGGCAGGATGTAATCTGTCTCCTTTCTTATATATTGGGCAAGTATTGGAACTGAGCCAGTTTTTAGGAATTACAACAGAGGAATTTCTACCAGTGAAATTTAATTTACAATATAAAAATATCAGTAACAACTTCATGAAACTATCAATTGTTTTTTTGAAAAAGAAGGATCCAGTTAAAATAAGAAAATGTAAACTTAAAAAGCAAATGCAGTTTTATATCGTAAAAGCAGAATATAATTGTTAAAAGCCAAGAAATTATACACATTTTCAAAACTCTTTTTAAAATGTAAGCAACTGGAATGATCCACAGATCCTAAATGTGTTGACTCTACCTACTCACCTGCTTTTTCCTTAATTAGAAATCTGAGGTGCCTGATGGTTTATAACAGCATATAAGGAGAGAAAGCTTACTCCTTCCATCCCCAGATCTCATTTGAGATGGAGATCTGTATTGTCATGAAACAGTGCAAAACATCATTCCCATTAGTCTAATGGGAACATTTTTAGTAACCCCACAGCCATATAGAGAGAAGGGATGAATCTCCCTCCTTGTTTGCTTTGCTTAAGCTAAGTTACCCCGTACCACTGTTTAATTAAAGAAAACAGAAGAGAGATGCATGTTCAGTATAATGTGTAGTTTAGCCCTGAGAAGTAGGGCAAAGTAATATTTTGTAATACAAATGATAATGAAATGGTCAGTAGAATTTAAGAAACTTACCTGAGGGCCTCTCGGTCCTTTGGGGCCAAAAGGGCCATCTAGACCCTGTTCAAATAAAATAATAAAAATATAAGTATTAATGATGAGTTCTGGTTTAAATAATGTTTCCTAAAACATTCTCTTTGCTACAGTGCATTATCTGTACATTAGAGGAGAATTTCCCAATCTTGCCTTTTTCTCAGTGCTTGTTCTTTTCTATATTATCTATTTTCAGTTCTCACGTGTAAAGACATGTTATAATTGAAGTTCTCTACCAGTGTTACTGATATATTACACCACCTATTATACTGATATTGAGCAATATAGAGCATGCTATACTCAAAGTCTAAACTGGGTTAATTGTCATGAATACCATGCTCAAACAATGGTTTGCAAGGGAGAAAAACAGATAAATTAGACTCAGGTTTCATCCTCCCTGTTTTTAGCTGACCCTCCTGATAGCTGTGTGTGAGAAGCATCTCTAGATGCAGAAAGTGGCTCTGCTTTGGGCATGATCTCCAACTGCATGTATATAACCTACTGAATGAGTGGCACCTGCTGGCAGGGGGTCAAAAAGTCAAGATGGCAGGTGCAATCATGCAAATGACACCATGCCACTTTTTACAAGCGTCTTGCATGCAGCATGTATAAAAAAGGAGCAGGACTTCAATCATAGGGCCATGGCCTCTAGCTTGACTTTTTGACCCTGCCCTCATAGATGCCCCTGTACCCAGTAACACAGTATCCATATCTTTTCGGTTCCTGGGAAAATAACATTTATTTCAGTGGATTCCCAATGTCTTTATGACATTCAGATTCCCAGATTTTCTTGAAGAATGTTGTGAAAACTGAAAAGCATAAATGGGAATTCCAAGCATCAATCACAAGAGGGTAGTCTAAGGATTACAGGTAGACCTCGGGTTATGACCACTCGTTCAGTGACCGTTCAAAGTTATGACGGCGCTGAACGAGGGGGACTTATGACCAGTCCACAAAGTTGCGGCCATTGCAGCCTCCCACGGTTATGTGATCGTGATTCAGGCACTTGGCAACTGGCTCGCAATTACAATGGTTGCAACATCCCGCGGTCACATGATCGGCATTTGCGACCTTCCCTGCCAGCTTGCCACAAGCAAAATCAATGGGGAAGCTGGCAGGGAATGTTGCAATTTGCTTTTGTAAGTCACTTCTGCCACTTTTTCACCCACCTCCCCCCGGCACCCACCCATTTGCCCATAATTGTCATACGCAGCTCTCACCTGCCAGCCTGCTTGCCTGGGACTTCTGCCTCTTCCCACCTTGCAGTCACATGAGGTCCTCACTTAATGACCAGCACAGTCCTGGGTTTACAATGGCAAACTGGACTGTTGGGATTGCCGTTGCTAAGCAATTGGTCATGTGACATTGCGCTTTACGACTGCATTGCTTAGCTATGGAAATTCCAGTCCCAATTGCTGTTGTAACCCAAGGACTACCTGTATGTTAAACATTAGCAACCTTTTCTGGCACCATTCTGAGATTCTATACAATCACAAAATCATACAATATCTAACAAGATTTCTCATTAGTTTGCTAAAATTTAAACACTTGTACAAAACCACTGAAATATTTCAAGCTGTAGAAGATCTGTGATATTTCAGCCTGGCTCAATTTCAGATCACAAGAGTTTGGTGATTTTAATTTTTCTAAAAAATGGCTTTCATTCTGGGCTACCATCTGGAATATCCTCTCAACGCCAAGAATTTCTTACATGTAGGACTTAATTGCAAGAATTCAATTAAAAACTGAATTAACAGTTCTTTGAAAATCAGAAAAATCTCTCCTAATAATTGGAACATTGTGTCAGGGGAAATAAGAAAAGAAGAGAAGAGAGTGTGAAATTCAGTAGTTAGAAGAGGATACTTTGCTTGGGCCCGGGAAGTGAGTACAAAATACTTCTTTTCTTTACTGGCTCCTTTAATTTAAGCACACACAGCTTGTTCTCTGAAAATCTGTATAAATAATCCTTGTCAGCTTCTGTATTCAACCATGCAGCAGTCATTTGTTAAGCTATTATGAAAGCTGGGGTTCTGACAGTTCTTTGGGGAAGCCCCAAATTAGGGGCAATGGGAAACATCAGTAATGAATTACCTAAATACAAATAAAGGTTACTCCAGGACATATCACAGTACAGCCATTATATTGTAATGATGATCTGTCCAGACTGGAATAGGCCCTTGAAGATTGGAACTGTGCCCTTGATATTTTCCTGCTATATGTCTGGTTATTTCCCACTAGCATAATTTCTGTCTTTCTCTTATGTGGAAAAACAAAAGTCCTTTTGGTAAAGCCTTTTCATCTTTTCCTTGCAAGTGGGAATCTTGTGGGTGATGAGAAATGTGGATGATTCAGAAATGTCTTTGAGTGCTTAATCCATTATGGGTTTTTAATCCTTTACAGATGTTCCATGCCTTCTTATCCTTTGCCCTCAACAAAAATCTGAATGCCCAGACAAAGCTGTTTCCTTACATTTCTACAATCTGGACATATGGTTTCTATGCTCCTTTTGTGGTTTCCATTTTACTGCCAGCTGCTAACTAATCTAGCTTTTATCTTTACGGGTGCACACACAGACATACCCATATTCACTTTATCACTTACTATGGCGTTATTTATTAATTTATTATTTTATTAATCAAATTTATCACCGCCCATCTCTACCACGGTAGACTCTGGGCGGTTTACAACAAATGTTAAAATTAAAGTTAAAATCAATGATCATTAAAATACAATAACAATACAATAAATAAGAATATAAAAATCCAGAGGATGGTAGAATCTTAAAAGGAGGTCATTATTAAACTAACCTAACCACCCCCAGGAGAAACTATCTCTACCTTTGTCCCACGCCAGGCGGCGTTACCTGCTCTTAATGTAAATGGACTATATGATAAGAATATGCTAAAAACCTTATGGATCATATGGATTCCTGTTTGTCAAATTAAACCATTTAAACACAATTCTCTCTTTTGTCCAGATATTTTTAAAAAAATGATCTGATAGGAGAGACTAAGAGCATGTTTAATGGCAGTCTATCACCAAGGAATCATGTTACCAACTATTGGCAAAAGACAGTGTCCGAAAAGAATGTTGTGTCAGGGTATACTCAGAAAATGTATAGATAATTTTACTGTGTGAATTAAGGGAATGACAAGGCAAAAGGACACAGCTGAGAATAATGAGTAATTAGCTCAGAAGGACCATGGGAGCTAATTGCTAGCGCCTATACTGCTACTAGGAAGTTTCTGTAAATGTCTCAGCACATATCAATGTATATAAGCAGTGGGAAATGAACGTATTCTTGCTGGGTGTTGCTGAGTGTTGTTAGGTATTTCTAGAGAGTATTACTGCGTATTGTTGGTTATGTATGGTAAAGGATTTGCTTGTATATAGATCTGTATAGTAAAGTCTGT
Source organism: Charina bottae (assembly GCA_023362775.1). Lineage (NCBI taxonomy): Eukaryota > Metazoa > Chordata > Lepidosauria > Squamata > Charinaidae > Charina > Charina bottae. The sequence continues at coordinate 40,189,243 of JALMGJ010000007.1, read as the reverse complement.
AAATATTGAAGCCACAGACTCCAAGCAGATTTCTTTCTAGACCACTTAGTGGATGGCACAACGTGCGCTACTCTGACATGTTAAAGGACTGAGAATGGCTTGGGAAGCTACATTTCTCATGTTATACAGTATATACCAATATGGGAACTAAATTGGAACCGTGATTTCCTGAGGAACTGCAGCTTGTCCATTTTTTTTAACCAGAAACACAATTATTGCTCTGTGAGCATATATACGTTAATGAATATAGTGTTGTATCTCGTGTATTTATAATGTGATCAACTGCCATACTGTACCCTGAAGCATTAGAAGTAAAGTGCCCTTCGCATCAAGCTTCTTCTAGCGATTAGGTCAGAGCTTTCCAAACTGTGTGTTGCGACACAAAAGTGTGTCACCTGCGGGGCCCAGATGTGTCGCGTCAAAACCCAGAAGCACTGATGGCGTGCCATCAGCGCTTCCGGGTTTTCCCGCGGCGACACACCAATGGCGGCACGCGAAAATCCGAAAGCGCCGCAGCCACGGCGGCGTGCAAAAACCGAAAGAAGCAGCACCGCTTCCGGGTTTTTGCGTGCTGCCACAACGGCGGCGCTTCCGGGTTTTCCCGCGGCGACACACCAACGGCGGCGCGCAAAAACCGAAAGCGGCAGCAGTGCTTCCGGGTTTTTGCGTGCTGCCGCAACGGTGGCACTTCCGGGTTTTTCCGCAGCGACACACCAACGGCGGTTGGTGTGTCGCCGTGGGAAAACTTTGGAAAGCCCTGGATTAGGTGGATACATCCAATGTTGTTTTGTTTTCTGATATTTATTTATTTATTTATTATTTAAATTTATCCCCGCCCATCTCCCCGATATATTTTTTTTACTTCCTGTTCTAGTTTATAGCCCTGAAATTCCCTGGAGGTCTCTCATCGAAGCCTGCTTAGCTATTTTAAGGTCAGATTGCCCTCTGCTGTGAAAATTTAAATTATCAATTATGCATTCTACAAAACCAATAATGCACAGAAATGAAACTTCACTTCAACCAGTGTTCTTTTAGAACTGTTACTATTGCTACCTTTTTCATTTACAAAAAAATTCCACTTTTATATCTTCATGTAGTGAAAAAATTTAAACAGAAAGGATAATAGTATAAGAATTTTAACTTACTTTATCTCCTTTTAACCCTGGTGTCCCACATTCTCCTCTGTCACCCTGAAAAAAAAAATGATTGCCTTTATTTCAATTATATTTATACAAATTTGTGAACCTGAAATAGAATAATGCCAAACCATCTTGAAACTGATCATGACATCCTAAGAAGAAATATATACTGTTGATTCAATTTACTTAAGAGATATATAAATCATTCAATTTAATCATTATAGGGAACTCAGGAAAAAAATGGTATTTCAATTCAGAGTCTGAATCTAAATCTTGATCCAGAAATTCAAATGACTATGCTGTCCATTTTGACTATCTTTTAACAAAAAAAACAAACTCATATTTAAGTTTAAGCACTGCATTTCTGAACATCTAATTACGGTGTGTACTAAAATGCCAAATGTGACATTGACTTTTTTTTTAGCCAGCTTACCTTTTCTCCCTTATACCCAGGGCTTCCCTGTTATAAAATAAAATTAAAAATTATTTTATTTTATTTCACCATGGATACCTTATTAGAAATATCAGTAATCTAATAATATAATAACTTGGCTGGGCATTTTGGAGAAAAAAATGAATTGCCAACCCTTAAAGAGAAGAACATTTACATTTACTAATCATTTCAGCCTGCATTCATATGCAAGATAATGAAAGAACAGACACTCTTCACTGAAATGCATACAGATTAAAACATTTGAACTTTCATGTACTGTATGATTATGGGAACACATTGATACATATATCAGCATAAATATATTGTATTCAATTGTATGTAATCTTTTCACCAATGAACCATTAGCTTGTATTTCTAACCAATATAATCAAATGATTGTATCATCACATACACCTATTCCTTTTAATTATAAGGTTCCTGACTTTTGAGAGACCATATAAACAACAAAAATAACTAACACTTTTTTCGCACTGAAGATGTTGCCTAGCCTGGTAATGAAACATCTGCAAGAAAACAACAAGGCTCAGAGAGCACCAAGGACTCCATAACTAACACTGCCTGACTTAATAATTAAGAGCTTCGTTATCCTGTTTATATCCTGCATTTTCTCCTAGGAGCTCAAGATGGGTTATACAACTTTCCATGAGTGTCTTCTTGATGTGTAGACTTCCAGAATTCTCTACCATCGCCATGGTGGAATTCTGAAAGTATCAAAGTGCATACATTTGGAGAGTACCCAGGTTTGGGAAGACTAGTATACATATTTCTCTTCCCATGTTATTTTCCCTAAAACTCTGAGAGATAGTTGTTACATAGCAATTGGTCAAAAGTCATCTAATGTGTTCCATATCTGAATGAGAATTTGCATCTGGGTCTCTCCAGTCTGATTCCATTGCTCTCATAACATTGGTGCGTGTGTTTTATTCTCTTTAGGAAAAGAAACTGAAAGAAGACTAGACCGCATTCTACCTCTTTCAACATCAGAGCTATTAAGTGAAAGCAATTACTAAGGGATATGCAATATCCAACACTCTTATTAAAATATCAAAAGCAGCATCACACCATTGTGATACAAGCTGTACCCCTTTTGTACGTGCATATGATTTAATGTTTTTATCTTTATTGTAAACCACCCAGAGTCCCCCTCTGGGGGGAGATGGGCGGTGGCAAAATTTAATCAATAAAATAAATAAATAAATAAATATGATATCAGATATACAAAAAGGACAGGTTGCATTGCATTGGAAAAGAGCTTGCATCATTTGTCCCCTTTCTCCCTACCTAGGATTCCTCTAGGCAAGTAAAAGAAATAGAATATCCTTGTTTTCAAAACTCCCACTGTGATTCCAGAGCAATGAACCAATGGCATCAGATGACAAGCTGACAGAGAAGATACTAGTCAAAAAGCAGCTTCTTCAAGAACTGACAGTTCATTATATATATGGGCTTTTAGCTAAATGATCACTGTAATCATCCATGTACCTCTGAACCTTTTTCACCAGGTTCTCCCTTCTCAGCCTCGCCCTAGAAATGAAAGGTAGAAACTAATTAAAAATTGTGTTTATATTTGGAAAAATTGCCTTTTATGCTGCATTTAATCAAGCATAGAATCCAACTTTGATTATGATCTTATTCAAATATATTGACCAAGATCCAAAGATGTGTACTGATCATTCAACAATGGAATGCATAACAAGTAGATCTTTCCCACAATCGTGTTTACATTTTCTCACTGATGTGAGATTCCTTCATGAAAAAAAAATGCTCTGAAATGTTCCCGTAGGAGCCATTTCGGTGACCATGCTGATTTTGTTTTTCCTCTTAAGGTTTATAACTTTTTGAAGCACATCACAAAACTGGATGAACTTGATTCTAACAGATATCAAACAAGAAATCTCAAGGGACCAGACTTTTTGAATGGCAGAACAGTGGAACCTTAATTCTGATGTAAACCAAGGGCACTGAGGAAAAGAAAGCTGGCTCCTAATCATGGGAGGAGAAATATTTTAGGAAAATTATAATAGCTAATGGATCTCATAGAAACTATGAGAGGGAAAGCACCACAACACAGATTATTAGAAGCAAGCATCCTGGGTTACATAGATTATCAGTAGGAATATTATATCAGAGTCAATGAATGTGTTGATTTGAGAAATAGTTGGGCCTTCATGAGAAGCTGAGGATACAATATCATTCAGTAGCCAGGTGAAGGAATGTCTAGCACAGAGCTTTCCAAACTTTTCATGTTGGTGACATACCTTTTAGACATGCATCATTTTGCGACACACTCTTACAGCAGGGCATCATTTCGCGACACACTCTTACAGCAGGGCACAAGGCAGGCACTAGGACCTGCGCGGAATCCTGGCAGGGCTCGGAAGCAGCAGAACCGGCCAGACACACCCAGACACACTAACATGTCCTGATACACAGTTTGGAAAGCTCTGGTCTAGCAGATAACCAGAACTCCTTGTAAATAATGAGCTATTTATGAGTAAGATCCCCCTTAGAACACTATGAAAACTTATGTGTGCAGCTGATATTTTAGAGCTCTGTAAACTCAGCCCTAAAAGTCCTCAATTTCAGAAGGTTAATTGCCAGAGCAGTATCTGTTCACCAGTCTTTTTGTTGACTAACTGCTTGTTGGTAAACAAGTTTGGATTAAGTATGGTTTGCCCTGAGTAATAAATTTAAAACCCTAGCAACTCAGGACAGAGTGATAGTTATCTGATGGCTGATTCTTTGATTCTTCAAAGCTAGATCCCTCAAAGAAACTTGGAAAAAATATATAATGATTGCATTCATCTTTAGCACTAAGCCATGGTTTCTTTAACAATAGTTTACTGAATAAATCATAACTTTTTGAGTTCATACAACATGCTACACAAAAATCAAACAAACCACATTGTGATTTGCATGATGTGTGAATGCAAAGAACTACATGGGATGTAAGACCAATGTGTAACTTCTCAATAAAGAATGTGCATTTTAAAGAAATTCCAATTTTAATTTACCTTTTGTCCCTTAGGTCCTTGTTCACCTTTATCCCCTCTTCCTCCATGGCCACCCTTAAGAAACAAAGAAAACATATACATTATACACTGAGTAAATACTCAATGCATTCTAAAGTATCTCTGGCAGAATGACCAATGATTAAAGAAGGCAACCAAAAATTATGTATAAGAAGAGATCCATCATATAGTACACCAGCCTTTTCCAATGTGGTTGGATAACAACCCCCAACATTTGTTCAGCAAAATCTCAAGGCAGTTAATAACAACTAAATAGAATACCAAAGTTAAAAATCCAAACACATTTATAATGTAATTAAAATACATGAAACAACTGCCTCTATTGCTATACACCTGCCAACATTAAGATTTGCAGCTGAAGCTCTTTAGAAGATGCTACTACTTGTAGAAATCCTTCCTCTTTGTTTCTTACTAACTTTCTCAGAAATTATGTTTAGTTACCACTGTCCCTCTGCCTTCAGGATGAGTGTCAAGATCTTGAACTGGGCCTTTGGAATTGTTTTGAGTGGTGATTCGTTGTGCAGTGGGCCAAAGAATTTTGGCTCTTTGTTTGCATTTTGGGGGTTGTGAGGAAAAAAATTAATGCTTCATTCCTTGGAGACAGTTAAGACATCTATTAAGCTCTCAAATCACATCCTCCCTTTTGGAGTGTAGCTCTTGACAGAGTGCCCAAAGCATGGTTTGACCCTCAACCCAACAGAAGTTGCAAACTCCTTAAAACCAACACAAATGGCAGTCTGAAAGCAATTGGTGACTAGTTTACTACTACAGCTGTTATTACTACTATTACTAATAAGCCATCATTAGTAATAATTGAAAACAGTTACAATTATTATTATGTCTGTCAAATATAGCTTCAATGAAACATGACACTCGTTCAATTGTATTAATGGCATTAAAGTGAGTTTCAACTTTCCTTACTTACTGTTAACTTTAGCTGTTGCAGAATTTCTGCTACACTGTTCTAGGAAGACTATGGTTTGGCTGAACCAAAATCCAGAAACAAAATTTGGATGGCTGTTACAGGGTGAGTAAGGCAGTAGTGCATCTCACCCCCCTCTCCCTTCTTCCTCTGCATAGTTTTTGCACCAGCCCAGCCACAGCTTTTACCTGTTCCTTCCTTTTCCTATGTCCCTTGAGAGACTGCTGCCAAGGGCTACAGCCCATATCCTGACTTCTCACAAAATAGTCCCCAGAATACACATGTTCCAATCTGTGACCAGATTGAATACTTATGTTTGAATCTAGACACAAACTACCCAAAACTGGCTGTTTTGTACCCAGAACATTCATGTACCGACTGTCTATATGTTCATCATGAGCCTAACAATGCCCACCTGTACTGTGAGGGCCATTAATTCTTGAGCTTTGCTAGAAAGCTTTATATTACTGTAATTTAAATCTACCTTCTGGAGGCATTGTGTGTTTTATTTTTTGTTGATTTTTTTCTTTCTGACCTATTTTCAAACATCAATATATTACCCTTAAAACTTTTTGAGATTATATTTTTTCTCATGAACAATAAGTAGAGAAAATCTTACAGTTCTTACTATGCCATATACTTACAGGTGGTCCCGGAAATCCTTGGTCTCCTTTCTGACATTCACAGCTCTTTCCACACTAGAAATTTTAGGAGAAACATTGAAAACATAAATAAATTTGTGTTTTAGATGAAGAAGACAATTTGTAATTACCAAATCTGAATTCACCTAGGAAACAGTCCTTCACAAATCAGTTTTGATCCTTTATAGATGTTACTTATTTACCTTTATTTAAAACAGACAACAGAAAAATTATTTGCTTGTTTGTTTGTTTAACAAATTTATATGGCTGCCCATCTCACTGAATATGACTCTGGGCAGCATACAGCCAACAATTAAAACAATGTCACAACTGTTTAAAACTTTAAAAAATAAATAAAAACAATATTGTGGGCGAAGAACATCCATCTCAGTATAACTATCACACAGTCTCCCCATGGGATCCCCAAGGTTGCTGGAAGAACCATGTTTTCAGGGGCTTCTGAAAGGCTAACAGGGATGGGGCTAACCTCACTTTGGGGGGCTGATGTTCCAGAGGGTGGGAGCCACAGCAGAAAAGGCACGCCATCTGGGTCCCGGCAGACAGAACACTTTAGCGGACGAGACCCGCAACATACCCCTCCTACTGGACCTGATGGGATGAGCAGATGTGATTGGGAAGAGGCAGTCCCTCAAAAAGCCTGGCCCCATGCCATGTAGGGTTTTAAAGGTCAAAACCAGCACCTTGAATTGCACCCAGAAGCAGACCGGCAGCTGATGCAGCTCACGGAACAGAAATGTAATGTGTGCCACCCTAGGGGTACACATAATTGTCCATGGAGCCGCATTCTGCACCGGTTGAAGCTTCTGGATACTCTTCAAGGGCAGCCCCATGTAGACCGCATTACAGTAATCCACTCCATATTAAAAACAAACTGTGGGAAGTAGTGTTGAAGAAAAGCCAGAATCAATACAGATGCTGTGATTAGAGTAGTCCCAGATGTTCCTGCCTCCACACCTGGAGGTTGGCAGGAAAGTGATGGAGTCTTGAAGGTTAATAAAAGAACTCCAAGCAGCTAACAACAATCTTGCAGAGTAGAAGTGTGAACCAGCAGGGAACTTGCACTTTAAGCTTAATTGTGTTCAGAAATAAATTCAGTCTTCACACATTAGTTAGATGAAGAAAAATAGAGATAGCTTACATTTATTCAGTAGATTCCCTGACAGTAGATATGGATACAAGAAGATTCATAGTCAATCTGCGTGCAAGTGAGATGGAATGGACGAGAGCTGCATTGTGCAGCCCTCCTGCTTGCAGGTGTGCCCAAAGCGTAATGGAGGTTGTTAATCCCCCAAACCATGAAGAAGGGGGAAGAGGAAATCAGGTGACTCAGGTAACATCCCACAAGCACAGTAGAGATGTGTTTACTAGAAAGACCCCCTATTATGCTTATGAGACAATGCTGAGTTGACTCCTGATAATCCCAACAGAAAGGCTAATCTTGTGGCGCTGGCATTTAGGTAAATAAACGCTTGCTACAGATTATGGCTAAGGCATTCTAACTCAGCTATAATTTAACAATTTAATGCTCTATTCCAGGATGAAATGTCATCCTAGGTCTAGCAACATCATGGTTTAGCTATGGTTTGTTTTCTAAGCTATAACTGGCTGGATTTATTCAAAGAGGTAAGACATAAACGTATTGTGTTTTAACCTTGTTTTTATTGTGAACTGCCCAGGGTCCTCTGTTGGGGGAGATGGGCTGTAATATAAATCTAAATAATAAATAAATAAATAAACAAATAAACCACAGTTTACCAGCCACGATGGCTTGGTTTACATACTATGCTAAACCAAATTTCACCTTATGGCTTAACACAGTACATAAAAAGACCTCCTCAGAGGTATCCCTTGAAGCCAGAACAGTGTCATATGTGCAATGATGTCATGATGTCACTTGGCCTTCTTACCGATGCCCATGCTGTCCCTTCAAATACAAGCCCTATATATCTACTATCTTGCAGCTGAAATCCTAGCTTCACCCTTCAGAAGAAAAAGTGACTTGATTCTGCAGCCAATATACTGTATTTAGTTTGCCTTTCAACCTATTGTACAAGCAGCAAATTCACAAGTGAAAAACAGCTATGCATTCTTGAACTACTAAATTATTCATAACACCAAAGTAGTTACTTTGTAGGGGTTGGTTTTTTTTGGGGGGGTAGAATTCAAGCTTCTGAGAACTGTTCATTTCTCCCACCCCTGCATTCACTCTTTTGGTTCAAAGCTCAGATTCAAAGAGAAAAATATTTGAAAAATTTACAACTGCTCAATTTCTTCAAAGATGCCTTCCATGGTGGTTTTAGCTGATCTACTCTTCTAAAACGAATAAAGATAACTTTCAGCAGGAGGGAAGGGCTGGAAAATATTCTATTTTTACTCACATGATTTGGTGTAAGTAACTGCAAAGAAGATATCTCTGGGTAGGCTTGTGTTGTACTGTTATATAGGCACATTATACCAAAATGGAAACTGTATACTGTGTGTATATCAAACTTCTCCAACTTACCCTCTCTTCAAATAAAGTGGCCTGAAAAATTAGAAGAAATGATAGATTAACTTAACATAACATTTTTCTCATTGTTTAGTTAGCCTAAATTTTAAAAAATATTTTATTTAGTTATTGAAGATAGATGTAGCACTTTTGCCATGAATATACAAAACCAAGTACATAAACATATTGAAATACAATAAACATCAAGGTAATGCAAGATAATGAAAAAGACAAAAGGAGAAAAGAACAACAACAACAACAACAACAACAATTTATTAAACTTGTGTGCTACCTGACTTTCAATGACTCAGGGGGCGGGGGGGTTGAAAACACATTTCTTTCCCAATTATCCTCTTTTTCTTTCCCTTTCTTTTACCATCTCTGTTTGGCTCACCAGCCCCCATTCCTTATTTTACCATTCCCACCATTCTGAGTTTCCATGCAAATAGAATCATGCACTGTTCTCATTTAATTTAATTTATGGGAATAATTATGGATGAATAAGATCATTAATTTGAAATATGAATTTAGCAAACGCGGACCAAGATGCTGTAAAGACCAGGGAACATATATAGACATGGGGAAGTATTGTTTGAATGTTAGCCTATTCAGGAAAAATTATTGGTCAACAAATGATATTTAACGCAAAAGTGGCTCTTTCATCAATTTTAATGATACTGGTGCCACATTAACCCTAAAGGCATGGTTGACATTTCTTTTCATGGCAGCATGACAAGCAGTAGTAAAGTCTTGGAAAACAGCATCAAGTCTCACATTGGGCTTATATTATCATACTTGGAATATAGCCTTAGCAGAAAAGTTGACTTCACAGCAAAGAATGCAAAGAGCACAAACCAACATACAGACAACTATTCTAAACAATGGCAAAGTTTTATTTATTTTATTCACTTAAAAGAAAATCTCAGCCTTACCAACAAAATCTCATGAATATTTGTTTAATAGAATAAATGGATATGATTGTATAAATGGTTACTATAAAATTGACTTAATGTCCTTTTAAAAAGTTTTGTTTACTTTGGTCTTACATTTTCTATTTTTTTGTTACTTGTTTGTTGATGTTGTTGTTGCTTTCATTTTTCTAACAGGACTTAAGAGTTCAGAGCAAAAACACCCTGTAAATTGTTTCTAGGGTACAGATTCCTTCCCACTTCTCTGCTGTCCGGTTGACTGGGAATAGCTGAGGAACATGTAGCCTGGCATTTGAAAAAAACTGGAAAAATAATTGAAGATGTTGCCTAGTCTGGCAATGAAACGTCTGCAAGAAAACAACAAGGCTCAGAGAGCACCAAGGACTCCACAATAATTGATCTGTTGAGAAGTACTGAACTGTAATGTAGGTTGTTACTTATGTCTCTATTGTTTGAAACACTATAACAGATAAATTTAACGATGCAGGAAATAATGTTCAACCTGGATAATAAATGGCTATTCATGTAAACAGAATAAGACAAGTTGTGTCATACTGGCTGATCTTTTCAGGTCCTCATTCTGAAAAAAAAAACCCTCCTAAACATTAAAAAATAAAATGATTAAAAAATAGTGGTAGCAATTCTTCCCATCACAAAGCTGAATTGATGGGGAAAACCGCACCTGGTTTAAAAAAAAAATCTTTTACCTTCTCTGGTTTCTGATCTTTCTGGACTTTTAAGGACAAGTACATAGACTGATCCCACTCTGTTGTTATTTTTCATAATATTTCTTGTTTTTTAAGTCTTGGCGGTAGATTATACAGCTTCTACTTCTAGCACTCCCTTGGGTAATGCTACTATGAACTTTGACCTTGTATTATGTCTAGTGCTCCTGTCTTCCTGACCTAATCATATCCTGTTTATCTTTTGTCTTTATGTACGTATGATATTCTGGAGGATCAACCATATAAGGTTTCTCTCTATCTGCTTTTGTTTATTCCATGTAGCAAGTACACTGCTGTTAAAATTAGAAACTATAAAATCAAATGTAAGTATATTTTATGATTGGATTTACACATCACTGTACACCATGGTTTAACTATGATTTACTGAATAAGGTGCAATGGCTGGGTTCTCACAACATGCTAATTCAACCTCAAGCAAATCACATTGTGGCTTAGAATGTTACATTAAATTCCTTGCCACCTTTTAGTGTAGCTCAATGGCTGGGTTCACACAATACATTAATCCCTAAATCTTTAAAATATTTAAAAATACTTAAGTATTTAATAATTTTAAATAATATAATTGCTATATTCCCTAACTTGCCAAACAATACATTATATTATGCTTAATACGATATCCTGGTGCACAGAACGTCTCAGATAATGATTGGGTTTGCCGCATGTTCAGCCACTACCCAACCATCCCAATTTAATTTAGCCTAGATTGTTGTGTGAATCCAGATTGCATTAAAAAAAATGAGCTCAGCACACGTGTATGGAATGTTTCTACCAAAACAATCAGCAAGATGGTTTCAGGACTTTTGGATAACTTCAAGAAAGTTGAAAGGCTGGATTAATGTATACACTTTTTTCGCTGAAAATGTGTTTATTCCTGGTTAACTAAATCATGTTTTAATCAATTAATCAAATTTTCTAGGGGTGTTTGCCATAGTGAAACTAAACAAACAGACTAAATTTTCACAGCATGTTAGAATAAAAAGTGATTGGGTAGTTTGTGGATCAGTGGGTTATGCAAATGAATCCACTGCATTAAGCCATAATCTGGTTTATCTGTGGCTGTGAATAAATCAGATAAAAGGATTTATTCAATAAACCCTGGTTAAGCACATCATAGTTTGTGATGTGTGACACTACTCAGTGTTTGTTGAGCTTTCTGAAACATGCCTTAGAAAGTAAAGTCTTCTTTGTCAGGTACTGTCAGCCTTGTGATGTAGTCCAGACAAGAAGCACACCCAGAAGAACTAGCTCTACTTTATTGTAAGGTTACATTAACAGAATCTTGCAAGTCTGAAAGTACATTTCTCCCCCATCGCCTTTACAGCCCAAGAAACTAGGGAGGGTCCCTTCTGAGACGTTTGCCATGCCCACATTCCTGCAGTGGGCTAAACTGCCTCTTATCCAACCATTGCCTACCTGCGGCTATTCCCTCTGTCTCCCAAGGTCATTCTCACATACCATTACAGGTACTGTCCTTATCCTGCCTTTCCTCTGTTAGGGATATAGCAGAAATCAGCAGCATCCACAGGGGAAGCAAGAAGGCGGAATTATGAAATTTGGGTTGTGGTTTCACGACAGAAGCCCTGTCCTTTTGGTATGTGCACTGTGACATTGCACCATATACGAAGGGGTGGAGCTTGTGGTGCAATACTGTGACATTACTTTCATTATTCTGTAATGGTATGTGGGAATGACCTTGGGAGACAGGAGGAGAACCGCAGACTGGACAACCAGTATGTAAAAGATATCTCAGCCCACAGAAGGGGTGAGGGTATGGGAAATGTTTTAGAAGGGACCCTCCCTATTTTTCTGGGGGGGGGGTTGTTTCAGAAAGGGACCCTCCCTAGGAAATGAGGGGAGAAATACTTTCAGCCTTGCAAGGTTCTGTTAATGTAACCTTACAATAAAGATAGAGCTAGTAGTCCTGAGTGTGCTTCTTGTCTGGACTATCTCACAGGGCTAACACATTCTGACAAAAGTAGCAAGATCCTGTGGATGCCCTTAATAATAATAACTATTATGAATGTGGAAAGTGGGATAAAGTACTTTGACGTTGAATTCTATTCCAGTTCAACGATTCCATGATTTCTGGTAAGGTCTCAACCAGACCTGTACAACATATGGTCCACAAAGCAGGTTTGTGAGGCCTGCTGGTGTTTTTTGAAAAATAATCCATTGCTGCCAAATGTCACCAAGGTCAGGAAGGATCTGCTGCCACCTAGGCTTTTGCTGAGCCCTTCAATGCCTCTAGGCGTCATGGACACTGCCAGCCCCAATGCTACCACCCCACCACTAGCTGCCAAACAGCTGATTGGTGCACCAGGTATTCCTTTTTGGTCTGCAATTATATTTAAGGTCAGTACCAATCTGGCACTTGCCCCTCTACTAGTTGTGCAGGCCTGGTGTAAACGAATGTCAAAACTTAACGTAAGGGGCCTGATAGCGTGTGAGAAGCTGACAAACACTGCCCACTTTCTTCACAATACAGTACTTAATATTTGGGATATTTTTCTATTGGCTGCTTGAAGCACATGTGCCATCAAATATGACTATAATATTGACCTTCCATTCTGCCCATACTCTGAGACTGCCCACTTTTTCATTCTGCAGAAGCATATCTTCTTCCAACTCTCATATTCCCATGCTCTTGAAATGTACCATAGTTTGATGTAGGACAACTTCTAAAGAAGTATAAGACCTAATTCTTGGCCATGGCAATGATGGTTAGTGAGGCAGGGAACTGGACATTACTTGTGTCCACCAACAAGTAGACGTTGGTAGAGCACCAGAATCAATGCTGTTAGTGAATAATGTCTGAAGGTTATGACCCTGAAATACGGGGAGGGGAGGGGTGGGAATGAGGGGCAGCAGATTCCAGACATTCTGTAACTTTCTCAAGAGCTCTCTCAGGGCTGAACAAACAAAAAGACTGTTAATGTATTCAATAATGATTAGTGGTCAAGTTCCACAGTTATATAATAATAATAATAATAATAATAATAATAATAATAATAACAACAACAACAACAACAACAACAGTATTCTGTGGCTTATGGTCCATCTGGAGGGTACCATGTTGGCAAATGCCATAGTATGAGTTTATTTGCCCAGTCTTAAAATCATGCCCTCCCTACTTTTTGGGCCTTGCATCTTCAACAACAATTAAAATGAATTAATTAAACTTTAAAAATATGACTTACCAACTGGTTCCTTATTTTATCTGAAAGGCTGGGCTCATTCAAAATGGGGACAGACTTCCCTGGGGAATCACCAGATATCAAACGCAGTTTGGCTTCATTGACATCATTAGACAAGCCAATGGTAATGAAAGATATTCCAAGAGTTCTGGCCTTTTCTGATATGTCCTGAACATTGGGATTTTTTGGGTGGTCAATACCATCAGTCATCAGCAGAGCCACTTTGATGCCTGTCTTACGGCCTTCGGTTTTGAGCAGCTGAGTTGCGTTAGAAATAGCATAGTAGGAATAGGTGCCGTGCCCAATGTAGCCCATTTCACTGACTTTTTGCTTAAAGATCTGCAAGTTTCTCCACTCTGAAAAAGGATGGTCAATTCTGACAGAACTACTGAACTGCATGATGGCCAGTCTGATGTCATACCTGTGGACACGGGTGGGCTTCATGAGGAAGACTTTATCACTTAAGAGGATAGCAAACTCTTTCTGCTTATCAAATAGTACATCCTTTGCACTTTCAGAACTGTCCAGGACAAAGATGATGTCAATAAAGCAGACAGAATCTAAAAAGGACAAGATTAAAAATGATATGTTGAAGAAAGTCACACATTAGAAGAAACAGGCAAGTAATATTATGATGCATGTTCAAAAGGGGTGGGGCTGCTTTCATAATTTTGACCCCTCATCCCATGGACACCACTGTCAAGGCAACCATAGAAATGGGAGACCTCAAAGGATATTGATGTACAACAGATTTGCATAATTTTATATTACTAGTTGTTTTACAAAGCATGGGCAACTTGTGAAGCAGAATAATTTTCTACTCCATGCCCTCAACTAGGGATGGTGCAAAATGGAACAACAAAGATGTAGTACAATTCCTTCCCATCCATTATAAACCTAATCCTCTGTGCCTAAACATGGCCTGCCACTACAAGAACACTAAATTGCATGCCGACAAGGTAATGTGGCTCCAATTAAGTAGAAGCCAATAAATGGTAAGGCTAACTGCATGATATAGAGCAGAGCTTTCCAAACTGTGTGTTGGGACACGTTAGTGTGTCGGCTGCAGTGTCTGGGTGTGTTGTGGCTGCTGCTGCCTCCAAGCCCTGGCAGGATTCCACGCAGGTCCTAGTGCCTGCCTTGTGCCTTGCTGCCTCCAAACCTGCTGTGATTCTGCACAGATCCCAGTGCCTGCCTTGCGTCCTGCTGTAAGAGTGTGTCGCGAAATGATGCATGTCTAAAAAGTGTGTCGCCAACATGAAAAGTTTGGAAAGCTCTGATATAGAGAATGGGGTTACCAATTTCTTTCTCATATTGCAGAATGACTCCAACTGAATGTATGAACTCTGGCATGGGTAACAAAGGAAGTTTTAAAACATAAAATCCCTTCTTGCTTTGGTATATGATAAATCTCATCCTAAGCATGAAAATCTAAGTCACTCCATGAAAAGTCCCATTAGGCATCATCTAATACCTGTAATGTTGGCAGGACCTTGGAAGTAGTTTATTCCAATAAACAATCCCTTGCTGAATACAGAATCTGAAATGTCAGGTACAGCATCCCTAACAGATAATGTCCAGTTTCTATTTAAATAACTCCTTCTGAGGCATCTTAAACATTCCTCATCTTTAAGTTGATTTCTTCAGAGCTGTTTCACAATTCTAGTTGTATGATTCTCATTTACAGAATTACAGAACTAGAATGGACCATTTAGGCCATGAATTCAAAGTGATGATGTCCTGCACTAGAGAGAAAGAGCACCATGGGAATAATAGTTATGGCATTTATATGTTTGTTATCTCACAGGTAGCCTTCAACAACATATAAACTATTTAAAATTATAGACAGGTGGAACCTCTCTTCTCAAATTCTTTAATATTTAACTGTATTTCTTTCCTCCATTTATCTAAGATGTTACTAGATCTACAGCTCAGTATAATCCAATGGCAACAACAGTCACATTTATCAAAATATATTATTGAACCATCTGAATGTCTCCCAAACCATTCTGAAAACGTGGTTGTGGGCCCTATATGTTTTTCAATGCATATTCTATGCATCATGTCTGTCATTAGCAAGGGGGTGCACGTTTAGAAGAGAATAACCATGTCCTTTGTCATCCAATGTGAATGGAAAATATACTGTTCTATGGGATTTGTGAAAATACAAAATGCTTGTATAGAAATATATCACTTTCCCTTGGAAATCATTTCATACAGCCTATGGCATTTCCTTGTATTTCATAGCGCCTTTATCAAATTCTAGGAAAATGGCTTTACCCTGAAGATTGTCTTTTCTTGCTAGAGAACTTAGCTTTTGTCCCTTCCTTCTGTTTTGTCCATACACTACATTGTTTGTTGCAATGGCCAAAACCAAAAGGTAAAAGACGGAGTGTTCTTTCCACATAGTGACTGGCATCCAAAATCAAATGACTGCTTACTGCTCCTGCTGATAAAAAACAAAAATAGCCATTAACGTTTCATCATGTTAATCAGCCCAGAATACAAATTTGTATGGAACATTGTTAAACGGTTATAAAAGTCTACAGCTTTAACATTAAGCTACAACATTTCATTACTCAAATTAAATTGTCCCATCTTATTACTTGCAAAAGCTGTGTCTAAGCTTGTTCTATTTTGACTGGCTTCATTTTAAAATCTGCTTTAACTTCTTCTGTTGTAAGCTTCCATAGAAACATACAGAATTTTAAAAAATGGACAAACTATTCTAAGTAAATAAATACAAATAGTTATGCATAGTTTTTCCTTCTGGCTGATTCAACAGATTTCACAAATTGTACGTTTTGCAAGTTTCACAGATCTTGCTTATTCTTTATATTTTCTAAAGTAGTCACAGATACCCTATGCTTCTCTTTCTCAAGATAATGAGATAAATGTGGTTTGCATTGAGGATTAGCATCATCCCTTGTTTTAAAATTGGTCAGATGGCTTCATTCTGATAGATGTGCAAAAGAATTGCTGAAAAGACTCTCAATTCTGTTATTTATCTTGAGAAAAATTAAATCAGTTTTCTTTGGAAAAAAATGGGTGCTTGTGTAAATGTGCTCCAAAATTGCATTATTGGTACTCACAGTCACTTTGATCAGAATTCACGTGCAGCATTTAACTCTATTTAGAAAGGCAATTATGTTTTTTTATAATTATTACAAAATAACTGCAATATAGACCATAAGATAATAGAAAGCACATTACAGTACTACTAATTTTGTAAGATTGCAGAAATTTACTTAACTTACAGTCCGACTTCAATGGGGCTTATTTGCAGAAAACTGGATATTGGACTGGAGCCTTAAATCCTTTACTCAGAGAATCTCTTCTAGGTTCAATAATTCATTTATAATGACACCAATATGAAATTTTCAATCCTATGATTCACTGATAAGTTCAAAATACATCTTATATAATATTGCTAAACTCTATCCTTTACCAGGAAATAATGCATTATTTTCTAGGGGTACTATACTTGTATCATACCATTAATTTCAACAATTGTTAAAATCCAGCTGGTCATTGACCATATTTTATTAAAAAATTTAAAAAGTTACGCTTTGGATTTGCATTCATTTTGCTAAGATAAATCATTACTATCATCATCATCATCTTACCTTACTTTAGACAGCACTGAAGCAACAAACTGGAACGTAAATAATCTTTAAATAAATACGATCTGGAAAATGCATTCTGGGGAGGGGAGACTAGTTTTCTTTCCTTAACAATTGCAGTAGTTCTGGATTAAATAATTAGTCCAGATGCAAATAATACTACCTTGCATCTGGAACTTGATCCTTGATTCATGTTTCATTGCTCCAAGCTGAATGCAGAATGGTTAGGCAGTCAGCCAGATCTTACACTCTGGGTGGAAGCACTAAAAATGTTAAAGGAACAGCTGTTCCAAGAGTTTGTTTTACAAGGAGCTTGTTCATTACCGCACAGTTTTTATTTTATTTTTGAACAACAGTTCCAATACTTAATTAGCATAAACACTCCAGAAACCCAGCAAAAAAGGGAAGAGGAACAGAAGAAAGATGGACTTGAAAAACAACAAAGCTATACATAGGAAGTTATCATAGCATCAGATGAGGCATTTATATAGGAAAATCATGCTAAATTACAATTTTATTATCAAGGCTTATTTAATAATCCACAGCTGGCTGGATTCACACATTGTACTAAACATTGAACAAGTAAATCACATTATGCTTGGGATCATATACTGCAAACATGGTTTACATGATAGTATTGCTTTTTTTAAAGAATTTATACCCTGCTCCTATCCAAAGACTCTGGGCAGCTTGCATCATATAAAATAACACAACCATTAAAGAAAACAACATACCAATATCAATTAAAAATAAACTAAAACGTAACTGGAAATCATAACACTCATAAAATGAAACTTTAAAAAAATAAAAACATTTTAGACCTTGAACTGTCTCAGCTGCCTTCCTAAAAGCAAACACTGTGGCAGGCATCCTAAACGTGGGGGGCAAGCTATTCCATAGAGTTGGGGATCCCATGAAGAAGGCCTGCTTCCAAGCTCCAGCTCTCCCCAATCTCTCTCAGGGTGTCATGGGGGGCTTGGGCTCGGAGTCCATGGGGGGTTCGGGCTCAGAGTCAGAGTCAGAGTCAGAGTCAGACGACGAGGATGGGCGGCCAGCCTCTGACGTAGAGATGGAGGGCGAGCAGACAGCTCTAGATAAACGGCC
Source organism: Charina bottae (assembly GCA_023362775.1). NCBI lineage: Eukaryota > Metazoa > Chordata > Lepidosauria > Squamata > Charinaidae > Charina > Charina bottae. The sequence goes on along the minus strand of JALMGJ010000007.1, from coordinate 40,170,950 downwards.
GCCTGAGCAGTCAGAGGAGGTGGGGCTGGTCAGCGAGCAGCAGGCACAGGCGCCGCTGATTAGTGAGGACAAAGACTCAGAGCTGCCGCCCCCTCCCAGCGCTCGAGAAAGGAGAGCAGAAAGGAGAGAGGAACAGCGGAGGTTGGTGAGGCTACACGCGAGAAAGCAGCCCCGCCCTCCTAAATAAGCTCCACCCAGGTCTGCCTCTATAAAAAGGGAGCTGCAAGCCCAGACCGTTCGTTGGGGACAACTGTCTGCTTACCGGACTCCGTGTGCCTGGATTCCTGATTGGAAAACCTCGTGACCTGACTCTTGACTCTTGGACTCACTTGACTAATCGTGTTTTGAACGTGAAACTCCCTTAAGGCAAGCTCGTGGGTCTTTTATTTTTATTTTATTTATTTATTTATTGGATTTATCACCGCCCAACTCCCCCAAGGGGGACTCTGGGCGGTTTACAACAGAAACAGAAATTTTGGGGCTTGTTTTTGTAGTGTGTGTGCGTTTGCGCTCACACTCCCTTGCCGCCTGTTCATTACCTCACAAGTTTCTCAGCAAAGTTTACCTCACAAGTTTCTCAGTAAAGTTTTACAACTGCCTCCCTGGTGTATTGTGTGTGATTGGGCTGGGACAGGACACAGGGAGATCTGAGAGAAGGGCACATTGTGGAGAAGACAGTCCTGTAGATTAGTGGTCTCCAAAGTGGGGTGCATGTGCCTCAATGTGTACTCAAGACAATCTATGGAGATGTGGGAAGAAAACATTGAAATATTGCTCATTCATCTTTATGTAATGGTCTGTGAGAATAACCTTGGGAGACAGGAGGAGGAGAAGCTGCAGCCTAGGCAATGGACCGACTAGAGATATCTCAGCCCACAGAAGGAATAGGGGTGGAGAAAGCATCTCAGAAAGGATCCTCCCTAGTTCTCTGGAAAGTAAAGGCAGGGTAGGGGGGAAGTGCTTTCAGGCTTGCAAGATTCTGTTACTGTAACCTTACAATAATGTTAGTATTAGTACTCATGGTTTTGGTTTCCTGTCTGGATTACCTTGAAGGAATGACAACAATCTTGCAAGTAGCTTCTTCCACTCAGTGATGTACAGTATATAGGGTGGATATTGGTCTTTCCAGTACTGTAATACCATGAATTAATCTCTTTTGATCTTAAAGTGCAGCTCATGACCAAATATTTTTATGCATGTCCTGAACCTTAGAGATCATGAGGGATCCTGTTGACATTGTGGCTATCTATGGAGCACAGAGATGGCTTTGGTGCTTGACACTATCACTCCTCAGCATGCTGTTCCCTCCACAAATCTCAAGCAGCACCTGGATTCATCTGGGAGCTGAGGGCAATGAAGCAGACTGATGGAGTCTGCAGCAAAAGTAAAGAACAAATTGGTCTGAATGTGGAGTAGGGTCTTTCCTAAAGCCCATTTGCAGTCCTATTCCATGGCAGTGGATGTAGTGAAGAGACCTTACTTTTCTGATTCTATTGTATCTGCACAAAAAAGATCAGTGATGCTTCTCGGTATGTGCAGCATCTCCTCTATCAATGTTGTGGGAGGGGAGCTGGAACACTCAAGAAGCTCACTGTAATTCATTATGCTTTGAAGGCAAAGTTAATCAGATTTCTTCAACAGGAACTCCACTATTGGGACAGGTCATATGAAGATAGCACTGAAAATTGCTGTTCTTGTTCACATAGATTACTTTCAGTTTATACATCTCAAGGACATGGACAGGACATGTGGAGAGGTGAAGGCCACCAGCTGTTTGCTCGAGCCATGCCCCTCCTGGCTGATTGTATTGGTCATGCTGGAACTGGCCTCCCTGTTATGGGAAATGATTAAAATGCTGCAAGTGAGGGGTGTGTTCTCATTTACTTAAAGGAGGTAGTTATAAAACCTATGAAAAAAACACTTCCTGGGTCCAGACACCCTCCCTGGATGTCAAAAACTAAATGGAGGGACTGCAATTTTCCTGGATCTCCCAGCAGCTTTTGATACTACCAACTTCTGGGCTGCCTGGTCTTGGAGGCATTGTTTTGCAGTAATTGCAGCCCTTCCTGTCACACCCAGAAGATGGTGCTAAGAGACTATTGGACATCTAGATTGCTGACCTATGGTGTCCCACAAGGTTCTATCTGATCCCCTATGCTTTATCCTGTATTCAGGAACTTGTGTATAGCAGAAATTACAGTAACAGACATGAAATGACGTGGCAAGTTGCCATATATATGGAGAATATCTACATGGTGCAGAACACCAAAATCAAGTCCTTTATATGTGGCTGCTCTAGGCTTTACATTTTAGGCCTTTCCCTTTTTCCTTCTGAGTCGTCAGAAATCTGGATATTTCCTTTCTAGATCTGAGATTGAAAGACATCTGCTCAATATCCACATAACAGTTCTGTCTATCCTGAAAACTATTGGCTGCCATCTTCGCAGTTTCAGCCCATATAGAGATCTGTACTCAGGAACTGAGATGAAGCCTGATTTCAGTGGGGTTACAGTTCCTCAGGAAGAGCAACTTTACAATTTAGGAGTACTCTTTGACCTCTACCTATTACTGGATCTGTGGGTGGCAGCTTTGGCAAGGAGCAAGTTTATATAACTCCAGCTAGTGGTCTACCTGCAACCCATTTATACTTGGCAATAGTTAGCTGCCCTTTGATTAAATCCCATTTTGACTATTGCAATGGGCTTTACACGAGACAAAGCCCACTGCAGTAAAGATGGGCTGCTCTTGAAAAGTGTCTAGAAATTGCAGTTGATGCAAAATATGTCAGCTAGGTTCCTAACAGGACACAATTGCTGATTGGGCATAATTTAATGGGCTAGCATTAACATTTAAAGCCCTAAACAATTTTGGGCCTATCTGAGGGACTATTTCTCCTATTATTTTGACTTCTAAACCTACTCACCAACAACTCTGTGTAGCTTATTGAGGGTTAAAAATAGTAAAAAACCGCCCAGAGTCCCCTTGTGGGAGATGGTGCGGTGATAGAAGTCGAAACATACATACATACATACATACATACATACATACATACATACATACATAAATAAATAAACAAACATTAAAAGATAACCATGCTGAACAGGAAAAACAGAACCAGATCTACTATACCTTACCCAGTGACCAAGACTACAAACCTGCCTGGTTATTTAAAACAATAGGAGAGGTTCATCTGAAGATTCCTGCCCCCCCCCTATCCAAAGTTTGCCTATCTAGTATGTGGGAGGTGGGAGGCTCTGTGGCCCTCAGGCTGTGGAATATACTCCTTAAGGTGTGTTTGCCCCCTCCTCCATTTCTAGTAAGCATTTTAGCAGCAATAGGGCAATTTTTTTGTGCAGTGGAGCCCCACATACCAGATAGCCAAACAGAAGCAGGGCCTTGATTGTGTGGTTGTTGCTGCCATCTGATTTTTGACACTTGCCCCCACCCCCATGCCTTGGCATAAAACCACAATTTTCTTACAAACTGGAAAGAGTGTGTAGCAGCCAATATTTTACAGCTTATTAGGTTTGTCCACCTGAGCTGATTAGGGACCTAATCAGGGACTGGGACCTGTTTGTTCTATCTTCAAAAACCAACCACATACTTTCCCCTTTTTGGAAGCTGATCTAAGTGCCAAAGCCAGAAAGGGACTTTCCCTTTCCCTTTCCCTTAATACTGTATAATCATTTGAAGTCCCCACAGATCTGTGAGAAAACAATTATTTCTTCAGGTGAAACTGAATTTCAATAGTTGTTTTGAGGCATCTTTGTGATAATTTGTCATGCAGTAAATTTGTAATTTTTGTATTAATGTTTCTACAGTGTTGGATCACATCAGTACTGTATCTGTGGATAATGCCCTTGAAATTTGCAGCTGAAGATGAATTGAGCTCCACCTTGTGGGTTTCAGTGGCAAATCATTTAATTCAGAACCTATTAAATAGGTATTGTGGCTTAGGATAAGATTTGATAATTCTTATAATTTCTCTTTCTAGATTAGTACATAGAAACTGAAGAATAATTTCCAGTTTTGATTTCCAACCTCAAAATAATAGTGCAATTTGATCTAAGTTTACTTCAATCTCATTTACTTCAGTAACTGAGCACAGAACAGTAGCTACAAAGCTTTTGTTGTTGTTCAGTCGTTTAGTCGTGTCCAACTCTTCGTGACCTCATGGACCATAGCATGCCAGGCCTTCCTGTCCTCCACTGTCTCCCGGAGTTTACTCAAATTCATGTTCATTACATCGGTGATGCTATCTAACCATCTCATCCTCTGCCGTCCCCTTCTCCTTTTGCCTTCAGTCTTTCCCACCATCAGGGTCTTTTCCAGTGAGTCCTCTCTTCGCATTAGGTGGCCAAAGTATTTGAGCTTCAGCTTCAGTATCTGTCCTTCCAATGAGCAGTCAGGGTTGATTTCCTTTAGGATTGACTGATTTGACCTCCTTGCAGTCCAAGGGACTCTCAAGAGTCTTCTCCAGCACCACAGTTCAAAAGCATCAATTCTTCGGCGTTCAGCCTTCCTTATGGTCCAACTCTCACAGCCATACATTACTACTGGGAAAACCATAGCTTTAATTATGCGGACCTTTGTTGGCAAGGTGATGTCTCTGCTTTTTAATATGCTGTCTAGGTTTGCCATAGCTTTCCTCCCAAGGAGCAAGCGTCTTTTAATTTCATGGCTGCAGTCACCGTCTGCGGTGATCTTGGAGCCCAAGAAAATAAAATCTGTCACTGCTTCCATTTCTTCCCCTTCTATTTGCCAGGAAGTGATGGGACTAGATGCCATGATCTGAGTTTTTTTAATGTTGAGTTTCAAGCCAGCTTTTGTACTCTCCTCTTTTACCCTCATCAAGAGGCTGTTTAATTCCTCTTCACTTTCTGCCATTAAGGTGGTATCGTCTGCATATCTGAGGTTGTTGATATTTCTCCCGGCAATCTTAACTCCGGCTTGTGATTCATCCAGCCCGGCATTTCTCATGATGTACTCTGCATATAAGTTAAATAAGCAGGGTGATAATATACAGCCTTGTCGTACTCCTTTCCCAATTTTGAACCAGTCGGTTGTTCCATGTCCGGTTCTAACTGTTGCTTCTTGACCCGCATACAGGTTTCTCAGGAGACAGGTAAGGTGGTCTGGTACTCCCATCTCTTTAAGACTTTGCCAGAGTTTGTTGTGATCCACACAATCAAAGGCTTTAGCGTAGTCAATGAAGCAGAAGTAGATGTTTTTCTGGAACTCTCTTGTTTTTTCCATGATCCAGCGAATGTTGGCAATCTAATCTCTAGTTCCTCTGCCTCTTCGAAACCCAGCTTGCACTTCTGGTAGTTCTCGGTTCACATACTGCTGAAGCCTAGCTTGTAGGATTTTGAGCATAACCTTGCTAGCATGTGAAATGAGCGCAATTGTACGGTAGTTTGAACATTCTTTGGCATTGCCCTTCTTTGGAATTGGAACATAAACTGACCTTTTCCAATCCTGTGGCCACTGTTGAGTGTTCCAAATTTGTTGGCATATTGAGTGCAGCACTTTAACAGCATCATCTTTTAGGATTTTAAATAGCTCAGCTGGGATACTGTCTTCTCCGCTAGCTTTGTTGTTAGCAATGCTTCCTAAGGCCCACTTGACTTCACTCTCTAGGATGTCCGACTCAAGGTCAGTGACCACACCATCGGATTTATCAGGGACATTAAGATCTTTCTTGTATAGTTCTTCTGTGTATTCTTACCACCTCTTCTTAATCTCTTCTGCTTCTGTTAGGTCCCTGCCTTTTTTGTCCTTTATCATGCCCATCTTTGCACAAAACGTTCCCTTGATATCTCCGATTTTCCTGAAGAGATCTCTAGTCTTCCCCAATCTATTGTTTTCCTCGATTTCTTTGCATTGTTCATTTAAGAAGGCCTTATCTCTTCTTGCTATTCTCTGGAAATCTGTATTCAGTTGGTTATATCTTTCCCTTTCTCCCTTGCCTTTTGCTTTCCTTCTTTCCTCAGCTATTTGTAAAGCCTCATCAGACAGCCACTTTGCTTTCTTGCATTTCTTTTTCTTTGGGATGGTTTTAGTTGCTGCCTCCTATACAATGTTACAAACCTCCATCCATAGTTCTTCAAGCACTCTGTCTACCAGATCTAATCCTTTAAATCTATTCCTCTCCTCCACTGTATATTTATTTATTTATTTATTTAATTTCTATGACCGCCCATTTCCCCCTCAAGGAGGGGGATATTATATTCATAATATATTAATATAATATATTCATAATATATAAGTATATTCATAAGGGATATGATTTAGGTCCTACCTGAGTGATCTAGTGGTTTTCCCTACGTTCTTCAATTTAAGCCTAAATTTTGCGATAAGCTCGTGATCTGAGCCACAGTCCTGTTCCTGCTGATTGTATAGAGCTTCTCCATCTTTGGCTGCAAAGTATATAATCAATCTGATTTCGGTATTGACCATCTGGTGATGTCCATGTGTAGAGTCGTCTCTTGTGTTGTTGGAAAAGAGTGTTTGCTATGACCAGCGTGTTCTCTTGACAAAACTCTATTAGCCTTTCCCCTGCTTCATTTTGTACTCCGAGGCCGAACTTGCCTGTTATTCCGGTTATTTTTTGACTTCCTACTTTAGCATTCCAGTCCCCTATGATGAAAAGGACATCTTTTTTTGGTGTTAGTTCTAGAATGTGTTGTAGGTCTTCATAGAACCGGTCAACTTCAGCTTCTTGAGCATCAGTGGTTGGGGCATAGACTTGGATTACTGTGATGTTGAATGGTCTGCCTTGGATTCAAAGCTTTTGCTAGTTACTAAATTATCCTATACATGTCCAATCAATGCACAAACTGAATTTTGAACTACAAATACAGTCCCTTCTCTGCAAAATATTACCTGCCAGAGATCCTGTTATGAACTAATATATGAAAGTTGTAGCCTGAATTCAAAAGTAACACACCACATTCTACAACTGTAATTTTGTGAATGCTTAAACTGGAACTATATCATGAGCTTGGTTTTGATCCAGGAATGCAAATATGATTCTACGGAGAGAGGGCATTGTAAGAGGAAAACCGTATTAGCCTATGATAGCCAAAAATTGACTGGTAGCACCTGTTCATACTACATAATGACTTTTATTAAAAGGCATAAGCTTTTGTGAGTTATGGAGAGGAGTCTCATCGGCTAATTTCTGGAGGGAAAGTGGTAATTGTTACTCATTGGTTTGATAAGTAAACCATTCTGTCCTTTGCTGCTGCAGCAAGACTTCTACACATCAATGGTGGAAAGCAAAAGAAAGAACAGCAAGATTTAACAGCCACAATGCAATTTCATGTTTACCCAATGCATCTTACTTATGGTCACAAAAGGTGGCAGCATAAAGATTTCTTTTCAAATTTGCACAAAAATAAAGGTTTTTTTCACTGCAGTAAACTAGTAACTTAATGGAGTAATGGGGAGAAGGGATGTCCATTAAAGCATTAAAACAAGGGAGGGGGGTTATGTATTTTATATACAGTATTTTTCTCATTTCACACATGCATTAAATATGAATGGGATTTAGGCAAACAGGATATTAAGCAGGTGTAAAACAGGCTTTCAAGGATACCCAGGGAGGTGTGAAGTGTATGGACAGATTTTGCCCGTTACATCAGGAGTCCATTAAAACAGTCTGCCAAATATCTGGGTTGCCAAAATATGGACGAACACTAGTGTTTGTCGGGGTTTCTGCACTGCAGATATGGTAGTTTTGTCCTTCTAAAAGTTTTTTCGACTTTCTGAAATTTCCTGGTGGTCCCCTGTTCAGCTGTCCTTTAAACTTAAAAAGATCTAGCCCTTTTTCCTAGATCAGCCAAATCCGTCCAGGCGGTGTCACCCAAGCTGGACGTGCAAAGAGAACGGCACACGGCTCGGGGACGGTTCAGTCGGCCGGTCCGGGCTTTCAGCGCTCTTCTTCCTCAGAAAGGGGATCTAAGGGGCCGAAAGACACGCTCCCTCGCTCGCCTGGCCATCTGGCAGTCAACCCGACCGAAGATGCCCACAGAGATCGCCCAGCCGCTCTCGCAGAAAACCCGGAATCCGGATCGACCAAAACGGCTCACCAGTCGTGTTTGGGGATTAGCTCCACCCACCGCCTTCCCCAAGTCGTCCCTCCTCGGAAGTATTTCCTCTTCGTGCCGGAAGTAGAAACCTCTCTGAAGGCGGAAGTGCGAACTGTTGTGGAGCTGCTTTCACGTTTTTAAAGCATTTTTTCTCTCTCACCCCCCCCCCCTTCCATTTCATCGGCGCGGTTCCGGCAGCCTCGTGGCGGGAGGCGTTGCGGGGCGAGTCCTGCCCTGGTAACAGTTTTGTCGCTCGTTTTCACTTCGCAGTGGCAGCAATACGAACCGATGTTTTCACTGAGGACTCGGGCGCGGGGTGCTCAATAGACTGTCGCCCAACTCGAGTATCTGGAGCTGGGAGAAGAGCATTTGGGACGAAGCTGCTTCCATCGAGATCTGAAGTTAGGAAAAAATGCGGGCACGGGTACGAAACTTGACGGTCTCCGTCACGGTAATTCTAATTCAGACCTTTTAAAGTTACGCTGGTATTTCGTCCAGGCTGAGACCGCAACGTACGTAACATTCCTAAGGTCCTACTAAGTCTCATGTTTTTCTTTCTTTCTTTCTTTTTTGCGCGCTGCTGCGATTGTTATGGTCAGTACGATGGCTTTTATTGTTACTCGTAGTTCAAATGTTCCAACCTTAAACTGAATGTGCCTTAATGGACAATGGGCTTGCCCCTCAAACTTGTCTCCTCTCTACATAACTGAATTCAGGGTACTCAGGGGAGCGTAGTGCTAGACTTGCTGCATTTAATCAGAAAAGAAAAACATGGTGAAGATGGTGTAGAGATGATCTAGATATTGCTGAACTGCAATTCCCAGCACCTCTAGTTATCTTGGCCCGTAATGCAAGTGGTTAAGAACTGTCATGTATAATTATCCCTGGTTTAGAAAGTGGCTACCTCATACTCTCTTGGGTTCATATTGACTCTGTGTACATGAGAATTGAGCCTACCTTCCCCACTGTATAATCCAGTGAGAGAGATCAACTAAGTAGGTAAAAGTTCCCATTGCCATTACTCTGCACTATATCCTTTAAAATAGTATTTGTTGCACAGGATGACTGATTCCCCCCATCCAGGGACCTCTCTGGAACATATGGATTTGGTGCAGAATATATTTGGGGTGGTACCCTTTTTTCAACCTAGCATAGGGAGATATTAAATGTTGTAAGTCATCAGAAGATCTATAGGTAGTTCATCTTGCACATATAACGTTTTTTTTGTTTAAGACTGGAAGGAGGCTTTGACAAAAATAATCACAAAACTTATTTATTCATTTCATTAAATTCATTATAGCTTCCCACTCCAACAAATTCTGGGTGGCTTACAAAATCTAATACAATATAAAACAATTAAAAACATAGACAAAACAAAGCAGCCCAGACTAAAAAGAGCTATTAAAACACGGTGTGGGAGCCCTCTCCTTCCCCACCCCAACAAATTATCCCCGGGCCTGGGATCAAAGTCAGGTTTTAAGGGCTTTTTGGAACCCTAGGTGCCATCTGAATTTCTGGGATGATGCTGGATTAGTAAACTATTTGAAATCTTTTAGGTTGCATAATTGAAGGAACTGGGAAGGAAGAACTTGAATGCTACTGTGCAACGTTCATTTGGAATGATGCAAGGTGTTCCATAATATAACATTGGTTATTTCTTTTCTTTTAAAAAAGTGTCCATATGATTTAACTCAGCTCTAGTTTTCCGACAACATTTCAAGCTGCCTGATTCAATTTGGAGGAACAGACATGAGTGGCTCCAAACCTGATATTCTGTGGGCTCCGCACCATGTTGATAGATTTGTTTTATGTGACTCGGAACTCAGTCTCTATCACATTGAATCTGCCATAAGTTCAGAACTCAAAGCAGGATCACTGCGTTTATCTGAAGAAACTGCAGCTACTCTTTTGTCCATTAATTCCGACACTCCATATTTGAAATGTGTGGCTTGGTATCCAAAATATGATCCTGAATGTCTACTGGCAGTTGGGCAGGCTAATGGTCGAGTTGTCCTGACTAGCCTTGGGCAAGACCACAATTCAAAATGCAAGGATTTGATAGGAAAAGAATTTGTTCCAAAACATGCTCGGCAGTGTAACACCCTGGCATGGAATCCACTGGACAGTAATTGGCTTGCTGCTGGCTTGGATAAACATCGAGCTGATTTTTCAGTATTGATCTGGGACATAAGTAGTAAATACACTCCGGAAACATCAGTTGCCACTGAGAAATTAAGGCTTTCAGGTGACACTGAATCAGGATTGGTTGTAACAAAACCACTTTATGAATTAGGTCAGAATGATGCTTGTCTTTCTCTTTGTTGGCTTCCACGAGATCAGAAGCTTCTTCTAGCTGGAATGCACCGAAACCTGGCTATTTTTGACCTTAGAAACACAAGCCAAAAAATGTTTGTGAATACCAAGGCTGTTCAGGGTGTAACAGTTGATCCATACTTCCATGATCGTGTGGCTTCCTTCTATGAAGGTCAGGTTGCCATATGGGACCTTAGAAAATTTGAGAAACCTGTACTGACCCTGACAGAACAACCAAAACCTTTAATAAAAGTAGCATGGTGTCCTACAAGAACTGGCTTACTAGCTACTTTAACTAGGGATAGTAATATCATCAAGCTCTATGATATGCAGCACACTCCCACGCCTATAGGGGATGAAACAGAACCTACAATCATCGAAAGAAGTGTTCAACCTTGCGAGCACTATATTGCTTCCTTTGCATGGCATCCTTCAAATCAAAATCGAATGGTCGTTGTGACTTCTAACAGGACTATGTCAGATTTCACTGTGTTTGAAAGAATCTCTCTGGCATGGAGTCCAGTTACCTCTTTAATGTGGGCTTGTGGAAGACATTTGTATGAATGCACAGAAGAAGGGGAAACTAGTTCCTTTGAAAAAGACATAGCCACCAAAATGCGCCTCAGGGCTTTATCCAGATATGGCCTAGACACAGAACAGGTCTGGAGAAACCATGTTCTTGCAGGAAATGAAGACCCACAACTGAAGTCACTTTGGTACACTCTGCACTATATCCTTTAAAATAGTATTTGTTGCACAGGATGACTGATTCCCCCCATCCAGGGACCTCTCTGGAACATATGGATTTGGTGCAGAATATATTTGGGGTGGTACCCTTTTTTCAACCTAGCATAGGGAGATATTTGGCCTCTATCATTATGCGTCATTATATAAAACAGGTGTAATGACTTTCGAAAAACTTGTACCTTTGTTATTTAATTTGGGTTAAAAAATCTAGATTTTTTGATTATTTTAAGCTTGAAAAGAAATATAGTCTCTGACTTTCCTTATTGTCCAAACCTGCTGGTAATACACACCTGTTACAACCACTTCATGCTAATGCATAGCTCAGTGCTTTCCAATCTGCCACCGTTGGCGACACACCAACGGCGGGGGCGTGCGGCGGTGTGCATGGCAGCGGCCTCCGCTAAAACGCAGAAGCGCTGATGGTGCGCCGCTGCCGCCCCCGCCATGCACGCTGCCGCTGCTTCCGGGTTGTGTGGCGACACCAAACTGTGTGTTGCAACACACTAAAGTGTCGCGACACAGAGTTTGGAAAGCTGTGGCATAGCTATTAGCTGCTCCAGAGCTTTCCAAACTGTGTCGCAACACAAAAGTGTGTCGCCACACACAGTCTGGTGTGTCGCCACACAACCCGGAAGCGCTGATCATCATCAGCGCTTCCGGGTTTTCCCGCGGCGACACACCAACTGCAGCGCGCAAAACCCGAAAGCAGCAGCAGCGCTTCCGGGTTTTTGTGCACTGCCGCACTTCCGGGTTTTCCCGCGGCGACACACCGACGCCGGTTGGTGCGTCGCCGCGGGAAAAACTTGGGAAAACCCTGAGCTACTCAGAAAGGATAACACTAAGCTTGCACAAATTCTTTTGGTGAGGGTTTGAGCAATTCCTTGGATCCAAGCTGAAGTTGGTTTCTTTAGGACAAGGGTCGGAAATGGCGGCTCGCGAGCCACATGCGGCTCTTTGGCCCCTTGAGTGTGGCTCTTCCGCAGCTGAACTCACCCCCGCCCCTTCCACGCAATTGGATCCCGCCCCCAAACTCTTACGCTCTTACGCGCTCTCGCTCTCCAAGGCCGGGGCCACCCGCAGCCGCCCACACCTCGCGCACAGCCCGCGGGGCTCTCTGCCGCTCCCTTCGACGGAGGAGGGACCGGCGTGCCTTGGGAGCTGCTGCTGCTGCTGGCGGCATGTCTGGGCATGGCGCGTGGGCGGAGCTGCCCGTCTGGCACTCGGACGCTCCCGAGCCTGTTCCCTTCTCCCTCGCCACGTTCGGGCGTTGAGGCCAGGCAAAGCCGGGCGGTCGCGCAGGGGCGAGGCGGGGAGTCCCGCTCCTGCGCCTACTGCCACATCCGTCCGTTCCCGGCCTCTCTCCCCACGTCCGGCGGGTGATCCCTGGTGGATCCCTTCGAGGGGCCGCGGGGCTTCCCCGCTTTCCTCCCAAGGAGGCCTCGACGGCGCACCCTCCCGCCCCATCAATCCACCCACCGGATTGTAGCGACCGGAGGCAGCCAAGGGGAGAGCAGGCGGCTTCTCTTCACAGTGACTTTATTAGAAAGGGCAGTCCTTTATTTCGGAAGGGGGAAAGGAAGAATGGAAGGGCTGAGTCGTCCTAGTGGCGCCTCGTTCTTCCTGCCAGAGATCTCGCCAAAGCGAGTGTTGCTTCTGAAACCAGTGCGATATTAGGGGGCTCCACCGTGCAAACTCCTTCATCCCCAGAAGACGCCAGAGGCTGAAAGGATGTGGCAGGAACGGCCCTGGAAAGCGGGGCCTGCGGAGCGCCGCCTTTGGGGAGGAGGGTCCAGCTGGCGAGCAATGGCGGCGCCGGAGTTTTCGCCGGAGCGGCTGGCGCGCTGGCTGGCCGAGGCGGAGGCGCTGCTGGCGGCGCGCATCTCCGAGCCGGTCCGGGCGCGCTGGCGCTGGGCGGTGAAGCTGGGTGAGCCGCCAGACCTGGAGCGCTTCCGCGCACAGCTGAGCGAGGCCCGGCACGGCAAGGAGGCGCTGCTGCCCCGGGACGCCGCGCTGTCGGAGGCGGCGCAGGAGCGGCTGCAGGGGCTGCTGTGGCTGGAGATGGCGCTGCTCCGTGGCATCCAGGCGCTGGGCGAGGGCGCGGGCCCGGGACGTGAGCGGCAGGGCGGCGCAGGGGGCCTAGCCTGGCCGGGGCGGTGGCAGGACGGAGCCGGCGGAGGTGGCCGGGCAGCGGGACGGGGCGGGCGGCGCTGCTGGGGCTGGTGGCGGAGCTTCAGGGAGCAGAGGGACCAGGCGTTCCCGTGGGCGCAGCACACGCTCTGCAACCCGCCTTGGCGCTCCTGGAGAAGCAGCCGCGGGAGGCCCGCCGGGTGCACCCTCCTGCCCCATCAATCCCCCCATCCTGCCGTTCGGCGTCCTCTCCCCCCGCTAACCCGAGCCCTGCGGTGGCCGGGGGAGCCAAGCCAGGCTCCGTTCCGGCGGGGTGACTGTAGCGACCGGAGGCGGCCAAGGGGAGAGCAGGCGGCTCTTCGCCCTCGGCGCGCCGAGGGCAAAGAGCTGCCTGCTCTCCCCTTGGCCGCCTCCAGTCGCTACAGTCGCCCTGCCGGAACGGAGCCTGGCTCGGCTTCCCCGGCCGCCGCAGGGCTCGGGTTAGCGGGGGGAGAGGACGCCGAACGGCGGGGTGGGGGGATTGATGGGGCAGGAGGGTGCGCCGTCGAGGCCTCCTTGGGAGGAAAGCAGGGAAGCCCCGCGGCCCCTCGAAGGGATCCACCGGGGATTACGCGCCTCTTGCTGGGGCCCTCCGAGCAGTCGCTGCCTCCGGGTCGCGGGGATTCTGGCATGGGCACCCGCCGGATGTGGGGAGAGAGGCCGGGAACGGACGGATGTGGCGGTAGGCGCAGGAGCGGGATTCCCCGCCTCGCCCCTGCGCGACCGCCCGGCTTTGCCTGGCCTCAACGCCCGAACGTGGCGAGGGAGAAGGGAAGAGGCTCGGGAGCGCCCGAGTGCCAGACGGGCAGCTCCGCCACGCGCCTCGCCCAGACATGCCGCCAGCAGCAGCAGCAGCTCCCAAGGCACGCCGGTCCCTCCTCCGTTGAAGGGAGCAGCAGAGAGCCCCGCGGGCTGTGCGCGAGGTGTGGGCGGCTGCTGGTGGCCCCAGCCTTGGAGAGCTGGGGTGCAGCGGGACGGGAGCGTTGCCGGCGGCCCGCGAGGATCGGCCATGGAAGGTGACCGAGGGCCGGGGCGGCCGGCCAAGCGCAGTGCAGCCCTGTATCTTACCCTTCCACGCAATTGGATCCCGCCCCAAAACCCCGCCCCCTTCCACGCAATTGGCTCCCGCCCGCAAACCCCGCCCCCTTCCACGCAATTGGCTCCCGCCTGCAAACCTCGCCCCCTTCCACGCGATTGGCCCGCGCCCGCAAAGCCCGCCCCCTGGCTCTCAAGCATTTCAAAATGTGCACGAGCATGTCAAAATGGCTCCCAGAATAAAAAGTTTGCCGACCTCTGCTTTAGGATGTCAGGTCAAACTCAGTAACAAAACAGAGAATATTAGTAAACAAATAAAGTATTATTGTTTTTGCCTCACATGCCATCTTACCAAGTTATTTCCTATACTGGAAAATACTTATGAAGCAATATACTGAGGACATGGATCAGAAATTCACAGGAAACAAAGGATCATTGGTTTATGCAGGCATCAAATCTATAGTGAAAACTTCTATGGGTAAGTTCATTTTGCCTATTTAGGCCTTTCCTTTCTGGCCAAATCAGCCTTATAGTTGCGTCTGTTGACAGCTTCTTAAAGAAACTGTATCTTTTCTTAGACTTGCATGGTGTGCCATGTGATTCAAGGAAAAGACACATTTGATTTAGGGAGGTGCCAGTAGGTGCAGCATTGTGCATCCACATGCATTGTATCACCTTTTCTCTTTGAATTTATTTATTTATTTATTTATTTATTTATTTTCCTGCCTTTATTATTTTTATAAATAATTCAAGGCAGCGAACATACCTAATACTCCTTCCTCTTCCTATTTTCCCCACAACAACAACCCTGTGAGGTGCGTTGGGCTGAGAGAGAGTGACTGGCCCAAGGTCACCCAGCCGGCTTTCATGCCTAAGGCGGGACTAGAACTCACAGTCTCCTGGTTTCTAGCCCGTTGCCTTAACCACTAGACCAAACTGGCTCTCAGTGAATTCAGTTCACTGCACAGTCCTAGTTAATAGCAGGATTGAATGATAATTTATGAACACAGTAATGCTAAAAGACTGCTGCAATACCTATGTTTTAATGATGAATTTAACATAGTGCATTCAGATGTTAAGAAATTGTGTTTATTGTGTTTACAGTAAATCTGTAATTCCTCTTCAGGAACAACAGAGAACCTGAGGCACAGCCGAAGTGGATCTGACAGACATGCAGATATTATTCAGTATCTGAGTGAGGAAAGATCACTGGCTTTGCAGCTTTGTGGATGGGTAAGGAAGGGTGCAGATCTGGATGTGGAACCCTTTCTGTGCGCTTTAGAGCAAGAAGGAGACTGGGAGCGAGCTGCTGCTGTAGCATTATTCAATTTGGACATCCGACGAGCAATACAGATAATGAACAAAGGAGCTTCTTCTGGTAAAGGTATCTGTTAGGATGTAGTGTCACTTATGCAGCGTTTGTGCATGCTGAATTGTGTTTATCCATTAATCAGACTGCTTTAAAAATTGTTAGATCCTAAGGCGCAAATAATACCTTCTGTTGATTCAAGGGCTACATTATAGAACACTGCACAAGAAAACTTGTACCTAGTCTAAAGTTATATTTCCATTTGTAGAACTGTATGAAATTCACCTACATCACTCTATAGTCTATTGGCTTGCACAAGTGTTTGTGGAATTGTGCTTAATGACTATTAATTTCTCCTGGTTGGTCTTTGGATCCAAGTTGGTAGAAACACTTGGACAACAAGTTTGTCATTTATCTAATGCTATATGAAATTTAGAATCTCAGTTGATTGGTGCATTTCAGAGTAATTTTAGAGAATCAGTGGGTCCAGATGTTAAGAAGTGGTAAAATATATTTATGATTTAAAAATGAAATTAATTATTCAAAAATATTATTTCATGTTTATTGGGCCCTCAAAGAATGTTTAAAAAATAATGGACATTTGATTTTTTTTTCCTGTTGGCATTGTAAGAGATTTGAAGGTTCTTTAACTCATGATCTGGTCATGTCCAGCTATAACTTGTTTTGGTTTCAAATAATTACATGTATCAATACAATTTTGGGAAGAAATATTATAGTTAAGGATCTTAATGTTATTTTGAAATATATTCTTAAAATATGAAATTTATCACCTCATGAAGAGCTCTGGCTCTGTTGAACCTGGGACATGGCAAATAGGATAATTTTATATAAATGGAAAGAAAGTTACCCATCTGATTTTAAGGAATGGGCCCAGAATATGTCTGATTTATTTTTGAAAAGTCTCTATGTTCTAACAATGAGAAGATGAAGCAATATCTTTCACTATGGTGTACATTTAATGATAAGCTTAAGCCAGTATTTCTCAACCTTGACAACTTTAAGATGTGTGGCTGGCTGGGGAATTCTGGGAGTTGAAGTCCACACATCTTAAAGTTGCCAAGGTTGAGAAACAGCAGCTTAAGGACTGAATTTTATATTGCTATCAATGGTTATTACATAGCTTTCCAAATTGTGTGTAGCAACACAGTACTGTGTCGCCTGTGGGGCCCAGGTGTGCTGCGCAAAAACCCGGAAGCGCTGATGGTGCGCCGCCGCCGGGCCATCAGCGCTTCCGTGTTTTCGTGTGGTACACCAGGACGCCAACGCGCGTGAAAACCTGAAAGGGCCGCGGTGGTGGCGGGTGAAAACTTGGAAGCGCCGCCGCTGTGGCAGCGTGTGAAAACCCAAAAGCGCGGCGGCAGCTGTTGGTGTGTCGCCAACTGAAAAGTATGGAAAGGGTTATTACATGGATCTTTTCCTTTTTTCAGTTAATTATTTTTTTGTGGAGTCCTTGGTGCTCTCTGAGCCTTGTTTTTTCTTTTTGTCATGTTTACTTCATTTTAATCCCAAGAATATATAGACTGTATATACTTGCGGGTAAGCCGAGAATTTTAGGTGCCAAAATGCACCCAAAAAATCAAGTTCGACTTATCTGCGGGTGGGCTTACTCGTGAGTATATACAGTAATACTTTAAAAAAGTACCTGTATTTCCCATATAAGCTCGCATATAAACCCATCCACAGATAAGCCTAACTTGATTTTTTAACCAAACCCTCGAAATTTTAACCAAAATAGCATGAAAAATGTGGGTTGGCTTATCCGTGGGTGGCAGATTTTTCCTGGTATTTTGGTTAAAAATTCGAGGGTCGGCTTATCTTTAGATGGACTTATCTGCAAATACACTGCTCAAAAAAATAAAGGGAACACTGAAACAACACAATGTAAGTCCAAGTCAATCACACTTCTGTGAAATCAAACTGTCCACTTAGGTAGCAACACTGATTGACAATCAATTTCACATGCTGTTGTGCACATGGAATAGACAACAGGCGGAAAGCATAGGCAGTTAGCAAGACATCCCCAATAAAGGAATGGATCTGCAGGTGGTGACCACAGACCACTTCTCAGTTCCTATGCTTTCTGGCTGATGGTTTGGTCACTTTTGAATGCTGGCGGTGCTTCCACTCTAGTGGTAGCATGAGACGGAGTCTACAACCCACACAAGTGGCTCAGGTAGTGCAGCTCATCCAGGATGGCACATCAATGCGAGCTGTGGCAAGAAGGTTTGCTGTGTCTGTCAGCGTAGTGTCCAGAGCATGGAGGCGCTACCAGGAGACAGGTCAGTACATCAGGAGACGTGGAGGAGGCCGTAGGAGGGCAACAACCCAGCAGCAGGACCGCTACCTCCGCCTTTGTGCAAGGAGGGACAGGAGGAGCACTGCCAGAGCCCTGCAAAATGACCTCCAGTGGGCCACAAATGTGCGTGTGGCTGCTCAAACGGTCAGAAACAGACTCCATGAGGGTGGTATGAGGGCCCGACGTCCACAGGTGGGGGTTGTGCTTACAGCCCAACACCGTGCAGGACGTTTGGCATTTGCCAGAGAACACAAGATTGGCAACTTCTCCACTGGCGCCCTGTGCTCTTCACAGATGAAAGCAAGTTCACACTGAGCACATGTGGCAGACGTGACAGGGTCTGGAGACGCCGTGGAGAACATTCTGCTGCCTGCAACATCCTCCAGCATGACCGGTTTGGCAGTGGGTCAGTAATGGTGTGGGGTGGCATTTCTTTAGGGGGCCGCACAGCCCTCCATGTGCTCGCCAGAGGTAGCCTGACTGCCATTAGGTACCGAGATGAGATCCTCAGACCCCTTGTGAGACCATATGCTGGTGCGGTTGGCCCTGGGTTCCTCCTAATGCAAGACAATGCTAGACCTCATGTGGCTGGAGTATGCCAGCAGTTCCTGCAAGATGAAGGCATTGATGCTATGGACTGGCCCGCCCGTTCCCCAGACCTGAATCCAATTGAGCACATCTGGGACATCATGTCTCGCTCCATCCACCAACGCCACGTTGCACCACAGACTGTCCAGGAGTTGGGGGATGCTTTAGTCCAGGTGTGGGAGGAGATCCCTCAGGAGACCATCTGCCACCTCATCAGGAGCATGCCCAGGCGTTGTAGGGAGGTCATACAGGCACGTGGAGGCCACACACACTACTGAGCCTCATTTTGACTTGTTTTAAGGACATTACATCAACGTTGGGTCAGTCTGTAGAGTTCTTTTCCACTTTAATTTTTGAGTGTAACTCCACATCCAGACCTCCAGGGGTTGCTTACATTTGATTTCCATTGCTTTTTGTGTGATTTTGTTGTCAGCACATTCAACTATGTAATGAACAAAGTAATTAATATGAATATTTCATTCATTCAGATCTAGGATGTCTTATTTCAGTGTTCCCTTTATTTTTTTGAGCAGCTTATATAGGGTAGGTTTTTTTCCTTCGCCATATAACCATCATTTATATATTTTTTTCTGTTGGTACTGTAGGGCTTTTTGTATTTCACTATTAAAAATAAAGAAAAAAAGATTGATGCATTTCAGAGAAACATTCTTTATATAATTTGAAACGTATTTTGACCTGTTGCCTACTATGTTGGTAGTTATTCTGCTGACTTTATTTTTTTGCAATGCAGGTGATCTGAATCTTAATGTAGTGGCTATGGCACTGTCAGGCTATACAGATGAAAAGAATTCCTTGTGGAGGGAAATGTGCAGCACTCTTAGGTTGCAGCTGAACAATCCTTACCTATGTGCCATGTTTGCTTTTTTGACAAGTGAATCCGGTTCTTATGATGGGATTTTGGTAAGCTTTTTTAAAATTAAAAAGAAGTAGTATCTTTATTGAAATAATAAAGGTTCCCCCGCACAGTCGTGTCCGACTCTAGGGGCCGACGCTCATCTCTGTTTGTTAGCCGAAGAGCCAACGTTAGCCAAAGACGCTTGCGTGGTCATATGGCCGCATGACACGCGCTGAACGCTGTTACCTACCCACCGAAGTGGTACCTATTCATCTACTTGCATTTGCATGCTTTCGAATTGCTAGGTTGGCAAGAGCTGGGGCGAGTGCGGGAGCTCACTCCGTCACACGGGGCTAGGGATTCGAACCTCCGAACTTGCGACCTTCCGATCGACAAGCCTGGCGTCTTACCCGCTGAGCAATCGCGTCCCCTATTGAAATAATATGCAGCAAATATTTCATCCTTATGGATCATTAAATGTCAAATTAGGAATTTGATCTGTCAGTAAAAATGTTATACATTTTGTTTTGGGGCAAAGGCAAAAGTTCTTTATGAAAGTATTTATGTATTATGGCAATACAGTTGAAAGTGGTTTTCCTTTTCATTGATTAATTGTCCTTGTTTGAGTCCCATGGCAAAATATTTTGAAAAATCCATGACATTTGTGAGAAGGTAGTCAGAAACATGATTGATTGATCCAAAATATATACTCATAATCAGGCAGTTAGAAAATGAAGGGATTTAAACAAAATGATGTTGTATGTGTTTTTAAGAATTTAACACATTTTTTACATTTTTCAAATTGCAAGATACATGCATTTTACAATAGAAATATAGAACTGTCCTACTTGTTACTTTCTTTTTCAAGAAAAAATGACTCACTTTTAGCTTATGATGTATGTATGTATGTATGTATGTATGTATGTATGTATGTATGTATGTATGTATGTATGTGATCGGAAATCATGGAGACAGCTGGCTTATAGAATCGCCAAGGGTTGGATATGACTGAATGGATGATTCAATTTGATATATATGAGATACATTATATATATATATATATATATATATATATATATATATGTGTGTGTGTGTGTGTGTGTGTGTGTGTGTGTGTGTGTGTGTCGAATTTCGTCACTGCCCATCTCACTCAAAGAGTGACTCTGGGCAGTTTACAATAAAGCTAAGATAAATACAGATTAAAATACAATAAAAGCCATATTCTTAAATAAAAATTTGATATTTTTTTCCAGAATGAAAGTAATGTAGCTGTACGAGACAGAGTGGCATTCGCTTGTAAATTCCTAACTGATGCACAGGTGAGATGATCAGATGTTCTTGTATTTTTCTGCTTTACTCCATGCTTTTTCCAGAAATCACAGTCTGTTGAAAAGAACCAATAATAACACACTTTTCCACATTTGTTTTTTTTTCCTTTCTGGGGGAGAATTAACTTATCAAGGGATTGGATAATATCAAAATGGAAAATATTTTGTGCTGTTCTGGGGATCTGTGTGTATGTAGATCTTAGGGACTTAGGAACAGGCCAAGGCTCATCTTAGTCCAGCATTTTATTTCTCACAGTGGCCAAGCAGGTGTTTCTGGCTGCTTGCATGGAAGAGGCAGAAGCATAGTCTTCTCTCACCAGTGTTCCCCTGCAGCTGTATACTGCCCCCAACCCAGAAACATATTATTTTAAATCTCCTTCCAAACAGTGTTACTGGATAAGCCCTGTTCTTGTATTTTTAGAGAAGGAGGAAAACTTTTCCCTATCCCCTTCCTCTGTGCCATACATGATTTTATGTACCTCAGTCATGCCTCCTCACCTCCAATGCCCGCACAAATCAGCTTTTTCAAAGCTAAAGAGTTTGAAACGTTCTAGCCTTTGGAAAATGTTTGAGCCCTTGATTGGTTTGATTGCCCTCGTTTGCATTTTTTCCAGCTCTGTCCTTTTTCAAATGTGGCAACCAAAATGGAACATATTACTCCAGATACAGATCTACCAGAGATTTGCAGAAGGGCATTATAATGTTTGTGGTTTTCAGTCCCTTTTCTAATGATCCCTAGCGTGTAATTTTTTTTCCATTGCTACTGCATGCTGATTTGATATGTTCATTGAGCTATGCAATATGACAGCAAAATCTTTTTCCTGGTTAGTTTCAGCATCAATGTATATATGAAATTAGATGTTTTTTTTCCTCGCATGCATCATTTTAAACTTGAATTGAATTGCATTTACCATTGACAATTCACCCAGTTTAAAGACATCCTTTTGCAGTGCTTCACAATCATGTTTAGATTTTTACCACTCTGAATAGTTTAGTATTGTTAGTGTAAACAGTGTTATCTCCATTCATAGTGCCTACTGACACTATGAGACAGGATTTTCTTTGTGGAATCCCTGCTGATTGTCCTTCAGCAAGGCTCTTTCCTCTATGCACCTTAATTTTTCTGTGACTACCAACTTGTCTGGAACAGATGGTAAGCTGATTGACTTGCAATTTCCGAGATCTTCCCTGGGTCTCTTGAAAAATTAATGTCACATTAACTTTCAGTCCTTCGGCATGGGTCTAATTTAAGCAACAAGATATTTTGTTAGGTCAGCAATTTCATATTTGAGTTTCACATTTCATGGCTATAGTGACTGCATACAAGTCAAATAAATGAGGTGACAATATTTCAGAAACATTTTGAACTGAAGGACATATTGAAAATATGGATAACCTTTATTTCTAGACATTGGTAAATTCACATTAACAAAAATTTAATGCAGAAGTATACCATACAGAGGCATACCACATTTGCATTTCTGTGGGCGGGAAATAACCAATAACGGGTAAAGACTTTGAGAAAATCATTTTTTTTTTTTAAATAGCTAAACAGATTCATTGAAAAACTAACAAATGAAATGAAAGAGGCTGGAAATCTTGAAGGAATCCTATTGACAGGACTCACAAATGATGGAGTAGATCTGATGGAAAGTTATGTTGATAGAACAGGTGATGTTCAGACAGCAAGCTATTGTATGCTGCAGGTTTGTATCTTTCTTGGAAATAATCTCAGGCTTCAACATCTGTGAAAATACTATGTGTTTCGTATTTATGTTCTTCCTTGCCTTTGTGAGGTAAATATAAACTAAAATTATATAAAATATAAATAAATAAATAAATCACTTCTCATTCTGTTATTTCATTTTATGTACTATGAGGTGTCTTCAGTAAAGATACTTTGTGGGTTTTCATCCCCCCTCTATTTCTAAATCACTTGGTTTTCATGCTTGGGGAAATCACAGAAAATAGAAGCAGAATTCTTATTCTTGAAGACTAGCCAGTTTTTGTCCTTTGCAAAAAAAGAAAGAAAGAAGACACACAATTTTTATTTCATCAGAATACTTCACTTTGTTCTTGAATATAATATTTTTTTGTGGTTCATGCCTACCTTTTTAGGGTTCTCCCTCTGAAGTGCTCAAAGACGAGCGGGTTCAATATTGGATTGAAACTTACCGGAATCTCTTGGATGCATGGAGATTTTGGCATAAACGAGCAGAATTTGACATCCACCGGAGTAAGCTGGATCCCAGCTCAAAACCTTTAGCGCAAGTAAGTGTGTCTATGAAGGTTCTCAGTCATCCAGGTGGAATTGTCTGTAGCTTGAATCATGTCAACTGGATTTCTATTTTCTCAGTGGAAACGTTTCGCTCCTTATCCAAGGAGCTTCTTCAGTCTGAGCAAAGTTAGTGAGGGAATCCTTAAGTATGTTTCTGGGTGGCTGTGTGACCTTGCACCTGGGGCTAGGTCATGGTTATTTTGAGATGTTATTTCTAAGTCCCTTTATCATCTTTATCAAAATAACCATGACCTAGCCCCAGGTGCAAGGTCACACAGCCACCTAGAAACATATTTAAGGATTCCCTTACTAACTTTGCTCAGACTGAAGAAGCTCCTTGGATAAGGAGCGAAACGTTTCCACTGAGAAAATAGAAATCCAGTTGACATGATTCAAGCTACAGACGCAGGTAAGTGTGTTTGTAATTTTCCTGGATATGTAGTAAATTAATCTAGGTAATGTCTTTAAGGGGCCTTAATTAAAGTATGTCACTATCTTGCTTGTTACGTTTTACAACCCTACTCACACAGATAGTGCTAATCTTCCATTTTATGGAGGAGTTACAGTAAAACAGATAACCTCTGTCAACATTATTTTGGAGCTTCAGGTTATATTAATTTTATAATGGAAATCAACATTTTGCTGTTGTATTTTTTTAAGGATATAAGGGAGATGTATGCTTTTTTTTTCTGTTAGGTATTTGTAAGTTGCAACTTTTGTGGAAAATCAATCTCTTATAGCTGCTCAACTATACCACATCAAGGCCGAGGTTTCAGTCAGTATGGCGTAAGTGGATCACCAACCAAATCAAAAGTCACAAGTTGTCCTGGTTGCCGCAAACCACTTCCTCGCTGTGCACTTTGTCTGATAAACATGGGCACTCCAGTTTCCTGCTGCCCAGGTGTGTCTCCTAGTTTGAAATTGTTCATTTAATTCTTTTTTTTAATAAGAATTTTATTAAGTTTCAGACAAAGATGAAAGCTACAGAAAAACAAAAAACTACAAAAAAAGGAAAAGGAAAAAACTAAAGTGAAAACACAAGAGAAAAAAATTTTTTTTAGAGTTACAAAAAGAGATGACTTCCAACTTTTAACAACAAGGATATACAACAATTTTCCATAATCAATCCCTTAGTCTATATTAAACCAAAAATAATTCCATTGGCACATTATAAAAATCACTAAGTACAGTTGCTCCGTCCCCTTATATTAAAAGGGGAAAAAAAGAAAGATAGATAGATAGATAGATAGATAGATAGATAGACAGACAGACAGACAGACAGACAGACAGACAGACAGTCAATCGAAGAGAATATTTGTAGATCAGGGTTGAACTGTGGAGTCCTTGGTGCTCTCTGAGCCTTGTTTTCTTGCAGACGTTTCATTGCCAGGCTAGGCAACATCTCCAGTGCGAAAAGGGAGTGGGACTTGCTCTCTGTTTATATACCATGGCTTGTCCTCCTTGTGTTGGTGGTGGTGTTGTTCTCCCCTTAGGAGTTCCTTGGTTGGGCTGTTGTTTGCTGCTTGGTTGATTGACTGAGTTACTAGTTCCTTGATTAGGGTATATTGTGCTGTTTGATTGTTCCTCTGGTGCTAATCCTGGTGTTAATCTTTGCATATCTGGGTGTTGATTGCTGGCAAGGAGGTGTTCTGGTCTTCTGGCTATTCTTTTCTATTTACTCTTGGTAGGATTGTGCTCCCCCAAAAGGAGCAGGCTCACAATCTGGGGATCATCCTGAACTTATGGCTCCTGCTCAAAAATCGGGTTGAGACCATGGCACAGCTTCACTGGTGTAACAGTTGTGGCCTTAACCTGGAACAGGATGCACTGAAGATGGTCATCCATGACTTCATCTCTAGATTAGATTACTATAACTTGTTCTGCATGGGGTTGCCCTTGAAGACCACCTGGAAAATTCAGCTGGTCCAAAGCACAGCTGCACTCATGCTCAGTGGTCAGTCACAATACAACCCTGTTACACCTCAGCTGCAGAAGCTGCACTGGTTAGCATTAATTACTGATCACTACCTATAAAGCCTTATATGGCTCAGGGCCTGGTTATCTTAGGGACCACCTTTCCCCAACAGTTTCTTCCCTTTCTACCCAAATAAACAGGGAGTGCCTGCTAAGAGTCTCCAGTTACTAGGAGATACAGTGGGAAGAGGGATTCTCTGAAGCAGCTCCCCTCTTTTGAAATAGTTTGCCCCCTGACGTAAGAATAGCCCCCATCCTTATGGCCTTCTTAAAGCAAACGAAAACAAGGCCTTCAGGGATTAGTTATATTAGCTGCACCCTATTCAATAAATGTAACTTACAATTTTTAACTTTGAAATTAAACTTAATTGGATTACTATTTTAATTAATATTACTTGACTTGTATTGCATTTTATATGTAAATCCTTTAAGCCACTTAGAATCCTTCTAGTTTCAGATGGTAGGTAGGTAGGTAGGTAGGGGATGGATGGATGGAGGTAAGAGCCTGTTCTTCCCTAATTTCCTTTACACACTGAGGCCAAGCATGAGCTTATATTAAAATAGGTAATTTGAATTTGGGATACGATGAAGGGGGAGGAAGAAGCTTAGAGAAAAATGAACATAGAACAGGTACAAGAAACAGAACAGTAGAATCAGAAAAATGTTTACTGATTGATGTTTTACTTTTCATTACAATGAGTATTAATAAAAACGTAATAATTATCAGTTCTAAAGGTTATTAGTCTGATACTTAAAACATGACTAAATTTTCCAACTATTTGTACCCATAATACCTTTTTTCTTTTAAATTCTTCATAAAAAATAACTGTCTTATGTGCTGAATATTAAGTTATTTTCTCTTTAGGGATTATTTAATAATGTTTTAATAACATTTTTTCCTGCCGGTACAATGTCTGTAGCTTGAATCATAGACATACTGCCGGTACAATATTTACTAAACAATTCTGATTGCTACAAAAGCAAATTAACTGATTTTTTTTTTCCATAAAGGAGGATCCAAGTCAGATGAAAAAGTGGATCTCAGCAAAGACAAAAAATTAGCTCAGTTCAACAACTGGTTTACTTGGTGCCACAACTGCAGGCACGGTGGTCATGCTGGACACATGCTCAGTTGGTTCAGGTAAGAAAATAAAAAAAAAACACTTTGCAAAGCCAAGAATCCTTGCTGGCCTTATCTCCTATCTAGAACTTTAGCCAATATGTTTACAGATCAACATGTATCAGCAAAATACTAACTCTACAAAATATGTAGGCCTAAGAACTGCACCAACAAATAATTAGATTAGGAACAAGTGGAACAATTAATAAATATAAGGAAAATTTGTGTATCTTTGAAGAAAGTTTTAAGATTTCAAAAATCTCACCTGTTTTTCATTGCAAAATCTGACAACCATAGTTCTAAAAACCATGTGCAGCTCAGTAGAGAGGGTCATAGAATAATAGAATATACATTCATAAGTATTGACATATAATTCTTTTGAAGAACTAACAGAATTAATCCAATCAGTATTTTTATCTGAATATTTAAAATTGAACTCAAGGGCCAAAAGTAAAAAAAACACTTCTCTTTTAATACATTTCTAATATTTGTATGCTGCCCTTGGATATATGTGCTTGCTGTGTGATATTAGGGATTCTGAGAAAAAAATACATTTAGAACAAGTTGTATACGGACCATTTCTTCTTTGCTTGTTTTTTAAGCTTGTAGAACGTGTTTCTCTGTCCTGATCAGCAAAAGTACATTAAGGGTTACCAGAGATAACAACATACCTATTTTAACCTTGATCAAATAAACCAATTTTATATTCCTTCCTTTTACTTTTAACAATCTTGATCTTTAATCCCTTCAAATAATGTCCTAGAACTTGGTTTCTTTTCATTTTTTTCTTTGTCCCTTGTCACAAAATTCTTCAAAGCTTTAACAAGTCTCTTTTGTAAATCCAATATTGGAAAGTTATCCAGGTCACTCTTTTGGTTTGTTATTTGTATATCCCTTTTAATTATTAAGACATCAGCCGGTTTTGTTTATATATCCAGTGTAGCATCTTTTTCCATATCATTCTTGTAGCCTGTCATTTTTAAATCCACCTTTAGATCAGTCTCAGTCTTGTCCAGTAAAACTTGTTCCTCTTCCATAACATATTTTAAACACAGTCTATCTTTAGAGGCAGACACTCTTAAAATTAACTTCTGGCTCCATTGTTCACAAATATTTATTTATTTATTATTTGCATTTATCCCCGCCCATCTCTACCATGGTAGACTCTGGGCGGTTTACAACCACAATCTAAAAGATAACACCTATACATTTAAAACTACTATAAAAATAAAAAATAAAAATCCAAAAGATGGACTGTTCTTAAAAGGAGGGAAACCACTAAGCCAACCACCCCCAGGAGGAACTATCATGTCCTTCACTCCAGGCAAATATCCTTCAATACGTCCAATGTTAAAATATTTTGCTCCATTCTGTATTAGTAAATCAAATTTAAATGTTCTTCTCCTTTAATTGTAATCTTTAGTTCCTTCTGGTTCCCTCTAGGGTCCAACCTTCAAAGTCCCATCCTATCATGTTTTTTTTAAGAAATCAAAACAAAAGCATTTTCCCATGGGAAGGATTCTTATAATTAATCCCAAACTCATATTTCCAATCCATCTGGACCCTTAGTCCATTTGTAACTTTCCAAAATCAACGTTCTAATCACCCTTTTGCTGTTTATTCCCCCCCCTTTTTTTAAGTCCTTAAACTCGTATTTAAAACTTCTTCCACTAAGGATTGAAGGAAACTTTATTTATTTATTATTTATTTATTATTTGGATTTATCCCCGCCCATCTCTACCATGGCAGACTCTGGGCGGTGCTCAGAGTTACTCACCCGGTGCTGTAAAACTTGTCAATCCAAAGATTCCTAATAGCTTGAAAGCAGTTAACAAGCAATTTCCGAAAGTGATTAGAAAAGGAAGTATGTGAACCCAGTGTCCATAAAGGCGCTGGCCGCAGTTTGAGCGAAGATGGCTTTCCCTTGTCTCCCAGAGCTCTGAACCCGCTGGAGACTGCTGCCTTGCGATCTCCTCACAAGGAGTAACGTCTGGAGCACTTGTGGGTGACCTCAAGTCCTCTCCTTGTCTGGAGAGGAATTACGAAGAGCCTGTCTACTCGCTCTTCATTCCGCCACGGTCGTCAGCTCCAGTTTTAGCGGAGCCGTCTTCAGTTCTCTAGAAAGGTATGGCCAACCTATGGCTCTAGTAAAACATCCAGCATCCTTTTTATAGGGTTAATTTTCCGATATTGGGAGCTTAATTTTATACTCATCTGTATTTCATAAATCAATTACATCTTCTTTTGTAAGCCCTTTCTACCATGTACCAAAATACCATATTTGTATTTCTTATAAAATATATATGCATAGGTATGTATTTACACTATGTGAACAAAACAGTTGTTCTTACAGTTGAACAAAATACAGTACTTGTTCTTACAGCCTGATAATTCTGCTTTCCTTTCTTATTCAGGGATCATAATGAATGCCCAGTTTCTGCATGTTCCTGTAAGTGTATGCAGCTGGATACAACAGGAAATCTCATCCCAGCAGAGATGGTCCAGCCATAAAATAGAGCTTCTCTAAGAACCTTCACAACAGAAGCTCTCTAATAGGTGTCCTTCACAGTCCAAACACATACCTCAGAACAAGTCACTCATGACTTGCTTATAATAGAAAAATAAATCATTCTATCACATCAGCAATTTGTGCGGATGGTTTTTGGTGTGCTTTGCATAACCATGTACTGCTGGACTGAGTTTTTGAAATGTGTCATGTGGTCTCTGTTCAGTGACTTGTGAAGCAATTCTTTTCAGAAGCTTCATTGAAATGCAAAAGAAGACTTATGCTATCTGGACCTTGAGACTTCCATCTGAGATGAAGCACCGTTGAATACTATATTTTATGGATTTTTATAAACCTCCAGAAAACTGTTCACCGAAAGGCAAATAAATGTGTTGTAGAATTATTTTACACAATTTCTATTAGTGTTTTTTTTTTCTTAGATCTGAGCAGTACAATTTAGTGACAATCCTATGACAATCTTTTGATTAGCTTAAGTTTTACTTAGTTTGAATAAATAGATAGTAAAGCTGAGTTTCAGGTTAGGGTGAATTATATCCATCTGAATATTGCTTTGAGTTAGGATACTCATTTCTATTACAGAATTAAATGTAATGAAGAACAATCTGAGCTAATAGCTTAAAATCACTGATAACAGTAGGTGCCACTTGACATTATTCTAATGGTTGTTTGCACCAAATCTTTCACTGCAACTAATTTCCCCACTAATTAAAATAAATCTGTTTTAACATACAATAGAAACTTTGTAAATGTTGCCAAGAACAAAGCAATAAACTGATTGGTATAGCAAATTTATTCACCTTTATAGTCTTGCTGATAGAATGGATTTTCTTTCATCCCTTGTACATTCACCAAAGGTGCTCCGGGATAGGGAAGAAGGAAAAGTCTTGCATGAGTGAAAATCCATCTGGACAGCATTTGGTATAGCCCAGTGTACTTATTGTTTGGTCTACATATTTTTCCTATCAATAACTAACAAAAGCATGCAATTCAGAATTTCAGTAGATAATTAGAAACTTGAATTTCCTTCCCCTATTTTCAGTGCAATTTAGTAATTGCTTTATATAATACTTGCCTAATTGTCAATTTTATATTTTGGATTGTGCAGGTTAGGATCCAAGGAATCATGCAATATTTTGTGCCCATAGTTGTCCTGTCTCTTTTTTCAATGTTCCTTGAAAAAGTCTTTTTGCATGAAGAAAATTCTTCAGAAAACTAGATAATAGGCAGAGATGGAGGGGATAGAGAAAATGTATTTCTCTCACATGTGGAAATGGCTTCCATTTGAACCCAGGATATTTTGGATCCAAGCAAAATCTATATGCATACATGGTTTAAAAGGGAAAAGCAATCCTTAATAGACAGAATTTTATTTTTATGTATAGAGTTTTGTTGACTGTTATGTAGTCTTTCTAAGACTACTTCCAATCAAAATTGTGTTTGTACTGTTAATTTTGTTATATATTTTTGGGAATATTGATAAAAGATCAGTTGGTTTTAATAATTAACTGTCTAGAATATTAAGCCATTAAGAGCAATTCAGAGACTTTATTTTTGTGTTCTTATATTTGAGGTATTAAAAGTGCATGGATAGTAAATTGTCTTCTACCCTTATGTAAATATGAACTGATAATATCTGGGTTCTTAAAAGTAGGGAACTTGAATTTTATTTAATGAGTAGAGGCAACTTGCACCAAGCTACTTCAGTAGATACACATGACATAGCATTAAATAGCTTCACATGGAAGTCTTGCTTGACCTTAGTAATATTCTAGATCAGTGTTTCTCAACCTTGACTACTTTAAGATGTGTGGACTTCTCAACTCCTAGAATTCCCCAGCCAGCACATTGACTGGGGAATTCTGGTAGTTGAAGTCCACACATCTTAAAGCTGCAAAGGTTGAGAAACTCTGTTCTAGATTATCCTTTCCCAATCTGGCAACTTCCAGATGGTTTGGGATTACATCTTCCAGAATTCTCAGATGAGTTCTGGTTGTTGCAGTTGTGGAAAGCTCTTCAAAAATCAATTCCTAAGACTATGTTACTGCATTGTAAAATAATAGTTCTGAGAAGTTTCGGTAGACTTAAGATTTCAACTACTCAGATTCCATTAATACAGTTGTTTCCATTTAAACTAAAATAAATGTTTGATTTGACTTGCAGTTTTGATTATGACTATTACATTGTCTTTACCGTAAATCTATATTGAAACATTGTTATGCTTCATTCTCACCTTTTCAATATACTTTCAAGATTTCAAGTTATATTGAAAAGGAGAATGGAGCATCACCTAACTTTAGATTTTTTTTATTGCACTTTATGGTTAGCAAAAAAATTATTTCCACAAATTGTTTTGCTGCATTCAAACTTTATTAAATATCCATATAATACTATTTGTTCAGCTTTTTTATTCAAGTCTACCTTTAGAATGAGATCTCTTATTCCATTAATTTTCATTCTTAACTAAGGTCATGTTATTTCACAGTGTTCATACTTTCCAATTTGTTCTGCTCTATAGAAATTACTTTGAGTTAATCTGTAAAGTATTGTATATGCTGGTTATGCTATATATATAACTAATTCAAATAGTCCAACAACTTATACAGTTAGATAGAACATTACTGCCTTTCCCTTTTTCCCCTTTAGCAGCTCGTGTGTTCAAAGCACATATTATAGTCACAAAGTAATCAGAGATATTTCCCTGATATTTGGGATATTCCCAGATATTTGCCAAAAATAGCCATTGATTCCATATAAGTTGGGAAGTTTTCAGAATCTGAGATCCAAGGAAAGAGTTTATATCCAATTGTTGAGATCACTGAAATACTCCTTTTAAAGCATCCATGATACTGCTTGTGTCCCACAGTATGTGCCTGAAGCAGACCTCAATCAAAAATATTTTTAAGGGAATGAAAAATCACAAATCAGGATATTAAGAAACACTTGGCTCACAACATTTGATCTGTCACACGGTGGTATGAATTTCATCTTTTTGTTGTAAAAACTTATGACAACTCAAAATTAACAGAAATCAATGAATACCAATAATTCTTATGTTGCACAAGTTGCCATGTCAAGGTACCTTCCCTCAGTTACTTCTATACGCTTCCCATGCACCCTCCCCGAGCCTTGCCGCACCACCCTTGTGCACACCCATGCACCCTCCCCGGGCCTCGCCACGCCTCCCTCACTCCCCTGCGCACCTTCCCTGACCCTCGCCGTGCCTTCCTCATGCCCCCCCCCCCCCGGCAACAGCCAGTTGCCTGCCTGCCTGCCTGCCTGCCTGCAAGCCACCTGGGACTTGCAACTTCCTGCCGGCTTCCCCACTGACCTGGCTGTGGGAAGCTGGCAGGAAGTTGCCTTGCCTAACAACCGTGGGATTCAGTTAATGACGGCAACTGGGGCTGCAGGGATTGCCGTTACTAAGCAATGCGGTTGCGCTTTATGACTGCATCGCTTAGCGATGGAAATTCCACTCCCAATTGCCATTTTACTTCCAGTTCTGTTCCTTTTCATCCCCAAAGTGGAATCTGCTTTTTACAGCAACCTCTGCATTGATACGTTTTTTTTTAAATACTTACAAATTATATAGTTCAACCTTGTGTTTAGAAAGCTTCAAATCTTCAATTTATATAAGTTTCCTCTTCAAATTGGAGATGTCATCTTTCAGAGGCAAACTCCACCTGGGTAGCTGTTAGTTTGCTGTTTTGGATTTTTGCTCTGCCAAATCAAGCAACTGCATTCATCAGTCATAGAGTTACATTTGTGGCTAATGGCCTTTGCTTTCTAGGATCTAGGAGAGCAGCCATTTTCTGAATGCAGAGTGAAAATGGCACCTCCTATTCATAAAGGCATTTGGTCTACCAACGCCATTGCAGACCGACTCTGAACTACTATACAGACCAAATGGCTAAAAAATCTGGCTTTGGGGGAGATATATTTTTCTTACCCTATTGGCTGCTTTTTATAACAAGATGGGAGGGATGAAATAGTTCAAATATGAACTGTTTCAAGTGTTCAGTGCTCAAAAACCAAACACCTATTTTAAGCAGAACCATTTCAAGCATTCTATGTTGTTTTGCGTAATGTGATTCAAGAGTTGTCTCTTGTATTTTTCTGATAGCATAGTGGGAGGACCAGTTGTATTCCTGCTGCTATTGATTTAGGCTGGATGGGATGAACTGGGAATAAAATTTTGGACTAAAGCAGCAGGCATTTATTAAGCACAGTGAGGGAGCCACTCTAGATCTGACTGTGGTTGGACTTCCGGTGGGGAATATGGCCAACCGACCAGCTGTGTCCGTGAGCTCCATGGACAGAACTGACAACGCGGCAAATTTTTGGGCTCAGGCAGGCTTTTTCCTGAAGTCCTGGAGCACTTTCACAGCAAAGAAACCGTTCGGAATCATCCCATCTGTTCTCCAGAATGGCAACTTTCAGCCCAGGAATCGCAAACAGCGTTCCCAACGATCAGGTAAGAGCCACCGGGAGACCGGGACATCACCATTTCCAAGGCACGCTGTAGCCTTAAAGAGACACTAAGTTGAGCCACCCCATTTCTAAATCACCCAATTTATATATTTGTTTAAGTTATGTACCCCAAGAGAGGCTTTCTACAGCAAGAAGAAGCGATCTCTCTTGGTGCCTATCATTATTTCTGGATTAATTTTTAAAATCTTTTTAAGTTTTGGCTTGTTTCCCATTTAAATATTAAGGAGGACTGAGAATAAATAATTGCCTCCCTGCTATTATTTTTGTATTGAATTTGAAGGATTTAATATTTTCCTACACGTTGAATCTGCTATTTTGAATCTTCAGTTTTCTGCTCACTTTCCCTGGGAGTTGCTTGTTAACATACTTTCTCTTATGTCAACAACTTTCAGAGATCTTCTATTAACTCACTAACTCCTACGTTCGCCAGTCAAGTATCTGTTGTTGTTGTTGTTGTTGTTCAGTCGTTTAGTCGTGTCCGACTCTTCGTGACCTCATGGACCATAGCACGCCAGGCCTTCCTGTCCTCCACTGTCTCCTGGAGTTTACTCAAATTCATGTTCGTTACATCGGTGATGCTATCTAACCATCTCATCCTCTGCCGTCCCCTTCTCCTTTTGCCTTCAGTCTTTCCCAGCATCAGGGTCTTTTCCAGTGAGTCCTCTCTTCGCATTAGGTGGCCAAAGTATTTGAGCTTCAGCTTCAGTATCTGTCCTTCCAATGAGCAGTCAGGGTTGATTTCCTTTAGGATTGACTGATTTGACCTCCTTGCAGCCCAAGGGACTCTTAAGAGTCTTCTCCAGCACCACAGTTCGAAAGCATCAATTCTTTGGCGCTCAGCCTTCCTTATGATCCAACTCTCATAGCCATACATTACTACTGGAAAAACCATAGCTTTAACTATACGGACCTTTGTCGGCAAGGTGATGTCTCTGCTTTTTAATATGCTGTCTAGGTTTGCCATAGCTTTCCTCCCAAGGAGCAAGCGTCTTTT
This sequence comes from Charina bottae, assembly GCA_023362775.1. NCBI lineage: Eukaryota > Metazoa > Chordata > Lepidosauria > Squamata > Charinaidae > Charina > Charina bottae. The sequence continues at coordinate 40,136,817 of JALMGJ010000007.1, read as the reverse complement.
AATGTCATGGCTGCAGTCACCATCTGCGGTGATCTTGGAGCCCAAGAAAATAAAATCTGTCACTGCTTCCATTTCTTCCCCTTCTATTTGCCAGGAAGTGATGGGACCAGATGCCATGATCTGAGTTTTTTTAAAGTTGAGTTTCAAGCCAGCTTTTGCACTCTCCTCTTTCACCCTCATCAAGAGGCTGTTTAGTTCCTCTTCACTTTCTGCCATTAGGGTGGTATCGTCTGCATATCTGAGGTTGTTAATATTTCTCCCAGCAATCTTAACTCCGGCTTGTGATTCATCCAGCCCGGCATTTCTCATGATGTACTCTGCATATAAGTTAAATAAGCAGGGTGATAATATACAGCCTTGTCGTACTCCTTTCCCAATTTTGAACTAATTGGTTGTTCCATGTCCGGTTCTAACTGTTGCTTCTTGACCCGCATACAGGTTTCTCAGGAGACAGGTAAGGTGGTCTGGTACTCTCATCTCTTTAAGAATTTGCCACAGTTTGTTGTGATCCACACAATCAAAGGCTTTAGCGTAGTCAATGAAGCAGAAGTAGATGTTTTTCTGGAACTCTCTTGTTTTTTCCATGATCCAGCGAATGTTGGCAATCTGATCTCTAGTTCTTCTGCCTCTTCGAAACCCAGCTTGCACTTCTGGTAGTTCTCGGTTCACATACTGCGGAAGCCTAGCTTGTAGGATTTTGAGCATAACCTTGCTAGCATGTGAAATGAGTGCAATTGTACGGTAGTTTGAACATTCTTTGGCATTGCCCTTCTTTGGAATTGGAACGTAAACTGACCTTTTCCAATCCTGTGGCCACTGTTGAGTGTTCCAAATTTGTTGGCATATTGAGTGCAGCACTTTAACAGCATCATCTTTTAGGATTTTAAATAGCTCAGCTGGGATACTGTCTTCTCCACTAGCTTTGTTGTTAGCAATGCTTCCTAAGGCCCACTTGACTTCACTCTCTAGGATGTCTAGCTCAAGGTCAGTGACCATACCATCGTATTTATCAGGGACATTAAGATCTTTCTTGTATAGTTCTTCTGTGTATTCTTGCCACCTCTTCTTAATCTCTTCTGCTTCTGTTAGGTCCCTGCCTTTTTTGTCCTTTATCATGCCCATCTTTGCACAAAACGTTCCCTTGATATCTCCAATTTTCTTGAAGAGATCTCTAGTCTTCCCCATTCTATTGTTTTCCTCAATTTCTTTGCATTGTTCATTTAAGAAGGCCTTCTTATCTCTCCTTGCTATTCTCTGGAAATCTGTATTCAGTTGGTTATATCTTTCCCTTTCTCCCTTGCCTTTTGCTTCCCTTCTTTCCTCAGCTATTTGTAAAGCTTCATCAGTCAGCCACTTTGCTTTCTTGCATTTCTTTTTCTTTGGGATGGTTTTAGTCAAGTATCTAGGGGGTGCCATAATTTACTGCCTGAAACATGGAGGAGTTTAAGGAGACTTTCTCAGTGTTTCGTTGTGAGCTTGAACAGTCCATTAAACAGATCTTTTCCGACTTCTACCAAGCTTTTTTGCAAGTTATCTGGGACATTGTGGAAAATACTAGTTTTAAAATGTGTCATCTGGATGAGGACATTGTAGAAGCAGCTGAAGATTTTAACAAAGATAGAGATGTTTCTACTAACAGCGAGTTTGAAATTTTTGCTGAAATTCCAGGCGACGAGTACATTCTGGTGTTGAAGGGGTTACAGTCTGAGCTGCAAATTACAAATAAAGTTGTTTTTCTGTTGGAATGTTGTGGGAAAGAAGCAGCTCTGTTCTGTGGGGTTTTTTACTGAGAAGTCTGAGTCTTCAAGGCAGGTTGGGCTGTTTGATTTCTGTATGAAAAATGCCCTGTTTGTAATATGGAGATATGTGAATGCTTTAGTATATTTTGAAGCGGGGTAAAGATTTAAGAATGTTTATCTGATTGATTTTAAGGCTTGCATGATTCAATTTTTTTTTAATGATTTGGATTAAGATTTACTGGATTGTTCCAAATAAGATTTGTTTGATTTTTAAGATTTATAAGGTATAATAATAATTGCTTGGTTTTAGGTTTAATAGGGTTAAGATTGATATAGTAAAAGGTAAAGGTTTTCCCCTGCACAGTTGTGTCCGACTCTAGGGGCCGGTGCTCATCTCCGTTTGTTAGCCGAAGAGCTAGCGCTGTCTGAAGACGCTTCCGCAGTCATGTGGCCGGCATGACGCACGCAGAACGCTGTTACCATCCCACTGAAGTGGTACCTATTTATCTACTTGCATTTGCATGCTTTCGAATTGCTAGGTTGATTGATATAGTATTATTAATTATAAAAGTAGGTAATTTACATGTTTTTATAATATTTTTATTATAGTGGACAGAAATATATAGAATAGTGGTAGGAAGGAAATAATTAAATAAATGTTTTGGGGGGAAGTTGATTTGGAGGTTTATATATATTTTTCTTTTAATATAAGGGGAAGGAGCAATTGTATTTAGTGATTTTTATAATGTGCTAATGGAATGATTTATAGAAATAATGTGATCTTGGTTTGATATAAAGCAAGGGATTGATTATGGAAATTGCTGTATATTCTTGTTGCTGAAAGTTGGAAGTCACTTCTCTTATGTAATCTTTAGAATTCTTTTTTCTTGTGCTTCACATGTTTTTAGTTTTTTTTCCTTTTGTAGTTTTTTTGCATTTTTGTAGTTTTTATCTTTGTTTAACTTAATAAAATTCTTATAAAAAAATAGATCTGACTGTGGCTGAGAGCGCGCTCCAGCTAAGAGGGCCTTTTTTTCAGAGGCGGGGAGAAAGGGACGGTGGGGGGAAGAGCACACGTTGATTAGCAGCAAGGTTCCTGTCCTTAAGGAGAGCAGGTGCCTGCATAGTGGCTGAAGTAGCAGATCTCATACACCACCTTAAGCAAGCAGCTGCTACCCTCCCCGTATCACTGATGCAGGGAGCAGATGTTGGGCCTCCTGTCAGCAGCAGGCCTGAACACTTAAGTTTAATTCACCTCAAGTATTTGATTCAGTTGAGGCTGATCGCAGGCATCTTACCTCTCCTTTACAGTACTGCACACTGCTGCCAAAAGAACCATAGTAAATCTGCCAGCTGCACTTGTAAAGCAAAATGGAGGCGAGACAGGCATTCTTTCTTCCTGACTGCAAGTTTAGGCAGTTGAAACTTAATTCAAGAGATTTACTTTAAAACATTTTTAAAGGAACCCCATTTGTATAAATAGAATGAATGGAATTAATTTTCTGCCAGGATTTCCTCCCATTCTGAAGATACTTAATTTGAAAGAGATGGTTTCTCTTCACATTGCTTTTAATCAGCATATCCCCAAAGCAAAGGAAGGATACTTGAACTGAATGAAGGAAGGAAGAGTAAACAAATTATTCCCATACAGTTGCTATATTGGGAGTTTTAATTTTTTAAAATAATCTCTTTGGCACATATTTTTAATCAAGTAGTTCAAGTCAGGTTGTTGGTAGCCTTCAGCACAAACTAATACTCTTTCCTTGTAGCACTTGGGTGTGACAGAAGGGAGCAAGAAACTTTTTCTGGATTCACACTGTTTCTATGACTGAAATACTTGAACTGTTTTGAGTTTTATTCCGTTGGAATACAGGTAAATTATAACATGACTGGGCTGTTTTTTTCCCAGGATAAAATAAAACATATATTCCATTTTATATACAATTCTGCCAAGGAAGAATACGAGAGAATTTGAAAACACACAATCATTTTGCTTAGTCCTAATAAGGGCACCAACCATGAATTTTTATTTCTTCTGTGAACTATAACAGCTTCGAATGAAAAATGTTTTTTCCTCTCAGCAATTAGTGACTGAATGAATAAACAACTTTAATTCAGCTGTTGTGCTCCTACACAGCAGATTCTCCCCACTCTTAAGTAAAATAAATTTAGAACAAAGCCATTTTAAGTAGAAGACAGCAATCACATCTAACAGGTTTATTAATGTTGGAAAGGAAACCAGCTCAAAACAGATTGTAACAGTGTTACATAGAGGCTTAATTGTAAGTTAGGCATATGGTAAATCAAATTAGGTAACATATTCCTCATTAATGTATCAAAAATAGCTGAAGTATTTCAGGCTTTGATAAACAAACATAATGTACACACTTCCATAATTGTGTTGTTCTCTTTAGACAGATATTTATTCATATGGTAGGAGATAAGGAGCGTTGCCATTCTTTCCAAGCCTGGCACACTCAGGTCAGGCTGAGCCTAGTAAAAACCATATGATCTTTATTGTAGTAAAAACTATGATCTGTTCAGTGAAACTTTTTTTAACCTATGAGTATTTTTCATGCACATAAGATCATCTCAAAGTGTTTACATCAGAGACAGGTTATTGTCCATTCAGATTATAATCATTATAAGTCCATTGATAGGAAAACAAATATGAAATCCAAAAGCTTGTACCATATGGTCGATATAACAGATTATTTTAACTGCAGTTTTAGAAAAGTTGTTCCTCACTTATGTTCTTCGGAGTTTTGTTCAATAAACATTATAAAATGATCTCACACTATCAAGATGAACATCAGTCATACTTCAGTACTGAAAGGGTAGTATTCAGGAAATTCGTGGATAATTTTTAGAGCCTCACTGTACAATGAAAGATCTGAAAGAAATTGGACAGAAAATGAAAATAGAATGTAATGTTCTACATGGAAATACACTGTACTCTGCCGATGCAATATTAATCACATTTTTCATCTCATTTTAAAAGAAATCCCTAATCACAAAGTTAATCCAGTTGCAAAATATTTCAAGGAATTGTTTTTTGCGGTGGCTCAGCGGGTTAAACCGCTGAAGCTGTAGGACTGCCGGTCGGAAGGTCGGCAGTTCGAATCCCCGCGCAACGAGGTGAGCTCTCGTTGCTATGCCCAGCTCCTGTCGACCCAACAGTTCGAAAGCTTAGCAAGTAGATAAATTGGGTACCACCTTAAAGTGGGAAAATATGCTGGCTCCTGTCCTGTCTGGGGTCAGGTTCCATCGGATGGAAGATCTTTCGAATGGCTGCAGATCCCGGAAGCAACAAACATCTACAGGAAGTCAGCAGCCGGCTCCAATGCAAGGCACCTTGGGACATGTAGTCCATAAAGCCAGGAAGAGCCGGTTCCCTTACCCCCTTCCCTTGCGCGCGGATTGTATAATGAAAAAGAACACTGTATAACTTGATGTATAACGATGTATGTAAGCCGCCCAGAGTCCTCCGTTAGGGAGGGGATGGGCGGGGTATAAATACAAATATAAATAAATAAATTGTTTTTAATAATATCATGACTGAGTCTACAGAGGAATTGAACTGCATGATATCCAAGAGCTTTTCAGATATAAAAGTATATCCATAATAGATCTCTATAAAGGTGAAAAATCATAATTGGAAAATCTAGGCTATACATCACTAGGATCCTGTTTGGCCAGATATACGCTGACATTTATTTTTCAATTAAGAAGTTTTGAGAAACTGGTATGCTACTGCAAAGTCGTTATTGTGAATATTTCTGTAACTGAGATGCTTAGGCATGGAAACATAGAAACTATTATGCTGAAACAGGCTCCATATGGATTTAAATTCTGATGTAATGAAATTGTGCATATTACAGAAGAATTAGCAAGAGACTTTGAGGAATTAGCTTATTAAAGAGTAAGAAAAAGCTACAACTTGCAATACAGAAGTAAGTAACTTGCTTACCAAACATGTTTTTATCTTCCTTGAATTGGATATATGATGAACACATGATATTTAATTGATTTGTAACTCTTCCTACTACTTCAATAACACCAGAGATCTCTTCTTCAAGCTAGCAAAGCAGATGAGAGTCAGTATCTCCAGAAATCAAGAATTTAAGTCATTTTCAAATCATTCCTGTCATTTTCTGATAGATGTGTTATATACCCCTGCCCAAACAGAACTATGAAGTTTGGGGAAAGCAAACTAAAATGAAAAGTCTTTCCACTTAGTATTTTCACGGTTAAAATTCATCAATAAAAATTTGTAGTAACCATTAAGGAATGCTTTAACAAAAAAACTTAGATTGTATTAAAGACTTTAATAGGCCATATTAGCATAGAAAAAATCCCACCCAGTATTTTCTGCTCATAGAAATAATTTCAATTTCCTCAAATTCCAACTTAAAATTAATTTCTTGAGAGCATTTGGCTTAATTGATGCTTGCTTCTCCTCTCTTATCTTCCATTTAAATTACTGCTCTTGAAGCTGTGGTCTGTGTTTTGCTTCTGTTATAATTAGGATATAATGTACATTGAGTCCTATACCAGTCAGTATGTATGACAATAAAATGAGGTATATAGCAGCCTCTGACAAAATCATATGAGTAGAAATGATAGCAATAGGAGAATGAGATACAAAGATGAAAGGAAACAAACATCAAAACATATTTTTAGGAGATACTTGTTGTTACTGTAACAACATTAGGATATTAGAGTTTGTTTCAATATTAGATGCTGAAACCCTTTCATAACCTGATATCACAGCATCACAACTCAATACTGCCTTTCAAATTAAAACTTCCTAAACCAATAAAAATAGTTAATTGTAAGAAATTACAAGGCCCTTTAAAGTATATTCATACTTACAGGTGTATTCAGCTCAATCACTGCATTTTTTCCTTCTCCATCAGATAGAAAGAAGAATTTCCCAGATGGATGGATCTACCAAGTCATAATCAATGGTAATATTTTAATGCAGAGACAAAAACTAACACCACACGAAGAAAAACCAAGTTTAACACTGTAGGTGGTCAAAAATCAGGAGTCTGGTAGCACCTTTCCTTTTTATATATATAATTTTATTTATTTTTTATCCCGCCTTTATTATTTTTACAAATAACTCAAGGTGGCAAACATACCTAATACTCCTTTCTCCTCCTATTTTCCCCACAACAACCACCCTGTGAGGTGAGTTGGGCTGAGTGTGTGTGACTGGCCCAAGGTCACCCAGCCGGCTTTCAATTTTATTGAAAAGAAAGAAAAAACTAAAGGTGCAAAAAGAGAAAAGAAAAAAAAAGATATTAAAAAGTGGCTTCCAAACTTATTTACAGCAGTTATAAGTACAATTATAAATTGACCTCTCTCTCTAAAGTTACACCTTGACTCTCTTCTTTCTATAATCTATCCTATCTAATCATCAAAACCATAAATCATACGTTCATTTTTTCTTTTTTATACAAAAAGTCCATAAGGTGTTTCCAATCACCAATAAATGGAGATATTGCCTTTGCTGTAATCAAACAAGTCAGCTTGGCCATTTCAGCGAGGTCTGTCACCTTCACCAACCATTCCTCTGTTGTAGGTATTGCCAAATCTTTCCATCTTTGTGCGTACAATAATCTCACTGCAGTTACTATATATAAAAACAGTGTTCCATGACTTTTTTTCCAACTGCTTATCCATCAGTCCCAAGAGGAAAAGTTGGTAGCACCTTTCCAACTAACAAATTTTATTAAAAGGCATAAGCTTTCTTGAACTGCAGCTCACTTCATCAGATGCATAGAGTGCATCTGATGAAGTGAAAAGGCTTGTGCCTCTTAATAAATCTGTTGATCAGAAAAAGTGCTACCAGGCTTTTTTTGGTTTCAAGGTTAATGCTGAATTATGACCTACTTAATAGTAATTGAAAGCACCTTGCTCAAGTGAAGTTTGCTTATTTTACCACTATATACAATAATCACAGCATTACTGAAAATTTATGTTTTATCAATAAACAAATATACTCTTAACAGTAGTTTAGAAATGATAAACTTCCAGCTTTTAAAAAACCGCTATAACTACAGAAGTTTCTCACCTAGCCTATTACAGTTCATCCAACTTACTAAAGTTAGCCAGAGTCAATTAACTCCCATAAGCTAAGCAGATCCAGTTAGGAACAGATTAAACTAACTGTACCTAGTCAGTTGTGTCATGGGAACATCTAATCTCAATAACATGAGCCATACTCCATACTCACTTTTCTGAGAAAAAAGGCTGAAAAGAAAAAAATGGCAGAAAATGCACTCTTCCCAAACACTGAGCACCTGCAGGGGCCAAGCCACATCTACTAATATTTCCCTAACAACTGGGAAAAAGACAAGTTATGTCTTAGTACATCCTTTTCAGTATTCTTGTGCAAAGGCAATGGGATACCAGGCACTTCCAGTAGAAAGTGAGTGGAGCTCCAATAATTCCAATAATTCCAAACTGATTATTTTTGACCCAGTTCATGTGACTATGTGCTGGCAGCATCACCAGTAAGGAGATTTATTCTTTTCAGATATTTATTTTATTTTTATCCCACCTTTATTATTTTTATAAATAACTCAAGGCAGCGAACATACCTAATACTCCTTTCTCCTCCTATTTCCCCCACAACAACCCTGTGAGGTGAGTTGGGCTGAGAGCCGGCTTTCATGCCTAAGGCGGGACTAGAACTCACAGACTCCTGGTTTCTAGCCCAGCACCTTAACCACTAGACCAAACTGGCTCTCTTTATATGTCACCTATTCAGAATGTCTAAGCAGCTTGCAATATAAAAGCATAAAAACTATAATAAAAACATATTAATCCATAATTGCTATCCACCAAAATTGGGTATTCTTCCCCAAAGGCCCTGCAAGAGTATTATTTTAACTGCTTTCTTGAATGTTAGTAGGAGGAGAGCTAATTGACCTCCGGGGATAAGCTGTTTCAGAGTGAGAGGTAACCAACAAGAAAGCCATTCTCCTGGCCCCTACCCTCAATTTTTCAATATCCCACCCAGCTAGAATGTATTAGTTTGGCAGATTCTACCTGAAGAATAAAAAAGGTAAAGGTTTAGGTTTTCCCCTGCACAGTTGTGTCCGATTCTAGGAGGCAGTGCTTATCTCCGTTTCTTAGCCAAAGAGCCGGTGCTGTCAGAAGACACTTCTGCAGTCATGTGGCCGGCATGACGCACACGGAATGCTGTTACCATCCCACCAAAGTGGTACCTATTTATCTACTTGCATTTGCATGCTTTCAAATTGCTAGGTTGGCAAGAGCTGGGGCGAGTGCGGGAGCTCACTCCGTCACGCGGCGCTTGGGTCTCAAACCGCCAACCTTCCGTCCGATTGACAAGCCTGGCATCTTAACCACTGAGCCATCGCGCCCCACCTGAAGAATACAGTCCCAAATGTAATGAGGATGTGAGACATAATGGGCTTTAGAGATAATAACCTGTATCTTGAGCTGGGCCTGGAAGCTAACCAGCAACCAGTGCAGCTCCAACAGCAAAGATATTACTCTACTAAACCATTTAGAATCAGTCAGCAGGCAGGCAGCTTCATTCTGTGTCAGGTGGAGCTTCTGGACCGTTTTCAAGGGCAGCCCACTGTGAAACAGATTACAGTAGTCTAACTGGGAAATAACAGGAACACAAGTCACTGACTTCAGGTCAGGATCAATTTGTTTCTTACAGGGTACTTAGGGAGCATGACTGTCTATAGTGTCAATGTTAAATTGTTGAAAATAACAAAAGAGAAAAAGAATAATCAAACGTTCAAAATCCAAGCAGTACCAAGTGCACATGTGTAGCAAAGTGGTATGTCTCTCTCTATTCTCTATGCTGCTTTGACCCATTTGCACGTTTTTGTTGTTCTTGACTGAAGACAGTACAAGAAGTTGTCTTTAAATGATGCACTAAATGACCCATTGGTGATTTTCCTCAACTCAAGAAATAACACAAGGCCCCCAAAGAGCCTATAAGTAGAACTTACTAAAATAATATAGGGAGGAGGATAAGCAAAACAACCCAAATTTAATTTAACGCACTGGCATCTACCTGCCATTTCCCAGACCAAGGAAGGTCTAACTTAGCAGCGTTAATAGCAAAGAGAACTACTGTATCTCCTGCGTGCTACCTTTTCAAGACGTCCCACGAAACAGACTGGCTTTCCAACGTACTGCGCCAACTGACTTGCAGTTACACGAACGCGAGGGCCCTCTACTATATCGGCCATTTCGGAACGAAACCCAGGCTAGCTCCCCGGCTCTTTGCCTTGGCGGGAAACGTCTACTTCCGCTCTCCTGCTGGAGCGCGAGCGGATTACCACAGCAACTAAAGACACGTGAAAAGTCGAACTTCCCCCTCCAATACCGTTCCAGAGCAGCAACCTCCGCTAGGCACGTGATTTGCGAGCAGTGAGGAATGTCGGGCCAAAGCCTAGTGCGCAGGCGCTGTGCTGCAACGCACCGTGAAGTCGACTTATGTTTAGTCTCCAGGATGCATCTTTAGTGAACCGGAAGCGAAGATTGTTGTGGGAAGGTGTCTGAAAGAGGTGGGTGTTTGGAGGGGCAGGATAGGGTTAATATTACAGTGGATTCCACTGCGCTGACAAGGGAAGCTGGAAAATGAAGCTTGCTAGGCTACTGGTTGCGTGGTACACTCAGTCATTAAATGGGATGTGAGACCTCAGTTTGGTGGTTATGACGGACGAGACCGTTAAAGTGTTTTGACGGACGAAGGGATTGAGATATGCGCATGCGCCGGTTCGGAATTCGTGAGACAATTCTGACATTTTATTTGCATGATGAGCGAGAATATCTCATTCACAAGCTTGATGTAGAAAGCCCTTTCCTCAGACTTTTTTTGAGTGTGTGCGTGTGTATGCAGTTTTCTTGGCAACATTTTCAGAAGTGGTTTGCCATTGCTGCTTCCTAGGGCTGAGAGAGAGTGACTGGCCCAAAGTTAGGCTTTGTGACTAAGGCAGGACTAGAACTCACGGTCTACCGGTTTTTAGCTTGCGCCTTAACCACTACATGAATTGATCCTTTTTGTGCTGGCAATGGGGAGGCTTGTTGCTATAGCTATAGGCTGTGCCTCATTTGCAGCTTACATTGGACTAGAACACCTTGGCAATTCCAATAAGCCCACTTGATCCTACAAAGTTGGTTTAATTTTGTCCCTAGCTAGCCCAGAATATAAACATATGACACTTTCTGTTCCTGAAAATTGCTAGTTTCTCTTGCATGTATTGACCTGTTCCTGTCACAGCCAAAATATGTTTTTAAAAATGCACTCTATTACCTATTTTGGAAGGGGCTAGGCTATAGGACTTGAGGGGTATAACCAGAGGTGTGTCTTGGACATGGAGGAACATGTAATTAGCCCCCTCCATTGGATCGCTGCTTGAGTGGGATGGGAGATATACCAAGTATCTTCCAGGGCAGGGGAGATTATGTGGCAATTGTTTACTGGGAGACCCTAGTATTGGGAGGAGTGCTGTTTTGCAGGTGACCAAATGTGAGGCCTTGCTCATGATGCTGGGGCAAAGGGACAGGCTGTGAGTGCTACTGTTGTACCATTCTCCCAGCTGCATGGTTGTGCTGGCTAGCCTTGAGTATCAAGTTACACAGAGCCTCTGCTTGTGAGCTGCAGGCAGGAATTCACTCACCAGCTGTAATTTGAGTAGCAAATACAGCTAGAAGACACGCTGAAGGGAAAAGCTGAGAGAGAAGTCCAGAGTTCGTTTGCTGAAGTCAGAGTTAATCCAGAAGATAACCAATATTCCAAAGCCAGGTCAGGGGTGGTAACAAGTAGGTCAGTGAGAAGCCAAAGCCGGGTCCAGGAGTGCAGAAGTCAGAGTAACAATAATCCAAGCAGGGTCAGGAAATCAGGAATCAAGTCGGGAAACCGGAGTGGTTGCGAAGCCAATATGCTACGTTACTCCCAAAACCCACTCACCGCTCTGCTGGTTATTTATTAGGAGTTTAGGAGCTGTAATCTGGGTCCTGCAAAGACTCCACTTCTCCTCTCCATAAATCTCTTGCAGCTAACCGGGCACTTCTCCTTCTGTCCTTTAAGGCGAGGCGTACACGCCTCCGTCTCTGCCCTTTGGGTGATTCAGGTGAGCTGGGAGTCTGATGGGATCCAGCTGGCTGCTGGCTAGAGGGTGGGGACAAACCACCATCCCCGGCTTGTTCCCCTGTAGCCTCGGTTATTGGCTGCTGGCTAGAGGGTAGGGACAAACCACCATCCCCAGCTTGCTCCCCTGTAGCCTCGGGTATTGCCAACTCCCCACTGCCCTGTGGTGCTGGGTCTTCGTCTGGGGCCGTGCCTGTGTCTGGGACCTCGTCTGGTTCAGTCCCCTGGGGGTTCACCAGGGGCAGCTCGTCTTCTGACTCCTCACTGAAGTCCTGGGGCAGAGGCTGAACCAGGACAATGGTGGCATCCCTTACCAAGCTGCTTGATTTTATTGTGGGGATGGTTGCGGAGTTGTCCAGACTGCTATTGAGTCATTTCAACCTCCCCTCCCTGTGATTAGAAGTGGTTTAAGAGTTCATGGCTGCCATGAAACCATGGGTTTGATCTCCAGGGGTCGGCAAACTTTTTTTGCCGGGAGCCATTTTGACATGCTCGTGCACATTTTGAAGTGCTCGAGAGCCAGGGGGCGGGGTTTGCAGGCGGGGGCCAATCGCGTGGAAGGGGGCGGGGTTTGCGGGCGGGAGCCAATCGTGTGGAAGGGGGCAGGTTTTGCGGGCGGGAGCCAATCGCGTGGAAGAGGGCGGGGGAGGTTTGGAAGAAGAAGGGAAAGAGAGGCTCGACTGCTTCGGCAGCGGTGCTTCCAGGTTGTCGCTGCGGCGGCAACGGCTGCCCCTTTGAAAGGGCAGGCTCCGGGGACCCCGAAAATGCCCTCAGTTTAGGCAGGGAGGCTGCGCGCAAGCTGCCTCAGCTGTTCTGCGGGGAGAATTTCCACCCCAGGGCAGCGTGTGCATGTGGAGAGGGGAGGTTTCTGCCTCCCTGCCGGAACCGAGGGCATTTTCGGGGTCCCTGGAGCCTGCCCTTTCGAAGGGGCAGCGGCAGCAGCAGCTGCAGTTCTGCCCCTTCGAAAGGGCAGGCTCCGGGGACCCCGAAAATGCCCTCGGTTCCGGCAGGGAGGCTGCGCGCAAGCTGCCTCAGCTGTTCTGCGGGGAGAATTTCCACCCCAGGGCAGCGTGTGCGTGTGGAGAGGGGAGGTTTCTGCCTCCCTGCCGGAACCGAGGGCATTTTCGGGGTCCCCGGAGCCTGCCTTTCGAAGGGGCAGCGGCAGCAGCAGCTGCAGTGCTGCCCCTTCGAAAGGGCAGGCTCCGGGGACCCCGAAAATGCCCTCGGTTCCGGCAGGGAGGCTGCGCGCAAGCTGCCTCAGCTGTTCTGCGGGGAGAATTTCCACCCCAGGGCAGCGTGTGCGTGTGGAGAGGGGAGGTTTCTGCCTCCCTGCCGGAACCGAGGGCATTTTCGGGGTCCCCGGAGCCTGCCTTTCAAAGGGGCAGCAGCAGCTGCAGTGCTGCCCCTTCGAAAGGGCAGGCTCCGGGGACCCCGAAAATGCCCTCGGTTCCGGCAGGGAGGCTGCGCGCAAGCTGCCTCAGCTGTTCTGCGGGGAGAATTTCCACCCCAGGGCAGCGTGTGCGTGTGGAGAGGGGAGGTTTCTGCCTCCCTGCCGGAACCGAGGGCATTTTCGGGGTCCCCGGAGCCTGCCTTTCGAAGGGGCAGCGGCAGCAGCAGCTGCAGTGCTGCCCCTTCGAAAGGGCAGGCTCCGGGGACCCCGAAAATGCCCTCGGTTCCGGCAGGGAGGCTGCGCGCAAGCTGCCTCAGCTGTTCTGCAGGGAGAATTTCCACCCCAGGGCAGCGTGTGCGTGTGGAGAGGGGAGGTTTCTGCCTCCCTGCCGGAACCGAGGGCATTTTCGGGGTCCCCGGAGCCTGCCTTTCAAAGGGGCAGCGGCAGCAGCAGCTGCAGTGCTGCCCCTTCGAAAGGGCAGGCTCCGGGGACCCCGAAAATGCCCTCGGTTCCGGCAGGGAGGCTGCGCGCAAGCTGCCTCAGCTGTTCTGCGGGGAGAATTTCCACCCCAGGGCAGCGTGTGCGTGTGGAGAGGGGAGGTTTCTGCCTCCCTGCCGGAACCGAGGGCATTTTCGGGGTCCCTGGAGCCTGCCTTTCGAAGGGGCAGCGGCAGCAGCAGCTGCAGTGCTGCCCCTTCGAAAGGGCAGGCTCCGGGGACCCCGAAAATGCCCTCGGTTCCGGCAGGGAGGCAAAAATCGCGCGTGCAGGCTGCCGGGCTTCCCGAGGCACAGCTGATTGGCGCGGAGAATTTCCACTCCCTTCAGCGCTTCCGGCTTGTCACGTGACACACAGTTTGGAAAGCCCTGCCCGTTGTCAAGATGGCTGCCGGAGACGGCTGCCAGGTTGCCAGGGGTATGCCCACAGCAACGCGCACCATGCCCGCTGCCGCGCCTGCCCCGCCACACTCGCTGCTGCGCCACGCCCGCCACGCCTGCCTGCGGAAGAGCCACACTCAAGGGGCCAAAGAGCCGCATTTGGCTCGCGAGCCGCCGTTTCCGACCCTTGTCCTAGATCATCACCGGCCCAACTCACCTGGCTGACCACTCTTTAGATTTGGTGTTCATCTCAGAAGAGATGTGTTGTGATCTGGTTCTGGGGAATTTTTCCATCACCCCATTGTCATGGACAGATCACTTCCTTGTGACAATATTGATTGGAGCTACCAACCTATGTTGGGAGAGGGGCTTACGGATTCAGCAGGTTTCTTGGCAGCCCTCGGGGAGTGCTTCAGTCTAGAGGGCAGTTCTGTTGGGTGTGTCTGGAATATGGAGGCAACCAGAGTGCTTAACAATGTTGCTTCCAAGTGGCCTCTCCCCAGCTGCTGATCTCATGTAGCTCCTTGGTTTACTGAGGCAGTCTGGGAAATGAAGCAGCGATAAAGGTGGCAAAATAATTCACTTAATTATAAAACTACTATGTGAATAAAATAATCACTAAACTACTAAGAGAGTGTGTATGTTGATGGATAGAGAAATAAGAACTTTATTGTGGTCGGTAACCAGTGACATGTAACAGAAAGATATAAAAAGGCGTAAGAACATTTTGCATATTTATAAAATCAGGGGAATGTTTTCCTGCATCAGGCAGTGGCAGCTAAAATAAATTTTGTACTTCTGGAGATGTAAAGGTTCTAGTCTGACAGTAAAAAACAAATGAAATCATCCTCGGAACATGTGAAACTTCTGTTAGCAAGTGAAGTAATGAGGGTAGGGTGAAAATTGCTATAGCAAGAACACTGAAGTCTAGAGTCTCAGGTTCCTCCAGGTCACAGGGCATGTTAACTCTGCAAATGGGGTATTGTTGTATCTTCACTCCAGTATTGCAGAGAGCAAGACATTAAAGCGGGCCAAAGAAATTGCTCTACAGTGCATTGGACAGATAGTACTGAATATGTAATTAGCTGGCATGAAGGCATTCCTGTTTATATCCTGCCAGTATTGGTTACCTGGATTGCCCTGATCTACCCAGAGAGCTGTATCAAACACCTGCTGCTGGATTGCAGGTCTGTTGATTGACCCATGACCAGGAGAGCTTGACCCAACTAGCTGCGTTGGCAAAGATAATTCTGAATTCTAGTTTTCCAGAAAGAAGAAAAGTTATGTAGAAGGCTCATGGTACCTAGGAAATTACTGAAAAAGTGAAGTCTGAGCCAGAAGTATTGCTGGGATATGTTTGGTGTAGTGGTTAAGGCAGCCTTTCTCAACCTTTTGACCCTTGAAATATTTTTCAGGCATTGGGGAACCCCTGTACACTCAGGCTCAAATATAGGCCAGATGTTACAAAATTATTATATTTGTTTCATGTGTAGACCTGTATAGATGCATTAACAGTGTTCTAAAACTAAGAATAAAGAATGAAACTTACCTCTTTAATGTGAAGTTGCCTGAATTTGAAATAATTTTTTAAATAAATTGTGATCTCCCAGGGAACCCCTAGTGACCTCTCGTGGAACCCTAGGGTTCCACAGAACCCTGATTGAGAAACCCTGGGATAAGGCATCAGGCTAGAAACCGGGAGACCATGAGTTCTAGTCCCGCCTTAGGCACAAAGCCTGCTGGGTGACCTTGGACCAGTCACTCACTCTAAATCCTAGGAAGCAGGCAATGGCAAACCACTTCTGAAAAACCTTGCCAAGAAAACTGCAAGGACTTGTCCAGGCAGTCTCCAAGAATCGGACACAATTGAACTGATTAAAAAATATATATTTCCTTGTATCTGTCTTAAGTTTGCCCCTTCCAGTTGGACTGTTTTGCAAAGTTTATTTTGATAATACTGGAACTGTGAATTTGTTCTGCTCAAGCAGAAAATGATCTATTTCCTTCTTTTTTTATTCTTAGACTTGCATTGCAAAGAGATGTTCAGTTTATTCCGCAAAAACCAGGATACCAAGAAGGTAGTGGTGACTGACAAAGAAGCAGATGGATTTGTTTTTCTGGGTAAGTATCTTTAAGTCACATGGAAATCATTTATTTTTTAAAATTATTTTGTAGATATGTTACAAGGTGCTGCACTGAAAAAGTGCATAGAACGTAGTCCTAAACCTAAAAGAGATTGAATAAGTACAGATGGTTAGTGATCCAATCAAATTTTTTTTCTAAATTATTATTTTGGGAATGAGAATGTAAATGAATGGCTTATCATAGCTGTTACCTCTATTTAACCCTCATTCTTTGCCATAAGTTCTTTGCATCTGTAACAGCTACCTCACTAATCACAGGTGATAAATAATATAGTTCTATGACTTAATTCCTTTAGTTACAACAATCTAAAAATAGGTATATCAGTAAGTGAGATATTATGTTTGCTTTTAAAACCATTTTATTTCAAGATGTCTTAGTTCTAAGGCATTATTTATGTATTTAGCTGTGCTAAAGTAATTCCAGTAGTGTTTACCTGTGAATACAGAATTAACTGAATAGTCACCACTTGCATAGGTTACAAACACTATTATGTATTTCTGTACGTTGATGCATTTGATCTTGCATTGATTGTTCTCTTAAAACATGAAAAAAGTGCACTGAATTCAGTAAAAAAAATAACATAAAAAGTATCCCATAGCCTTGAATGTCAACTGAATCATGTACTTTAGGGAATCAGAAGCAGTTGTGGGGGAAACAAAAAAAGCAAAGGTGGTTGGAGACTTATTGCTCTTGATAACTATTCCTCTATTGCAGAGCTTTCCAAACTTTTCATGTTGGTGACACACTTTTTAGACATGCATCATTTCGTGACACACTCTTACAACAGGGCATCATTTCATGACACACTCTTACAGTAGGGCACAAGGCAGGCACTAGGACCTGTGCAGAATCACAGCAGGTTTGGAGGCAGCAAGGCACAAGGCAGGCACTAGGACCTGCACAGAATCCTGGCAGGGCAGGTTTGGAAGCAGCCAGGCACAAGGCAGGCACTAGGACCTGTGGGGAATCCTGTCAGGGTTCGGAGGCAGCAGCAGCCGCGACACACCCAGACACTGCAGCCGACACACTAACGTGTCCCGACACACAGTTTGGAAAGCTCTGCTCTATTGTTTCTATTGCTACTGTTCCCATTGCATTATTTCCCTGTGGGAATAGTAGTCTTTTTCAAAAGTAGTGTTCAATGTATGATTTTGTCAAATAAAGTTCTGAGAATTCTTTCCCATGAGAGTTTGTGTGCTGCGTCATATCTCAAATCCTTTGTGGGTTTTTCTTTAGAGAGAGAGAGTGGAAACTATTCTAGTCATGTGCCTGTGGGAATTAAGTAGTACTACTGCTTACTATATGTTGTTTTTCAGTAGGAGTTGCCTAGTGCCAAGGCACGCATGCTCAAGGGTATGCGATCATGTGTATCTCAATGGACATATAATATAGTTGATACTTCTGGAAAAGAAAGTTGCCAGAACAATTAATATGATAGGAACAAAGAAAAACAACATTGCTTTATATGGGTAAATAAAGTACAGCACATGAAATGTTTATCCTTTTTCATTACCTGTGTTCTGTTGAATGCCATGTTTATATATTCCTTGTGTTAACTAATTTGATGCCATGAGTCATGTTCAGATCCTGGTGGCTACATGGCATCAAATTGACTACAAATTCCAATCTGTCCTCATCCACCCACTTAATGTTTATCTTTCTCTTCTACTGCCCTCAAATTTGCTAAGCATAGTGATATTGTCTAGTTCATTATGTGTTCACATTATATGCCCAAAGTATGTGAGCTTTTTGCCTTAAGATAAGGTTATAACTTTCCAAAGGGGAAGTGGTAAAAAATTACATACACTCTTACTGATTGCCTTTTCAGTGGCAAAACTGCGACATCTCCTCTATGCATTTGACATGTTGCAGAGTTACTTTGACTAAATATGCATTATTTGCAGTGTTCTTTTATTTTTGTGTATTTAATAAAACTTCCCACCTGATAACCTCCTCTATAAAAGCCATTTTGTGATTTTGGTCTACTGATTGCCACTTTTGTGTAATAGCTACCTTCAGAAGTGAGAGATCATTTGGCTTTGTTGTTGTTCTCTATTTTGTGAATAATAGGGTTAAAAGTTCCACGTGTCTGATTACAGTAGTTTGAATTCAATGGGCAAGGAGTATGAGGAGACCAGAAAAACAACCCTCTCCAGTGTCATTGATTTCTAGTCGCATAAGGAGATAATTGCTATCCGTTCATTCAGTGTGGAGTCAAGTAATCCTCTTGGGTACTAGTTTTACACAAAAACAAAGTGCAGTATGCTTTTGAATCATTAGGTGGCATATTTTTTCATGTTCACATGTTCCTTAACTAAATTGAATACAGCATTAATTAACAGCCTACTCTTTTATCTAAAATCATATTTCAGGATTTTAGATGTGTTTCCAAAATTAATGGAATGAAATTTGTAATCAGTTTGCAAGTTTGAAATAATGATAACAATCTCAAGAGCTGTTTCATTTTTTATTCCAGAACACAATTACTAATGGGTCATATGAGAACAAAAAAATTACAAAAAAATTGAATTTGCATATTTTCAAAGAGAATAATAGAATGCAAGAATAGGAATTAACTATCAGCTTCATACTGTATTACTACTGTTAAAGAGCATTATGTTAGCTAACTTCAAGAATATAGTCATATCTTGGCTGAATGAACTTGGTAGGAATCTCCTATGCAGATTAACAGAATTAAGTTAGAGAACAAAGGAACCTCATAATAATATTTTGTGGTATAAGATGTGTTTTTCTTAAGAGTAGAATCTGCTATGTACTGCTTTCTCTGGACTTTGTATAGTGTCATGTCTGAGTGTTGCCATTGCCATCTGCAAACACAATTGTCTGTCTTCCAGCAATTTTATTCATAGGTGCATAAAAGGGAGAATCAGCTATAAATGTATAGCTTAGAAACTTATTTGTCTAATTCCTGTTATGGAAGTACTTTAATGTAATAAAATAATATTGGGTTCATTTCAGTATTGCAATATAACATTTTGCTTTTCTAATTCAGTTTGACCTTAGAAAGGATAATAGCCAAATGCCCTCTTGGAAGGGCCACTGACAGGAGGTGAATTATCTGTTACTTTAAAATGATCACCTGCTTCAAAGTTGTCATAACTAAAGCTGTGCTGACAGTTCTGGCTGTTGTTCAATTGCTGAAAAGTGATGCAGCTTTCACATTACACAGGTTTCATGTAATAGTACAGATAGCTGGTGATAGGGCAGCTTAAACCCATCGGTATCAATTACATCTATGTTGACATCAAGTTCTTATCCTTATGTAGCATTACCTTCCATGCTCTTACTGGCAATGGTTCCTTTTTCCTGAATTATCTACTTTCTGTGCTAGTGTGACTATTTTCAGTATCTTATTCACTCAGTAGCCATATCAATGCAATTATTTTCAGATAAGAATTGGATTCTAACAGTTTGTGCCCTCCAACCCCTAGTAAGTTCTGATTTAGACTTGATTAATGTTTAACTTATCAGTTTAGAAAGTCAAGATATATTGTTTGTTGTGTTTTTGTTCAACTGTTGAGCTTTTATATGTGCACTTTATTGATATTAACTTTAAGGCTGCATAGTAAGTGCAAAAGCTGCATTGTCTGTAGCTTGAATCATGTCAACTGGATTTCTATTTTCTCAGTGGAAACGTTTCGCTCCTTATCCAAGAAGCTTCTTCAGTCTGAGCAAAGTTTGTAAGGGAATCCTTAAATATGTTTCTAGGGTGGCTGTGTGACCTTGCACCTGGGGCTAGGTCATGGTTATTTGAGATGTTTATTTCTAAGTCCCTTTATCATTCAAAGGAGGATCGTTAAGATTACCTTGCTGTTGTTGAGATTGCGAAATGGTCTTAATCTTCCTAGGCACAGAAGACAAAGCAGGAAGGAAAATAGGGGAAAGATTGTGCCTGAGGCCCCCACCTCTATTCAAAGAAGGATTTTCCAAGTTGGCATAAATGGATTCCTTGACCCCTCTTTCAAACCACTCTTCCCTGTCTAAAATGTGAACATTGATGTCCTCAAATGAGTGTCCTTTTTCCTTTAGATGAAGGTAAACTGCTGACTCTGGTCCTGTGGTGTTACTCCTCCTGTGTTGGGCCATCCTCCTGTACAAAGGTTGTTTGGTTTCTCCAATGTAGAGCTCTGAGTGAGGAGTGCTCTGAGCTCTACATTGGAGAAACCAAACAACCTTTGTTCAGGAGGATGGCCCAACACAGGAGGAGTGACACCACAGGACCAGAGTCAGCAGTTTACCTTCATCTAAAGGAAAAAGGACACTCATTTGAGGACATCAATGTTCACATTTTAGACAGGGAAGATAAGTGGTTTGAAAGAGGGGTCAAGGAATCCATTTATGCCAACTTGGAAAATCCTTCTTTGAATAGAGGTGGGGGCCTCAGGCACAATCTTTCCCCTATTTTCCTTCCTGCTTTGTCTTCTGTGCCTAGGAAGATTAAGACCATTTCGCAATCTCAACAACAGCAAGGTAATCTTAACGATCCTCCTTTGAATGATAAAGGGACTTAGAAATAAACATCTCAAATAACCATGACCTAGCCCCAGGTGCAAGGTCACACAGCCACCCTAGAAACATATTTAAGGATTCCCTTACTAACTTTGCTCAGACTGAAGAAGCTTCTTGGATAAGGAGCGAAACGTTTCCACTGAGAAAATAGAAATCCAGTTGACATGATTCAAGCTACAGACAATTCCACCTGGATGACTGAGAACCTTCATCGACAAAAGCTGCATTGCTTTTGTCTTTTCAGTATTGCTGGCAGATTACCAAATGCAGCAGTGTACACTGTGCTTATACATTAGGACAGTGCTCCCCAAACCTGGGTAAAGTACCCAGAATTGGGTAAAAGTGGTTTTTCTTTGGGTAATTACACACGAACCCATTACCCAATCACAACAGGGACATTTAAATTGACTTAAAGTGTTTTACCTACATTGGGTAAAAGGACTTTCTGATAAGCAGTTTTGGGTAATGCAGGAAAAAGTTTGGGAAGTACTGCATTAGGAAAAGATAAATTTAGACCAACAGCCAGATAAGGTTTTTCTTGTTATGTTGTACTTCATGGGCTATGTTGAAGTAAATCCATGCTGTATTGTTCTTTTCTAGGCTTCTGTGGCTATATGCAGGGCTGCAAAAAGGTTTTCTTAAATTGTGGCTTCCATTGTTTGCTACAGCAATTTAACTTTTTTTTTAGTAATCCCTTTGACAAACTTTTTTGTGTATTGGGACACAGGTAGTTAATAAACGTTACCATCCAACCTAATCAGCTGATCCTAGGATGAAAAGGAAAGGAGAAAAGGTTTGTTTCAAACTCCAATTATTCCATATGTGTTCTCAGTGGGATCACAGAACACTTGAAACATTCAAATTTTTTTTAAAACAGTGCCACATGTTTTCTGATTCATGCATACCCAATGGGAATTTATGTATGGTCCTTCTTGATTCATTCAGCTTTTAAGCCCTGAGGGAGTGGACTTAATTAACTTTTTAAATGTAAGGTTGAACTGAAATATATTTTAAAATCAGTAACATATCCATTCCAACCTCCTTCCCATTTTATAGATATCTCTTCCCCAAGCCCCTCCTTTATTTATTGTTCACATATTTATATTAACATATCCAACTCCAGAATGAGACAAAATTGACAATAGGCTAAAATATTAAAAAGCATTATGAAATTAACTAATGCTACAAAACAACAAAATGTTAGAATAAGCTACAGAACAAGAGCCAGTGAAGGCATCTGCCTGCAGAAACAAATCTTTTGATCCTGAATCCAAAAGTAAAGAGAAAATAATCCAATCTGTAATTGCGCTGTAGGGAGTTCAAAGCTTTGTACCCACAATAGAAAAGTGCCTCTCCCACATTCCTCCCAAATGTGCTTTTTAAAAAAATGGTGATGGGATCAGAAGTAGATTTGAAAACATATGTTATAGACCAAAATCAGGATTTTGTAGGAGACTGCACTTAAATAACCAAAGCCTAAACCATTAAGTGCTTAAAAATGATAATCATAATTTGAATTGATTTAGAAATAAACAGGAAGTAAGGGTGTGCTTGAAGTGAAAGCAAGATGTGCTTTCAGCCTGAAAAAAGAACCACCCAACTTGAAATGTTTTGTTGAAATGCATCAAATTTTCTGTGTTTCAGTGGAATAACACTCAAAGTATTTCAGTCAGAGGAAACAATGGGAACTTGGAAGAAGCCTCTTTTTCCTTTGTTTTTCACCCTGGGCCCAGAAGAGTATGTACGTTGGAAGTCCGCTAATGGCCAGCGAGAAGGGAAAAAATCTCTGAAGGGTTAATTTCTAAAACATATTGAAGTACTTTGAAGACATAATACCTATCCCTGTGGAACATTCTTTCTTATGTCCACTTAAAAATGAGTTTGTTTGTTTGTTTGTTTGTTTGTTCAATTTATTCCCCGCCCATCTCCCATACAAGGGACTCTGGGCGGGTTACAACAGTTAAAAATGCAAAAGCGATTAAAATATCTAAAATATCTAAAAAATACAACCATATAAATAGATAAAAACCAAGATGGGTAGGGAATTTAGATTAGAATCTGTTGTCAGAAAAGTCGTTCCCTCTTCTTTCAGACAAATCTTTTCAGATCTTAAACTTTTGAGGTGCTGAGTTAACAGGAGAAGAGAGCTAATCTCTGAATATTTTTTCAGTTAGTATCTCTCCCAAGCTGATAGGCAAGCATTAATTGTTCGTGTTTTAAAACTTATCGTCTGTATCACTTTTCTGCTGGCAGTTCCACCTTACATGTTTCAGCTGGCACTAAAGAAAACAAAAGGTATGCTTGCAGCAATGTGCAAAATAGCCTGTTTCCAGGAAGATCACATATGAAACACCATTAACCATCAAGCAAACCACAATTTGACTACTAGTCTTTACATTTGCACCACTTCAGCAGCATTAACAGTATCTTTTTGTAAAGCATGGTAGTACACAGCACACCTTTGCATTACTAGCTGTTAAAATAAAGAACAGCATGACACACATAAACTCTAACTGCAGCCCACATACTGACAGGAACAGTAATTTCTCCATAGCAAAGGATTTTTTAGTAGTTTACCAGGCAGGCTGGCAGATATTCTGCTGTGAATAGTCTTCTATCTAACCATATATATACACTGCTGCTTTCCTCTCAACGCTTCTCCTTCATCCCCCATTCACTCTAAACCAGTAGTAGCAGGAAAGTGTCATGTTCCTGCTGTTGTACTGACTGGTCTAGAAAACGTTTGGAGGAAAAAACAACCCAATCTCAAGCCACAAAAGAACAGCTCAGTCAGAGAGCTCAGACCAACTGAAATGACACCACTTGAAATGGAATACTGTAAATCATTTTGTTTTGAGCTTCAAGATTCAAAATATCTATTCTGAAGTTGAGAAGTTTTAAACTTGAAACAACATCAGTGATAGGAAGTCAATAGAGATAGAATACCAGTAGAGACATCTGACTAATTAAATCCAATTAAAACTCTAGTAGCTGTGTTGAATTAACTTGTTTCAAAACTGGTTTTTAAAAAGTAATCCTTTATATCTAATCTTGTATCTATGCATGTTAAACAAATACTTGGGTTTAGAAATGGAGCAACTGGATATGATCAGTTGTGCAAAATAATATTGGATACAAATGTTCAGTCATAAAAATGCACTCCTATAAGACACCAAATGGAAAAAAATTACCAAAGAAATAATAAGTGGAAAGACATAAATGAAGGAAGAATGTGTTGTCCTGGTGCCTTTTGAAGTTATTTAGATTACTGTCAAGTCAGTTTTGTCTTTTTCCCTATAGGACAGAGCTTTCTAAACTTTTCATGTTGGTGACACACTTTTTAGACATGCATCATTTCGCAACACACTCTTACAGCAGGGCACAAGGCAGGCACTAGGACCTGCGTGGAATCACAGCAGGTTTGGAGGCAGCAGGGCACAAGGCAGGCACTAGGACCTGCGTGGAATCCAGGCAGGGCTCGGAGGCAGCAGCCACCGCCAACACACTGTTTGGAAAACTCTGCTATAGGAGATACAAATGATGGTATGTCTGGTGTTTATTTAGCTCCTCTAAAATTTTCTGGTTCTTTTGTAAGGAAATAAAAGACTACCAACCACATGAGGAAACTCCTGAGTAGATAGCAACAGTTCCTTGCAGAAATGTTGCTATAAAGGAGAGGCAACTATCCTATTTGGGCAGAAGATGTGAAATAAGAGTTGCAAGTGAATAGAATATTCTTTTTACTATAAAAGAAGTTGAGCAGTGGAAGAAATTACCTATTATAGTTATGGAACCTTTTCTCTACAGAAAAGAAAAAAGGAAATATCTGCAAGCATAATGATTAAATTTAGCAGGTTTGTTATTTCAAAACAGTCCTTGAAACAGTATTACAGATGTTGTATATTAAGAATACCATACATGCATACTTTTCAATATCTTTCTACTGAAAATTTTGTATATTACCCGATTCCTCTGCTACATATAATAAACCTTTGTTATTGACAAGTTTTCTTGAAAAACCTACAGCTAAGAAAACAAACTGGTTAATATAACACACTAAGCTATAATATGGTTTCTTTGGTTTTGACTTAGCATGATCTATTAATCTAGCCATGGTTTATGTTAGTATAATTTAAGAACCCATAATTTAGTGTGATGTACTCAGCAGGTAAGATGCCAGGCTTGTCAGTCGGAAGATCGCAAGTTCGGAGGTTTGAATCCCTAGCCCCGCGTGACGGAGTGAGCTCCCGCACTCGCCCCAGCTCTTGCCAACCTAGCAATTTGAAAGCATGCAAATGCAAGTAGATGAATAGGTACCACTTCGGTGGGTAGGTAACAGCGTTCTGCGCGCGTCATGCGGCCACATGACCGTGGAAGCGTCTTCGGACAACGCTGGCTCTTCGGCTAACAAACGGAAATGAGCACCGGCCCCTAGAGTCGGACACGACTGCACAAATGTGCGGGGGGAACCTTTACCTTTACTTTAAATTCAAGTCACTGTTTCTATTATGTATTGTATCCATGAGCTATGATTTCATTGTATTACAAATATTGTGAGAAGTAAAGAGCCAGCTGTCCTTAGGCTAGAACTAAGCATTGTACAGAGTCCATTAATTTGTGGGAGGCACTGAAATAAAAAGCTTCATATTTGAGCAGCCATGAATATAAGAGGTACTTAATATTGTCATTCTTGTAGTGGGCAATCAGCTGTTTCATTTGGCTTCCTTCATATCTTCAGTAAGGATACTTACCTAGCCAAACGGTGTCTGCAAGATTTCAGCCAAGCCCTAGCCTAGGAAATGAGTTTAGCTGTGTAAAGTCAGCAAGTTTATGATTTACTGCTGAGTCCTGGTTGAGGAGAGCCTGACAAATGTTTTAAGTTTATTTAGGTGAGAATCCAAAGAAACATTGCTCAGAATACTTTGCACATGGATATTATCTATAAAAAACACATGTAGCAAGGCCCAGAGGTAAGTATTGAAATTTCATGTCTTTTCTCACCTCGTGTAATATTTTGAATATGAACCAGAACCTACTGATATGAACTATTATATCAACAGACAAATTCGCACAACAGTGATTGGCCATGAAAGATTATACCGTCATTTCCTTCTATGGGTATTTATTTTCATGTGAAGATTCTGTATGTAGAGAAAGGATATGTAAATCCAAAATGCTGTTCCTGTTCCATCATAGGTACTACATACTTGCTAAGGCTATATGTAAAGTGATTCTTAATTTTACGATAATTTGCAAATCTTGCTAAGCTGTGGTTTGTTTAATTATAGTTTACTGATATTAACACTGTTTGCTGGGTTGATGAAAACTAATTATAAACAACTATTTACAAACCACAATGCCTGGGTTAGTTCAGTGAACTAAGCCAAACCAGGCAAGACACAGTATAGCTTATCACAGTGATTCTCAAGTTTTGATACATAAAATCCCACTCTGTTAAAAAATCTGGCCCCTCCAAAATAGAAACAAGAAACCTGCCTTTTCCAAGAAGGACACTGCATATTTACAAGTATTCGGTTTTTATATTCATCAGTTACAGTAAGTTTTGATAAAACATTGCAATAATATTGTTGATGATACTGTTATAATTGTAAAAAGATGGGGGAAAGTGAACTAATTTTATTATAGTTATGTATTTATATTTTATATTGTTGCATTTTATTCTGTTGTAAATCACCTAGGATTCAGTTGGATTATGAATATAATTAACATACATACATACATACATACATACATACATACATACATACATACATACATGACTGAAGCAATATTTGTCACTGTGGAAGGAATTTGCTCTGTAACCCAAACCAAAAAATATATCCTTCAAATAAGAGAGAGTTGACTAGTACAAAATGTTATTTTATTTTGGCTCTTAAACCCTAATCTCTCAGAGACGATTCCACTCCTGGAAACATTCTGCTAAGACATTCATTTCCCTTTACATCAGTGTATTTGTTGGAGAAGGCTGGTTCTTCCTACACAGCTCTGTTCTCCTATTTCCCATGGGCTCTTTTCTGACTTGGGAGGCATTTTTCATCTCACCTAGATTACTTCTGCAGACGAACAGTGGTATGCATATATTTGGTTGAAGTTAGTGTATTTTGTGATTCTGGTGTCGGGGTATACCCAGACATTGTATTAAGAATTTTACTGCAGTGAATAAGGCAGCACAGCTGAGAGCACTGAACAATTAGCTCCGAGGAAACTTAGCAAAGTTACATGGATATTTATTTATGATTTATTTATTTAACTTATATGACCAGGATATAAGGCAGTTGGGAGGAATCCATATTGCTGGGTATTGTAGGAGTTGCTGGATTGTGTATTGCTGTGTATAGTTGGTTAAAAGGTATTTGGCCTGTTTATATCTTTGTATTTAGTAAAGTCTGTATATATAGGAAGTCATACACTCGAAGCAAATTTGTTCTGAACCATTCTTGGGTTGCACCAACCGTGCTACTCTGGCATCTGGCAAGTAATTGTAACAAATGAAAGTCTAGAAAGGGTTTCTGTTAATTTCCTCAGTGTTTTGCAATGCATGCAAAATTCTTGAACCTGCAGCAACTAGATGCTAATAACCATTGCATCAGAGTTTATACTGCTATTTGCATAAATTCTAGTTGCTCATTGGATCTACAGTTTGAGCTCAATATCCTTTTTTCCATATACAGGTAGTCCTCGCTTAACAGCCATTCATTTAGCGAAAGTTCAGACTTACAACGGTGCTGGGAAACTGACTTGCAACCGGTCCTCGCATTTACAACCATTGCAGCGTTTCCCCCATGGTCACGTGATCACGATTTGGGCTCTTGGCAACTGGTTTGCATTTACGGCTGTCACAGCATCCCATAATGCATCTGCCATAATGTCAGAATACCAAATAATTAGACCATGACCTATTAGCCTGGAAATGCAAACTGGTTTGCATTTACGGCTGTCACAACGTCCCATAATGTGTCTGCCCGTTATGTAGCTGCAGGCTATATCCCCTCTTATCTGATTTTTCCTTAGGCAGCATCTCTTCCCTGTCTCCCAAGGTCATTCCCACATACCATTACAAAGTCATTAGGCGAATCCTGCCCAGTCAGTAGGCACAACACCACGTTGTCGCCATTTGCTACCTCCTGCTGGCTTCCCCATTGACTTTGCTTGTCAGAAGTCAGCAGTGAAGGTCGCAAATGGCGATCATGGGACGCTGCAATGTCGTAATTGTGAGCCGGTTGCAAACCGTCCAAATTGCAGTCACGTGACCGTGGGAACGCTGTGACGGCTGCAACTTCGAGGACCGGCCCTAAGTCTCCTCGTTCAACACCGTTAACTTCAAATGGTTGCTGAATGAATGGTCATTAACTGAGGACTATCTGTACTTTACAATAGATAATGGTTAGGATCCGGCGAGTAGCATATGTAGTTCTGCATCTCCAAGGGTTTTTTGGTCTTATAACTTAACTTTGAATGGTCACTGAACAAATGATCATAAGTCGAGGACTACCTGCACATTAATTCAATAAAGTATTCTACAAATATAAACTAATCCAATTTTTGGGCCCATTTACTCACCCTGCACTCATGTACTCACCCTGCACTCGGAGACCTCTGCCGCCCTGCGCTCCACCACCCCAACTGACATTCGCCGTCTCCTTGCTTACGTTGGAAGTTGCTGGTCATTCGTGAGACTTTCTCCTTCCTCTTGCAAAGCCTTCCTCCTGCAAAGTCTCATGAATGGACAGCAGCTTCCAACGTGTGCTTCAGAGTGCGCGCCAGAAGCACCCGCAGATACTCCGGGGCGCTTCTGGCGCACACCCTGCAGCTCACGTTGGAAGCTGCTGGCCATTCGTGAGACATTCTCCTCCCTCCTGCAAAGCCCCAGAGCCGCAGCGCAAAGCCCAGCCCCAGCCAGGCCTGGCAGCGTGGCACAAAGGGGCTTCTTGGCCTGAAGGGCCAGGCACGCCTTGTCAGCAGCAGGAGCAAGGAGATGGTGAAAGTCAGCTGGGGCAGCGGAGTGCAGGGTGGCAGGGGTTTTGGACTCCAGGGTGGCGAGGGTGACTGCGGCTGGGACTGGGATGGGGTGGCTGAGGCTTCCAGGGGTGGCTTTGTGCTGCGCTGCAGCTCAGAGGCTTCTTTTTCCTGCAAGCTTCTTGTGGGGGGAAGATAGTCGGGTAGGGGGAATTGGAGGCAGTCCCTTGCCTTACTGAGGCTTGGGGCTGGGAGGGGCCAAGCCTGGAATGGCTTGAGTTGGGGTGGGTCCTCGGCTAATGACCGGTGGAATTCGCTTAACGATGGCAATGGGGAGTGCCAGGATTGCCGTCGCTAAGCAATGCAGTCATGTGATGTTTCACCTAACAACCTCATTGCTTAGCGACAGAAATTCCAGTCCCAATTGTGGTTGTAAGTTGAGGACTACCTGTATTTTGACACATGAAGGAAATAGTTGGAAATTTAAGTAGATTCATAACTTAACATTGCAAGGAAATCTGTGACATGTGGACACTTAGCCTTTACTTTAAAATTTCTAACAAAGGAGAATCTCCTAAATTTCAAAGCAGTCTTTTCCACAATGAACAACTTATATCATCAGGAAGTTGTAAGGTTTGGGTGAATTCTTTTTTTTTCTTTATTATTTAAATTTATTGATTCTGGTCCTCTTTGCTACAGCAACAGAAAGCACATTTACTCTTATCATCCACTTTTCTCACTCCTGTTGCCCTTGAACTAATATCTTTGATTGATTGATTTGATTGATTGATTGACTCATATTTATTTATTGCATTTATATTCTATCTTTTCCTGTGACCTCAAGGTGGCATTCTTGGGTATCCCCCTTTTATTCCCAACAATTGCGTCCACTTAATTCAGTTGTCTTGCATTTTTTTCCTGCCAAATGGGTTAGAGTTAGGATTATTCATCAATGGTTAACTGTGAATGTATGGGGTTGCGGGTTTTTTTTGTGCCTTTGACACAATTTTTGACTCCTGGCGACTGCCTGGACAAGTCCCTGCAGTTTTTTTGGCCATGTTTTTTGGAAGTGGTTTGCCATTGCCTCCTTCCTAGGGCTGAGAGAGAGCAACTGGCTCAAGGTCACCCAGCTGGCTTAGGAGGGACTAGAACTCATGGTCTCCTCGTTTCTGGCATGATGCCTTAACCACTACACCAACTGGCTCTCTATAATTAACAAGGATATCCCACCAATTGATTATGTCCGTGGTGGGCAAAAAATTTTCAGACATGAGATTTTATCACTAGTGGTGGGCAAAAAAAGACAAAGAGCCCCTGGGTCTTCTAGGCCAAGTCCAACATCATAATCACTACAGTACAGAGCTTTTCATTCCAGCATAATGGTCTACAAAGTGTTTTATAAGATAGATAGAGTAACGCTTTAAGGAGAAGTGGCATTTTTGCAGTCAAATTATGCCAAATGTTCTAGTTTATTAGAGATTTTTATGTGTTTTGTTGTGGATTCAATGGATGAAGTCAAAATTTTAATTTGTGGTATGAATCTCTAGTGTGCTGACATACACTGACATAGCATTTTTATTGATATTAGAGTTAACTGTGTTCTGCATTTTACAAATGAACAATCCTTTGCTATCTGTGTGGATGCAATCTAAAGCTAAAATTATGGGCTGTAAATAATCAAAACATAGTATTTTCCAGATAGACAGACAGACAGACAGACATCAAGGTAGAGATACATGGTTTTGAAAATTGAAAGCAGTTTAGTTTGTTCTTACTATAGAACCTATCAACAGAGAACAATTTATAGTCTGTGCCATTCTTCACAGCTGAATGGAGAAGAGATGCCTGTTCATTGAAATGGAGCAGCTGCACCCTGTTTAGCTACTCACATTAACATTTTGTTTTTTAATCAAGACCTCAGTTACAGTTTTCCATGACAGCCATGGTCACTAGTGGGGCAGCTGTTTGGAATATAAACGGACTTAGATTTAAAAAAAAAGAGTAGCAATTTTAAAATTGACATGGAGCATGAATATTGTGATAGTGAAGGATATTTTATTTTTTGATATTTAACAAAACTACTCTCACTATTGCCCTTTTATCTCCTGTTAAGAACCCTCTTGAAATATTTCATAATTGCTTTGCAAAATTCTGCAAGTTTCAGTATCTTCGAAGTGTGGGTATTATAATGAAATTCAAGATTTTCACTTAGATAAAAGTATTTCAAAATACCCTCTTACCTTTTCTCAGAATTGGAAGGTATTATAAGCATGTACTGTACATTGGAATTCAAATGAAGAGACTTGACACTTTTTAAATCCAAAGCATAGATAATATCCTTTTTTTATGTGCACATCAAAGCTGTTTTAGATTAGATCAGTTTAGATTATTTCTTTTGCTACAGTAGATCAATGATGGACTCTTCTGTAGGTACTGTTGCAATTTCAGATCATTGCTGATTCTGGTTTTGAAAATTAATAATTATAAATTAGCTTGTGTTAGATGGTACATGAATAGTTTTCTCCTTAGACTCCAGGGCTTAGAGAGTTTCTTTTTCTGGAGAATGAAATTTGTTCTTTTTTAAAAAAAAAATCAATTGGATTCAGCTAAGACTTTAATTTTATGGGCATTTTTAATTCCTTATTTCTTTTGCTTCAGCAAAAAAGAGGCTTAGAGATTCCAACTTTACACAGTTGGAACAGATGGTTAAGTATTTAGTGTTGTTTTATGCTAGAAACCCCACAGATGAACCATATCAAGCATTGACAGCAGCAAAGTTTAAATTGGGGCTATTATATTCAGAACAATTTGAATATTCTTTGAAATGTATTAAGCAGAAATATTGGAAATCAGAGAGAAAGCTGGCAAGCTTTTGGCCCACTGTTTGAAAAAAACAGAAACGATACTTTGTATCTGGAATCCAGACTAATGATGGACAATTATTTGTGGACAATATAAAAATATACTGGCACTTTCAGCAATTAAAATGAATGTTTTGCCAATAATTTTATATCTTTTTCAAACACTACCTATATTGGCATCAGAAGAACCTTTTAAGCAATGGCAGCGAGACATCTCTACATTCATTTGGCAAGGGAAAAAACCAAGAGTAAAATATAAAGTCTTTCAAGATTCTAAAGAAAGAGGAGGACTAGGTCTGCCAGATTTGAAATTATATTATGCTGCTTGTTGCTTGATTTGGATTAAAGAATGGATAGTTCTGAAAAATGAAAAATTATTGAATTTGGAGGGACATGAATTAAGATATGGATGGCATGGGTATTTGTGGTATGATAAAGTTAAAGTTAACGTAGACTTTAAAAACCATTATATTAGAAGATCCTTGTTAAGAATTTGGAATAAATATAAACTAACCTTATGTTATAAAAGACCTTTATGGATTTCCACACAAGAAGCATTTCACAGAACAGAAGTAAGAAATAAAGATAAATGGCTGACTTACAAAGACTTTCTAAAGAAAGAACCAGGACAATATATAATTAAAACAAAAGAAGAACTTGCCCTAGAAGGATATACATTCCAATGGCTTTCATATATGCAACTTGTAGAGAAATTTAAATCAGATAAGAAAGACTTTGAATTTGAACAAACCAAATCAGAATTTGAGATACAATTATGTGAAGCTGATGATCATCTAATTGCAAAAATGTATAAATTATTGTTAAAAGGTGAAATGGTAGAGGAACAAGTTAAAGATTGTATGATTAAATGGGCTAAAAATATTGGTTATAATATTCAAATGCAACAATGGGAAGATATGTAGACTAAAGGACTAAAATTTACTTTGTGCTATAATTTAAAAGAAAAATTTTATAAGATGATGTACAGATGGTATATGACCCCACAAAAGCTTTCTAAAATGTATGGGAATGTTTCCAACGTATGTTGGAAATGCAAAAAAAAAAAGAGGGGTCTTTTTACCATATGTGGTGGACATGTGAGATTGCAAAGAAATTTTGGACTCAAATACATTCATTGATGCAAAACATATTACAAATTCGAGTTCCATTTAAACCGGAATTCTTTTTGTTGGGAATAATCGATGGACAACTTGGGAAGCAATTTACAAGAATTATGCAATACATGATTACAGCGGCAAGACTTATATACAGTATGCACAAAATTGGAAAAACCAGATCTTGCCTACGATAAAAGATTGTATGTTAAAATTGATGGATATGGCAGAGAATGATAAATTGACATGTTTATTAAAAGAAAATTCAAATTATTATTTTCTTAAAGAGTGGAAACCATTAACTGACTATTTACAAGATGCGGGAGGAGCAAAGCTTATATGGGGATTTGAAGATTAAAATATATATATTTTGATATAATAGACAAGAAATGTTCTTTAATGTTTTATATAGACCTAGCATGTAAGATAAAATTGTTAAATTACTATGACTAGAGACAAATTGGAAGTTGACTAATTTCTATGTTTCATCTTTATCTTTTTTCTTTTTACTTTACTACACTTTTTTACTCTCTTTCTTTCTTTGATTTGTATTTCCATTTTCTTTTCTGTTTCAAACTTTTATCTATGTAAATTCAAAACCTAATAAAATTTATATAAATATATATACATATATACATATATACATATATATATATATTGGCACAACTATTGACACTACAACTATTATACAACTATGACTATTGACACTACAAGCAGCGAAACGTTTCAACCAAAAGAAAGAAATCCAGTTGCCATGACTCAACCTACAGACAATTCCACCTGGATGACTGAGAATCTTCATCAACATATTGACACTAGAAGTGATTATAGAGACATTACAATCTTTAAAAATGGGCAAAGCCCCTAAAGTAGATGGATTTCCTGTTGAGTGGTAGGGACCTTTTATGGTATAGTGGTAGGGTATAGACCTACATTGGAGGTCTATAACCAAGCATTAATGTCTCTATATTCCTTCATTGTTTTATAAACTCCACATCACATTATTAAAGCTTGAAAAAGATCCTAGCTTAATTGGACACTAAATATTTCTGCTTAACTTGGACACTAAAATATTAATAGCAACATTAGCTAGGAGACTACAGAAAGTAATACCATCCATAATACACCCATCTCCATCGGAATTTATAAAGATATGTCTGACAATATTTATCTGGTGATTGATATTACGGATATAGCAGTGGGTAATGAGCTCTTCCAATTTTGTTAGATGTTGAAAAGGCCTTTAATATGGTCCAGATTGAATTTGTGAAATAATTTAAGATATGGATTTCCGTTATCTTGTGTTAACTGGATTACAATTTGATATCTTTATCCTGTGGCTAAAGTTATCATTAATGGATTTATCTCTCAAAATTATATCATGGCATCTGACGAGATCCTTTGTCTCCTTCAATTTTCAATTTATTCCTCTGAGCATTGACTTCTTCTGTTAGATAGTCTCAAGATATTAAAGGTGTGGTGGCATTTGATATTGAATATACGTTGTTCTTGTATGCCAATGATATTTTGGTTATCCTTGACAATTATGTAATGTCACTACTGAAGCTTATTGAAGTTATACAGCAATATGGTTTATATTCTGGCTATTCTATTAATTGGAATAAGTCTGATTTGTTGCCATTAGAATATACTATATCTATAGATTATTATAGGAGGCTAGGATTTACAATTTGTAAAGATTCTGTAAAACACTCGGGTTTACATCTTTCCCAATGTTTAGTACAGTATGTTTAATTAAACATATCTGAATATATTGATGTGACTTCAATGGATTTAACTCAGTGTTCAAAACAGCCATTAAGTCTGAAATTCTGTAAATGAATATTACATTGAGATTAATATGTATTTTAAGCAGGATTCCAATGTTAATTCCATTTGGTATATCATAGAGATAGATAAGTTAATGAGAAAATATTTATAGCAGGATAAAGAATCTAGAAGATCTTAGGCCAAATTGTGATTACCTTATGAGGATGCCAAAAAGTAGAAGGAATCTAGTACCTTTTCCAACTAACAAATTTTATTAAAAGGCATAATCTTTAATAACATTTTATATCAGTGCAGGCTTTCACGCCTATATCAGTCCAGTGGTGATGAACTTCCAGGCTAATAGGCCATGATCTAATTATTTGGTATCCTGACAATGCCTGAAGATGTTAGCCACAGTTGCTAGGAAAACATCAGGATACCAGATAATTAGGCCATGGCCTATTAGCCTGGGAGCTCATCACCATTTAATAACATTTGTTAGTTGGAAAATATGCTACTAGACTCCTCCTGATTTTTGGCTATCATAGACTAACATACCTCTTACGAGGATGGAAACTTTAATCTGCCAGATTTTCAACTATATCACTGAGCTTTTATCTTAACATCTGTATTTTTCTGGTAGACTCATTGTGATTATTTTTCTCTCTGGGTCCATTTGGAAAGTAAATGCATAACACCTTTGAAATTGTGCAACTGTTAGGGTCTAGGGATACTAAACCAGGGTTTTCCTTTTCTGCTTTGAAATCTAATAGGAATATTTGGTTATTAATAGTTAAACAGTTATGATTTGATTCTGAATCACATGAGAGGTTGACATTGTGGTATAATGTCCCTAGTTTAGCCCAAGCATTCGAACAAAATATATTCTCTGAAAATAGCAGGGCTAAACAAGAGATTAATAATTTACATCAACTGATTTTTGACAGTTTTAAAGATTTTTTGGAGATTGTATTTTAAGTTTGTTTTGC
This sequence comes from Charina bottae, assembly GCA_023362775.1. NCBI lineage: Eukaryota > Metazoa > Chordata > Lepidosauria > Squamata > Charinaidae > Charina > Charina bottae. Next base: position 40,101,273 of record JALMGJ010000007.1, on the reverse strand, counting down.
CTTCAAATGCACTTGGCAATATATAAAGCTGAAACATATATTAACTAAATAATATGGGCCAGATGCTTTAGCAGTCTCTGAGTGTAATTTTAGCTTCTTTAAGAGATGCTACACTGAACAGAAACAAACCAATTTTATAAGGTATTAAAAAGTGAAATGAAAATTAGTATTAGTTGTATATTTTGATCAGTGTAAGGAAGAATTAGAATATCCAATTTTGGAAAATAATTGGGTCCAGGTATTAAAAAATATGAAATATACTTTTTATGATTTAAAATTGAAACAAAATAATCAGAAAATATTATTTCATATCTTTTGGACCCCTCAAAGAATGTTTTAAAAAGGACAGACACTAGATTTTTTATTTTGGCCATTGTAAGAAATTTGAACGTTCCTTAACACACCTGATTTGGTCTTATTCTGTTATAGCTTTGTTTTGGTTTCAAATTAGTATGTTAGTTTGAAGAAATACATTTAAGGATCCCAGTGCGATGATGATGTTCCCAAAATATGGAATTTGTCATCTTATGAAGAGCCTTGGCTTTACTGAGCTTGGGGTACAGCTCAGTACATAACTGGGAAGAAAATAATCTTCCAATTTTAAGGAATGGATCCAGGGTGAGTTTTTTTTTTCAGTGTTTGAAAAGTCTCTGTGCTCTAAAAGTGAGAATATGACAAATTATATTGCTATATAGTCAAGATTTAATAAGCTTAAGAATGACATTAATTTCATATTGATTTTTAAATTTATGTGGATATTTTCTTTTTGTTCATGTTTTATGTTCAGTTCATTTTTTCCCTGCTGTATTATCATTATTCAATGAATGTAGTGAGCTAACTGTAGCATAATTTAAAATTAAAGTAAATTTTACATTTGAAGTATTTTCTAAAAAATCTAGTAGTCTTACATATTACTCAACTTAATTCTAAAACAAATTCAGGTGGTAGGATGAATTTTTTAGGAATACTAAATGAATGCTTATTCATTTTGAAATAATATAAGACATGAAACAACTTTCCATTCTAAAACTGAATTAATTAAATAGTAGATTAATGTCCTATCTGGAACAACTCCTATGTTTCGTCATGAGTTTTTTTCCTTTCATTTTTTAATTTTAAGATACATTACAGCAATGAAACATTCTATTTTCTAGAATTTTTGTTTGTAAATAAATATTTTGCTTATTTGCTGTAACAATTACATAAACTGCTTACCCTCTTTAGTCTGCTTATCCTTGTAGAAGGCCCAATATCCAGCTAACTCACGCTTCTGCTCTTTAAGTCTCTTATTGTAAATATTGGGACTCTCTCCTGTTTACTTATTAGAATGACACTTCATGATAAAAAGGGTATTTCAGAACATAACGTTTTAAAATCAAGTGCTAATTCAAAGTATCTGCCTTTTTCAGATACGTTAACTATTGGGCTGCTGCAGTATTCTAGTCCAGAGATGCATATGGACACATGTAGCTTTCAAAAGCCTTGGGAGCAGCCCCATAAGACCTCCAAATGCTGTCTACCAAATTGGAATTTTTAATGTGACAGAAGCAGAGAAGTAATATATGACAAAAGTTTATAATATTAATAATGTAATTTTAATTAAATGTAAATATAAATATAAATAAAACAACTGAATTTATTTATTTATTTATTTGTACATATTTATTTACTTAGGCTTATAGCCACTTCAGTCACAAATGACTCTCAAAAAGTACACTCTAATACAGTAAAAAGATTAAAACAATGCATAATAGTACTGCAGAATAATAGTACTTCACCTCCTTCACACCAAGGAATATCACTCATAGCAATAATTTACTGCAGGGAGGAACCTACCTATCATAGCAATCCCCAAAGGCTTTCTGAAGTAGCCAGGTCTTTGCAGCTTTTCTTAGTGTCAGCAGGGTTGGTGCTGAATTCACCACAGGTGGAGCACTGTTCTAAAAGAGAGGGGCAGCATTGTCCATGAGGATAACACTTGCTTTAAAAAAGGACTCAAAGGATGCCCTTCCTACTGTATCTAATTAGAAGGGCAGAAATGGCTGGGTGCAGGTAATCCTAATAATAGTCAGATCCTGAGCCATGTAGGGCTTTAAAAGTGACAACCAGCACTTTTAATTTAATTTTTGTTCTGGCTCCATTGCAGTATAGTTTGTTCTGGCTGGGATTCCATTATTCTCAGCGCAGGCAGTGTGGTCTTCAGCCTAGAAAGAATTGTATACTTCTGTTCTAGTTGTGGTACAATAACAGAAATATTTGCCCGCTTTTGGATTTTATGACTTTTTGCATATCTTTGTCACTGAATGTTTCAGACTTTCATGTGGGTCCTATTATATATAAAGGAGTCTGAGAAGACAAATATTTGGTGATTATTTGATTAATTACATGCATAAAAGCATCCAACTTGTGACATGCTTTTGTCAAAAAATAATCACCCCCTTAGATTCAGTACCTGATTGTATCCCCTATAGTTGAAATAACAGCAAACAAACTCTATAATTGGTGATCAGTATGTCATATCATTGTGTGGGCCCATTTTGGCCCATTCTGTGGCAAACTGCTTCTACTAAGTAACATTTTGATGGTTTTCTAGCATGAGCTGCTCATTTCAGGTCCTGCCACAACATTAATTTGGGGATGAGATCTGAACTTTGACTTGGCCATTCCAAAACATTGAATTTGTTCTTCAGCCATTCTGAGTTCATCAGAATTCAAATGAGAAAACCCAACCCAGTTTAATTCAGGCAGGTTCCAGACTTCTGTTTAAGTTTGGGACAGGCTATTGGCTAGATCTCTAAGCTGAATATTCCTTGAGATACCAAAGTGTGCTTGATTTTAGCATGTCATCCTAATGAGTGAATAAGAGAAACAGGAGCCAATATGCAGAACCATCCAGAGAGAGCAGAAGTAGGAATTAGCTAAGTACAGTATTTCAGTTTTCTACTAGGAAAGGCAGACTAAGGCCTGTAAGCTGTTTGTATAATTTAATTATAGTAAGTAAGCTAGGTTATTGTTTTTCAACTGAACATCTAAGGATGCTTTATAAAGAATAAACATACTGGCTGTTGTGGGTCTTCCGGGCTGTGTGGCTGTGTTCTGGAAGTTGTGGTTCCTAACGTTTCGCCAGCATCTGTGGCCGGCATCTTCAGAGGGCAGGAGCACAGACATATTGTCAATAAACATACTGTCAGAAATCTGAATTATGTTTCTACTTTGGAAAGTCCTAAACATAACTCCTGTATGAAGCCTGAAGTCCTGTATTGTGAGGCCTAATTACAGCAAAAGTTTCATGCCAGAGCTTTTTAGTAAGCCCAAAGGTTGTGTAAGCATTTTTTTCTGTTAGGAATTTGTTACTAAATTAAATACAGAAGAAGGAAAAAGCCAGCTATATGTCCTCATTTATGACATGGGGCCACAGGCAGAGCAAATTTTATCTTTTTTGCTGCTCTGACAGATAACAATGACTATCTCTTTGTACTGGGAAAATTAGATGAATATTTTGTGTCCAGGAGAAATTTGATCCATGAGAGGCTAGTTCTTCAGCAAAGGGCAGAGAACCCTGCTGAGGCCTATAATAAGGTGGCTGCATGAGAAAGCACATAATTGTGAATTGAAAGGCAGCAAAAATGAAATTATTAGGAGCAGACTGGTTCTTACAGATGGAAACAGGTTTAACCTTAGATTAGGCTGTGCAGATAATAAACTCAACTGATCAAGGGCCAGGTTCAGCACTAAGGATTCTTAGATGGGCTTTAGATGGTTGCTAAAAATCCACAGCCATTGAAACAAGCCTACAGAGGGAAAGCAGACAAAAAAGCAAGAATAGAAAAGCTTTGCCCCATTATCAAAGCATTCTGTGTCAGTACTTATGAAGGCCTTTAGGTTATGAACAGAAGGCAAATTACTGTTGAGATGGCAATAAAGTGTAATTGTAAGAAAATGGGTCAGTTTGCAACTGTCTCTTTGAGTAGTGAAGAAAATTGAAAAATAAGGTGATACTGACGAGCATAGGAACCAGTTGTATGCCTGAAGTTTCTGACAAATCATGAGCAGTACAGCATCTTTGATAAAGGATCCGATACAATTGTGACTTTAGAATTTGTCAAACTTTGAGACATGTCTTGTCTCCAACAAACTTCCATATCCCTTGCATATTCTGACAGTAAGAATTTACATTGCCTAAGAGAAAAAGTACGAGCTTAAAATATATGTGCTGTGTCATATAAACAGTCTTATGAGCCAAGAGACATCTGTTGCAATATAGCTAGTATGCTGTGTGGCAGAACTCTCCAGAAACCTAGCACTGAAATAGGATGGTTAAGGTTTCCTCTAATAAAGTTAAGCTTGAAGTAGGAGCTATTTCTATGCAGTTCATAAAGTCAAAACAGTACTAGTCCTCCTACTTCAACCGGAACTGAACAGGATGGTCCAATAACAGGTGACTGAAATTATTACTGGACTAATGGAGCTTTTGGGGGAGAAAAAAATGGCTCATTTAATAAATCTGTAGACTAGTTGTTTCAACAAAACTTTGGAAAAAAAGACATACATCCTTCCTACTATAGATGATATTTTCCCACAACTTGCTGGTGCTTAGGTATTCCCATTGCCCGATGCTGGCAATGGGTTTAGTGGATCTAATTAACTATGTTTATTACGCTGGTAGATTTTTCTTTAAAAGGTTACCTATGGGGATTTCTAATGTTTCTTAAGTTTTCTCAAAGGCAAATGTCTGTTTCCCTACAGCATTTGAAAGGTGTTTCAGTGTTCATGGATTACATTTTTGTTTATAGCCTTTACAAAGATGAACAAGACCAGAAACTGTGTAACATCCTAGCAACCATGAAAATCACTGGTCAAAATTGAGCAAAAGTAATTATATCCTATAACTCACATACCTTGGAGATTGTATAAATGATTGTGAAGTTAGCTCAGATCCAAGAAAATAGAAACATGGTCATTTTATTTTAAAAAAAGCATGCATAATGTGCTAGATTTAAGTAATATTTAAACAATGCACAAATGTAGTCTTTAACTTTTATTTTATAAAGCCTTCCTATTGTCCATAAAAAGCCTTATATCACATATATTACATGCAGTAAAAGCAGAGTAAAAACAGCTAACAAAGTACTGTAGCCTGAACATGTTCTAGCTTTGTAAATTTTCTGTGAAAATGTTCAATTTTAATATTTTGCTAACTCTGTCATGTATAATAATAACAACATAATACTGTTGTTAAGACTGGAGTAGAAAGTTCTAGAATCTACTAAATTAAGCAACTCCAGTTTAGTCATCTGGGTAGAAGCTATTTCCCCCCCTTTTCAAGCATTTCTGTAGAAATACATGGACATCTCTGGTCCTGAGATAACAGCTTAGAGAAGGTATAGTGTCATTTCATGTAATATTTTAGAGATTTTTGCTTTCCTCTGGGCTGTATCTAGTGAATTGATATGTCTTTTCTTTAATTGGTTTTACTTCCAGTTAAGGCCAGAAATGTCCAATAAAAATCAGCCCTGCGTGCGGAGTGAGCTCCCACACTAGCTCCAGCTCTTGCCAACCTAGCAATTTGAAAGCATGCAAATGCAAGTAGATGAATAGGAACCACTTCGGTGGGTAGGTAACAGCGTTCTGCGTACGTCATGCGGCCACATGACTGTGGAAGCGTCTTCGGACAACGCTGGCTCTTTGGCTAACAAACGGAGATGAGCACCGGCCCCTAGAGTCGGACACGACTGCACAAATGTGCGGGGGGAACCTTTACCTTTTATTAGCTGCATTTATTAGGTAGGCATAAGCTTTTGCTTCCCTTCAGGAGGATCATTGTGACAGTTTAGAGAACATCCTGTGTGCTGCAGGAAGTGCTGCTATTAGAAACTTCCCACTTAACGTGACAAACCATGAGGTGTGATGGTCAAGCAAATATCCTTGCGGGGGAGATGGGCGGGATATAAATATGTTTATAAATAAATAAAATATTGTTGGCTGAACTTGACCAACCACTTCATTCAGTTAATCAGATATTAAAACTGAAGTCAGGGCTCAGGATATTTCTGCAGACTGAACTGCCAAAACTGAACATTGTAAGTCATGAGAAATGTGATAGGTTTTACCCTCCAATTGTCTAGTAAATAAAGGCTAATAAAGGTTTTATATGATCTCTAGCTGAGCCAGATTCCAAGCAGCCATGAAGCACATGGAGAATTTCTGCTGGACAATGGTGAGAGGAGGAGAAAAAAGTGTTTTTATATCTATCTTAATCACAAAGTATGATTAATAATGCATTTCATCAGATTCTGGATTACTTTTACTCTACCTTTGTCCTCCTACTCTCCCAACTTGCTTCATTACCCATGAAGAGACTGAACTGGGAAAGTAAAGTCAGCAGCAGTTGTATCAATATCCATGGTCATTTATGTATTCCATAGGGCAGCCAGATCCTTCCCCAGAGCCTTTTAGAATCCATTAGAAATCCTCCTCCTCCAGGAACAAACCTCTGGAATAGACACTATAAACAGGAATAAAGGTTGCTGCAAACCTAAATCTAAATTGGAAGTCATATGACAAGGGTAAAATCCTCTACTTTCAGACCACTATTCTCCTGCCCAGTTAATAAACCTAAATTCAGAGTAGAAACTGTCATATGTATTGGGCCAGTAACAAGATGAGACATCCTCATACCTAGATTCCTAAACTTCAGAAATGTATTAATCATTGTAAGCTGTAAAATTGCTTGATCTATACTGTCAGGACATTTCTCATTATTTCAGTAGTGCTTTGATTATAATGAAACACATCATTTAGTTAACTTTTGTGATCTTCCTGTTGAAGCATTAAAGGATATTGCCATATCTTTTGAATAATATGTTTGGGTTTTACACTTTCTTCTTTAAGAAAATGGGGAAACATTTTTAGGATGAGAAAAATATGCACACACATTACAGATAAGCTTGCAAGGGATAAAAGTTTGGTAAAACTCGGTTATCTCCCATTACTTAAGCTATGTTTCTTGAGAACATCCCAGTGACTAAGACAGGGCTTTCCAAAGTGCCGCCGCTGGTGACACGCCAGCGGCGGCGGCAGGTGTGTGTGCGGCGGCGCGCGCGTGGGGGGGGCGGTGCGGGGGGGCGGTGCGGGGGGGCGTGCGGCAGCGCGCGCGTGCATGGCAGCCGCCATGCACGTGCGCGCCGCCGCTTCCGGGTGGTGTGGCGACACACTTTTGTGTCGCGACACACAGTTTGGAAAGCTCTGGACTAAGAATTGCTGGGAGGATATTGAAGAAAAAGTTTACAAATTCATGGTGTAAAGAAAATTGTATTCATGAATGGTACGGCAAATATATATTTCTTGCATTGTATCTTCTAGGCAATACAATTAATGAAGAAAGAAATAACTCAGCAGATAAAACTTCATTGTCTGTGACTGGAACTCAATCTGATCAAACTTCACAGGTCAGAAATCCCTCATCTGCTGTTTCGAAAAATATGGAGTTGAATTAGGACTATCAGATCTGGGCTGCGAAATTACAGACAGCCATTACATGGCAGCAAAGAGGCATTGAAAACGAACTCTTTGCTTCCATCCAGTCTAGGGTTTCTCAACCAGTGTTATGTGGAACCCTAGGGTTCCACGAGAGGTCACTAGGGGTTCCCTGGGAGATCACAATTTATTTAAAAAATTATTTCAAATTCGGGCAACTTCACATTAAAGAGGTATTCTTTATTTTTAGTTTGAGAACACTGTTAATGCGTGTATGTATGTGTGTGTGTGTGTGTGTGTGTATACACACACACACACACATACATACATACATACACACACACACACACGCCTACACATGAAACAAATATCATAATTTTGTAACTTCTGGCCTATATTTGAGCCTGAATGTGCAGGAATTCCCTGAGGCCTGAAAAACATTTCAAGGGTTCCTCCAGGGTCAAAAAGTTGAGAAAGGCTGGTCTAGATATTTGCAGCTCAGATAACTGATTACAAGGATTGCTGAATATCAACATTTGCTTTTTTATTTAGTTATGGTTTTATATATAATTCTTCTGTCATAAACCACTCAGAATAAGAGAATCAACAGGCAGCTCAAGCCAATATCTGGCAACTGAACTAGAGTTCTGTCTGTAACGTGAAGTGTTGCACTGCTGGTGTATGACAGCATTATTTAATGTTATTAATGGGGTTGTGGTATTTATCTTTAAATTGTGCATGTACTGCTATTACTCTCATTTATAGTGCTTTAAAACAACATTATCGCAGGTAATGATGAATATATAAAGTCATATTTATAGATATGTATTCTGCATATTGAAATTAAAAAAATTAACAGTATAAATTTTAGAACTGTTGTATGCAAGCAGTTCAATTACTGCTAGATTAAGGAATATAAACTTGCTTTAAGCACTTCAAAATTTAATATGAATAGAGAGGGAAAGAAGACATTAATATATTAATTATTCAGTGGTATTATGATTGGTTAGCTGTACTGAAGTCAAGACAAATGTAATGGCCAGATTCATAGTAGTAATTTATCTGGCTAATATGTTCAATCTGTTAGGGTAAGGCAATATGTTAGTTTAACAATGGCTTGCCTTTGTAATATTTTCATTGCAGCAGCTACTAACTATACTAACTACATTACTAACTGGAAATAACCAGGTTATTTGTGGGACCACCTGTTTCCAATTATCTCTGCTCATCCTATGAGATCTGGCAGAGTGGACATGCCTGAGATCCCTTCTGTAAAGCAATGTCACCTGGCAGCAGGTATGCGTTTTGTCTTGCAGTACCTGGCCTATAGAACAACATCCCCCCTGAGATTCAGATGGCCCTGACCCTGTTGGCTTTCTATAAGGCACCCAAAACCTGGTTTTTCTCCTGGGTATTGGACCAGAATGTGAGATGAGCGCATCCAAAAATGAAAGATCTTGAATAAAATACCTAAGAGACAAATCCGAGACAACGTCCGAAATATATTAGATGTATTGGAATACTTGGAACAACATTATGAAAAGCAAGCGGCTTTGATATTTATAGATGCTGAAAAAGCTTTTGACAATTTAAATTGGCCATTCATGTTTAAGGTATTGGAAAATATGAATTTTGGAGGAAATTTTATTAAGTGGATTAAATCAATATATACTCCCCAATTTGCAAAAATAATTGTTAATGGAGAATTTAGTAAACCATGTGAAATTCAAAAAGGTACAAGACAAGGTTGTCCATTATCTCCACTTTTGTTTATATTGGTACTAGAGGTGTTACTTAGAGACATTAGACAAGATGATGGTATTCATGGCATAAGAGTCAAAAAAGAAGTTTATAAACTAAGAGCCTTTGCTGATGACTTAGTCATCACTTTGGAGAATCCACTAGATGGAATTGAATTATTGATTCAGAAATTAAAAGACTTTGGGTCATTAGCAGGGTTCAAATTTACAGAAAACTAAAGTCTTGACTAAAAACATGGATCACCATCAACAAGAGAAATTGACAGAAATAACGGGATATTCAATGGAAGAAAAAGTAAAATATTTGGGAGTATATTTGACATCTAAAAATGTTAAGTTGTTTAAGAACAATTATATTTCACTCTGGACAGATATTAAAAAAGACTTGGACCAATGGAAAAAACTACAATTATCATTGTTTGGTAGAATTTCAGTAATTAAAATGAATATTTTGCCACGAATTTTATATCTTTTTCAAACACTACCTATATTAGCATCAGAAGAACCTTTTAAACAATGGCAACGGGATATTTCCAAATTCATTTGGCAAGGAAAGAAACCAAGAATAAAATATAAAGTCTTGCAAGACTCAAAAGAAAGAGGTGGACTAGGTTTACCGGATTTGAAGCTATATTATGCTGCCTGTTGCTTGGTATGGATTAAAGAATGGATAACTTTGAAAGATGAAAAATTATTGAATTTGGAGGGTCATGAATTAAGATATGGATGGCACGGATATATGTGGTACGATAAAGTAAAAGTTAATGTGGACTTTAAAAACCATTATATTAGAAGATCATTGTTAAGAATTTGGAATAAATATAAACAAACTTTGTGTTATAAAAGACCTTTATGGATTTATACACAAGAAGCATTTCACAGAAGTAAGAAATAAAGATAAATGGCTGACTTATAAGGACTTTTTAAAGAAAGAACAAGAACAAGGACAATATATAATTAAAACAAAAGAAGAACTTGCCCTAGAAGGATATACATTCCAATGACTTTCATATATGCAACTTGTAGAAAAATTTAAATTAGATTAAAAAAATTTGAATTTGAACAAACTAAATCGGAATTCGAGAAACAATTATGTGAGACAGATGACCATTTAATTGCAAAAATGTATAAATTATTGTTAAAAGGAGAAATGGTAGAGGAACAAGTCAAAGATTGTATGATAAAATGGGCAAAAAATATTGGACATAATATACAAATGCAGCAATGGGAAGATATGTGGAACAAAGGGTTAAAATTTACTTTGTGTTATAACTTGAAGGAAAACTTTTATAAGATGATGTATAGACGGTATATGACTCCACAAAAACTTGCAAAAATGTATGGGAATGTCTCCAACTTGTGTTGGAAATGTAAAAAAAAAAGAGGGGTCTTTTTATCATATGTGGTGGACTTGTGAAACTGCAAAGAAGTTTTGGGCTCAGATATATTCACTAATGCAAAATATTTTACAAATTCGAGTCCCATTTAAACTGGAATTATTTTTTATTAGGAATATGGGAAGAACAAATGGGAAAACAATTTGTAAGAATTATGCAATATATGGTTACTGCAGCACGACTTGTATATGCGCAAAATTGGAAAAACCAGATTTTACCTACGATACAAGATTGGATGTTAAAACTGATGGATATGGCAGAAAATGACAAATTGACATGCTTATTAAAAGAAAACTCAAACTGTTACTACCTTAAAGAATGGAAACCATCAATGGATTATTTGCAACATGCAGGTGGAGCAAAGCTTATTTGGGGTTTTGAAGACTAAAATATATATGGATTGATATATTAGACAGGAAATGTTTTTGTATGTTATATATAGAACTAGCATGTAAGAAAACTCTTTATAGTTGACTATATCTATATCTATATCTATGTCTTATCTTTTTTCTTTTTTTCTTTACTTTTCTATACACTTTTACTTCTTTCTTTGATTTGTATTTCTATTTCTTTTTCATTTTCACCCTTTTAACTATGTATATTTAAAACTCTAATAAAATTTGGGGGGAAAAAGAAAGATCTTGAATAAAATATGTAATGGTTGGCCTCTGTTCTTCTGTTTTTATGTTTGGAGTATTTGTTATATTTTCTTTTTAGTTTCTTCATTTTTATATTTATCAGTTTTTTGAACCACTCTTAGACACCTTAGATATCTTTTAAGAAATTATCAGTTTTCTGGATCACTCAGACAAATGACAAAAATACCACAATATTACACAGTTGGTAAATTAAAACAAATAAGAACTTTAATAGATATAGAGAGCCATTGCAATATAGTGGTTCAGGTGTTGCATTGGGAACAAGTTTCATTTCCTTTCTCTACCATGGAGTTCTGTAGGTCACTGAGTCAGACACTATTTCTCAGGCTAAATTACTCTCCAGGACAATTGCTGTAATGATAAAATGAGAGGACACATGTCATGTGTGCCACCTTGAGCTCCCAGAGGAAAAGTAGAAAATAAATATTATGTATTAAGAATAATAATTATAATTAATTTGTTGCTGATCAGAAAAAAAGTCAAAGATTCACTGGCAACAGAAGGGTGGAAGACTAACTCAAACTGCAAACAAAAGCATATAGAGCCACTTTGGTCTAGTGGTTAAGGTGCTGGGCTAGAAACCAGGAGTCTTTGAGTTCTAGTCCCGCCTTAGGCATGAAAGCTGGCTGGGTGACCTTGGGCCAGTCACTCACTCTCAGCCCAACCCACCTCACAGGGTTGTTGTGGGGAAAAGCGGAAGAGGAAGATTAGGTATCTTCGCCGCCTTGAGTTATTTATAAAAATAATAAAGGCTGGATAAAAATTATAAATAAATAAATATTGCCAGGAAATATAAGGATGGCAAATTCCTCACATATAATTAGGAACTATGCTTCATGCATAATTTCAGTAAAATCTGACCCTTAGGACTGCAGCTGCTCATATTTCTGCTATTTTTTTCTTCATTTTTTACTAGGCTGACCATATTTCCTTGAGATAAAAATGGGACATTGGGATGGCAAAAATGGAACGGGGTTAAACTTATGTAATATTCTGTATACATGAAAAAGTAAGACGATAAAAAAAGTTTTAAAGAGTTTTTAAGATCCATTTGCTGGTCCTTAAACAGATTACTGTATATATAAAAATATTTTTGATGAAAAAGTTTTATTACATGAACATATTGAGCTAACAATTATTCTTCAGTGACAGAACTCATACAAAAATTTAGGTAGACGTAGAGGGGGACTGTATTTGACAGGCGAATAGGGAAAGCACAGCTCACAGGCTTTGTAACATAATGGATCGCAGGAAGGAGGGGAGGGGGGAGAGAAGAGAGGCAGGGAAGAGAGGATTCAAAAACTCCATGCCCGGCGAGGCTTCTCATCCTTCTGCCTTCCCTCCTCCTCCTCCTGCTTTTTCCCCCCCTTTCTCTCTCTCCCACAATCCCTAACGAAAGACTCTCTCTTGCCGAGCTGGAGAAATAACCAGTTTCACTCTTGAAAAAAGGGGTCGGGATGACATCTTGAACGCATTTTAATAAAACAAACAGAGAGCAGAGAGCAACCAGCTAAGAGCAGAGCAGAGGCAGTGGCAAAGATCTCTCTCCCCGTCACTGTCTCCCTCTCTCTCTTTCTCTCTTTCCGCCTTCTTTGCCCCTCTCTAGTCTCACCCAACACCAGGCACCTCAATCAAGCACTTTTTAAATCATAATTGCATCTTGGCTGAATCAATCTTGCCATGCCTGACATTTTGCTAATTTAAAAAAAAAAAACGGGACAAAATTGACATTTATATTAAAACGACAGGATGGTCGGGAAATGAGAAAAAAAGGTACTGTCCCGTTTAAAATGGTACGTATGGTCAGCCTATTTTTTACTCTCATGCTTTTTTAAATGATGTGTGGAGTGACAGTTGCCACCATTCTCCTGCTTGTATATACTCAAAAATAATTTAAGATAGCAGACAACAATGAGTGACATAAAATCTAGTTATTCACAAAATATTATACTATATAAAGTGCTGGTTCTAACATAACTTCTGAACTGTGCTAGTGTTTTGGAGGTGGTGGTGGTGTTTGGTGCCTTCGAGTCAGTTTTTGACACCTGGCGACTGCCTGGGTGAGTCTCTGCAGTTTTCTTGGCAAGATTTTTGGAAGTGGTTTGCCATTGCCTCCTTCCTAGGGCTGAGAGAGTGACTGGCCCAAGATCACCCAGCTGGCTTCGTGCCTAAGGTGAGACTAGAACTCACAGTCTTTGGTTTCTAGCCTGCTGCCTTAACCACTACACCAAACTGGCTCTCCTCCCAAACTCTTTTGGGGTTACTTGTATGGAAATATACGTACTTTTTAAAAAATGAGATTGGTCATGGGAATCTTCTGTGAGATATGCAAATTAAGCTTAACAATTTAAGTGAAGAATTATACATTAGTAATATAACCCATGTTTTAAAAATCATTCAATGTTTTCCCCAAAAATCAAATTAAGCATATGCTTATGGCCCATGATAATGTATATTCTTCTATTTTATGATTGTAAAATTGTATTCTTGTGGTGGACACATTCAGCTCTCCGTTTAACTAGTTTTTTAAATATTTTTTTTTCAAATTTTATTAAAGTTTTTGATATACATAGTTAAAAGGTGAAAATGAAAAAGAAATACAAATACAAATACAAATCAAGGAAAGAAGTAAAAGTGTTACCAATCGAAGAGAATATTTGTAGCTCAGGGTTGAACTGGGGAGTCTTTGGTGCTCTCTGAGCCTTGTTGTTTTCATGCAGACATTTCATTGCCAGGCTAGGCAACATCTTCAGTGCGAAAAGGGAGTGGAACTTGCTGTCTGTTTATATACCCTGGCTTGTCCTGCCTGTGTTGGTGGGGGTCTTGTACTCTCCTTGTAGTTCCTTGATTGGGCTGTTGTGTGCTGTTTGGGTGATTGACTGAGTTAATAGTTCCTTGATTAAGGTCTATTGTGTTGTTTGATTGCTCCTCTGCTGCTAATCTTGCTGTTAATCTATGCATATCTTGTTGTTGATTGCTGGCCCCTGGCTAAAATTTGGCTAATATAGAAACAATCCTTTCTCTTACATTTTCATTTGATTGTTCTGGAACTGCTCTCAATCTCAAAATATATTCTTTCTCTCTCATTTCTGCTAATGCAGTAATATCTAAGTTATATTCAAGTTCCTTAGTAACATCTTCTGATTTAGTCTCTAATTTTTGCATCTGGCCTTGCATATCTTTAAGGTCCCCTGACAAAGTGTTCACAACTTCCTTTACTATCTCCACTTCTTTTTTAAATTCTTGTTTGATCTCCTGAGTTAATTCTTTTTTCATTTCTTCCATCTTCTTATCTATTTTTTTTATCTAAGGATGCAATTTGTTCTTCCATCTGTTTATTTTGCACCATTGAATCTTCCATTTTCTTGTTTAATGATGCCATTGCATCCATAATTTTTTTCATCTCTGATGGAGGGGCTTCCATTGATGCTGTAGGAGTTGCAGGATCTGTAGATGTTCTTCCAGTTTCTTTTTCTTTTTCTTTCTCCTCCTCAATGCCATGGACGCCATAATGTAAATAATTTCCCTGTAAGAGAAAAAAAAAGAGAGGAGAAGGAGTAGAAAAAAAAGGGAAGGGGGTAATAATTGTTTTTTTTAAAAGGGAGAATAAAAAATACAAAAAGTAAAAACAATCCTTTAAAAATAGTTGTCAAAATAACTAAATTATAGTCCATTAAATATGTATATCCATATAAATGTAAAAACAAAAGATAAAAAGGAAAGGAGAAGCTTTTTTCTATTGCAGACAAAATAATAACAAAAAGGATAAACAATCCCAAGGTTTCTCACGCCGGCTTGTATCCGCTCAGTCCAGCCATGAATAAGTAAAATATTATCTATAAAAAATAAAAAGAGAAGCTTCCATGGTCTAAATAGCTTTTTTACCCAAAATAGACATTCAACAGTCAAATTTCTATAAAAAGGGAATCCAGAGGAAACATAAAAAATCTAAAAAGCCACTTATATAATCCAGAAAATATCCAAACACTTTAAAAAGGAAGTAAAAGGTAAAATAAACTTTAGGTAAAGGTAAAGGATTCCCCTGCACAGTCATGTCCGACTCTAGGGGCCGGTGCTCATCTCCATTTCTTAGCCGAAGAGCCAGCCTTGTCCGAAGATGCTTCCACAGTCATGTGGCCGGCATGACAGGTACCAAAAAATTATTGGTAAAAAATTATTGGTACTGCTAAAATTATTTTGCATTTTCATGGTGTATGTAACATGTGCTAGTCGTAAAATAAACCTGCAGTGTTTATGAAATTAACAATTGAAATTTGGTTGGTAGAATTTTTGTTTTTTATTTTATGCAGTAAAATATAAAAATTTCCCCTATACTAGAAATGAGGAACATTAGACTATAACTTCTGCATCTTTAAAGGAATGGTGATGAAAGCTATGAAATGCATTGAATCATTTTGATACTTACTATTTATGGTTGATAATGTATGGATATGGATTAAATAAATATTTTTTTCTAGAAAATTTGCAAGCACTGACTAAACTGATTATTTCATGCCTATTGTTTACAAATAACAAGTTGTAAAGCTAATAAATGTCTGAGTTGTAAGCTATACATTGAAATGAAGGCAGCAAATGTATGTATGGTTATGAATTAACAAGGAAGTATATAGTGAATCATATTTTATGTATTTCAAGGTTGTTTCAAAATATTGGGTGAGGATACATATCCAAGCGCTTCCATCATTGTCCCCCAACAAATATGTAATTGTTGTTCTGAACGTGTAGGAATTTGTTCTACATAATCTCATTACATGAAATATATTTAAGAAGTGCTCTTGTCTATCTGCTTATGATATTTATGATTACTAAAGCTGTTGTCACCATAGTTTTCTTGGGATTCAAGTTGTCCATTATACTGCTTATCTAAAAGGAGTGGATAAGGTCTTCCAAGTCGTAAATTTACAAAATGCAAAAGTGACTGTTAAATAATATGCATCTTAAATACTTTGCTGAACAAGAACTACAGCCTGCTGAAAAAGTGACATCGAGGTTAAAGAAGAAAGAGCACCTATCTAGAGATATAGCTAATTGGCAGAATGCTGTGTCTATGATATTTGTGTTTCATTATTCTCTTAGTTAAATGAAATGGCATTTTAAATAAGAAACATAGTAAGGAAGACTATTGGGTCAAGAAAAGGAAGCATTATTTCCTGTTTAAAAAGAATAATATAAAAATTTAGAAGGGGAACGCATACATACAAACATACCCATCACAATATTCTCTTTCAGAGTAAGCAATGTTATGCAAAGCACAGAAAAGAACAAAGAAGCAATACGTCAGAAAAATTAAAGGCATATGTCATTCACTATAGTTCACCATACCTTTCTGACTTTGCAAGCCATCCTTGCTTCCACTCCATCCATACATTGCTAAGTCAATAAAATAGAATACAGTATAAACCAGTATCAACAATAAAACATTAAAATAATCAATGTAAGACATTCCCTAATACCAGCATAACCATAACAAATCTGTATTGAATAAAGACAAAGTTTTTCGGTCCCATAAAGATCCTGCAAAAAGAAACATTTTGAGGGTCTTTTTAAACTTGAAAAGGTCTCACTCTAGAAGTAATTCAAAGGGAAGTTGATTCAAGAGAGAGGAACTAGGTGGGGAAAAGCTATTTTAATATTGGGAAGAACTAATCAACTTGACTACACAATAGACCTGCATGCACAGGAACATGAGTTGTAATCAAATTATTCAGGTAACTGGATGCTCCTGTACACGTAGGCTAGAAGGTTAGCATCAGAAGACTCAAACAATGTAGGGATTGGTGAAAAGAAAGCAATAGGGGTGAATCGGGAGATTCATAGTGCTTCAGAGCTAAAAAAGTGCTCTGGATTCAACAGTTTTGTATGCATTTACCTGTTGGCACTTCCATAAGGAAGCTGTATTTTTTCCTGGACTCAACAGGGAACTATGTGATCCCATGAAAATACACCAATAGTGTGCTCACACTCATTCCAAAACACCATATCACACCCTGTCAGTGCCTCCTTATCTTAAACATGTTTCCTTGGGATTGTGTGACTACCATGCAAGCTTTTTTAAGGGGGTGTTGATGTGTGCAGTGTGCCTGACCATGCCCATTTTTCAGCTTCAAATCTGAAGTGCTGCACATCCTTAATTATCAGCTTTATTGTCATAAGAAAAGAAAAAAAATGCACAACATTAGATAGTTAGATCTGGGAGATATATATTCAGAGATCTGACAGAGTGTTACCCAGGGCATAACAATAAATCTCTTTAGAATCTCAACCAGCACTCAGGAGCTGTTTATAGTAGAGTTAAGGATAAGGATTGGATAGATAAGTTGCTTTTTAGTGCAGACACAAGAAGCCCTGATAATAAAAAGATAGCTACAGCAGAATTTAGCAATGCCTGCTATATATTTAGCTAGCCTTTTTTCTTCTTCTTCACAATCCAGCCCTTCTTCCTTTCTTTATATATACCAGCCCCATGGTTTAAATCTTACATCTGTTTCTCTTGTGTTTATGTAGTAATGGACTTCTAGCTGTTCATTTCTTAGCTTGGGCGTGGAGGCGTCTGCACTGTATGTCACTATATGTTTGGTCTTAGGCTCCTGGCTTCTGGCCTTGACAGCTTCAGCCCTCAACAAGACCCACTCAGTAGGCAGGTTTGCTAGATAGTTTCACTTTATTGTTGTAAGGATAAATAGGAAAAGAACGATCAATTATGTGCAAAGAAAAATACCTTTATATTGTAGTTGTTCTGGGATTACCAGTGAAGCAACTTCCATACATACATGTGAAGACAGCTTGGGACAACTTTCAAAGCAGCTGAGCAAACCTTGAAAAAATATAGCTCATTTACCTCTTCAAAGACAGGTAGCTTACTCATGCTAATGCAGTTTGCAAAACAACTCTTTCAAAAGAGTATACCATACTGCGCCTTATCATGCCATGTTATGCTGTTTTACCTACCTACCTTCATACACCTCTATACTATATTCCTTCTAGATTCTTTAACGCCCTAGGCCTTGTCTCAAAGAATTTGGATATTCAATCACCAAAACCTTAATTTCAGAATATATTTTTCAGATTTATTTTGTACTGTATAGTACACAGTCCTGTTCTTAATAAAGAATGAATTGAAATATCAGATCAGTCATAGCAGTAATTACTTCCTCCTGCTTTCCTTCTGTCAATGATTAAAAACACTTAAAGATAACTTTTTCAAATATTAGCAACAACTTGTGTAATATATAATAGCTATGAAAATATTTTATTTTTTTATTTTTCATCTGACAGATGGCACGGCTATGAATGAAGTTTTATAAAGCTTAGCAAATATCTATGCACGCAGCTCCCTGGGGACAGACTGATAACAAAAGTTAAAGAAGTTAGGTTGTAGAAATAATACTTTACTACTGGCGTGTTATAAAAATAGGTTCTTGACCTTACATTATATATTGATAGCCACATGCGTTTTTCTTGAACAGATGTCCAATATATTAATGTGTTCTTATGCCAATTATAAGAGTTTATCCATTTACAATCTCTGTAAAACTGTCGGCAATTACATGTTTATCCTGCAACATGGCATAGGGCCAGGGTACCTGAGGGACCGTCTCGTCCTGACAACGTCGGCCTGCCCCACCCGTGCATGCAGAGAGGGCATGCTTCGGACCCCCTCAACAAGAGAATTCCATCTAGCAGGGTCCAGGAGGCGTGCCTTCTCTGTGATAGCGCCCGCCCTATGGAATATCTTGCCCCCGGAGGTGAGACTGGCCCCCTCACTCCTGGCCTTTTACTTATTTTATGCTTGTTGTGTTTTTAGATACTTTGCATAGTTTTTAAATTTTATTTGTTGTAACCCGCCCAGAGTCCCTGTATGGGAGATGGGCGGGGGATAAATTAAATAAATTAATTAATTAATTAAAATAAACATGAATTCCGCATTGCACTAATGCGTTCTTCTACATTTAAAGAATGTGTTTATTATTAAAAGGAAAAATAGAGCTTCATCAGGGATTGCTTGATTCTTAACTACTGACATTCCTCTCTTCTTTTATATATTCACCTCTGAAGATCTGATAAAAAAATTATTTTCAATTTATGAAGGGTTAATAAAAGATAGGGTTAATTAACAGTCAAATTGTTTTAATACCTATGTTATTATTTTTCAAGAAATTGATAAATTATATAAATTGATAAATTATATAGCTTGGGTATACCCTTTCTTCTTTTCTGTTAGGATATGGTATTTCTTGGTATTATCTTAGGCTGTGATGTATTCTTTTTTATGGATACGTTTTGCAGATGTCACTAAATAGTGTTGTCGAACTGAAATGGCCCAGTATAATTTGGTAGTTACGTTAGAAAAATCTAATGGTACCTTCATTTCCACTGGTAAATAATTAACGTATTGTAGCTTTCAGTGACATCCTAAAATGTGCCACTTGCAGTAGCTTTACACTTTCACATGGTAAAGCCAGTCTTACTAGCCTTTTCCTCCATCTGAGCATACATCACCCAGCCTTTGACAAGAAAAAAATAGCAAGGGAAGAAATAGTAGGGAAGAGATAGGTTGCTAATATGTCTGAAGGGGAAATGTGGGAATCTATTTCATATATGATCTAGAGTCACCTTGTTGAGATTGGTGGATAAATAAAGTCCATGAGGATGTCTGCAGGGTTCGGTGCTCTCTCCTCTCCTCTTTAACATCTAAATGAAATCGCTGGGTGAGATCACCCGTCGCCATGTACACTGATGATACCCAGTTATGCGGACCTGGATGGGGAACAACTTAACCCTGGCATGACTAAGTGGCTCTGGGTTTTGGGGCCCTCCAATTCCGAGACTATGCCATATTTGTTACTGGATGGGGTTGCACTGCCCCAAACAGACCCAGTGTGCAATCTGGGGGTCGTCCTAGACTTGCGACTCCTAATCGAAGAGCAACCGCCCAGAGTTCCCTTGCGGGGAGATGGAGCGGTATATAAATTGAAACATAAATAAATAAATAAATAAATAAATAAGTGGCAGTTGTGGCTAGGAGAGCCTTTGTACAGTGTGTTGTGCACCAGTTGTGCCCATTCCTGGACCAGGAGGCTCTGTCACAGTCACTCATGCCCTAGTCACCTCCCAGATAGACTCTTGCAACACACTGTACATGGGGCTGCCCTTGAAGAGTATTCAGAAGCTCCAGCTGATACAAAATGCAGCGATCCAGGCAGTTATGTGTGCCTCTAGAACGGCACACGTTACACCTCTGCTCCACGAGCTGCATTGGCTGCCAGTTTGCTTCCAGGTCCAATTCAAGGTGCTAATTTTGACCTTTAAAGCCCATCATGGCATGGGGTCATGTTAATTGAGGGACCACCGCCACCTGATTACATCTTCCCATCCCATTAAGTCTGGCAGAATAGGTATGCTGCGGGTCCCATCCGCAAAGGAATTACATGTGGCGGGACCCAGGAGATGGGCCTTTTCTGCCATGGCACCCACCCTGTGGAACATTCCCCCCGGGGTGAGACTGGGCTCGTCCTTGACATCCAGCAGTCCCTTAAAACATGGTTGTGTCAACAAGCTTGGGGATCTCAAGGAAGTGGTGAATTTGTGAGATGGCTGTATTGCCTATAACAATAACTCTCCCTGCTATTCTGCTACTCTCTGTTACTAATGAATCCTGATTGGTGTTCTTAACTGTACAATGTTTTTTTTTAATTGTTAGCTTTTTATTATTTGTTTTTTATTGTACGCCGCCCAGAGTTGCACTCTGTGAGATGGGCGGCTATATAAATATGATATATAAATAAATAATAAATATTGCACAGGAGAGGAATTTCACATTTGCATCATTTTTCTACATTTAGAACAGGGCTTTCCAAACTTTTGCCATTGGCGACACACCAACGGCTGGCACGCAAAAACCCGGAAGTGCCACCGCCGGTGTGGCACGCAAAAACCCGGAAGCACCGGCGGTGGCGCTTCCGGGTTGCTGCCGCGGTAGCAGCGGCGTCCTGGAACCCGGAAGCGCTGATGGCCCACTGCCGCTGACCCTTCAAAAAAGCAGGCTCCGGGGACCCTGAAAATGCCCTCGGTTCCGGCAGGGAGGCGAAAAGCCTCGCCGCGCGCACACGCTGCCAGGCCGCTTCCCGCCGCACAGCTGATCGACGCGGAGAATTTCCACCCCGCCCCCCCTGAGCCAATCAGCTGTGCAGCAGGGAAGCAGCCCGGCAGCGTGCGTGCACAATTTTTGCCTCCCTGCCAGAATCAAGGGCATTTTCATCAGCGCTTCCGGGTTGTCACGCGACACACTTGGGGCTCCCAGGCTACACAGTATTGTGTTGCGACACACAGTTTGGAAAGCCCTGATTTAGAATGCCATTGCTGTAGATGTTTGTGGATCGTGGCAAACTTAATTATAGTTATTCTATTAGATATTATTCAAGAGTATTTGCTGCTTATTTTCAATAATGCTACTAGGTCCCATAAATACCTTTCACTTAGTTTCTGTATTTTCCTTCAGCTGTTTCAACTTAGCAGAGAGTAACTATGTAGTTTGTTATTATATTTGTTTAGATATCAAAGATAAATCAGATATATCTCATACATAATAAAATTATTAATTTAGTTCAAACCATTCCCAGTAGACTATTTTACAGTATGACATTTTGAAATATATGTCTGGTCTGTGGTGAAAATCACAATATAGGCAGAAATAGTTTGTAGCAGTTATTACTTTCTTGCATCTCGGTAAGAGATCCTTGGTGGTGGCACACTGGACTAGGACTGGGGCAACCCATGTTGAAGTCCATCCTCAGCCATGGAAACTCACTGGGTGACTTTGGGTCAATCACATTCTCTCAATTTGATTTACACCACAGGGCTTTTGTTATGGGGAAAATTGGAGAAGTGAATACTATGCATACTACTTCAAGCTCTTAGAGAAAATGATGGATGATTCATCTCTACTAGGTACACTGGACAAGGAAATCAACACCATGGGGAGACTAGAACTATACTTTACTGAGATTGGCTATAATAACAATATCTTGCAAGTCTAATTGTGCTGTACCTCCACAACTTCTTATACCCCAGTGAATTAGGGAGGTGTTTGCCTGAGCAGCTTCCGAATATTATCTTGTTTCTCAGGCTTAAAGAATGTTTCAGCCCCTTTTGCTGAGGTAACGGTTCTTGCATATTTCTGTCAAGGTAATCTTTCTTACTCTCTACACATATAAATCAAATAAATAAATGTACTTCCCCCATTATTTCATAAAAGTACACTTGATACAAATTCATGTAAAACCAATAACTCTAGCTTTCCATCCTTTGTTTTTATTAATTAAATGTAAAGATTTTATATACTGTCTTTCAAAAATAGCATGGGGTGAGGGGATCTCCAGTATTATATCTCTGATTAGGTCTCCTGACATTTCCACCTCTTCCATGGCCCTACTAAAAGGGGAATAGGCAACACAGCTCAATTTGTGGTAATTACATACAGCATCCCAGCATAACCTTCCTTCATCTTAAATATGGCAGTCAATTTAAAAGCCATCCATCATAGTTGCTTCAGGAAATGAGGGTGCAAATACAGAAAACAGATTTCAATAGTTATGACACTATCAAGCTGCTTCCTCCTTCCTGAAGAAGCTGGGTACTGGCACCAGACCTGTGGATTAGGTTAACTGCAGTCACTTTCAAGTATAATATAGCTTGAACAGGAGCCCCACAGTTCCTTGATTTCATCTTTGCTTTTACTTCCTATTCTAAAGTGAAACCAGGAGTCTGTGAGTTCTAGTCCCGCCTTAGGCATGAAAGCCAGCTGGATGACTTTGGGCCAGTTCTCTCTCAGCCCAACTCACCTCACAGGGTGGTGGTTGTGGGGAAAATAGGAGGAGGAAGGAGTAATAGGTACTGTATGGTCCCCACCTTGAGGTATTTATAAAAATAATAAAGGTGGGATAGAAAATAAATTAAATTAAATTTTTGAGATATAAAAATAAGACTGTCCTTATTTTTACATGGGCTTTGTTTTGTTTCCATTTTAAATTATAGTACCGCAGATTGTCAGGGAGCCAGTTTGGTGTAGTGGTTAAGGCACCAGGCTAGAAACTGGGAGACCGTGAGGCATGAAGCCAGCTGGGTGGCCTTGGGCCAGTTACACTCTCTCAGCCCTAGGAAGGAGGCAGTGGCAAACAACTTCTAAAAAGCCTTGCCAAGAAAACTGCAGGGACTTTTCCAGGCAGTTGCCAAAAGTCAACACTGACTTGAAGGCATTACACATCACATATTGTCATGCTGTAAAGCCACCTCTTGAATAAAAGTGTTGTCTGGGCTTGGTAGCTAAGCAGGATTGGACCTGGTTTGTTTTTGGATGATAGATCATCAGAAAATACTAAACTGTAGGCTAGACTGGGAAATAAAAAAAAATGGAAGAAGACAATGGCAAACATCTTCCCTACTCTTGCCAAGAAAATTACATGGATTGTCCATTAGAATCAAGATCAACTCAAAGGGGATTTACCTTTTTATGATAAATTTAACATTTTTCCTAGTGTAGATAGTATTCCCACATTGATTGGGTCATCAAACATCAAGTACTTTTTCAGCAAATACAGGCCTATTAGAAACCCAGTTTATTTATTTATTTGTTTGTTTGTTTGTTTGTTTATTTGTTTAATTTATTCCCCGCCCATCTCCCATACAAGGGACTCTGGGCGGGTTACAATAATTAAAACTTAAAAATTTAAAATTTTTAAAACCATACAAGATAGAAAATATATAAAAAATATATCCAATATAAAATAAAATAAAATAAAATCTAAGATGGATTGTGGACTGTAGCACAGGTCATATTGCTACGGGGCCAGCCAACCCCAGGAGGCACTACCACCTCCGTTGTCCCAGGCCAAGCGGCAGAGCCAGGTCTTAATGGCCTTCCGAAAGGCCAGGAGTGAAGGGGCCAGTCTCACCTCCGGGGGCAGTTATAGTGCAAAATGTATCTCCTTGCCTTGTGCTAACTGATTCTGAAAAGAACCATTATCATGATTAATCTGAATTCAAGGACATTCATATTTTAAATTGTTTCCTGGCATGTAATAATATTAATTCCTTTAAATAAAGGAACAATCTTGCCACCTCCAGGTCCTTCCATTCAATCCACCTCTCACAAATCTCTCGTTCTCTTCTTTCAACCAACCTTATTCCTATCCCTCTCTCATTTATTGTCACCTTCCCAATGACCTCATTTCAACTTCCTAACACTTTCTTCTCTCCCCCCAACTTTAGTCATCAGTTCTCACACTCCCCAATCTCTTCCATCCCTGTGGAGCTGCCATGACCACGGTTTCTAATCATTAACTGAAACTGAAAATTAAACTAGACACTATTCTACCCTACATCATTCCACTCTCCAAAATGACCATTTTTCACAGAAGGCAACTATATGCCCTCTCAACCTAAAAAAATCTTCCCAGAGAACCCTCAGACTCAGGAACCTGTTACTAGCTTTAAAGATTGCTATTTGGAAAGACCTTTATAATCTGATTTAATGCCAGCATAGAATCGAATCATATTCTGTCAGGAATCTTTAGATACATTCTGTATTTTTAAATCACAATCTCCTTAAAATGATGGCTCTGTGTAGATGACTTTAAAAGACATAACAGCAGTATCACTTTAAATGTAAGTGATAATTGACTTTTTAGCTGAAATGTCATTTTTCTTTCCTCCATAAATACTTGTGTTTTTGTTCAGAATTCATAGGAGGTGCTCAGTCTTTAAGTGAAGTGGATATGTTATTACTATTTGATACTTGCTTTACATAGGGCCTAATCATGGCATGTTATTGAGCATTTCAGTTTTATTTCAACCAGTTGCAAGCATTCTATCAAAAAGCTACTGTGAATATTTGTATTAGTTCAATAAATTAGTTTACTTTAAAGGAGAAGACAAATTCATGGGGGACAAAGTTATCAATGACTAATTAATCATACATTACTACTAACATGTAAATGTTATATGCCTTTCAATGCTATTTGTCAAAGAACATGAACAAGAAATGCACTTGCATTCATGTGCTGTTTGTGGTCTTCCCATAGGTATCTGGTTAGCCACTGTGAAACAAAATCTTGGACAAGAGGACCTGTGGTTTGTTTCAGCACAGATCTTTTTATGTTCTGATATACTCTTTCTCTCATTTTCTTAGGCAAATTCAGACAACCAATCAAAATTGACTGAAGCAGACACTGAGCTGGAAGCAAAGAAAAATCAGAATATGGAAAGCAGTTATATGTTGGAAGTTCTAAGTGATGTACCTTTTGCTCTTGCACCACATGTTTTGGCAGTACAAGAGACCTGTAATGATTTCTCAAGACAATTGTTTTCCTGTGATGTCAATGACAATTTAGCAAGATTTTGGTATGATTTTACACTTGAAAATTCAGTGTTATGTGAGTCCTAAAGTTGAGTTACTTAATATAAAAATGTACCCAGATCACTTGAAATAAAATATGCTTATGTTATCTGTCATGTAACTCCGCTTGTTGGTGTCTACCACTAGTCTGACAGAACATTACTATTTTCTGTCTTTGTCATGTTTCATACAATGTTTTAAAACAGCTAAGCCAAACTTCACAACTCAATTACCATAAACAGGCTATAATAATGAAAATAAGCCAGTAGAAATTTCATATAAGCTTCCAGATGTTGATATTAGCTTAGCCCTTGCTTTATCAAAGGAAAGCAAGCTAAATATTACATTGTATTCTGATTTATAAATAAGCATCCTATACTATGATGATTAATAAATTAGCTAATTTTGTTATAGCACCTTTTATTGAGGAATTCCCTACATCAGGCCCATCTAAATCTATTCACCCTTAGTGCAGAATGAATTGGTATCAAATATCTGAGCTTGGTTTTGGAGTTTTGATTCATATTTCTTAGGACTGTAGTTTTTGATTTGCTGTTCTAATTCTATATTCTTGATTTCTGTGTTCATTTTTTCCATTGCAAGCTTCTGCTGCAACTAAAGTAAAATTGGGGTGAATGTATATACTGTACATTATGTCGGTCTGCCTGTCTGTGTACACGTGATGGGTGCATGGATGTGTATGCACATGGATACATAATATACACATGCATGTATATAAATTGATTTACCTCCAGTAAGATTAACATGTATATTTAAAATATATCAGTATAGCTTTTCACAAAATACTATATGTCATCCTTCTCCATCTTCAAGCCCTTCACTTATCTCATGCTTTATATTTATTATTTTTATGCAACAAAGAACAACATACAAGAAGTTAAAAGTAGATAATATTGTATAAAATGCAACAATTATGTTTTAAAACAACAAATTAAACCTTAATCAGACAGAACCATGTTGTCCAGTCTTTCTGTTGGGTGATAAAGAAGTAATTCAAAAGCTAAGAATGCACAATTTCTTCAAGCTAGCCTTTGGTATCAGGGATACAATATTCTTTCCAAGAAGACATAGGAACCTTTTCTGCAATAATCCAGGCTTGATATCTCCAATGTTCTTCATTGATAGACAAATTCAATTTTTTGGGAATATAATTTAACAACACATTCAAATCTTAAATCTCTTCCCCAAACCTTATTTACAATATTAAAAAATTTCAACCTGTATGGGACATGACTAAATCACACATACCTTCAAATTCATTGCACTTACAATATAGAAAAGTAGATAACTCTTTTTAAATATTTATTGAGGGGTCTAACAGATCTGAAAAAAACATTTTTATGAATTAGTCTCATCTTACATTTATAAGAAACATACTCATTTTTTTAAAGATCTGAGACTATTACCTTGATAGAATTGGAAACTCCAATTCTGTATTCCAAATTAATTACCAATATTTATTTTTGTAAAATTGTTCAATTATTAACCCCTTTAAAATATTTTTATTTTTATTTATTTATTTTTATATTTTTATCTTGCCTTTATTATTTTTATAAATAACTCAAGGTGACGAACATACCTAATACTCCTTCCTCCTCCTATTTTCCCCACAACAACCCTGTGAGGTGAGTTGGGCTGAGAGAGAGTGACTGGCCCAAGGTCACCCAGCTGGCTTTCATGCCCAAGGCGGGACTAGAACTCACAGTCTCCTGGCTTCTAGCCTGGTGCCTTAACCACATATCCAGTGAAGAGTCAAATAGACCACAAAAAGAATCTCTGATAAATTAAGAAACACAATTATGCAAGAGAATATGTTAAATCTCAAAGTGTGTACATTATAAGCTGCACATTTACGATCTCCAAATACAATTCATTGAAAAGAATGTTATATCAGAATATAATGCTAATCATATGTGGTTCCTAATTATTTCAATAGTATATTCATAATATGATTAGCATTACCCGCCCAGGGTCCCTCCTTGTGGGGGAGATGGGCGGGATATAAATGTAATAAATAAATAAATAAATTATATTCTGATATAACACTCTTTTCAATGAATTGTATTTGGAAATCGTAAATTTGCAGCTTATAATGTACACACTTTGAGATTTAACATATTCTCTTGTATAATTGTGTTAATATTATATTATGGTTGCCCTGTCACCTTTTGTGTCCTAACCGAAGATACAGCCAATAGAAAAGTACTATGGAGTATACCAATGATGCTAATTCATGGTTTCTAAATTATGCAGTTCAAATGCAGAGTTATCTATGGAGAAACCACAAATAACGAAAAGTAATCAATTTTAGTTTCAGAGATCCTTAACAGAAAACAGGAAGTATCAAAAAGGTAAAATCTATATATCACAAAATATTTTTTGATTAGCATCTCATGTTTGATAATCTTTATATGTGTTTATTCACTTGAAGATTAAAAGTAGATTTCTCCCAAGGGATGCTAAGAGAGAAAATGTTCAGTCAAAAGTTGGCAAAAATTAAAATAATTATAATTATTAACCAAGCTATAAATGAATTTTCAAAGGCTCTGTGACTCAGGAAAAGAAGTAAACTCCCTGACTAGCCTACACTTGATTCCAAATTATACGGATCTTCAACATTTCTCCTTTCTTGGGACCCAATAAGGTGGGAAACGCATAGCTTTTTTTTAATGCTATGTATAAAAATAGATACACCTAATATCTAAAAAAGAAAAATCTGCAAAATATTGAAATTATTTACTCTTATTAAATTTGAAGTCATTCTTCCAAATTAAATCTGACTTTAAAAGATTGCTTGATGTTTCCAGCAGCATATCTATCTTGTTTATTCATGAATCAAGTTGGTGTTTTATAAAACTTTATTATATAAAATAGAAATTTAATGATTTTGCAAAAGCCAGGTAATATATGGCTGTGCATTCAACCAAACCATCTTTCTGAGCATGAGATAATGATACATTATTTGGGTTCTTGTCTGGTAGTGACTTGAAACTGGGCTTTCTCAATCATCACCTGTAGGTTATAGAACATGCTCCCTGTAGATATCATGGGGGAAAGCCTCAAAATCTGCTCTTTTCAGGCTAGATTTTAATAATTGTTAATGGTTTTAAATGGTTTTTAATATGAGCTTTGTGTATACTGTACTGTACTTTGTTTAAATGCATTTAAATTATTTCTACTGCAAACAGCCCTGAGCCATTTTGTAGTGCTGGTATAGAAATGAAACAAATAATAATAGTAGCACTAGAAATAATAATAAATAGCAGGCTGACTTCTTTATAAATTTGCTCTCATGGTAAAACAATATTTAACATAAATTTAACATAATCCAGGACCTTACTGATTTAGTTAAAGTAAAAACAATTGATTTTGTTTTCAGGGTTTTTTTCATATATTTTAATGGTTGTAACTAGTCTCATGCTCAAACTCTTGGTAGAAGATAATTTTTCATAATAACTAAAAAAGAAGTAAACATTCAAAACAGTTTAGATCAGTGTTTCTCAACCTTGGCAGCTTGAAGATGTGTGGACTTCAACTCTTGGAATTCTCCAGCCAGCATAGCTGGCTGGGGAATTCTGGGAGTTGAAGTCCACACATCTTCAAGCTGCCGAAGTTGAGAAACACTGGTTTAGATAGCTGCAGAAATAAGCCAGCTAATGAATCTGATGACCTAATAGGAAACCATGCATTTCTTTCTCCTTGTTGTTCCTATGGCAAATGAGAAGACATTTTAAATAGACCAAGTTACCTATACATGGAAACTGGGTAAAGGAATGTAGACCTGGCCGTGGGAATGGGGAAGGAATGAGCAAACTGTTATGAAGAAATTTTCAAATTCACTCCACTATTGGAGCTACCTCACAGGGTTGTTGTGCGGAAAATAGGAGGAAGGAGTATTAGGTATGTTCACTGCCTTGAATTATTTATAAAAAAAATAAGGCAGGGTAAAAAAATCTAAAAAACAATACCAGTATTCCTCTGCCCTTATTGCATCTGCAGATAGCCACCTGGCAGCCTTGTTTTGAGTTAACCAGAGCCTTCCTGGTAGAGAGAGGCTCGGGGGTTCATCTGCAGGGTCGCTGTGAAGAATATCTGATGGATAGAGTTGACCAGATTTGCTCTAAGTTGGACTCTGGCTTTGGAACGGGTCCTGTGGAGGCTATGGGGGCTGGGACTGGCATGGTTATCTGGGGGGAGTTTGATCCTTTTGGGCTGGAGGAAGTGGAGAGGATTGTCATGTTAGCTCAGATACCTCTGCATTAGATCCATGTCCCTCCTGGCTGGTTAAGGCCGCCCGGGAGGGGGCATGTGGCTGGGTCCTGGCAGTGGTTAGTTCTTCCTTGAGAAAGGAGATAGTCCTGCCATCTCTGAAGGAGGAGGTGGTGCACCCCCTCCCCAAGAGGCCATCACTGGACCTGACCATTCTGGACAATTGTCCAGCTTCCAACCTTCCATTTTTAGCCCAAGCAAGAGTGAGTAGGTTTGGGGACTCCTGGCTTGGGTCACCTTCCATCTTTGGTTCTGGATGGAGTGGCACTTTCTCGGACAGAACCGGTGCATAATCTTAGGGTCCTCTTGGACTGATGGTTCCTGCTCGAAGAGCATGGAAGCCATGGCTAGGAGGGCCTTTGCACAGCTTTGTGTTGTGCGCCAGTTGCACCCGTTCCTGGACCGGGAGGCCCTGCTCATGGTCACGCGTGACCTCCCGATTGGACTACTGCAACATGCTCTACATGGGGCTGCCCTTGAAGAGCATTCAGAAGCTTCAGCTGGTACAAAATGTGGCAGCATGGGCAATTAACGGCAAGGTTATTTGGCACATGTGACACCACTGCTCCATGAGCTGCATTGGCTGCCAGTTTGCTTCCAGGTGCAATTCAAGGTGCTGATAGTTACCTTTGGGGCCGGGTTACTTGTGGGACTCTCTCTTCCTGGTTGTTTCTACTCATGCTATCCTATCCAGTAACTTAAATTTAGTAATTAATAAATTTGGGGAGGCAGAAAGTAAAGGTTGAGAGTTTAAATTCTGGATGACCCTCCACACTTTTGGAGCAATGTTCTATGGAATGATGAATCAGAAAAAGTTTTCAGGCTGCATGGGTATCATTACATTTGGCAGAAACCAAACACTGCATTCCACAATTAGAATTTATACCAACTGACAAGCATAAAAGTGGTATTGTCATAGACTGTGGATGTTCTGTTGATTCAACTGAAGTACCATGAATTCTGTTTTGTATCAAAGAACTCTACAGAAAAAATAAAACTACAGGATTTATCCATCACCTGAGACTGAAGCACAAGTGGATCGTGCAGCAATACAATGATTGCAAACATACAACCAAATACAATACGTAAGAGGATGGATGAAGGAAAACAAATTCAGTTCTTTGAAATGGCGAAGTCAAAGTCTAGACCTAAAGGCCACAGAAATGTTATGGTAGGACCTGAAACAAGCAGCTCATGATGGGAAAAAAAACTCTGTTACTCTGTTAATAGTTTGCCTTGGAAGAATGGGCCAAAGTTTCTAAGCAATCACCAATTATAGTATAGGAAACATTTGGTTGTAGTTACTGCAGTAGGGGTAGTGCAACCAGTTGGTGAATCTTCTTTTTCATATTGGCTCATCATGTTTGACTACTTTATTAGATAAATAAAAAAGCACCAAACTTTGATATTATTTGTTCACTCAGACTCCCTTTATATAACAGTAGGACTCATATGAAACTCTGATAACATTCACAGTAAAGACATGCAAGCATTTAAAAAATCTGAAAGGGGGCAAAAACTTCTTCACAGAACTCTATATGATGGACACAGCTGCAAAAGATGCCAGAATTCCTTGACCAGGTTCACTACTTCTGATTAAGTCTCATCAATGCATTTATACTTCTTAAACTTAGCTCTATAAATAGAAAACAAACATTGCCACTCTACCTGGGCACAGAGAGAGATCGCTTCTGTCTGTGCTCCTGCCCTCTGAAGATGCCGGCCACAGATGCTGGCAAAATGTTAGGAACCACAACTTCTAGAACACGGCCACACAGCCCGGAAGACCCATAACAGCCATTTATACTTCTCCTCACCAAATTTAGAGAAATAAACACACTCTGAGACCTCTAGATTGATGGGGCCATGCTCAGAGGGGATGACATCTTCGTCTTATGTAGAGTTTCAAGTTTTATTTAACAGTGGTTAACGTTTTCCATGAGGTACCAAAGAACAATGTTTCTGAGAAGTAGCAATCTAAGCCTCTTAGTAGGTCTGTTTTAGAAACTCTTCTGAGTATCTCAGATGCTTCACCATCTACTAAGCTTTTTATATAATTCTTTTTTATTCCATGTCTGATCTTGAAAAGTTAAGGAAGTTTATACTTGGTTGTACTTGGATGGAAGATCACTAGGAAAGCTTGGGGTTGTAGGCTAAATTGAGAAGTTGGAAAAAAATCACTTCTATATTGTTGTCTTGAAAATTACATGTTGCTATGAAGTCACCAGGATTCATACTTGAAGGAGACTTTATCTGTATTTGATTATAGCAACAGAAGTCATCCAAAAGATCATCTATTCCTTCAGCAGTTGATTTTCTCGTCTCAATTAATTTTGCCATTTCAAATAGCCTTGCAATCTAACTAAATATGATTTGAGTTTACTGGAAGCAGGGCTATTTGAAATGTTTATGTGGTAGAAATTCTTCTGTGGTAAAACACTGTCAATGTTTTCTAATCTGAATGACTAGACCTCCATTCCTCATAGTTGTAGATATGAGAATACGTATATACACTATGTCATAAGGGCATAGTGAAACTTGGGGCAATGCATTTTTTAGCATTACCAACTTTTTTTAAAAAAGTGTCAAGTGTAAAAATTTTAGAGTGAGTAAAAAAATGGAGAGGAGTGTAATTTTTGCACTGTTGCCAAAATGCTACTTACCAGATGTGTTTTGTTCTGTTGGATAGTTTTGATACTCTCTTAAATCAAGTGGCAAAGCCACCTCCCACTGAAAAGAAGAAGTAGCTGAAACCATCTTGACAGATGTCTTCATGTTCATAGTTGTTTGTGTTTGCTTGAGATAATTAGTATATGGATTTAAAAAAAATACACACTATATTGACAGGTACTTCCAATCAAATACTGTCTCTGTAGAAACGAAAGCAAATCTGAGTTTATCTGAATTTAGAGCATGCAATGAAATACTCTACAGTGTGCAAAAAAGGATGGGGATAGGCTGAAATTTGCTTTTCTCCTAGTTTAATATTTCCTAAAAGATTTAAAGGAAAAAGTGGTGAAAGAGCACAATCATTTATTTTTCATATTTATTTGGCATTGCCACATTGAGTATATGAACTGTTTCCCTTACAGAAAGTTTCACAAACTGATAATTGGAAATCACCCCTTTCTTTAAAATATTTATAAGCTGAAAAGTTGCCAAGCCCCAAGCATACTGTTTGAAAATTAAACATTTAAAAAATCTGCAGTCATTATAAAAACAAAACAAAATAAAACACAATGCCAATAGTATTGAAATGAGAAAAAAAATCCTAAAATACCTTTTAGAATTATTTCTGTATGCGTGAGTGTATAGTGCGGTTATGCAAAGGAAGTGGGTGGTTTAATGAAAAATACATGGTTTAGGCTGCTCTGTATCTTCAATGCTCATACGTAAATAGCTTTTCATATTTTTTGCTTACATGTGTTTTTTTTAGTTTCAGTTCCATGTAATTTTGATTCTGTCCCATGGTATTTTAAAACGTTAGTAAGCAACAGAAGCTTGCCATCCATGGAGCTAACAACAGGAACTCTAAGCAGA
The DNA here is from genome assembly GCA_023362775.1 of Charina bottae. Lineage (NCBI taxonomy): Eukaryota > Metazoa > Chordata > Lepidosauria > Squamata > Charinaidae > Charina > Charina bottae. The sequence continues at coordinate 40,067,738 of JALMGJ010000007.1, read as the reverse complement.
TGGGATAAGGTAAGCCCCATGCTTTTTCTTATGGAGACAGCTACCCTCACTCAAGAAGAATATAGTGTCCTTTTTCTTAAGATCGCATAGCATAGCATAGCATAGCATAGCATAGCATAGCATAGCATAGCATAGCATAGCATAGCATAGCATAGCATAGCATAGCATAGCATAGCATAGCATAACAGGAGCAACGTAGTATATGCAATCCAGTGCAGTGAGGAGTGTTCTGAGCTCTACATTGGAGAAACCAAACAGCCTTTACACAAGAGGATGGCCCAACAAGATGGCCCCACAAGAGGAGGAGCAACACCACAGGACCAGAATCAGCAGTTTACCTTCATCTAAAAGAAAAAGGACACTCATCTGAGGACATTAATGTTCACATTTTGGACAGGGAAGATAGGTGGTTTGAGAAGGGGTTAAGGAATCCATTCATGCCAAAGTGGATAATCCTTCCTTCAATAGAGGCAGAGGCCTCAGGGACAACTTGTCCTCCATTTATCATGCTGCTCTTTCATTAGTCCCCAGGAAGATTAAGACCACTTCACAAGTTCACCAGCAAGGCCACATTTAATGATCCACTTGGGGATGAATAAAGGTTTTAGGAGTAAAACATCCTAAAGACTATCTACACCTCAATTGCCCAATTAACAAGCCAATCAGGTGTAAGGTCAATACAGCCACCCTGGAAGACATATATGGGGTCCCCTCACCAACATTTGCCCAGACTGAAGGAGCTACTTGGACAAGCAGCGAAATGTTTCAACCAAAAGAAAGAAATCCAGTTGTCATTACTCAACCTACAGAAAATTCCACCTGGATGACTGAGAATCTTCATCGACAAGGTTGGTAGATGTTTCACTCCCTTGTAATACTAGAAGTTAGAGTCATTCAATTAAATTGGTTAGCAGGCAATTCAAAACAGGCAAAGTAATTTCTTCACACCACCCTCAGTTCATGGTGGAGATAGGCAACATGACAATACCAAGATGTAGCAAACATTTGGCATTCTTATGAAATATCTTTATGAGATAGCCAAACTCTTTACAAGATCCTGCAATCTTGTGAGCTTTCTGACTGACCATCACTAGTAAAGGTAAAGGTTCCCCCCGCACAATTGTGCAGCCGTGTCCAACTCTAAAGGCTGGTGCTCATCTCCGTTTGTTAGCCAAAGAGCCAGCATTGTCCGAAGACGCTTCCATGGTCATGTGGCTGGTATGACGCGTGCGGAATGCTGTTACCTACCCACCAAAGTGGCACCTATTCATCTACTTGCATTTGCATGCTTTCGAATTGCTAAGTTGGCAAGAGCTGGGGCTAGTGCGGGAGCTCACTCCGTCACATGGGACTAGGGATTCGAACCTCCAAACTTGCGATCGACAAGCCTGGCGTCTTACCCGCTGAGCCACCACGCCACTAGACCATCACTAGAAAGTTGTTAATACTTGATTTATGGAATTCTTTATTACCACCAGATGCAGTGATGGCCAATAGTTTAGATGGGGTTTCAAAAGGGATTAGGCAAATTAATGAAGGTTATGAACGCCTCTGGTAATTATAATTATTTGTTGTCTCCAGGATCCAGAGGTAGGATACCCTAGGGTATCACGCTTGGCAATAACTGCTGATGAGCTTTTCTAGAGGTATCTAACGGGCCATTGTGAAATGGGATGTAGAATTAGATCAGCCTTTGTCTGACACAGTAGAACAAGTGAAACACATGGAATGTATGGTGGTGCGCCATAATGCTTAATGAACCAGTTGTTTCTATTTGAAGCTAGTGTTCAGATTCTATTTCTGTGACCTTGAGAATTGTCTAGGTGCCCAGATAATGTTAGCAAGTTACACTATTGCTGCCTTTAGCATGATTTTAAAGAGAGAAAGTCAGGAGAGATAACAGTGGTTTAGGTAAAAGGTTAGCAGGCAACAGGCAAGTATTCTATGATTTCACAAATGAAAATAGGTACCTTATTTTACCAGAGAAAAACTGGTGAGTTAGTTCCTCTCCTTCATCTATGTTTTTGCCCTCTATGTTACATATTGTTGCAAAAGTCAATTTCATGTTTCAAATATTAAGATGTGCCTTTTCTGTATATTCTGATAAATCACCTATCCCCTAATCACTTTATATACTCTTCCCCGGCAATTGCCAGGAGTCAACACTTTTTATGCTATAATGCCTGGATCTGATGGGAATTATATCCCAATATAGCTGAAATATTTCAGGCTGAGGACAAAAATATTAAAGGCTGTTCAAAAGAAATTGCTCTGTTACAGGTGAAATGGTAGGGTGAGTTGCACATGTCCTTTTAAAACTGTGTATGTGTATGTTCAGATGCATGTGTGCTACCAGGCATTTAGCATACAAACATATTTACTCTGGGAAGTAACTGGAACTGGTCCTTAAGTGCCTTTTCCCAAATGTCCTTTATCAAATATCTGGGTTTACCTCTGACTTTTTACAGCACAAGGTTTTCTTTAGGATGGAAGCACCTAAATGTATTATGGCTGTTGACTGACATTTCCACTTTGTTAGCTTCTACCATATGAAAGTATACTGTAGAGCCAAGACTATGCTGAGGTCATCTCTAGCCGTTCACCAAAAAGAAAAGTTGAAGCAAGATTGGGTTAATGACTTATCTGGGTGCAAGTACCAAAAAATGAATATGTTAATATGTTAATATGAGCTATTGGAATATTTGCATAGTTGAGCATTTTAGCACTGCTTATGGGTAGAGAAAAATATTGCTCAGAGCGATGAAAAGATAATGATGGTTAGTTTGGTATTCTGATCTTAATAGCATAATAAATTTGGTAATATACAGCTAAATACACAGCCCTTTACATGGTACACAGCAGTAATGTAAGAGTGGCTTTCCATGATTTCAGCCTGCTGTCTTTTATAGAGATCCATTTTTTAGTTGGCCAGGCAAGTTGTACTGGTTTAACCACATCCCTTTCATTATATTGCTGTGGCAAGGGGAGTCTTGGTGATCAACTTTTAATTGTTAGGAACAGTAGTTTAGAAAAAAACAAGAAAGTGACCCTCACACCACTCCTTGTATATCTCAGTCAAGGTCTGGTTTCACATATCATGCTAAGTCATAATGAGGTTTGTTTGGTTTGGGCTAAGAATATTGTGTAAAATGAGCTGTTATGGTTTGTGTAAACTACCCACTGTGGTTTAAATGCATGGTTTACAGCTTATCATCTGGTATCAACTCTGCTGATGGAGTGTATGTAGACTAATCAGTGTGGTTTAATATGGTTTATAGCTTAACATCTTTTGTGAACCCAGCTATTGTGATTTTTGTAAACCAGCCATTGTGATTTATAAAACATAGTTTATGACATAGGGCAAGGGTCGGAAATGGCGGCTCGCGAGCCAAATGCGGCTCTTTGGCCCCTTGAGTGTGGCTCTTCTGCAGGCAGGCGTGGCGGGGCAGGCGCGGCAGCGGGCATGGTGTGCGTGGCTGTGGGCATACTAGGCCCAGCCTCTCTTTTTCCACCGGGGACGGGCTTCACACAGTCTCGCGAGAGTTTGGAAGCCTCCGTCTCCGGCAGCCATCTTGACGACGGGCACTTGCCCATCGCCTTAACCCAGGGCTTTCCAAACTGTGTGTCGACACAATACTGTGTCGCCGGGGCCCCCAAGTGTGTCGCGTGACAAGCCGGAAGCGCTGATGAAAATGCCCTCGGTTCTGGCAGGGAGGTGAAAATCGTGTGCGCGCGCGCTGCCAGGCCACCAGGAGTGGAAATTCTCCGCGCCAATCAGCTGTGCGTCGGGAAGCCCGGCAGCCTGCACCCGCGATTTTTGCCTCCCTGCCGGACCCGAGGGCATTTTCGGGGTCCCCGGAGTCTGCTCTTTCGAAGGGGCAGCACTGCTGCTGCTGCTGCCGCTGCCCCTTTGAAAGGGCAGGCTCCGGGGACCCCGAAAATGCCCTCGGTTCTGGCAGGGAGGCAAAAACCTCCCTTCCCCTCCCCGCACACGCTGCCCTGGAGTGGGGTGGAAGTTTTCCCCGCAGAACAGCTGAGCGCTGCTTGCGCGCAGCCTCCCTGCCTAAACTGAGGTGCTGCCCCTTCGAAAGGGCAGGCTCCGGGGACCCCGAAAATGCCCTCGGTTCTGGCAGGGAGGCAAAAGCCTCTCTTCCCCTCCCCGCACGCACACGCTGCCCTGGAGTGGGGTGGAAGTTTTCCCCGCAGAACAGCTGAGCGCTGCTTGCGCGCAGCCTCCCTGCCTAAACCGAGGTGCTGCCCCTTCAAAAGGGCAGGCTCCGGGGACCCCGAAAATGCCCTCAGTTTAGGCAGGGAGGCTGCGCGCAAGCTGCGCCAGCTGTTCTGCGGGGAGAACTTCCACCCCACTCCAGGGCAGCGTGTGCGTGCGGGGAGGGGAAGAGAGGCTTTTGCCTCCCTGCCAGAACCGAGGGCATTTTCGGGGTCCCCGGAGCCTGCCCTTTCGAAGGGGCAGCACCTCAGTTTAGGCAGGGAGGCTGCGCGCAAGCAGCGCTCAGCTGTTCTGCGGGGAAAACTTCCACCCCACTCCAGGGCAGCGTGTGCGTGCGGGGAGGGGAAGAGAGGCTTTTGCCTCCCTGCCAGAACCGAGGGCATTTTCGGGGTCCCCGGAGCCTGCCCTTTCGAAGGGGCAGCACCTCAGTTTAGGCAGGGAGGCTGCGCGCAAGCAGCGCTCAGCTGTTCTGCGGGGAAAACTTCCACCCCACTCCAGGGCAGCGTGTGCGTGCGGGGAAGGGAAGAGAGGCTTTTGCCTCCCTGCCAGAACCGAGGGCATTTTCGGGGTCCCCGGAGCCTGCCCTTTTGAAGGGGCAGCACCTCAGTTTAGGCAGGGAGGCTGCGCGCAAGCAGCGCTCAGCTGTTCTGCAGGGAAAACTTCCACCCCACTCCAGGGCAGCGTGTGCGTGCGGGGAGGGGAAGAGAGGCTTTTGCCTCCCTGCCGGAACCGAGGGCATTTTTGGGGTCCCCGGAGTCTGTCCTTTCGAAGGGGCAGCGGTGGTGGGCCATCAGTGCTTCCGGGTTCCAGGACGCCGCTGCTGCCGCTGGAATAGCAGGCTCTGGGGACCCCGAAAATGCCCTCGGTTCCAGCAGGGAGGCAAAAATCGCGCGCGCACGCTGCGGGGCTTCCCGGCCCACAGCTGATCAGCACAGAGAATTTCCACCCCGTCCCCCCCCCCCACCGCGCCAATCAGCTGTGCGTCGGGAAGCCGGCAGCCTGCACGCGCGATTTTTGCCTCCCTGCCGGAACCGAGGGCATTTTCGGGGTCCCCGGAGTCTGCCCTTTCGAAGGGGCAGCGGTGGTGGGCCATCAGTGCTTCCGGGTTCCAGGACGCCGCTGCTGCCGCTGCCCCTTTGGAAGAGCAGGCTCTGGGGACCCCGAAAATGCCCTCGGTTCCAGCAGGGAGGCAAAAATCGCGCCCGCACGCTGCGGGGCTTCCCGGCGCACAGCTGATCAGCACAGAGAATTTCCACCCCGTCCCCCTCCACCACGCCAATCAGCTGTGCGTCGGGAAGCCGGCAGCCTGCACGCGATTTTTGCCTCCCTGCTGGAACCGAGGGCATTTTCGGGGTCCCCGGAGCCTGCCCTTTCGAAGGGGCAGCCATTGCCGCCGCAGCCACAACCGCCGGTGCTTCCAGGTTTTTGTGGGCTGGCCATTGGTGTGTCACCAACGGCAAAAGTTTGGAAAGCCCTGCCTTAACCTCTTCCTTGCTGCTCTGCTTACTCTTTTTCTCCGTGCAAAAGCAGCACATTTCCACCCCACAGCCCTAAGTGTGCGCAATTGGCTCCTGCCCGCAAACCCCGCTCCCGCGCTGGATTCCCCACCAGCTTTACTTTGCCTGGACTGGGGGCCTGAGAGGCTCCGGAAGAGAAGCGACTGGAGCAGTCGAGCCTCTCTTTCCCTTCTTCTTCCAAACCTCCCCCGCCCCCTTCCAGAGCAATTTGTCGAAGACGCCCGCTTGCTGCTGCTGCGTGGCTGCTGCTCAACTGATCATGAAGGAACCAGGATGTTTACGCGAGCATCCTTTACCTACCCACTTTTTAACATATTTGGTTCTGCTGGGGGCGGGGAAAGGATCTTGACCGGCCAGGGAAGGCGCGCGGGCGGAGCTGCCTGCCTGGCACTCGGGCGCTCCGGCTGGGGTGCAGCGCGACGGGAGCATCGCCGGCGGCCCGCGAGGACCGGCCAGGGAAGGCACGCGGGCGGAGCTGCCTGCCTGGCACTCGGGCGCTCCGGCTGGGGTGCAGCGGGACGGGAGCTCCGCCCGCGTGCCTTCCCTGGCCGGTCCTCGCGGGCCGCCGGTGATGCTCCCGTCCCGCTGCACCCCAGCCAGAGCGCCCGAGTGCCAGGCAGGCAGCTCCGCCTGCGCAGTCGTGGCAGCGGGCATGGCGGCGGCGGGCACTGCAGCGGGCATGGCGGCAGCAGGCCCTAAGTGTGCGCGATTGGCCCCCGCCCGCAAACCCCGCCCCCTTCCACGCGATTGGCTCCCGCCCGCAAACCCCTCCCCCTTCCACGCGATTGGCTCCCGCCCGCAAACCCCGCCCCCTTCCACGCCATTGGCCCCCGCCCGCAAACCCCGCCCCCTGGCTCTCGAGCACTTAAAAATGTGCACGAGCATACCAAAATGGCTCTCGGCTCAAAAAGTTTGCCGACCCTTGACATAGGGAATTAATATGAATACAGGCAGTTGCAATTCAGGCAAGAAACCATGTTCCCTGATGCTAATAGCAATGATTAAAATGCAAATTTAGTGAAAATTAACTGTATTGGAAAAGATAAAAATGCTGATAATATCTTAGTAAGTTTCCACTACAGTGGCCTACTGAGTTTCTATCAGTAGATTCTGTCACAGGGATATTCTGTTTATCACAATGTAAAAGAAAGTGTGGAAATAGAGAGCTGATGCAACAGTTGTGGACAAATATGTGCTAGCAATCTTGCCTTCAACAGCACACTGGAATAATACTTGTGTGGTTTCAGCCGAAATGTTGATCTCTGTAATAACCCTCTTATTTATTTATTTATTTATTTATTTATTTATTTATACATACATACATACATACATACATACATACATACTTTAACTTCTATTACCGCACCATCTCCCCCAAAGGGGACTCTTAATTTATCCTTAAAGTGAGCAGTTTTGTACAGTAATTGTCATTCAGACTTCATCTAAACACACTTTTCTCCTTGTAAGTGTAGAGATAAAAAACATCCAAATCTACAACGTTCAGTGCCTACAAATTAATCACCTCTTATACAAATTCTGGGGAACTCTTAAAGCCAAGTATTATACCACAATTCATTATAGCTGAGAAGATTTCCTAATGACTAATCACTCTACCGACTTCTTAAGAGATGGGACCAGTTGAAAAGCTTTGTTCTGCTTTTTGAATATGAAAGAGTAGCCATAATTAATATAAAAAACAATTCTTATTTTTGAGATCCTTACAGTTGTGAAGAAAATCCTCCTAAATGTTTTGCACATGTCTATCCTTTTTCAGCATAGATTATGCCTCCTTCTCTATATTTGCATGTTAGGATTCCTTATAATTCCATAGACGGCTTCACAGCAACGCCAGATCTCTCTTATAATTTGCCCTAGCAGCTATGGGTACATAAAACCAGAGGATTTTGTATTACATTTTGAACATTCAGTTTTCTTAATATTTAAGCTTTTTAAACTAGCACAAATCCTATGAAAGCTCTTATAGAATGGAACTAATTTTAAGAGAATGTGTCACTTAATTCTATTCTATATATGTTTACTTCGAGTTAAATTGTACTTGGTGGAATTTAACCGGTTAGTCTCCCTGCATCAATGTCAGTAGAATGGGGAAGAGACCATTTTTCCTTCTTCTACATTTTCCCTTCTGGGGAGAATTTGGGGTCTACAAGAGGGTGAATTGCCCTCTTCCATCTCACTGATAGAAAATCAATCGAGAGACACTATTACCATGTTCCACGAGACATATTCCTATATAACTGTCTATAGAAGTATAGCATGTCTTGTACTTAAACTCTGATTTCAGCTTATTTAGCCACCCTATTGTCATTTTTCAAGATTGAACATCGACATCTTGGGAATCAGTGAACTAAAATGGACAGGAAGGGGCAAATTTAATTCAGGTGACCATTATATATACTACTGTGGGCAAGAATCCCTTAGAAGAAATGGAGTAGCCCTCATAGTCAATAAAAGAGTGGGAAAGGCAGTACTGGGGTACAACCTCAAAAACAACAGAATGATCTCAGTTCGAATCCAAGGCAAACCATTCAACATCACAGTAATCCAAGTCTATGCCCCAACACCTGATGCTCAAGAAGCTGAAGTTGACCGGTTCTATGAAGACCTACAACACCTTCTAGAACTAACACCAAAAAAAGATGTCCTTTTCATTATAGGGGACTGGAATGCTAAAGTAGGAAGTCAAGAAATAACCGGAATAACAGGCAAGTTCGGCCTTGGAGTACAAAATGAAGCAGGCCAAAGGCTAATAGAGTTTTGTCAAGAGAACACGCTGGTCATAGCAAACACTCTTTTCAAACAACACAAGATACGACTACACATGGACATCACCAGATGGTAAATACCGAAATCAGATTGATTATATACTTTGCAGCCAAAGATGGAGAAGCCCTGTACAATCAGCAAAAACAAGACCTGGAGCTGACTGTGGCTCAGATCATGAGCTTCTTATCACAAAATTTAGGCTTAAATTGAAGAACGTAGAGAAAACCACTAGACCACTCAGGTATGACCTAAATCATATCCCTTATGAATATACAGTGGAGGTGAGGAATAGATTTAAAGGATTAGATCTGGTAGACAGAGTGCCTGAAGAACTATGGATGGAGGTTTGTAACATTGTACAGGAGGCAGCAACTAAAACCATCCCAAAGAAAAAGAAATGCAAGAAAGCAAAGTGGCTGTCTGATGAGGCTTTACAAATAGCTGAGGAAAGAAGGAAAGCAAAAGGCAAGGGAGAAAGGGAAAGATATAACCAACTGAATGCAGATTTCCAGAGAATAGCAAGGAGGGATAAGAAGGCCTTCTTAAATGAACAATGCAAAGAAATCAAGGAAAACAATAGAATGGGGAAGACTAGAGATCTCTTCAAGAAAATCGGAGATATCAAGGGAATATTTTGTGCAAAGATGGGCATTAGAAAACTGTGCAAAGAAGGCCACCTAATGCGAAGAGAGGACTCACTGGAAAAGACCCTGATGCTGGGAAAGACTGAAGGCAAAAGGAGAAGGGGACGGCAGAGGATGAGATGGTTAGATAGCATCACTGATGTAATGAACATGAACTTGAGTAAACTCCGGGAGACAGTGGAGGACAGGAAGGCCTGGCGTGCTATGGTCCATGAGGTCACGAAGAGTCGGACACGACTAAACAACTGAACAACAACCACAAAATTGTCATTTTTGCAGCATTCTAGTTAGACAGGAAGATGAGCAATTTCCAGATATTTTCAATCTCCCTCCTCACCCAGTGCACCCAAATGTGTTGACCTTTACTCTAATATGCTTCCAACTCACATGCTTCACTTTGGGAAGACTGACATATTTTGTCTTTAGGTTGTATTTGGAGCTAATTCATATCCAAAACTATTCAGTAGGAATGCCATTGCTTTTACAAGCATAATTCATGCCATGCAAAATAAAGTCAATTCTATTCCTCAGTCTGCAGTTATATATAGAAGGGACTTGTAGCTTTCCTGTTACTGTTGAATTGAAACTCCAATTCCAGAAAGTATGGATAGTAACAGTGATGGCAAGTTGTTGTTCTCATCTGGAGGTGAACCAGTTCCCCATCCCTGGTTTATATGGTTATTTGTACATAAGGCCCATTGAGCAAACTTCTGATTAAGCAAGCAAGGAATTGTAGCTTCATTCTCTTTTTATCCTAGTCCATTATACTATATGTCCAGGTACTGAAACAAGAACACAAGTCACCAGTTAAGAATAGGTCTATATAACAGAGATCCATTACTTTCTGTTGATGCAACTATAAACAATATGGCTAATTAGTGATTATACAAAATCTGTCAAAAGGAATATATAAAATAAACAGTCAAAATCATAACTTCTGTTTGTAGATACCACTGTCAACTTAAATATTTACCAATTCTGAATATTTCTACAGTTGTTAATCATGAAGATTATTGCTCTGTACAAATATGGCATATTAGAGATAAATTATTATTAATAACCTAAGAAAATCTGGGATTTTCTCTGTCCCCAAATAGAAATAAAATATGAACCATATTTAATCAAATTAACCAATGAATCAATGGCCCCCTTGAGTCCTGCTATGCTGCCTCATCATTGCAGGTTGGGGGTGAAGAATGCCAAGAGTATCTCAACAGAATCACCCAAGCTGCCCAGGTAAACCAAGCAGATACCTATATTAGGCAACAGCAATATAGGAAAATGCTGGAGGTGGAAGATTATTTTAGTGACAACAGCAAAGGCATCATAATTTCATACTGTGCAGGAGAAAGTAATGGTAAACCACTCCTGTATTTTAGCAAGAAAACAGACACTATATTTTAGCATGAACAGACAATACAAAATGATTGATGATATAGTGCTGGATGATGGCCCCCTCAAGTGGGATGGCACTCAACATTACTGAGGAAGAGCTGAGGATCTTTCAGAGTACTAATGGTGTTTATGATGTGGCTAGATTAAAGCCTTTGGGATGTCTAGTTGCTGATGTTGCCATGCAGGAAAAGAAATCTAAAGCTGCAAAGACAGAATTACAGTAGGAACATGGAATATAAGAAGCATGAACATGGAAAAGCTCAACGGTGAAAGATGAAATGAATCAACTACACATTGACATCTTAGGTATCAATGAAGTGAAGTGGACTAGAATTCAACACTTTCAGTCTGAAGATCATACTGTTTACTACTCAGAAACACACACACACCCCAATAATAAACAGTGTTGTTTTCATAGTCATGAAGTACGTAGCAAGGACAGTACTATCCAGAAAGCAAACTGGGTGTCAGGAAAAATGATGGAAATCACCAAGAAGTGAAAAGAAGCCAAAGCCAAGGAAGATAAATATCTTGGGAAGGAACTTAACAAAGAATATCAAAAGGCAGTTAGAAGAAATGTGAACTAGTATTACAACATCTTCCATTGAAGATGGAAACAGACATGGAAATACAAGGAAAGTCTTCCAGGTGCTGTGCTAGAAACCAGGAGTCTGTGAGTTCTAGTCCTGCCTTAGGCATGAAAGCCGGCTGGGTGACCTTGGGCCAGTCACTCTCGCTCAGCTCAGCTCACCTCACAGGGTTGTTGTGGGGAAAAGAGGAGGAGGAAGGAGTATTTGGTATGTTCACCGCCTTGAGTTATACCAATTATATGCAGTAGAGATGTTAACTTCCAAGATACTTTAGAAGTTATTTCCTACTTACATGAACCTCCAGTACTAGAAGATGAAGTTTGATCAGCACTCTGATCATTACCAAGTCAGAAGGGTACAAAAATTGATGAAGTATATACAGAAGTATATACATAAATATGGCAAGCAACAAAAGGAGAATCGGTAAAGATTCTAACCTAACTATGCCAGAAAATGACATAGCGGCCAAAAGATTGGAAGAGGTCAATCTACATATCAATAACAAAGAAAGGAGACTTTAGAGTGTGTGCAAACTGTCATACAATATCCTTAATTTCACATACTAACAAAATAATGCTTAGGATAATTAAAAACAGATTAGAACCCTATCTGGAAATGGAGAAGCTAGATGTTCAAGACACTTTATAAAAGTCCAAAGAACACAAGACATTATTGCTGATGCACCCAGGATAATTGAAAAAGCCAAAGAATACCAAAAAGAAGCCAATCTGTGCTTCACTGATTATAGAAAGACCTTCAATTGTGTTGATCATGTCAAGCTATGGAATGTGCTTTCGAAAATGGGAATTCCAGAACATCTCATTGTCCTCATATGAAACTTATATACAGGTCAGGAAGCCACATGGTGGAACATGGTGAAACAGACCTGACTCCAGGTTGGTAAAGGAGTGAGGCAAGGCTGTATACTCTCCCCTTATTTAATCAAACTGTACGCTGAATAGATATTGAGGAAAGCTGGATTGGAAGAAAATGTAAATGGTTTTAAAATTGGAAGAAAAATATCAATAATCTGCACTATGCTAATGACACTATTCTGATAGCTGAAAATGCTCTAATAATGAAAGTAAAAGAGCACAGTGAAAAAAATCGAGCTAAGATTAAATATAAAGAAAACCAAACTAATGACACAAGTACAGCAACCAGCTTTAGAACCAACAATGACACTACTAAAGTAGTGGGCAACTTTTGCCTTTTCAGATCTATTATGAACAGTAAAGGAACCAGCTGTCATGAAATATGCTGCAGACTAGCACTTAGTACAGTAGCAATGAAGGTTTTGGAAAAGATATTAATATGTTATTAATTCAGAGGATTTTAAAGATTAATATACAACTCTAAACCAGAGGCTTTTATTTTGGGACTGATCAATAAACAGTTGGAAAAAAGTCATGGAACTTTGTTTTTATACATGGTAACTGCAGCGAGATTATTATATGTACAAAGGTGGAAAGAATTGACATTACCCACAATGGAGGAATGGATGATGAAGATGATGGAACTTGATGAGATGGCCAAATTGACATCTTTGATCAGAGAAAAAACATTATCTAAGTTTAATGCTGACTGGAAACCCCTTATAGACTTTTTGTGCACAACAGAAAAATATGAACTTTATAGAAAAAAATGAAAGTCATGCTGTAACCATAGAATAAGATGATAATTTACATCTATACTTGTAACTGCTGTAAAGAAAATTGGAAGCTACTTCTTTATATTTTCTTTCTTTTTTTCTGCACTTTTGGCTTTCTCTTTTATTTCTTTCTTTTCTTTTTTCTTTATTCTAAATATTAGTTTCTGTTAAGTTTTTATCTTAAAATTTTAATAAAGTTATATAAAAAAAGAAAAGAAAAAGAAAATATATTCATATGCTGTGACATGTCTATACCTTCAAAGATCAGAATCATATAGAAAATGGTTTTCCCTCTCATACTCCAGGGAAGCGAATGTTGGACTTCGAAGAAGACAAATAGAAAGAGTATTGACACTTTTGAACTTGGTGTAGGAGAAGACTCATAAGACCAAATCAACCCAGAGTTCTCACCTGAGGCACAAATGACCAGGGTTAAATTACCATATTTTGCAAACATTATTCTCCAGATCTAGCTCTCTGGAGAGGTCTATAATGTTGGGAAGGGTGGAAAGAAAGAGAAAACTATCCAGCAGCAAGATGGATGGACTCAGTTGCAGAGGTGATGGGTGCACCATTGGAAGACCTGAAGGACCAGGTTGAAGACAGTTCATCCTGGTGAAAATCTATCTATGAAAACCATTTGGAAACCTTAACTGGTTCAAAATGCAGTCTGTATGCTTTTGAGGTAATCTTGCTGCTGCCATGTAAAATGCTGCTGTGGAATTTGCGCTGGTTTCCAGAGAGCACCAAGGACTCCACAAATATAGCTTTTATTGATATTTTGAACTGATATATTGTATATGGATCCTCTAATTGTACACCACTTAGAGTTGTTCAGACTGAAGTTGTATATAAATCTTATAAACAATTCATTGGCGATCACTCATAGCCAAGTAAGATTGTCTTCCAAGGGTAAAATTTTAACAGTGGATCCGTAAGTAGCTGTAAAGGCCAATTCTGGATCCGCACAACCTCCCACAATGAGGGCATAGGTTTCCAGGTGGGAGACGGTCATGATGAAGGTTTGCTTGACGTGCCTTCCTTTTAGCTCTTTTTTCCCTTTCGCCCTGTACTCGTGCTTCTTCAAAGTCCATAGCGCCATTAATAAAGGCTGACCTCCAATTGAAACGCTGCCATTCGTCAATCGCCATGGGACTTTTGGTTGTTTTGGGTTTGGTGTGGTTGGAAGACGCCTGTGTGTGAATTTGTTTTATGTGTGGAGATCGGCGCACAACGATCAGCACACAACCTTCACAGAAAAAGGCTCTAATCCAATGGCATGGGTACCATGACGATTGGTGACCTTTTGTCTGCTGCAGCCTTCATCCGCCTTCGCAGCCGTTGTAACAATACACCTTGTTATCTTCCGCCTGTTTTGCCATTGAGGACTTTCTTGGATCGTTCTTTGTCTGGTTCCTCCCCCTGGACCTTACCGCCATGGGTGACCCTACCAGGAGTACATGACTCCCGATGGCTTCGCTCACAGGGTTCATTGGGAACACACAAGCCCACTCAACACAACAAGGTGACGATCCAGCGAGGGGTTATAAGCAATAAACAATATAAAGGATGACATCCATGGAATTCTGAGTGTTCTATTCTCAATACATCTACATACACTAGATTTGGGAAGAATGAGCTTGTTCTTATGCACATTGAGGTAGAACTGGGCCTTTTTTCCCAAGGTCTGGATTTTTTTTTTTTTTCCATAAGTTTTATTAATTTTAAAATACACATTAAAAGCTAATACAAAAGAAAAGAAATAGAAATACAAAGTAAGAAAAGGGAAAAGAAAAAGTGAAGTCAAAAAATAACAAACAAGAAAAAATATAGAAAATAGATGTCCTCCAATTTATCCTTGAACTTTAAGTACAACAATTAACTTTAAATGTTAGTCCTTAATACAATACACAGAAACTTTTCTTTGTCATATACCCTTTGATTTCTATAATCCAATCTTCTGTTCTTCATATAGGTTTCACCTTTTTTGATATCTTCCAACAATCCATCTCTGGTTTCTACTCCTTAGAATAGTAATCAAATGTTCGTTGTTGCATCAATTAAATGTTTTCCATTTGCTCTTTCCATTTTTACATCTATATTTATATCTTCAATAAAGTCCAATTAGTAAAACAAATAAAGGCCTTATCTACATCTAATAAAATACAGTATATTCTGTTCATGTTATGACTATATATTCCATTAATACATAATCTAACATATTACATAACATAATACATAATATAGCAAAAATACAAAACCTAACATAACATATAACCTAATACATACAACATATTCTTGTAATAACCTACATTCTAATTCCATCTCATCATCTCATTGTCTTCTCATAAATGTGTCTCCAGAAAGAGTAATATATAATATCAACCTATTTATTTATAATCTTGTATCTTACACTTAAAATATCATGTTTTTATGCATCTGTAAATTTCTCATATCTGTGCTTACTCTGTGTACAATACCAAATCCGCATTTTCATTCACCTTGCATTCCAAATCAATATCAATAAATCTCCTGTTTAGGTTATGCCAATATCACAATATGCAACTTGTTTATTTCTGTAACTCATATGGGATATCAAAATGTTTATTTTGCCATATCTATCAATTTGCATATTAAAATCTTCCTGTCTCAGCTGCCACAATGTATTTATGCCCAAACATTTAATAGACCACTTCCTGTAAGATATCATAATCTTCTTCTGTACCAATACATTCAAAGTCCTCTTTCCCTGTTTCTCTACTGGTTCGAAAAATCTTTCCTCTGTTTCTAAATCTGTCCCTTGTACCTTCTGTTCCTGAGCCACCAAAACTATTAATATACGTTCTATGGATTTCTTAATTTGCAAAAAATTTTTGCTGGTTTCTTCCTTAAAATCCTGAAGTACTGTGAGAAAGGCCATTATTTATTGTTCAAAGCGTAATCAACTGCCGTAGTCAAAACAAAAAAAATTCTCAGGGAGCAAGGAACAGCTGTTCTATTATTTATCAATAATGTCTATTTCTTTAAGTGAGAAAAGCTTTTATAGTAAGAGATAAAAAAATTCCACAGAGCAGTATTTCAAACAGTTTGTAAAGGGAGAGATGAAAATATATTCCAAATGAAAAATAGTCCTTTCTAAAAAAAAATAGAAAAAGAAAAAAAAAAGGCAGAGAGGCACACATTCTCTATACTTTATTCTTTATTCTTCTTTATTCTTCAGGCTGCAAGCTGCTTAACCCAAACAAACAATTTCTCAAAAGTCAGTTAGTTTGTGAGTGAGAAATACCAACAAAGTCTCTTAAGTCCCAATTTCTCTGATACAAAAGAAAGGCAGAAAAATACAAAACTTGTTCACTATGTTGCCAAAATAAAATCTATCAAACTTCCACCAAAATTAATTATAGCAAAGAAAACACAAAATTAGCCAACATTTTGAACGAAGTCCAAAGATAAATTTTAGAATAATAAAAATGTACTAATCTGAAAAAGAAAACTAATATAAGGTGATCTAAAAGCTGGCTGTCACTCTTGTGTCTCCCAAGAGACTTACTGTTCTCTGCAGAGCTAGAATCCTCTTTCGGCCATTTCATTGCATTCACTCCCCGTTCTTCTCCGCGGTGGAAACAACAAAGAAAAACAGGAGTGTGCAATTACAATGGCTCTGTGAGCAATCTTCTGGTTCCCCCTTCTCCAGGGGGAAACTTCAGTGGTCCGTAGACCCCTGCAAACAAGATAGAAAGTTAGCCAGGTCTCAGAGCTCAGAGCTCTGAGAAACTCTGACTTGTCGAGCTGCCAGCCAGGCTTGGAGTCCCAAGGTCTGGATTTTTCTTTCTCTAGACCAGGGTTTCTTAACCAGGGTTCCATGGAACCCTAGGATTCCACGAGAGGTCACTAGAGGATCCCTGGGAGATCACGATTTATTAAAAACATTATTTCAAATTTGGGCAAATTCACATTAAAGAGGAAGTTTCATTCTTTATTTTTAGTTTAAGAACACTGTTAATGCATATATACAGGCCTACATGAAACAAATATAATAATTTTGTAACTTCTGGCCTATATTTGAGCCTGAATATGCAGGGGTTTCCGAAGGCCTGAAAAATATTTCAACGGTTCCTCCAGGGTAAAAGGTTGAGAAAGGCTGCTCTAGACTGATTCAAGAATGTATCCAGTAAACATCTCTGAAGTTAGAAAGCCACTTAGCTGATGGTTAGTTTCTGGCAGATGAAAAATATTGTAATACAATTTCCTCTGTTCTGTCGAAAGCATCACTAGGTTTTGCACCATAAATTATCAATCAGAATTCTACAGATTGCCACACAACAGATTATAGCTATTAAAATGGTAGTTGAAAATAATCAGCTAAGATATTGCCATCAAGACCTCTTAAATGGTGGCTGTTTATAACTAAAGAGTTACCATGGGGAATAGCTGGGTTTGCAGATTGCACTGAATTGTGGTTTATTTTATCATAGCCTAAGGTAAAATTGGCTGGCTTTACATATTGAGTTAAACCAGAGTAAAGTTTATTTTTGGTTTATTATAATTTGTGAACCTGCTAGCCATTGCATGTTTATGATATACAGCTTAATGTGTGAACCCAACAATTTGAATCATGGTTAAGCAAATCATGGATGTGATAGGTAAATTACCAGTCACCATAAACTACAATCGCTTGAATTTAGTCAATAAACACACTTAAACCAATCAAAACAATTTATGGTTTGCAGTACATGTGTGTGAAGCAGGCCATAATGTTGCTGCAGGACTTTGTGAAGTGTTTAAAAATGCACATCTGTGATCAGAGTTGCAGCAAAAAGAAAAAGTTAAGACAAACAAGTTCAACAAAACCTAGTACAGTAGATATACTAGCAATGGTCTCTGCCATGGAGATGGTGCTGCATTTCAACTTCAGACCCAGCACGTGCTCTATCATTTTACATCCATTTACATTAAAGTTTATTACAAATATTTATATTAACATTATCAATATTTAAAATAGTATTCTTAATCAAACTGGAACAATTTTGATCAATGTTTTAAAAAATCAATCTAATTGAATAAATGCTGAATCCTTATAGAATATTGGCCTAAGAGCCTTAGGCTGCTATTCTAGTGCAAAATAGCTCACAATAACTAAATCTGTATGAAATATTACTCCAGCAAAGGAGATCGTTACCTTGTCGTGGTGCTGGAGCTTGAGCACCTCAATGAAACCATGAGCTAAACCGTGAAGGGACACCCAAGACGGGAAGGTCGTGGCAGAGAGGTCAGACTAAATACGATCCCTGGGGAAGGTAATGGCAACCCACCCCAGTATTCTTGCCATGAAAACTAAATGGATCAGTACAACCAAAGATATGTCGGTATACCATCGGAAGATGGGACTCCCAGGTCGGAAGATGGTCAAAATGCTACTGGGGAGGAACAGAGGATATGTTCAACTAGCCCCAGATGTGATGACGCAGCTAGCTCAAAGCCGAAAGGACGGCTAGCGGCCGACGGCGCTGGTGGTGAACGACGAATCCGATGTTCTAAAGATCAACACACCATAGGAACCTGGAATGTAAGATCTATGAGCCAGGGCAAATAGGATGTTGTTATTGGTGAGATGTCAAGATTAAATATAGACATTTTAGGTGTCAGTGAACTGAAATGGACTGGGATGGGCCACTTCACATCAGATGACCACCAGATCTACTACTGTGGACAAGAGGACCACAGAAGAAATGGAGTAGCCTTCATAATTAATAACAAAGTGGCTAAAGCAGTGCTTGGATACAATCCAAAAAACGATAGAATGATCTCAATTCAAATTCAGGGTAAGCCATTTAACATCACAGTGATCCAAATATACGCCCCAACCACAGATGCTGAAGAAGCAGAAGTAGATCAGTTCTATGAGGATCTGCAGCACCTACTAGATAATACACCAAAAAGAGATGTTATTTTCATTACAGGAGACTGGAATGCTAAGGTGGGTAGTCAGACGACACCTGGAATTAAGCATGGTCTGGGAGAACAAAATGAAGCAGGACATAGGCTAATAGAATTTTGCCAAGACAACTCACTGTGCATAACAAACACTCTCTTCCAACAACCTAAAAGACGACTTTATACATGGACTTCACCAGATGGTCGACACCGAAATCAGATTGACTACATCCTTTGCAGCCAAAGGTGGCGGACATCTATACAGTCGGTAAAAACAAGACCTGGAGCTGACTGTAGTTCAGATCACGAACTTCTTATTGCAAAATTTAGAATCAAACTAAAGAGAATAGGTAAGACCCACAGATCAGTTAGATATGAGCTCACTAATATTCCTAAGGAATATGCAGTGGAGGTGAAGAATAGATTTAAGGGACTAGATTTAGTAGATAGGGTCCCAGAAGAACTATGGACAGAAGTTCGCAACATTGTTCAGGAGGCGGCAACAAAAAACGTCCCAAAGAAAAAGAAAACCAAGAAGGCAAGATGGCTGTCTGCTGAAACACTGGAAGTAGCCCAAGAAAGAAGGAAAGCAAAAGGCAACAGTGATAGGGGGCGATATGCCCAATTAAATGCAAAATTCCAGAGGTTAGCCAGAAAAGATAAGGAATTATTTTTAAACAAGCAATGTGCGGAAGTGGAAGAAGACAATAGAATAGGAAGGACAAGAGACCTCTTCCAGAAAATTAGAAACATCGGAGGTAAATTCCAGGCAAAAATGGGTATGATCAAAAACAAAGATGGTAAGGACCTAACAGAAGCAGAAGAGATCAAGAAAAGGTGGCAAGAATATACGGAAGATCTGTATAGGAAGGATAATAATATTGGAGATAGCTTTGATGGTGTGGTCAGTGAGTTAGAGCCAGACATCCTGAAGAGTGAGGTTGAATGGGCCTTAAGAAGCATTGCTAATAACAAGGCAGCAGGAGACGACGGTATCCCAGCTGAACTGTTTAAAATCTTGCAAGATGATGCTGTCAAGGTGATGCATGCCATATGCCAGCAAATTTGGAAAACACAAGAATGGCCATCAGATTGGAAAAAATCAACTTATATCCCCATACCAAAAAAGGGAAGCACTAAAGAATGTTCAAACTATCGAACAGTGGCACTTATTTCACATGCCAGTAAGGTAATGCTCAAGATCTTGCAAGGTAGACTCCAGCAATTCATGGAGCGAGAATTGCCAGATGTACAAGCTGGGTTTAGAAAAGGCAGAGGAACTAGAGACCAAATTGCCAATATCCGCTGGATAATGGAGAAAGCCAGGGAATTTCAGAAAAACATCTATTTCTGTTTTATTGACTATTCTAAAGCCTTTGACTGTGTGGATCATAACAAATTGTGGCAAGTTCTTGGTGGTATGGGGATACCAAGTCATCTTGTCTGCCTCCTGAGGAATCTGTATAACGACCAAGTAGCAACGGTAAGAACAGAGCACGGAACAACGGACTGGTTTAAGATTGGGAAAGGAGTACGGCAGGGTTGTATACTCTCACCCTACCTATTCAACCTGTACGCAGAACACATCATGCGACATGCTGGGCTTGAGGAATCCAAGGCTGGAGTTAAAATCGCTGGAAGAAACATTAACAATCTCAGATATGCAGATGATACCACTTTGATGGCTGAAAGCGAGGAGGAGTTGAGGAGCCTTATGACGAAGGTGAAAGAAGAAAGTGCAAAAGCTGGGTTGCAGTTAAACCTCAAAAAAACCAAGATTATGGCAACGAGCTTGATTGATGACTGGCAAATAGAGGGAGAAAAAGTGGAGGCAGTGACACACTTTGTATTTCTAGGCACAAATATTACTGCAGACGCTGACTGCAGCCAGGAAATCAGAAGACGTCTACTTCTTGGGAGGAGAGCAATGGCAAATCTTGATAAAATAGTTAAGAGCAGAGACATCACACTGACAACAAAGGTCCGCATAGTTAAAGCAATGGTATTCCCTGTAGTAACCTATGGCTGCGAGAGCTGGACCATAAGGAAGGCTGAGCGAAGGAAGATAGATGCTTTTGAACTGTGGTGTTGGAGGAAAATTCTGAGAGTGCCTTGGACTGCAAGAAGATCAAACCAGTCCATACTCCAGGAAATCAAGCCAGACTGCTCACTTGAGGGAATGATATTAAAGGCAAAACTGAAGTACTTTGGCCACATAATGAGAAGACAGGATACCCTGGAGAAGAAGCTGATGCTAGGGAAAGTGGAAGGCAAAAGGAAGAGGGGCCGACCAAGGGCAAGATGGATGGATGGTATTCTGGAGGTGACAGACTCAACCATTGGGGAGCTGGGAATGGTGACGGCCGACAGAAAGCTCTGGCGTGGACTGGTCCATGAAGTCACGAAGAGTCGGAAACGACTGAACGAATAAACAACAACAAATGAAATATTAAGATGTCCCTGATTTTCAGTTAAGATACTTTCAAAAGAAGAGCTTAGGCAAGAGTTCTGAATGGCTAAAAAAAAACATGATTTGTCCAAAAAATAAATGTTCTGTGGATGGATTTTCAGTTTAAGTGTAGGCACTGCACTGATTTTTAAACAATCGTTATTTTCTTAGAATTAAGTGACTTCACTCCAATATTCTGTAGGGTTTCTTAAATTCCTAAGTAGAGTTAGCACTTTAGGACGCTGGTATTTGTTTATAATTTCCAGCCTCTTAGGCATGTACATTAAGAAACAGTCCTAGGAAGTAAACAGTAACAATTATCAGACAACCCTTTGTCATGTGCTCCCTGTAACACTAACTTTACTAAAACTGCCCTACCCCCTCCTCGTCCCCGCACAAAGCGGCTTTCAGCTACCACCCCTTCCCTCTCGCCCTCTTCTCCTCCTACAGGTAAAATGGAAGGCGGTGGTTGGTTAGAAACGCTGTCCTTTCGGGGATCCTGACCAATCAGACTCGAAATAACGGCGGCCGGGTGCCCAATGGGCGCATGGCTGGACACCCCTTGCCCGCCACAGGCAGGGTGGTGGAGCCTGCGGAGGTCTATTTGGAAGGAGGGCGGCGGAGTTGGAGGGTAGGTGGTGGGTTGCAGGTGTGGTGGCGGTCCCGAGTTTCTAGTCAGGCAGGAGCGCGAGACTTAAGCTCCCCGCCCCCTCCGCTGTCGCCGCTCCTCCTCCTCGTCTCCAGTAGTCGCCGCCTCGTCGTATGGACGATGTAAGCCGCGAGGGGTTAAGCTGCCGAGGCGGGCAGCCATGGCCACAGCCCGGCGATAAACGCGTCGCGGAACACTTTGGAGCCTGCCTCTCTCGGCCTCGTCCCGTCCCCTCTTCCAGGGGGCGTGTTCGCGCGTGAGAGACAGAGGGAAGCCTTCCTTGTTTCTCTCGCCTTCGGAGCGCCGCCATGTCCAGCTCCTCCTCGCAGACCCCTCCTCACCACCAGCCCCCGCAGAGGATGCGCCGTGGCGCCGCCGGGTCCCCTACCAGCGGTAACGTCGGAGTTTCGGTCGGTAGTAATGGGTCTGGCGGCGGAGGAAACAGCGGTGGCTGCGGAGGCGCCCCCGGTGGCGGCGCTGGGACTAGCCGGCTGCTCCAGCCGATCCGCGCCACGGTCCCTTTCCAGCTCCTGAGGGGCAACCAGCACAGCCCGACTCGCTTGCCGACCTCCTCAGCCTCAGTGGGGAGTAATACCGGCCCAGGAGGGCCGCGCGGCGCAGGGGGAGGAGGCGGGAACGGTGGCAGCCCGCCTCCACCAAGCTCTACTTCGCCGTTGGCTCTGGCGGCGGCTCCTGCTGCCGCCGCCGTCGTCCCGCCGGGAGCAGGCGGGGTGGTAGAGCCGAGCAGGGTGAAGGTAAGGCAGAGGCGCTCGCCCGACAGCAGCAGCACCGCTACCACCACCAACGGCGGCAGGCGGAGGAGCACCTCACCTGAGAGAAGGAGCCCCAGTTCGCCCATATATAGAGGTAAAGCAGACACGGGATAGAGCTGTAACCCGTCCGGGTATGCCCACCCCCCCATATGCGTTATGAAGCCGCCTTTGTCAACACAGCCTCCCTCCCAAAGACCTAACACGGTTCATTTAGGGAAAATGTCAGGCTTAAATTTATGATACGTCCACTCCTTACCATCTCATTGCTAGGTGTATTTCCTTAGAACTTCTACTGTGTCAGTGAAGCTTAAATTTATGATACGTCCACTCCTTACCATCTCATTGCTAGGTGTATTTCCTTAGAACTTCTACTGTGTCAGTGAAGCTTCAGTTGGGGAGCTCAAAAGGAAGAAATAGGAGCAAATTCTTAAACCCAAGCCTTTCCTCAGCTGAAGCCTGAAAAAGGTTGCCCCTTTACTTACACGTTGATTACTTGCCCCTTTAACACTGTTCATCACTCTAGAAGAGTATTTGAATCAGGCAGATTAAAAGGTAATAAAAGCATTCTTTTCCCCCCCCCAACCCAGATAAGTGGGTAAAGTGAGGGCTGTGAACCATATTGATAATTAAAAGTATGGAAACTTGGTGGTTAATTTGGAATAACACAAGTGAAATGCATTATACATTGTGTGAATGCTGAAAATGGTTAGATTGGCTTGGCGTTTTAACACATGTTTATCAACGTTTTTAAGAGATTGAGAGCTTTAATAATGCTGAATTTGTGCATTATATGGATGTGCTCATCTGTTTCAGTGACTAAAATGTTTTTCTTTAGGAGACAACTGGAACTTAGGGGATGTCAGGGGAAGCCAGTACTAACTGTATTTTTATATAACTAACATTCCTAACAAAGTATTTTTTAGAAACCCATATATACTTTTACCTATAGAAGCAAGGAACATGAAAACTAGATTAAACAAACATATTGCTAATACAAGTGGAAATTCTTTGTTACTATTAGCAATAGGATTTAATGGCAGAACAATTGTTTACAGCATTTCTAAAACCTGTGGGTTATGTATGCCAGCAGTCTGTCTAAGAAGCCTAAAAAAAATTCTCCATAAATGCAATCCCTTTGTAGAGTTAAAACTAAATGCTAATAAACTCTATAATCTTAGAATATGTGTTCCTTGTATTCTCATTTTAAATGTGCTATGTAAATTTGTAAACTAAATTCTTAAATATATTGCAGATATAAATCAAAACAAATTCTAAGAAGTGTATATAGAAACCAATAAATTATTTAAGTTCTTCTACAGTGACAGTGATCATTTTAAGTGTCCAACTGTCCTCTTTCTTCTTTTCAGCAGTTAGATAAATCAAATTAATACACTACTTATTTTGCTATAATTCTTGGATATACTTCATCTTTCAACACTATTGCATCTATAATCATGCTGGGTCTGTGTTTAATTTTAATATCAAATTAAATAAGTCTCGGTGTAATATTGAGCAGCAAGTTGGAGTCATTCTTGGCTTAAATCATTCCCATTAATTCTGTAGTTACCTACCTACATGAATTTCACAACCCATTCACTCCTTCAAAATAATAGTTTTAGTATGCTGATTTGAAAAACTAACACCAAAATGTGAATAATAGTTTTTCTTTGCATTTGAATCTGTACGTGATCTTCATTTAGAAAAAATATTTGGAAATAATTTATGGAGTTAGTCTTTATCTGACTTGATAAAAATGCAACTTTATATTACCAAGTCTAAAAAATTAAACTACTTTGTGGGCACAAGACAAATTTATGCACTCGTAGACAAAATAGTAAGAACATTTGTTTACTTCAAAAGACAAAACATATACAGTATATAAGAAGTTGTTGAGAAATCTGTTAATCTACATTTATTCAGGATAAAGTAAATCTGTTTTATATATAATTTAAATATTTTCCTAAACCATTTTTAAAAGAGTGGATTAACTTACTTTCAGTTAAGCCCTTTAAGTTAGAAATGACTTCATTACATGTTTTTACCCTCCCTTTAGCCTTTGTAGCAGTCTACAGCTTGATGTGTGAGAGTACAATATATAGCCATATGAAGTAGCTGACAGACACAGTTACCTGAATGCACGTAATAATGATTCAGCCAGTTTACCCTGAATGGTTGAAAAGTACATAAACTGACCAGTTTTACTCATCCATTCCTGTAATTTGTTAAGTATGTTTCTTTCGTTTTTCAACTGGATAACCTTATTCTGTAAGCTACAAAGAAAAATGAATTTTTTAAAACACTGCAAAATTGCTTTGTGGGGTAGTTTTCATTGAACACAACCAATACCATTCTTCTGGTTTGTTCTTTTCTCAGTTGCTACCTCTTTGGCCAGTGTAGCATAACTGAAATAGCAACCTGTGTTTGCAGAGAGCTTAAGAGTTGCTTTGAACGCTTGCTGGGAGACAGCAATGCTTCAACTACTAAACATCTGAGTATCTTACTTTGTATTTATATCAACAACTGCCAGAAATGGGAATGTCATCATCAGTGTTTAATATAAAAGTGCTTGATTTTGGCTGTGCAAGTGAGCTGTGTTCTGTTTTTTAGGAACAATATGTGACTGAAATCATTTTTCTATAGTGTATGATTCTTCCTCCTTTTTACAATGCAGCTCTTGCAGTGAAATTTTTCATACATATATGTAAACAAATTGCCAGATATTCTTAAAAGAAAGCTGCAAAGTACTCTGGGTTGGAAGCTTGTACAGGTCAGGCAGCTGCCACTGCAGACGCTGACATCATTACTGCATGAATGAAAAGAGCTTCCTCTAAGAGCACTCTCTCCTCCCCCATCATCATTTTTCATCTATAGGATGGTCTCAAATGCTTGCTTCAAAATTAATACTAATTCTGATTTTAAAAACTTTCAAACCAGGCAGTAATTACATCTTAAATTTATAGGTATACTTTTTGCAAAATGTTATTGCCTCTTCCATGTTTACCAGCTTCATCTGCTTAACTATACATCATTACATTTTATATTTTATGCTTATTTTTAGTACCACATATTATCTGGTATCTTACAGTTTTGTGTTTTCTTTATAATATCGAACTATCACTGTATTTCTATTCAAACATGAATATATGTGCAATACAACATACGTTTTATAGAATGCTTTGGTAATATTACAAATGAAAAATGTGCAGGAGTTAACTTGTAAATGGTTGCAGAGAATAAACGTAACTGATTAGCATGGATTGACTGTCATTCCATTAATATATTGGCTGCCTAAATAAAACTTTCATGGCCTTTAAATTGGGAGAAATGCAAGTTACTTCTAAAATGATAGATTCTTTTAAATAAAATTTATGTCTTGTAAATATGTTACATCCTTTTTCAAATGTGTGTAAAAAGTCTTCAAAATCTATAAAGGCAGAGTAGAAAGTGATATTTAAAATGTAGAATTACTTCAACATAGTTTAAATTTATTGTAAACCGCCCAGAGTCTACTGCGGTAGAGATGGGCGGTGATAAATTTGAATAATAATAACAATAATAATAATAATAATAATAATAATAATAATAATAATAAAAAATATGTATATTTGGGGTCATCTACTGCCTGTCATTTATAATGATTAATTTTTTTTAACAAGCTTCTAATGAACTATAGCCAACATTTTAAGAGCAGTTTTGACTCTGATTGTATTATGTGAGGCCTAGAACACATCACATAAGCTTTCCTCACCAGCTCAAACCTTTGGGAAATCTAATTTTTTTTAAAGTGAAAGGAAATTGACCTGAGTCATAAATAATGAGCATATGGTGAAAACTGAAATTTGAAGTTGGTTCCATATTTAGTTTCATACTGTATGATGTATAAGGAACTCTTTCTTGTTTGGTGGTCCAGTGCCTTGAAATATCATAATGCATGAAGAGCTATCAGATTGTTTCTAAATTGATGTTTATGAGGTTCTGAATTCTGAGTGTAGTTTGTCACTAGCGTTTGGACAGGAATAACTTTTATTTACTACGAAGTCCTAAAATTAATTTTATCCCTGAACTTGTACTCTGGCCAAAATCCAAAGAACTCTAATATTAGTTTGGTAAGCCCAAGGAGAGTTTAAACTTCTGTTTTGTTTTTTCAAATAGTGATATTACTCCAATCTCATTTTTCATGACAGTATTTCCTGAAATTTTCTTCAACTTTAGAGAAGCAGTGGATGTGTCAAAGAAATGGACATTTGAATCAGATTTAAAGCTTGGATAAAGTCCTAAATACCTACATTCAAGTTTTGTGAATGGACTGTCTTAGTTCATATGAACCTGTCCAAGTGTCAAGGTCATTAAAGTTCTCTGGCTCATGTTTTTTTAGCATGTATTAAGCCTAGTAAAATAACCCTTTTCCTGTTTTTTTGATAGATATTGAAAACCTATGCAGAAAGACTAATCATAATCTTGATGCTGCTAGTTTGAATGAAGCTTTGTATTATTCTTATTACATATATTGCTGTTAGTAGTATGCAATTTTGTATACATTGTTACAACATAGGATGCAAATAATTGCAAACTAATAAATAATTTTGTACTCTTAGCATAGTTGTTGTATAGGTCTAAATGATTCTGTGGCTCATGACTCAGAGAACAGAGTTAAGGTTCAAACAGATCAGTGGTGGGTATGGATAGAATAGTTGTTTACGGAAGTATGCCTCATGAGTTATATGTGCTTTGCCACATAAATTAGCCTATTTGCAATTAGAAGTAGTACTTGTTTTTGGTGGCTGACATGCTTTATTACACAGACAAATTAACAGGTGCAAAAAGCACTCAGTGGTTGGGTTTCTGCAACCTGTAAAGTTAAAAATGTCCTTGGTTAGTTTGTGGTTCAGTTGCTGTAGAAATCCAGTCTGTGTGGTTTGTTTACAATTCCATATATTGTGTGAGATAATTAATTAACCCATAATTCAGTTACCCGTGGGGTAGAGTGTTGCATGAATACAGCTATGTCACACATAATGCATACATAAAAAGCAAGTTAACTAAGGCAGCTCTCATGTTTATTTTTTCGCGTTTATTTTGTTAATTGTTGTAGATTGTGTTAACCATACATCAGTCATTGTAAAAAGAACATTATGTAAAGACCACTTCCATTTTTTTTTCTGCAGAAAACCCATTGGGTGTATTAGTTTGGAGGAAAAAAAAACCCTTTCCCTAGCATTTACTGAACTAGGATAGTGAATTTACCTCAAAGAAAATCTTATATGCTATATATGGTGCTGTTAACCTAGTGGATTTAATAGCCTTAGTTGTCATATAGACTGTAATGGTGATAGTCTCACTGTGGATGATGTTTAAGAAAAAAACGAAAAATATCCCTCACTCCCTTACTAGGAACTACATCCATGACTTTCTTCTGCTTTGTGTTCTTAACTTGAAACAAAATAGTGATTTCTACATACTTAGCAGGAAGGGTGGTAGCTATAAAAACAATTGCAGTTTTTTTTTAAAGAAGCCTAATCAGGATTGAGACTGCTTACTGCCTTTCACGGGGGAAAGAAAAATAGAAACTTTCTTAGGCCAAAAACCTATAATTACATTTTTCCCCTCCTTCCCTCAAAATATTGGGAATCTTGATGGTCTTTTCCTTCAATCCTAGTTATCACTCCACAAAATCTTTAGGTTGTGAAGAAAGGGGGTAGATTTCATCAAAGTTAAAAATACCTTGGAAGTCATAATGACAGTGGGAACATGCACAATATTAATGTGTATATCTCTTTAATTCACCACAATCCCAAACTTTCCCATAGCCTGAGACAGGGAGAATTGTGCCTTGCATTCTTAATTTGAGTTTTAGAGTTGATGAATAGTTTAAATACCACATTTTTGTTTTGCTTTTCTATTTTGAACAATAATTTTCAAGGCAGTTTTCTTCTTTCCAGGTCCCACATCTTAGGTAGTATTATTTTGTAATTGCAATATAATATTATACTGCTGAGATTCAGCTACAGGGAGCAAGAATTTGCTAATTGTTTTCCGGGGGTGGGGGAGGAGAAATTACCAGTTGATATTTGTGCAAAATATTTGGTAGATATTATATAGTCGTTATTTGTAAAATATATAACAGATATTATGCTCATTCCTAGTATACAAATATACTTCAGAATATGAATCATTCCGTTCGATTTGCATGAACTGAACTTTTTTTTATGCATCTGTAAATGCAGCTTCAAGATCATGGGCAATGGTGAAATTAACAAAAGCAGCAGAAAATCAAACTCAATAAAAGATTGAACACAATAAAAAGGCAGTAAAAAGTCCTAGGACAGGACCATTGACAATTCTTGGTCCAGCCAATGCACATAACTGGATTGTGACTTCCTTAGGAGTGCCACCATTGAAAAGGCCTTTTTTCCTTCTAGTACCTATAATCATAACATAATATAAATAATAGTTTTTCTTTCATTAGATATGTTTCATAAAATGCTCATACAATTTTATTTGATGAAGAAGAGGGGAATTTTAAGAGAGCAGAAAGTAAGAGGAGGCTGTTACGTAAAAAAGTTATCTTATTGTCAGTGCAAAAGCATTATAGTTATCTGAATCCTACTTTGGAACCAGATATACCCTGTATTCTGATTTTTCAGATTTTCCCTCCCCCCAGGTTTCCAATTATATTAGAAATGTAATCATAGTATCACTACAATACATTCTCTTTTTCTGCTAGCATTCCTTTTCACCCTCTCCCAAAAATCTAATTTGAGAAAAAAAAAGTCTAAATATTTATTTATTTAATTAATTCTTATCCCACCTTTATTATTTTTATAAATAACTCAAGGCGGCAAACATACCTAATACTCCTTCCTCCTCCTATTTTCCCCACAACAACCACCCTGTGAGGTGAGTTGGGCTGAGGGAGAGTGACTGGCCCAAAGTCACCCTGCTGGCTTTCATGCCTAAGGCGGGACTAGAACTCACAATCTCCTGGTTTCTAGCCCAGCACCTTAACCATTAGACCAAACTGGCTCTAAACTGACCAAACTTTATCTGGTTTATGCCTTATAAAATGAACACTACATCTCTTCAGTACTAAAGAATATGTATTTAGGTAATGTTGTTGTTGTTCAGTCGTTTAGTCGTGTCCGACTCTTTGTGACCTCATGGACCATAGCACGCCAGGCCTTTCTGTCCTCCACTGTCACCTGGAGTTTACTCAAATTCATGTTCATTACATCGGTGATGCTATCTAACCATCTCATCCTCTGCCGTCCCCCTTCTCCTTTCGCCTTCAGTCTTTCCCAGCATCAGGGTCTTTTCCAGTGAGTCCTCTCTTTGCATTAGGTGGCCAAAGTATTTGAGCTTCAGCTTCAGTATCTGTCCTTCCAATGAGCAGTCAGGGTTGATTTCCTTTAGGATTGACTGATTTGACCTCCTTGTAGTCCAAGGGACTCT
This sequence comes from Charina bottae, assembly GCA_023362775.1. Lineage (NCBI taxonomy): Eukaryota > Metazoa > Chordata > Lepidosauria > Squamata > Charinaidae > Charina > Charina bottae. The sequence goes on along the minus strand of JALMGJ010000007.1, from coordinate 40,037,675 downwards.
CAAGAGTCTTCTCCAGCACCACAGTTCGAAAGCATCAATTCTTCGGCGCTCAGCCTTCCTTATGGTCCAACTCTCACAGCCATACATTACTACTGGAAAAATCATAGCTTTAACTATACGGACCTTTGTCGGCAAGGTGATGTCTCTGCTTTTTAATATGCTGTCTAGGTTTGCCATAGCTTTTCTCCCAAGGAGCAAGCGTCTTTTAATTTCATGGCTGCAGTCACCGTCTGCGGTGATCTTGGAGCCCAAGAAAATAAAATCTGTCACTGCTTCCATTTCTTCCCCTTCTATTTGCCAGGAAGTGATGGGACCAGATAATTAGGTAATATCAAACAGTAATAATGCATTTTACTAGAAACAATTATAGAATTTTTGCTCAATAGTTGATAAATTGCTATTTAAATAATTGAGTCCGGCTCGTGTTTTAAATCATGATTTTAACCATAACTTAAATTAATTTGATTTAGTATAAATCCATTTTGCTTAACATGGAAAAGTTTTTAGAAAACCATTTTTGGTCATAAAGAGGTCAGATATGCTTTAGAAAATTCTTAATTAGTTAGCTAATTGTACAGAGCCTTTGACTGAATTAATAGTTTGTGTCTCATCCACATATTCTGAGAACTTGTAGTGAGTCTATTGCTAAAAATGGCATTTCCGTGGTATGTTTTCCCCAATCCATGAGTAGCTTCCATATTGAATAAGTGTGAATGTCTTACTAGTATGGTATCTTTTTTATGCATTCTGGCAGAATGGCTCAGAAAGTGGAGGTAGAAAAACTTGCAGATATGTGGGTTTCATAGAATATGTCATCTGAGTAATGTGGAGTTACTTTTAGATAGGTTATTGCATTAAGAAAATATGAAGATAAAACTGTAGGTGTGCTGAGAGAAACTCACCTCACAGGGTTGTTGTGGGGAAAATAGGAGGAGGAAGGAGTATTAGGTATGTTAACCGCCTTGAGTTATTTATAAAAACAATAAAGTCGGGATAAAAATAAATAAATAAATAAAACCTGACAAGATCCCATAGCTCATAACATTAGGCTTTATTTTTTAAAATAAATTTACTGTTTGTCTAAGTACCTAGGTATCACAACTGTTATAACTTTGGAAACAATATTGTTTTCTGGAATATTTACATATTTACATATTTAATATTTACAGCCTGGAAAAAGTTACAAAACTATTTCAAAGGGTTTGGACTCCATCAGTCCACTGTCAGGCAGGTGATGTACACATAGAGGCAATTCAATACCATTGTTACCCTCCCCAGGAGTGGCTGACCAACCAAGATCACAACAAGAGCAAGGCAGGTAATTCTCTGGGAGGGCTCAAAGAAGCCTGGGGTAATTAATCTCTAAAGGCCTGTCTTGTATTGGTGAATGTCAGTGTTCATTAAACCACTGTCAGGAGACCACAGAACAACAGTGGTATTCATGGCAGGGTTGCAAGGAGAAAGCCACTACTCTCCAAAAATAACATTGCTGCCTGTTTGCAGTTTGTGAAAGACCATGTGGATAAGGCAAAAAGCTATTGTAATAATGTTCTGTGGATGGATGAGACCAAAATAGAACTTTTTGACTTAAATGAAAACCATTATGTTTGGCGCAAGGCAAACACTGCATTCCAGCATAAGAACTTTATTCCATCTGTGAAACATGGTGGCACTATCTTGGCTTGGGCCTGCTTTGTTGCCTCTGGACCAGGGCAGCTTGCCATCATTGATGGAACTATGAATTCTGAATTGTACCAACAAATTCTACAGGAAAATGTCAGGGTGTCTGTCCATGAACTGAAGCTCAAGAGAAAGTGGGTCATGCATCAAGACAACGCACAAAACACACGTCGTACCACCAAAGCATGGCTAAAGCAGAAGAAAGCTAATGTTTTGGGATGGCCAAGTCAAAGTCCTGACCTTAATTCTATAAAAATGTTGTGGAAGGACCTGAAGTGGGCAGTTCATGCGAAGAAGTCCACCAACATCCCTGAGTTGATGCTGTCCTATAAGGAGGAATGGGCTAAAATGCTTCTAAGTTGATGTACAGGACTGATCAGCAGTTATCGGAAACATTTAGTTGCAGTTATTGCTGCCCAAAGGAAGCACACCAGTTGCTGAAGGCAAAGGTTTACATAGTGTTGCCACACACAAATATGTAGCTTTGGATCATTTTCCTCAATAAATAAATGAACTAGTATAATGTTTTTGACTCATTTGTTTAATTGGGTTCTCCATATTTAGTTTCAGGACTTGTTTATGTTTTAGGTCATATTTATGCAGAAATACTGAACATTCAAAGGGGTTCACAAACTTTTTAACACCACTGTACCATAGACTCAAACCATGCCATCTAGAAGAGTTATTTTCCCTTATAAAACCAGTAAGAAGGTAAGCCACATGCAGACTTGTTGTGTTGTTCAGTTTATCAAAATGCCTGCTATCAAAAGAAATAGCACACAAGCTTAGATTTTTAAACAGAATTATCTAAAAGAGGGAAGGATGATGAAGAAACTTCTTGGTAAAGTGTTTTTTCCTAAGTTTATCTTAACAGGCATAATCTTTCTTCTATTATAATAGTACTTCTAACTGCTGGGATTCCTTTTTTGAGAGAGATTGATTTAGAATGAAATTGCTTCTGAAAGAGACTGTTGCTGATTCATTGATCTTTTGTGTAAATCGTCACATTGAAAACAAGGATGGAAAACTATTACCCTATACTTGCAATCTTGCATGTAACATGTTTTTGTTTCAGTGGACAGGCCAAAAGCCCAGCAAATTAGGACATCTAATACCATAAGACGGACCTCTTCGTTGGATACAATAACAGGACCTTACCTCACAGGACAGTGGCCACGAGATCCCCATATACATTATCCTTCATGCATGAAGGACAAATCCACTCAGGTACATTTGAGAAGTCCATCACTGCTACTTAACTGCTGTCTAAATTCTAATGATGGAAGATACATGTAGTCAATTGTGATATACAGTATATGAAAAAAACTAGGTATGGACGGTAATGAAAAAGTAGATTTTGAAGGTGCATACTGTTCTTTATGCTGATTTCTTGTTAAATAGAAGCACTTCTGTAGTTTATGCCTGCCTTTTCCATTCTTTCCTTTGTCTTTCCCTTCTCATTGTCCCATCCTCACTACTCTAGCTGTATTTGATAAGGAAAAGGGATAGCTGTTACGTTTTACATTTGTCAGAGTACACTGTTGGAACACTCATTCTCTCTATGTCCCCACTACTGAATATTCCTGTTTTTCAGATGTGTGAATGTATCTTCCAATATTTTTGGTGATGTGGGAGCAGATACTTAACCATTCCTTAACAATAGCTTTCCTGTCTGTACAATTACAAAATGACAGATTGTAGTGCATTGGATCTTAAATTTTCATAATATTTCTTAAAATTATTTGAGTGGTTCTGTGGACAAACTCAAAACTTCTAAGCATCAGCAATAAAAGCAGGATAGTATTTTTATGCTGCAGTAAAGGTACAGCATTTGGTTTATTCAGTTGGTAAGATTTGCCTCGTGCTCTTAGAGCTTTCTGCTCATTGAAGGGCAACTTCATCCAATTATGAAAATAATTTAACATTTGAAGCATGATTAAGTCAGATGTGGATATATAATACATATTCTTAACCTAAATTTAGTCTGCTTGTTCAGATTGCATGGTAAAGTTACCAACCTTACGAGCACACTGTCTGCTCTAAATGATGAGCGTGTTATAATATTGAGAAAGCAGTTTTTATTAATAGAGGATTTTCTCATACATTCTGTATCATCTTATGTGCCCACTTTCTTTCTATGTGGCTCTTGATACATCTCTAAAGAACAGCACAAGGACAAGATGGGGGAAAAAGATGTCTTTCGAAGAGAATATTTGTAGATCAGGGTTGAACTGTGGAGTCCTTGGTGCTCTCTGAGCCTTGTTCTTTTCTTGCAGATGTTTCATTGCCAGGCTAGGCAACATCTTCCGTGCGAAAGGGGAGTGGGACTTGCTCTCTGTTTATATACCTTGGCTGGACAGCCTGTGTTGGTGGGGGTGTTGTACTCTCCTTGGTAGTTCCTTGATTGGGTTGTTGTTTGCTGCTTGGTTGATTGACTGAGTTAATAGATCCTTGATTAGGGTCTATTATGTTGTTTGATTGCTCCTCTGATGCTAATCTTGTTGTTAATCTTTGCCTATCTGGTAGTTGATTGCTGGCAAGGAGGCGTTCTGGTCTTCTGGCTTTTCTATTGTCTCTTATGAATGGTATGTAAAAGTTGTTTACCTCTATGTGTCTGTTGATGGCTGCTTTGTCTGAGTGCCAAGCTTCCAGGAATTCTCTAGCATTTTTGGATTTGGCTTGGTTTAAGATGCTCACAGTTTCCCAGTTGAAACTCTGGTTAGGTCTGTCCATGTGTTGTGAGATTAAGGAGTTTTCATCGTGTCTTCTGACTGCTACTTGGTGTTCGTGGATGCATTCTGCTAGTCTTCTGCCAGTCTGTCCTACATAGTGGCTGTTACAGTCCTTACACTGTATGTTGTAGATAACTCCTGTTTTTTCTTCTTGAGCTACTGGGTCTTTTGGTTTACTTACGATGTTCTGAAGGGTTTGTCTTGGTTTGTGTGCTATGGTGATGCCGTGTGGTTATAACAGTCTATTAGTAGTTTCTGAGATGTTTCTGGTGTATGGCAGTGTAATCCTTTCATAGCTTCTGTTGGTTTTGCTGTGGTGGGTTGAGTGGTCAGGCACTTTTTGATAAAGTTGTGTGGGTATCCATTTTGCTGGAAGTTGCTATATAAGTGGTCTATTTCCTTTTTCTGGTGTTCTGGGTTGCTGCAGTGCATTTGTGCTCGTCTGAATAGTGTTCTTACACAGCTCCTCTTGTGGGAGGTTGGGTTATTGCTTTGGTAGTGGAGCATTTGGTTAGTGTGGGTAGATTTCCGGTAGACTTGTGTTTCTAGAATGCCATCATTTCCTCTACTGATGAGGATGTGCAAGAAGGGTAGTGTGTTGTTGTTTACTTCTTCCCTTGTGAATTTTATTCCTTTGAAGATGTTGTTGATGGTTTAATGTGTTTCCTCCAGTTGATCCTTTTTTATTATGATGAAGGTGTCATCTACATACTGGATCCATACTTTGGGTTGTATGCGTGGGAGAGCTATCCTTTCTAAGAAAACTTGGGCATCTCACAGAGGAGAGCAAATACTCTATCAACTCCCCACTACAGTGCCTCCAGAAAGTCAAAGACCTAAAAATAGATGAAGATGAAATTATGGTGTCATTTGATGTCACCGCACTCTTTACATCCATAGACCAAGCACTAGCAATTGAATCCATGGCAGCAGTTCTACATAACACATCTGACCTAACTAGATACACCAAGATCAAAATACCCAGAATCATGGACCTCATCAACCTCTGCCTCACCACCTACTTTCAATTTGATGGACAAATATACCAACAAATCAAAGGAACACCTATGGGACCACCACTCTCAGGACTCATAGCTGAGATAGTAATGCAACGTCTAGAAAGGATAGCATTCCCACACATACAACACCCCCATCAACACAGGCAGGACAAGCCAGGGTATATAAACAGAGAGCAAGTCCCACTCCCTTTTCACACTGAAGATGTTGCCTAGCCTGGCAATGAAACGTCTGCAAGAAAACAACAAGGCTCAGAGAGCACCAAGGACTCCATAGATGTCTTTGGTGGTTCTTTCAGGAAGCAAGCTTGAAAGGATGTTGTTCCCTTGTTATGATGTTGACTTTTTGTTACGAGTTCGATGTCGAATGCTAATTGTGGGTACATGTCTTTGGAAAAATAGGTGTACTGTTGTCTGAGAAGAGGCCTTTTTTGAATTCAGAAAACATGGTATTTCTATCCTCTGTTAAATTTTACCTACCTACCTACCTATCTGCGTATTTCTGATAGAGAAGAGAAACATGGAAGAATAGACACTTTATTTTGGTAACATACCTGACAGAGTTAAGCTAATGGATTGTTTCCTTTTTCAGCCAGGGTTCCATGAGAGGTGGCCAGGGGTTCTGTGAGAGATTGTGATTTAGAAAAACCCAAAACATTGTGTTTGAACGTTTACTGTGCAGTGTTAGCGCTCACAGTGGTGGGAATTTTAAAAACTGGGCTGCTGGTTTGTTACTTTGCTGTTGTAAGCATTGTAAAATGTATATTGTGTGGATTAGAGGAGAACTATATTTTGAAGTTTTTGTATTTTTTGTGATTCTTATGCAGGAATTCCCTGCAACCTGAAAAAGACTTTTCTAGGGTAAAATGGTTGAGAAAGGCTGGTTTAGGCCATTATATTTTACTGTCCAGTTTAAGACCTCATTGAAAAGATAGGTATGAACCTTGACTTTTTTCTATTAAAGGAAAATTAAGTTACCCATTAGGGGTTAGCATTTTTTTTCAGTCTTGAACATTCTGTAGCATTCTCCTTCAAACCACGCTGTTCCAGGAGTATTTTGAGGTGATCCAGATGTGGTGTTCTGAATGAAACAGGCCTGCTTTGGGGCCAGACCATTCAAGCAACTTTCAGACTACTTCCAGTTCAGTGGCTTTACTTGCAAAAACTCCCAAACTGCCCCAGAAATGGCATAGACTGAAGGTAAACAAAATATTTTAGAGTTCACTGGAATTTTAGTTCCCAGATCAACAATTTTTGCACATCCCTAATCTCTATTCCAGATGTTTTTCTTCAAATTTTGGCAAATGCATAGTACTAAATTAATTTCTGCCTTAGCATGATAACTAGCTTAAATCAACTAGTACCTGAACTAACACAGAGCTTTCCAAACTCTGTGTTGGGACACGTTAGTGTGTCGGCTGCAGTGTCTGGGTGTGTCGCGGCTGCTGCTGCCTCCGAACCCTGCCAGGATTCCATGCAGGTCCTAGTGCCTGCCTTGTACCTTGCTGCCTCCAAACCTGCCCTGCCAGGATTCTGCGCAGGTCCTAGTGCCTGCCTTGTGCCTTGCTGCCTCCAAACCTGCTGTGATTCTGCGGATGTCCTAGTGTCTGCCTTGTGCCCTGCTGTAAGAGAGTGTCGCGAAATGATGCCCTGCTGTAAGAGTGTGTCGCGAAATGATGCATGTCTAAAAAGTGTGTCACCAACATGAAAAGTTTGGAAAGCTCTGCACTAATGTGTCCTGACACACAGTTTGGAAAGCTCTGCTCTATATGCTATGCACCTGAAGTTTTTCTATTTGAATATATTTGAAAAAAGTTGTGAGATAATTTTTGAGGACAGAAATGAAATTTAATATTTCAACTCTTCTGCTTTTGGTGAATTATTTCTGTAGGTTTAAAGTTGCTGTTATACGTCTAGTAGTGCTTTTATTTGTCAGGTAAACAAATTGATGTTGATCTTTTCACATCTCAAAAGTACAAACTAACTCCATGAAGAAAATTATTTTCTGATGTAGACCTTAATTGATATGGCAGTTTTTAACTTTTAAAAATACTGGAATATTTAAGACTATCCAATTTTATATATATTTATCTGACTCTTGAATCTGATTATGGATTGTTTGATAGGTAAAGGTAAAGGTTCCCCCCGCACATTTGTGCAGTCATGTCTGACTCTAGGGGACGGTGCTCATCTCTGTTAGCCGAAGAGCCAGCGTTGTCCGAAGACGCTTCCACGGTCATGTGGCTGGCTAGAATAATAGCAGGGATAGTGCTGCCAGCTTAGAGTAGAGAATTTGTATGTCCTCGTGTTAGATAGCTTCCTATGTAGAATAATAATTCTCATTTAAAAAATACTAGGAATGAACCCTCTGTATACCTTTCCTCTTTTTGATCACTTGCCATCCCAGGTTCTTGGTGGTTTGTGTGCACATTGCAGATAAATTCTTTGGATTTTTGATATTTTGGTAGACAATCAATAAACCAAATTTGATATGCTACAACTTGTACAGAAATTATAATAAGCCTACATTTTTGTGTGAAACAAACCTGTCCATTCTTTAGAATGCTTAAGTTTCTTCCAGTAGGATATGGAAACATGCCAGTGTGACCACATGCTTTATACCTTTGGGGCATAGGTCATACTCATTGACTCTGATGAATTAACAAGTGACTGTTCAATAACAGAGGAGCACAAAATGCAGACTTGCAGAAAAACCTGCCAAAGAGTTTTTAATCCATTTTTTAAAATGTAAAAACAGAGCTAATTGTTCATCTACATTCTTCCCGTTAGCACCTACTTTAACAGGCATTTTAACAGCAGCAGGTGTGCCCTGCCTCTGGAAAGAAAAAACCCAGCTACCCAGTGCAGACTCTACTTATTGCTAAGGAGTCGGTTTTTTGCTTACAAAAAAAAGTGCTTAATAAAAAGCCTCTATCTATCTATCTATCTATCATCTATCTATCTATCTATCTATCTATCTATCTATCTATCTATCTATCTATCTATCCATCCATCCATCCATCCATCCATCCATCCACCCACCCACCCACCCACCCCACCCCACCCCACCCCACCCCACCCCACCCCACCCCACCCCACCCCACCCCACTTTTATGCTATAGCTAAGTACAGTATTGTACTTGTAACTTTGGCATTATATATAAATATGCAACAAATACAACAAAAATCACAAAACTGCCCCCCTCCCAAAATCCTGTTCTGCAACCAGTAAACAGAACAGATTCAGAAAAGCTTACAGCAGAACGGAAAGCAGACACCCAGGCATGCACCCAGAGATCTAGCCACAGAAGTTCAATAGAATCACTTAGTGGCTCAGGAAGATGAGAACATAGCTCACCAATGCTCCCAACATAATACAGAATCTTCTGTTATTGCATTTTTAAATGCCCTATGGAAGCTCAATACTACAACACAGAGAGGACAGAAAGCTCAAATTAAACCAATGTTCTCTTTACATTTACACAACCTCAATAGTATTAGCAATACTTGTATATGAAGAATCATACTGTGCCCATGCACCCATTCATATATATTTGGTACCTTAGTTTCTGACTCCTGGCGACTGCCTGGACAAGTCCTTGCCGTTTTCTTGGCAGGGTTTTTTAAGAAATGGTTTGCCATTGCCTCCTTCCTAGGGCTGAGAGAGAATGGCTGGCCCAAGGTCACCCAGCTGGCTTAGTGCCTAAGGAGGAACTAGAACTCACGGTCTCCCCATTTCTAGCCTGATGCCTTAACCACTACACCAAACTGACTCTACCCATTCATTACCTGTCTGTAAAGTAAAATACAGCTGAAGATACACAAGCAGATTGATATGTACTCTAATTTCCCCAAATAATTTTAAAGAAAAGTTACTTGGCAGTCAGGCGTCTTGTGCTTATCTGCTACTTTCTTCTCAACACTTTACCCTGATACCACTGTATCCAATCTAAACCAATAGAAGTAGGGATATGAGTTTTTGATGCCTTACTAGTTAGGATGGGAAATGTATGAAAAAACAATTCAGTTGAAACCACAGAACAGCAGTTAATAGTTCTTAGATTAGTTGAAGACTTAAAACAACACTGTTTGAAATAACCAAATGTGTGTTTGTTGCAGTCTTATTTCAGAATTCGCAATCCATGCATGATTTGCCTTGAGCGTGGAATACTTGAACTGAGTTTCTTAACATTGGAATGTTTTGCACATCCCACTTGCATAGCCTTTTTAGTAGGATATTAAAATGTTAATCTCTGGTTTTACTATGAGTATGGTAATTATTTTATTACTGTAAATACAGAACACATTGATAGTAATATCCTAGTGGGGAAATGAGACTTACAGAAATAAAATTGCAAATAAGAATAGTTTCAAGATAGTTGAAGGTTATTTTGTTCTGTACTTCATTTCAGATGTCGTATCTTATTTGACATCTCTTGTTTAGTGGTATCTATTTTTTTTTATGTAATTCAGAGTCTGAATAGATAGCTCCCTATTTCCAATCCAGATACTTTATACAGCATCATCTTGCTTAATATTGGAAGAAGTTACAAATTTCAAAGCATGCTTTTATGTACAGAAGTACAACTTTTCTGTACAACTTTTCTGTACAGAATGAATTGTAAGGAGAAAAACATTTCTTTTCAAGCATAGTATATAAGTAAGATTCAGTGGGCTTTGTATGCAATTCTCTTGGTACTACTTGATGAAGTAGTGGGATTATGTCATTTTATTAATTATATTGCTATATCAACAAAAGCAGTACTAATTCTGATAGTATGTTAGTTGCTATGGGGTTCTGGGAGTGGTGTGTAAACCCAAAGTGCTCCATTTAAAAAATTGAATATTCTGGTCTTAGTTTGAAACCACTGTTCGAACCTTACCAGAAGTGTTCTTAGAAGAGCCCCATTTTGAGCTCAGAACACCTGTTTCAAAACTAAACAAGGCTGTTTTGATCTTGAGCCACTTTTGGAGTGGTCATAATATGAGAACACCAGAATATTTCCAGTTCAGTTACAACAACCTATTTTGAGCTCAAAGTAACTGTTTCAAATCTGAGATGTTTTGCATACCCTTAGGTTTAGTTGTTTTTGATATCTGTGTACCTTTCTAGAAGTTAAAAGAAGGATGTTTCAAGAGACACATTCATACATCAACAAATGTGTATATGTTGCCACATTTATTAGCATTATTGAGCTCTTACTGGTTAGATTATTGAGCTTTTATGTAGTTCATAGATATGTATTTAAGCCATAAAAATATCCAAGGTGGCCATGAGCAGCACTACATGTACAGTAAAAAAAAATCCACATAACAAGCAATAAAATACATAAAATTTTCCAGTAAGAATAGATAAACACATTAAAGTATGAGTATGCAGAATTCACCTAGTCCAGTCCAGGAGAACTGCAAATCATTTCAGAGGCAATATAATTTGAGTTGATGATATAATCATCAAGTATGGGAGGAAAGTTTCTAGACTGTTAGAAATTGATGCAGGGATTTTCAAACTATATTCCTTGATTATTTAGTTGTTTAAATATACATAACTTTGTAGCTTGGGGACAGAATGAAATAAATTCTATAGCAGTAATAATTCCAAGGATGGGGACAGTTTTGTCAAATGTCAGACAGATTGATTTAGGGATATGGAGTGCTAAAAAAGTGCTTGTAAGAATGGTGACACTGCTTCCTGAAAACAGTACAGCTGATCGTGGGAAATGAAAATGATACACAGCTGGCCTTTTTCATAAACTTAATCAATAGGTGACATCAGCTAGCTTCTGCAGATCACAAAACATCACAGTATTGCTCAAGATGAGAGACTGGGGAACAAGTTGGCTGGATGGTAAAACTCAAGACCTCTCTCCACCCTGCAAGACGCTACAATTGAGTCAGTCTGTGGTGGTCTGATTGTTGGTAAATTATTGTAATAATTATATTCTGTTTCCTCTTAATATCAAAATATCCAGAAATAATTTTAATTATTTTTGAATTGGTTGTAGTTCTTCACCATATACAACTTCTCCAAAATTTATAGGGAAAATTTAATTTGCATTTAATGATTGTGGCATGTGAGGTACATAACATTTAGGGAAAATGGTAAAGAGCCCTGCTGTGTGAATTGAGTTGTATGATAACAAAAATCACCTCATAACATTTAAAGTACTGTTCCCTTGTTTTGGAAGACAGTTTTCTTCCAAGGGGCATCATTCTTTGATCAATCTGTCTGCCATATATATAATAGTATAAGTGGTTGTTCAGCTTGAATATCCAACTGGATGCCCTTCATATTTTTTAGCTATAGCTTCAGTCAGCATGCCAGTGGTCAGGACTATGGGAGTTGTGGTCAGGAAATGCTGTAGGTAATGAACTGTTAGCCTGTCTTGTCTAAGACAATTTCCCCTAACGTTCTCACACATAATTCAGCATATGAGCCATACTCTATGCAAATTTAACATTACAATTTCCATTAAAAATAAACTTAAAGAATCCTACAATTCTTTAAAGCTTAACAAATGTATTATTGCATACAGGTAGTCCTTGATTTATGACTGTTTGTTTAATGATGGTTCGAAGTTATGATGGCCTTGGAATGGGTGCTTTATGGGCTGTAAAGCACTTCCAAGCATCACAAAACATTGCACACACCCCCACAGTCACATGATTGCATTTTGGGCACGTGGCAAGTGGCTTGCATTTATGTCCGGTTGCAGCATCCCGCGGTCACGTGACTGCATTTTGCGGCTTTTTTGCCATTTTCCGGCAAAAGGCATAAAAATTGTAAAATCGGTTCTGGTCATGTGATGACTTACGACTGCAACAACTTACGATGGAAATTCCAGTCCCAATTGTAATCGTAAGTCGAGGACTACCTGTACATTTTGTAGTGGGAATTAAAATGAAAAGTATCGGTAGGTGTCTTCTCTGAGACTAGTTCTATCCTTAAAGCAATTCTCATCACCATCGAACAATGCTTATAATTTGCAAATTTGTGTATTAGTGTTTGGCAATTGATTCTTGAGTACACAATGTATTGTGAGCTGTAGCTCTTTGGAAATAAGCACTCTTAACTCTTCCCTTTCTCCTTACTCGAAAGATCAAAAGCCTTTAGGGTCCTGGATCTTGACAATGCAGTAGGTTAAAGATGGGGGGCTCTGTTAACTACAGAAAGCATATTGGAAACTATTACAATATTTATTTATTTATTTAATTCTTATCCCGCCTTTATTATTTTTATAAATAACTCAAGGCGGTGAACATGCCTAATACTCCTTCCTCCTCCTATTTTCCCCACAACAACCCTGTGAGGTGAGTTGGGCTGAGAGAGAGTGACTGGCCCAAGGTCACCCAGTCGGCTTTCATGCCTAAGCCGGGACTAGAACTCTCAGTCTCCTGGTTTCTAGCCCATTGCCTTAACCACTAGACCAAACTGGCTCTCTATATCCATTACAATTCATCATATAATACCATTGCTGTGGTATGTGGCTATCTTAGTGCCCCAAAATCCATGGATGTGACCAGAATCCCTGCAAAAGTTGTTGCCAAATTGTTATTTTTAATGTATAACATAAGCCAACTTGTAAGCTTTAATATAAATACTTCAATATATAGCGAGTAAAAATGAATGGTGTTTAATTCTATTTTGATTTACTTTATTTAAATCCAATACAGCTTCTGTTCTGGTATTGCCCAGTTCTCTGACTCGGTCCTGTTCACTTTTCATAGTTCAGTCTCCAGAATGCTATTAGAGGGAAATGTGACTCTCAGCTTGAAAGAAGCTGGCCACCCCTGCCTTAAGAGCTTTCCCCAACCTGGGCGCTCTGCAGATGGATAGGTCAACACTGGAGTCCTTGGTGCTCTCTGAGCTTGGTTGTTTGCTTGCAGACGTTTCATTACCCAACTAGGTAACATCATGACTCCACAATTCAACCCTGAGCTGCATATATTCCCTTCTATTGAGGTCAACTCTTAAAATTCTTACCAATAGCTGTGCTGGCTAAGAATTATAGGAGTTGCAGAAATGATAGATAAACAAAATTTCAAAGGTAGAACTGATAACACAGCACATTAATGAATAAAGTGGCCATCTTTCATGGCCCTAATTAATTTTTGAAAGTAACTCAATAATATTGAAACTGACAAAACCTAAGAACTGTCATGAAATAATACACTGCTATGAAAGAATCTTCCTGCTGATCATATAAATACTGGAGTTCTGTTTTTGTAGCAGATAGTAAAAGAAACCATAAGATACATACCTGAAGTAGGGAATTAAAATATAAAACCTTCAATTTGGATATTGGTGCAATGGAATTATTTTTATCTTTATATTTCTAGTGTATTCTAGTTTACTGCAGTTCAGTACTAAAAATGAAATAGCTTCAGAAATCATGATTTGCACTTGCTTGTACTGTAATACACTGCTTGTACTTGTAATACCTGTTTGTGAAATTAATACTACAGAACTGTTAAACTGTTCCCTGAACAACTGAGCCAGAAGTCAATGGCATTTTATATATTGCTATTTCCTGACCTTCCTTGCTTTGTGACTCATTATGAGTGAATACGTGTTGCTGAATTTAATGTGGTTGAAAATATTAACAAGATGGTAGGGATGCTTAGATGAGTCTCTTAAAAATAACCAGAGTCAGGTGCAAAATAGTGATTCTGGAACCATATAGCAATTGTAGATTATCTAGGAACCCATCAACAGATGTCAATATACTTTCTTTCTGCCCTTGTTATGCAACCATTAAATATATCTTGTATTTAGGCTGTTCGATTTCCTACAATCTTCTTCCCTTTCTCTTCTAACTCAGTCTCCTATTACATACCACTATATCTGTGCTGGTTCTTCTAATAATCACTCGGATTTGCTCTAAGTTTGACTCTAAGCATGAAACATGGTCTGGGGAGATGTCTGAGGAGTGTACTTACCCTGTTATCTGGGAACAGTTTGATCCTGTTGGACCCGAGGAAGTGGATAGGATCCTCCGGACTGTAAATGCCACCACGTGCAAATTAGATCCATGTCCCTCCTGGCTGGTTCAATCAGTTCGGGAGGTGATGTGTGGCTGGGTCCAGTCAATGGTAAATGCATCCTTGCAGGAGGGGGTGTTTCTGGCGGCCTTCAAGGAGGCGTTGGTGCGCCCCCTCCTCAAGAAACCATTGCTGGACCCTGTTGTACTGGACAACTTTTGTCCAGTCTCCCACCTTCCCTTTATGGGGAAGGTGGTTGAGAAAGTGGTGGCGTTGCAGCTCCAGAGGATTCTTGATGAAACGGATTATCTAGACCCCTTTCAGTCAGGTTTCAGGCCGGGATATGGATGACCTCTGGCGGGAGCGGGATGGAGGCAGTGCATCCATCCTGGCTCTCCTTGACCTCTTGGCGGCTTTCGATACCATCGACCATGGTATCCTTTTGGGACGACTCAGAGATTGGGGGTGGGCAGTGTGGTTTTGCGTTGGTTCACCTCCTTCCTCCAGGACCGGTCCCAATCGGTGTTGATAGGGGAGAAGAGATCAGGTCCACAGCCCCTCCTTTGTGGGGTGCCGCAGGGCTCAGGGCTCTCTCCTCTCCTATTTAACATCTACATGAAACCACTGGGCGAGATCATCCGTCTCCACGGGATGAGGTATCATCAATATGCTGATGATACACAGTTATACATCTCCATCCCAGGGGAAGTAAGTGATGCTGTGACTACCCTGTCCAAGTGCCTGGGGGCTGTGGGGGTCTGGATGGGGAACAACAGGCTTCAGCTGAACCCTGGTAAGACAGAGTGGCTGTGGATTAATGGCCCCTCGGTGTCTAGGAATCTATCATCTTTAGTTCTGGATGGGGTTGCACTACCCCAGACAGATCTGGTGCGTAACTTGGGGGTCCTCTTGGACTCACGACTCCTGCTCAAAGAGCAGGTGGCAGTCGTGGCCAGAAGGGCCTTTGCACAACTTTGTGTTGTGCGCCAGTTACACCCTTTCCTGGAGCGAGAGGCCCTTCAAACAGTCACTCATGCCCTGGTCATCTCCCAGATAGACTATTGTAATGCACTCTACATGGGGCTACCCTTGAAGAGTGTCCGGAAGCTTCATCTGGTTCAGAATGCAGCCGCGCGGGTGATTTTAGGTGCCTCAAGATCGGCACATATAACACCTTTGCTCCGTAAGCTGCATTGGGTCCCAGTTTGCTTCCAGATTCAATTCAAGGTGTTGGTTATCACCTTTAAAGCCCTACATGGCATGGGACCAGGTTACCTAAAGGACCGTCTCATCCCCGTTCAATCAACCTGTCCCACTTGGTTCTGTAGAGAGGGCACACTACGAACCCTGTCTGTAAGAGAGTTCCATCTGATGGGGTCTAGGAGGTGTGCCTTCTCTGCGGTAGCCCCTGCCCTTTGGAATATTCTACCTCCTGAAATAAGATTGGCCCCCTCTCTCCTGGACTTTAGAAAAAACCTAAAGACCTGGTTATGTCACCATGCTTGGGGAAGGGAGGGGAATGGCCAGTCTTGGGGTTGGCTGGCCCCTTAGATCTGCCGTATCCAGCCTTATCGACCGATGGGATGAGATCTACCATTCCTGGATCGAACTGTATAATTAAAATATATACTGTATATATATATATTGTTTTTATTGGTATTTATAGTTTTTATCAATTTTAAATTTTTGCTGTGAACCGCCCAGGGTCCCTCCTTGTGGGGGAGATGGGCGGGATACAAATGTGATAAACAAACAAATAAATAATAGAGTTGTAAGAGAGAGCGCAAGAGAGAAAAAGTAAGACAATTCATGAAAAGGCTAGCATGCCTCATGTGTTCCTTAGTTGGGACAGCAGTGTTATTGTGGTTTCTTTTAGGTTTATGTGTCCTTTTATTATCTGCAGAAAGCAAAATATTGGAGTACTTTTATTGTTGTAATGTATATAGGTACCACTTCAGTGGGTAGGTAACAGCGTTCTGCGCGCGTCATGCGGCCACATGACCGTGGAAGCGTCTTCGGACAACGCTGACTCTTTGGCTAACAAACGGAGATGAGCACCAGCCCCTAGAGTCGGACACGACTGCACAAATGTGCGGGGGGAAACCTTTACCTTTATCTTGCTATAGGTATCAATCTAGATGGTTGCTATTTGTCATAGATAGGCTAGTGTATATGTTTATTTGTCACAAGATAGAGGAATTTTAGAGAAGGTGATGACAATCTTATTTGGGGCAACATTTACAAGGTGAGAATTCGGCTTGCAGGTCTTTATATTGCATAGTTTATTGTTAAGAATTATGGTATTTAAATTATGGTAAATTCTTGTGCGTGTATTTGTATATGATTTAAACAATGTGCTATAGTTAAAAATGAGATAAAGTGTCTTTATCTCATAGATAGAGATAGAGAGAAGATAGATAGAGAGAAACCTTTTACCTGTTTTTTTGGTAGAGAGTTGATATGGAGTGACAAGAAGTATAAAAACAGTGATCATCCTGCACACTGCAGGTGGCCCTCAGAACACCCCCGTCATGAGCAAAATGTCTATTACTATGGCATAATTTTAGTGTGTGTTCTTTTTAATCACGTTGATGATTGAAATGAATGTGCTTAGCCTCTGTGAGACTTATTGTATCCATATCCATGTAACTGCCACCAAAACACCTCCTCTCCAAAAGAGTTGTACATTTTTGACCCTGCCATTCAGACAGTATTATATCTCTAGAACATCTGTTGTGACTTCCATAATGAAAAGGGTTGCCTTCCCCTGCTTTAAGGAAATGTTTGCAAAATGCCTTTAAATCCAAATGTAATATAATTGCTAAATAGTATTTGTTTGACTAACAAGTGGTAAAATAAAGAATAAGTGCCAAATTATACTTGTTGGTTTTCATTCATTTAGACACCTAGCTGTTGGGCAGAAGAGTTATTAGAAAAGAGATCACATCAGCGTTCAGCTTCATGGGGGAGCGCTGATCAACTAAAAGAAGTAAGTGCTTAACAATTTGGCAAAGAGCAGCAATCCCTCATGTCTCACAGTTGACACTAAATGCAGTTTGTTTATTGTGCCCCTTTTTGTGGGAGTGCACTCATGCTCATGCTTTCTGTCACAAGCTGCTGGTTTTAGGATATAATGTCATGTGAGTGATAAAAAGAACATTGGGTAGTCAAAGTAGATCTCTGTGGTAAGACTGACACACAGGCAGTATTGCACTGTTATATGTTATCCAGTGCATTGTTCTGTACATAGATGTGTGATAAAAATTAAATCAGCCTCATTTATGTGAACACAGAAATCTCTCTGAAATGATCTTTAAAAGGCAACATAAAACCTACTGATGTAGGCTTTCATGGCTGGTATCTGTTGGGCAGTGTTGGGCTTTCAGGGTTTAGTGACCATGGTCTAGAAAACAGATTTCCTGACGTTTCGCCAGCAACTGTGACTGGCATCAGAGGCACAGTGGTCTCTAAATCAAAGTAGCATAGCAGACCACTTTGCCTCTGAAGATGCCAGCCACAGTTGCCACCGAAATGTCAGGAAGTCTGTTCTCTAGACCATGGTCACTAAACCTGAGACCCAACACTGCCCAATAAAAAAATACCTTCTCAGACATTCTTGTGGTCATTGGCGGAGCACAATTAACATTAGATCCAGTTAATGTTTGTGAGTCTGAAACTAGAAGGCTATTACATGATGTTATGAAATTGGAGGAGTTAAAAAGAACAATAGTGTCATGGTTATAAGGTCCAAGATCAGAAGATAGCGTCCATTTAAACTGCTGAATAGATTCAAAACTGAAAAACTTGAAGAATGGTGATAAAAAAATGAAAGGTAATCTTGAATGCATTTCCATATTTTTATATAGAGGGCCACAAAATGTGCTGATTTCTTTTCCCTTCGGTTAATATGAGTACCTCTTTAAAAAACTACAAACTCTCTGGAACCAAGATTGTGATGGTTCACCCTAGTTAGTTGTTGCTACCTGATTATTTTAAAATTAGTTCCAATGAGCTATTTTAATTTACATACGAAAATGAACAGTAGCTGTCATTTTCTTCTAATAAGGTAATTTTGATCCTGTAGTTGCATTAGAGAATAGTAAGCAGGTATATTTGAGAATGCATTGTGTTCTACATAAGAATATAGTAATGTGAGTATAATACTTTGCCGGGGGGCGGGTCTAGGAAAAGAAGACATGTTCAAAATTTTGGAAAAAAATTAAGTAGTTGATAAGGTAGATAAAAGATAGGAATCACTTCATCATATTAATTCACTATACTGAAATAAGATATGACTGTGATTCTCAAATTACTTTTCAGGAATATGTTAAGATGAATTTAGATTGTTATTAACTATGTAAAAGAGCATTTAAATTAGGATTACTATAAATTTTATGGAACAAACTAATCACAACCCATATTCATCTCTAGAGTGTGATATTGTTATTTTGTATTAATTCTACTGCTTAAAGAAGAGTCTCTCCTACTCCAAGCTATTCTCTATTTTATTCTATCTTTTATTTGATTTTGTCTTTTTTCCCCATCAGATTGCCAAACTGAGGCAGCAGCTCCAGCGCAGTAAACAGAGTAGTCGTCACAATAAAGAAAAAGAACGTCAGTCACCTCTCCATGGCAACCATATAGCAATCAATCAGACTCAGGTAAGCACACCATTATGTTGTTCAGGCAGAATTTTTACACCACAAAATTAGAAGTAATGTATTTTTTCAGTTCTGAATTCCTGTCTACCATCTAAAGATAGTTTATTAATTCTAGGGAAAATTACTCCAGTGCAGTCAAGCAACAAATAGAACTATTTGTTGAAAATAGTAGAAAAAATATTAAGAAATCTTTAAAAGCAATTAAATCTGTAACTGATGTTTGAGTAAAGCTTTGAAGTAGTTAGAAATAAGCTTTAGGCTTACATACAGTCTCTTTATTTGAATCCATTCTAAATTACCTACTAAAATCACCCAAAGAATTCTGTTAATATCCATTATCAAGGAGATTTTACTGTTTTATACTCCTATAGAATTGTGATCTCCAGCTCCTTTGTCACTACTTCCTTAGTCTAGCATTTGTTTTATTTATTTAAAAGACTTGTACCTATCTCAAGAAACACAACTCTGGGTAGCTCGCAACAGCATTAAAAAGCTTTTAAAGGATCCTTTTTATGTGGATCACTTGATCACATTATTCTTGAAAATCTCTGAGAATTTATATAAAATATAACTCTTCTTGAATGTTTGCTGCAGATAACATGGATAACTATATCAACAAAGTCACAGCAATAATTTGACTGACTGATACCTTCCTTTTCATGCTACTTACTCATATTTATCTGCAATTATGCTCTAATTTGAAGATGGAATAACTATTTAGAAATGTGTTATAACTGTTACCTATAATTACTGGGTTGGTTTGTTTTTGTGTGTCCCCTCCACTTTGGTTTGTTTATGTGTAGCGTAGCAGATCACACTGAAGAAGTGTCATAGTTGGTGAAGTTTCATGAACGATTTTCCATTTTACTGCAGGGGCATAACTGAATTTTACTCTATGGTTACATAATTTTTGACAAGGATTTCCAATTTTTTCTCAGAAAAGGACTAAATCTACACTACACACACACACACACAGAGAGAGAGAGAGAGAGAGAGAGAGAGAGAGAGAGAGAGAGAGAGAGAGAGAGACTGACTTATGCTTGATCTTGATCTTCCTGATCTTGATCTTCTTGAAGATCAAGCAGAGGAAGTGCCATGGCAAGACAAGACCCTGCATGGGACATACCATCGACAGATAGCTGAGGTGGCTGACATTGGGAAATCCTACAAGTAGCTGGAAAGGGCTGGACTAAAAGACAGCACTGATCATAGCAGCACAAGAACAGGAACTAAGCACCAGATCCATAGAAGCAGGGGTCTACCACACTAGACAGGACCCAAGGTGCAGACTGTGCAGAGAGGCCTCAGAGACAGTCCAACACATAGTGGCAGGGTGTAAGATGCAGGCAGGAACAGCATACACTGAACGGCACAACCAAGTAGCTGGCATTGTGTCCAGGAACATCTGCACAGCGTATGGGCTAGACCCTCCCAAGTCCAGATGGAAGATTCCACAGAAGGTCATGGAGAATGACAGGGCTAAGATCCTGTGGGACGTCCAGATCCAGACAGACAGGCAGGTACTGGCCAATCAACCAGACATCGTGGTAATAGACAAGGACCAGAAGACAGTGGTGGTGATAGATGTAGCAGTGCCAAGTGACAGCAACATCAGGAAGGAGTATGAGAAACTGGAGAAGTACCAGGGCCTGAAGGAGGAACTAGAGAGGATGTGGAAAGTGAAAGCTGAAGTGGTCCCAGTGGTGGTAGGGGCACTTGGGGCTGTGACTCCCAAGCTGGGAGAGTGGCTCCAACAGATCCCAGGAACAACATCAGAGCTGTCTGTCCAGAAGAGTGCAATGCTAGGAACAGCTAAGATACTGCGCAGAACCCTCAAACTCCCAGGCCTCTGGTAGAGGTCCCAAGGTTGA
This sequence comes from Charina bottae, assembly GCA_023362775.1. NCBI lineage: Eukaryota > Metazoa > Chordata > Lepidosauria > Squamata > Charinaidae > Charina > Charina bottae. The sequence goes on along the minus strand of JALMGJ010000007.1, from coordinate 40,016,733 downwards.
GGAAGACACATACCACCCATAGGGGTATAATATTAAACTTATAAGTAACACTTCTTGAGCCATATTGGAAGGCTGCAAATGTAAAAAAACATTATTTTCAGTGCATTTCTGAGGAAAAATGCTTTATAAATTAAGTTTGATAGCCTAAAACAATCTTTTTCAGTATAGACATTTGCTGTATTAAAGAACTGAATAGAGATGTCTGTTATATTAAACACTAGATAAATTTATGTCCATATTTCTATTTGATTTCAGGTGTAGAATGCCAGATTTCAGAAACTTACAGTAATACGATTGTTCAAAGTATTTATTTACTCAATTTATACAGATACCCATCTCATGACAGGAGTTATCCTGATGTGTTTAATAATTTTATGAACTGTAGTATTATGTTGTTTGAATTATATCCAAGGTCATGCTCAGTTGGGTATTCATAAACGCACGTAATACCACATCCACCAAATATCAGAAAATGGTCACTATTTGTTGTTTAAAATATTTTTAATGAAAAACATAGTCATTATATGAGTTGTGTTTCACCATATTTAGTTGACTATGTTTTCCTTTATGTTATGTATAGATCATGCTTGTATCTGAAAATGCTCATTCCGTATTAATCTACAAATGCCTAAATGTGCTGCTTTTGTGAAAAAAAATAGCTATGCCATTGCATTATTCCAACCTATCTGAAGTTCTTTTTTCAAATTTGTTGAAATTTTAATTCAAATATGTATTTGGGTTATGGTATCTAGAATCATATTTTGAAGTTTGATAGTGTGTGAATAGAACGATGTGAAGATTTCTGTACAATTGTTTAAAGAAAAATTTGGTTTAAGTTTGCCTAACATAAATAGTTATATAACAGTGTTAATTAATTAATGAACATCTAATGTCATTTAACTGGGAATATATTGAATATCCTATTCAGTGGGATTCCTTTAAAGTAGATGTGTGTAGATCAGATTGCATTTGTCCCACTTTATTTTACAATTTTTGTACAATTCCCCAATCACTAGGACCCTGGGCAGTGCACACTAAGCAAAAAGAAAGAGAACTTACAGTATACAAGGAACATGTTCTGAAGTAATAATTAGCATAATAAAGAGTAATCGCCCTGCAGTCAAATTACAGGCTGAAAGCCTGTTAGAATAAAAGAGTCTAGAATTTTCTTTTCTAAACAAAAGTAGGTAAAGGTAAAGGTAAAGGTTCCCCCCGCACATTTGTGCAGTCGTGTCCGACTCTAGGGGCCGGTGCTCGTCTCCGTTTGCTAGCTGAAGAGCCAGCGTTGTCCGAAGACGCTTCCGCGGTCATGTAACAAAAGTAGACTCAGGACCAAATGCCTTTCTGGAAATAGATTATTCCAAATTGTCTGGGCTATTACCAGAAAGACCTGTTGCCTTCTCCTGGCCCTTTGTAAGGCTTTGGGGTGGTAGGATTTTCAACAGGCCCTGTCCTGATGATCAGACTGGAATGGCAGAATTATGTTTGGTCAGGTGGTCTTCAGTATATCCTGAGATCATTTAAAATAATCACGATCACTTTGTATGGGGCCCAGAAGCTTACTGGCAACCAGTACAGCAACCTAAGATGCAATCCTGCAATAGATTTCCCTGGCTAACAGCTTGGCCGCTGCATGCTGTGGCTTCTGAGTCATCTTCATTTTTTAAAATAAATTTTATTAGGAGTTTTACAAAGAACATAAAAACTAACACAAACTAATAAAGAGTAAAAGGAAAGGAGCAAAGAAAGAAAGAAGAAAAAGTGGAGAAAGAGAGAACAAAAACAAATAGAAAGAAGAAGCCTCATATTTCTTCGCAGCAAATATAAGAACAATTACAAAATTAACTCTTGCTCTATGATTACAAAAAAAACCCTCACTTTTTTCTATTATCCAATTTTTTTTCCTAATCATCAAAACCACAAATCATAAGTGCATTTTTCCCGTTTCATGCAAAAAGTCTATAAGGGGTTTCCAGTCAGCCATAAATGTAGACATTGTTTTTTCTCTAATCAAGAAAGTCAATTTAGCCATCTCCTCAAGTTCCATCATATTCACCAGCCATTCCTCCATTGTGGGTAGCGTTGAACGCTTCTGAGTCATCTTCAGAGGCAACTCCACATAGAGTACATAGCAATATTTATTTGTTTATTAAACATGTTTATCCTGCTGCAATCAAAAGACTCCTGGTGGCTTACAAGTACAATTTGAAACATCCTTGGTACAAGCAATAGTCCAGTTGTCCAATTATCAGGGCAACTAATTTAAAAATTACATTTGTAAATTATGCAATTGAAATTACAAAGAAGATAAGCATCAGATCGGTTTATTAATTAATTGTAGATGAGTGAGTTGCATTCTGCAGTTCAGCATTAGACACTCTTTAAATATACAATCTCCCTTTTTCTCCAAATGAATTGTGATGATAATGTCTCTAGCTTTGGTGGTATGGGTGAGCCAGGTGGGATCAGTCTGTTCTGCTACATTGTATGTTCGTTGAAATTTCATTACATCCCATTACCATTGCTTCCAGTATTAGTGTTATAAATGTTATTGTTACTAATTTATCCTGCCTTATTTTATATACATATTTTGGTCAACTCAAGGTGGAGAACATACCTAATACTCCCGCCTCCTATTTTCCCCACAACAACAACCCTGTGAGGGGGTTGGGCTGAGAGAGAATGACTGGCGCGCTGACTGTACATATATCTACATTGTGTACATGGGATTTATGTAATGAATTGTGGGTTTTTTTGTTACTTAACATGCCATATCACAAGTTGTCCCATGCTGATATGATATCCTTTTTTTCTGATACCATAGACCAGTGTTTCTCAACCGTGGCAACTTTAAGATGAGTGGACTTCAACTCCCAGAATTCCCCAGCAAGCATGGTTGAGAAACACTGCCGTAGACTGATTGATTGAAGTAGTGGAGCATAGCATTGAGCTGTTAGCTCTGTATGAGAATCAGGATAAGTTATTTTCTCTCTCCTCACTTCAACCCTTTTTATCTGAAATCTGCAGTGAGTGAGATGATTCTGCATTTAGAAATGAATGTGTGTCACCTCAGATGAGTATAGAACTCAGTTTCTCATTTCATGGAGTCTTCAGCTGTAGCTCTTAAGCTAATTGAACATATATCTCACTTGTTTTAAAGGCTTCTCTCTCAAGATCAGTCCCTACGCCACTGTCAAACATTTCAGTGCCAAAATCAACAGTCTCACGTGTGCCGTGCAGTGTAGAAGGAATAAGCCCTGAATTAGAAAAAGTGTTCATCAAAGAAAACAGTGGAAAGGAGGAAGTGTCCAAGGTAAGGGAATGCTGTGAGGGGCTATTATGAAAGACGTGCTCTAGGAATGGAATTTAGAAATTTATTCATTTTTATTTTTCTAGCCATATATGCCACTCCAATCATGTCTGACTCTGAGCAGTTTACGGACCTTCAAATAGTAATGAGGTTAAAACAATGTAAATCATGCAAATGCCAAGGAACAACCATAATGCATTTACCCTCCATGAGAGACATCAGACCCCAAAGGCCAGCTGAAACAACTAGGTCTCAATTGCTCTATGGAAAGCTCAAGGCCAGTCTGATGCATTGATCTATCTAAAGCAGACCTTTCCAAACTTTTCATGTTGGTGACACACTTTTTAGACGTGCATCATTTCGCGACACACTCTTACAGCAGGGCACAAGGCAGGCACTAGGACCTGCGTGGAATCCTGACAGGGCAGGTTTGGAGGCAGCAGCAGCCGCGACACACCCAGACACTGCAGCTGACACACTAACGTGTCCCGACACACAGTTTGGAAAGCTCTGATCTGAAGAACTAATTTTTCATGGGGACACTAGATATTTTTCACATCCATATGTATAGAAGTGATTAATATAAGAAATTATATGTTTTACTTTAAAATATATTGATGATGATAGAGCAGTCATGAGATCTCCAGAGATTTATATTCTAACACCAGTTCATCCTCCACAGACACAACTAGATATATTTTCCCCTCATTTTGGAACTATTGGAAAAGTCAAAACTGAAGATCTTTTGTGAATGGTACAAAGAATGTTTTTAAAAAGAATGAAATGGAATGAAATAAAAATTCTTACCATATATACTCACAGATAAGCCAGGAATTTTAGGTGCCAAAATGTAGGTAAAATTCGGGTTTGGCTTATCCGCAGATGGGCTTATCTGCGAGTATATACAGTAATACAGTACTACATTTTTAAAGTACCCATATTTCTCCTCATGTAAGCTCATCTGTGGATAAACAGACCCTTGAATTTTTAACCAGAATACCATGAAAAATGCAGGTTGGCTTATACGCGAGTATATACGGTAAGATGTTACGGCAGTTGTATTCATTGTTTTTTTAATTTTTGTTTCAAATATGTTACAGAACAGTGTTACTGTGTTATAACATCTTCCAAAATTAAAGGGCAATTGTTTGTTGATCAAAGATATTATCTTATAAAATCGATGTTCATAACAGTTTATTGCTGGATGTTTAAAGCTTAACTCTCCAAGCCACTGAGCATTTTTATTCTGATCCAGCAGCACAAGAGGAGAAAGTATATTGAGTTCATTTGGGTTTCCCATATCTTTAAAAGGTTGCTGGATTGTTGCCAGAGCTTTTGATGTGAGGCAATATTGAGCTAATACCAGTTCATCCTCCACAGGCAGAACTAGATACATTTTCCTCTCATTTTAGAACTATTGGAAAAGTCAGAACTGAAGATCTTTTGTTGATGTAGATCAAACTTCCTATTCTACAATATTTAATTTCAAAAGTGAATGAAAATTTGTAACGTTGCTATTTTTGTAGAGTTTCCAACAATAAAAAAGAAATCCTAGTTGGATTTTGTTATGCCAATAATGTTTTCAGTACAGTTTTCCTAATCCAGACTATAAGGAAGGCTCTTTTGCAATACTAGATTGTCTATAATATTTTTTTTTTGTTTACTATATTGTATAATACAAGTTTAGATACTTAAATACGCCTTCTGAATAATTAGCACATAATATTTTTAATCTGTCCAGTAACAGTAAACAGTTAATCAGGTCAAGGTTATGTATTCCTTTTTCTAAAACAGGAGAACAGTTAGAAATAATTTTAGGAAATTTGGCTCAGTCATTTTAAATACATTAAATTTTGCCCTTCACTGCAGTCCCAGCAGTTAGAACACAAGTAACTAGAGCCATGATTGAATTTCAGATTAGGCAAAATTTATCACCTAATAGGAAGAAAGGGACAAACTCAAAAATTTACAACATTCTGTTAGGCAAAATTTGTAAATGGGTTGAAAGCAGTATGGTAATCGGTTTATTGTAAACCGCCCAGAGTTCCCCATTGGGGGAGATGGGCGGTTATATAAATTAAATAAATACATACATACATACATACATACATACATACATACATACATACAAGTCTCGGTGCCTAGGACTTTATGGTTATCCAGTTGGCACAGGAAACCATTGAAATTGATTTCAGCTAAAACCAGGGAAAATTCAATAAAAGTATTTTATAAACAGTATTTAATGCCAGGGAAACTTAATACAATATGTTCTGGTATAAGCCCTATGTGTTAGCAATAGAAATATGTGGTCCCATAAATATACTCAATCTTTTTCAACTGAAATTTTTATAAAGATAAGACAGATTGCAACTCAGGCCATTATATTAGATCCTTACTAAGTTCTTTTGATAATCCAAACAATACCTAGATACATAAAGAGTTGATAGTTTTCTTATTGGTTGCAGCCAGAGAGGCAAAATCCTGGAAAACAGGAAAGGGTTTGAACATTTCCATATGATGGCAAATATGCCAGAAAATCGCCTTGATGGAAACTGGGAGACCATGAATTCTAGTCCTGCCTTAGACACAAAGCCAGCTGGGTGACTTGGGCCAGTCACTCTCTCTCAGCCCTGGGAAGCAGGCAGTGGCAAACCACTTCTGAAATCTTTCCAAGAAAACTGCAGGGACTTGTCCAGGCAGTTGCCAGGAGTCAACACTGACTCGAAGGCACGCACGCACATACAAAAAAATACAGATTATTTTTTACTTCACCTGATTTAAACTTTATTAATTATGCACAACAAAGAAGGCATAATGATTACCTACTAAACAGTTCCAAGTTGTTAGATAATTTAATGAAATAGGGTTGTCCTTTACTTCTGTATATACTCCAGCATATTTGAATTGTTAAATCATTTAAATAAAGGGGAAAAAATACAGAAAGGTATGGAATACTGTCATATTATTTCCTAAGAAAACGATTTCTGTTCTTGTATCACTGTTAGAGTGATAATAGGTTTCTTTAAGCTGTGCCACTTTTCCTGCTTTTTTAATCACATTTCTGTGTCTTTTAATACTAGTACTATTAAAACCACCAGAGAATTGATTTGGCGCAGATAAATCTCAGCATGAAACCTATCTAGTGCAGTGCTTTCCAAACTGCTGCCGTTGGTGACACACCAATGGTGGCAGCAGTGGCGCACACACGGCGGTGGTGTGCACGGCAGCGGCCTCGCTAAAACGCGGAAGCGCTGATGGTGCGCCGCTGCTGTCGTCGCTGCCGCCATACACATCACCGCCGCCGTGCATGCCCCCGCTGCTGCTTCGCGACACTAAACTCTGTGTTGCGACACACTAAAGTGTTGCGACACACAGTTTGGAAAGCTATGATCTAGTGAAATGCATCCAAGCCCTGACATCTCTTTAAGAATATGGCCTGCACATTGAAGTGACTGGGATTTTCTTCCCCTTTGTAGCCCCATGAACTGATGCACAGCACACCACTGGGTCACATGCTTCCTTCTGTAGGAAATTGACTTCCCTGCCTTTTGCAGGGTCAAGTCTGACTTGAAGGATGTTGAAAGAGGACAGGTCAAAGTGCCCTCCAGGACTCAGACTTCCTGTGGAAGGATGAGATTTTACTATGCATGTTAATACTGGTGTTTTTATTGTAGCCCTTGGATATTCCTGATGGTCGGAGAGCACCCCTACCCGCTCACTATCGTAGCAGCAGCACACGAAGCATTGATACACAAACACCTTCAGTCCAGGAACGCAGCAGCAGCTGTAGCAGCCATTCTCCATGCATTTCTCCCTTTTGTCCTCCTGGATCTCAGGACGGGAGTCCTTGTTCTACAGAAGACATGCTGTATGACCGAGATAAAGGTGAGAGTCTGTTGGAATTACTGATCATGGCTTGCATTTACTGTAACGTACCTCATTGTGTTGAAATCATTTTTTTGTTGTCGTCATCCTGGTGGTGTGAACAGAGATTGCTCATTGATTGTTTTTTGCTTGTTTATGTGTTTTCCCTCTTGCTTGTGAAGTTTTACAAACATCTTCCATAAGTGTCAGAAAAGAACACAGTGGTCTTAACTCTTTTTATGAAGGCTAGAGTAAGAAAAGTTAAGAGAAAGTGCACTGTTCTATATAACAGTATGTGAATCATTGGTCAAAGAAGTTAAACCACTTCATGATTATGTTGCTTTTAAATAATGAAACAAGTTAAACTAGAAAGACAACAGCATTTTTCCAGTTCAGCGTGTAAAGATTATGACTTTGGAATGAGTTCTGGTGATGAGCGAATCATGGCTGTGTTTCATTGTCTGTATTTAACAGTGCAATCTTCTATATGTCTACTCAGAAGTAAGCCCCATTGAGGTCAATGGAACTTATTCCCAGGTAAGTAAGTACAGGGTTGCAGCCTTAAAGTTAATGGTTCCTCGTAATTAAATAAAGATATTCTCAGCAAAGTTGGTGATTTTGTACAGTATGCAGTTCTAGGCACATTCATGGATTGATGAGGAATACAGTATTCAGCATGCTTTAAATTACAGCTTTCATTTTAATTTTTCTAAGTATAAGTTGCTAGACCTCAGTGGCTGCAAAGATAAATTTAGAAGCATGTGATTATTTGTTCTGCAATAGTATGAATCCCTGACATGTTGGGTTTAAGGGTGGTTTGAGTTTTGTGTAGAAATCTTTGCTTTATTCTTTATGTAGCAGAAGCAGAATACATTTAGTGCAGCCAACAGATATGTATATTTAAGTATTAATTTATATTCTTCCTTTGTTTACTGGAACTCAAGATGCCTTATCTCACTTACTGGTGACCTCCTATCCAGGCATTGACCAGACTCAGACCTATTCCAAGACGAATTGTGTCTTCAGACTTTGTCTTCTAGCCATCTATTCAAACTTGTTCTATAGAATTTATAAAGGCTACCTATTTCAATTTGCCTTTATAATTATTTTAAAATACTGGTTATATAGTTTCTTTGATCATTTTGAGTAATCTTAAATTAATTATAAAATAGTTAAATATTTAAAAATTACTGACATATATTTAAACACAGCCAAATGTGTTAAAAGAAATGGGTGGAATGAATGTCCTTGATTTTTGTTTGTTGCTTTATTTTCTTTCATTCATTATTATAGTTATATTTTATCCCTTCTTGGTTTTAGAATATTTTATATTCTTTGGTTTCTTTGTTTTTTGCTTTTTAATGAAAGTGACATCTTGCATTCTGTCTTTTAAGATTTTACAGTTTTTACAAGCATTCACCTATATAGTTTATATACGTCTTCTTCATTTCCTTCTCCCCCTCTAGCCCCATCTGAAATCTTCTCATCCATATTTTATCTGTTCTTGTATGTGTACTTCCTTAGTCCCACACATCGTTCTGTTCCTGTTACAGTCTTAGCTGAACTGCTTTGTTCAGTTGGTGTCAAGTACTCTGTTTTTTCTTACACTAACTCATTCTTGCACTTCAGAACAACTTAGAGAGCATCACAGCTTAGTTTTCTTATGGATAAGTGTATCATAGTGAGCAGTATGTTAAGATAATTATATTAGAAGATATGTAAAGAGATAATGTACTACAAAGTACACTGTAGAACTAAAACCTAAGGTTTTAGTTTATTTATCAATAATACTTCATTAGCATCTTCACATGCTGCTGCTCTTGCTGTTTCTACAATTTTATTGCAGCAGATATTTAATAAAGAGCTTTGCCTTTCTGTAGTGGTGGGGGCCCAGTCTGTGGCTCTTGGATGTTACCAGATTCCTCACCATAGGCTGGCTGAAGTTAATGGAAGTTTGTAGTTCAGCAGTAATGGGATGAGGGAGGCAAATTCATTTCCCCATTTCTGTCTGATGTGAAATGCCTTATATAATGAGCTGTTGCTCTTTTCTAGCTAACTACTACAGAAGTACTACTTTAAAATATCCCTCACAAACTGATTTTCAGTTTGCTTGTCTGATTCCTTTGTCTTACACTGCTCATAATCAAACATTTTATAATTACAGCATTTATTTTCAGTAAAAAATGTTCATTTTAGGAGACATCTTTATATTTCACCTATTGTCCTTATGAGGCTTTTAGATAATGTTACTCTTTGTTTTAAACAGATACTTTAATTTCAGTTTATTTTCATAGGTGAGCTCATATGGGGTAGCCACAGTAAGAAGTCATCATTCTTTTAAGTTATTTGAAAATATATTTTCAATTCTCTGTGCCATGGTTACAACTTTAATTGCTAAACACTGTACATTAAAATGAATTTGATAATTACATTCATATTTATGCATGGTAGCCTGTTAGCTGCTCTTTCTGGAAGAAGTGATAAGTTGATATAAATCAATATATCTAATTTAAGTTGCCACAGTAATCACGCTGCATATTTAATTGGCACAGATAAATTAATGAGTACATTTTTGTATATATGCAAAGTTGCATATGATTTAAAACATTCCATTGTAATGTTACTAAACCTGACCGGTAATTATGGAACTAATTTTAGCTAATTCGGTTAATGCATTTTGTTTTGATTTGTTTTGTTTTTTAAAAGGAATTTTATTTTGTATTACCAAGATAATGCCTTATGTTATTTTAAGAGTTCTCAATGAAGGTAAGTATTAAATGGCCTTTAAACTGTTCATTTTACTAGGTAGACATTTCATTAATTTGTAATAAATGTGTTTAAGAATAGGTTGTGTGGGTAGAGATTACTAGAGTAATAATCTATTCTAATCTAGTGTATCAGGAGCTAGCATTGGGCTATATCCAACATTATATAAGCAAGGAGACATTATTCTGCCATTTGATGTGCCCAGATCTGCTCTAGAGCATCCCCAACCTTTCTAGAGCAGATTCAAAGAGTAGAAAGTCTGTCTACTATTGGAGGTGATTCCATTTGCTACAACTATTGGCAATTATTGTGCTAAGTATATATTGCTGTTTTAGGAAAGATGTCACACATGTTTCTGTAATATTGCTTGTTCTGATATGAGATTACATTTGGATAAAACTAGCCTTATAATTACATAGGAGAATGTAAGAATTTCAGTTGAATACCTAATGAACTTTTGAGTATATCTCTGGAATAAAAACACCCTTTTAATGATTTTTTAATTAGAGAGGAAAAGGCTTGAGTTAGAGATTGGTGATTGTGACACCCTTCTCCTATTCTACCCTACCTGTGAGGTTTCTTTGGTATCACATTTTTGTAATAGCTTACCACTGTTTTGAGTAACAGGGCTGTTATTGCCAAATACATTTTTTCAACACCCATTTTCCCCATTTTTCTGCTCTAGAAAAAGTGCCCAAATTTCTATTGTGGGTCTGTCTAACCATCAGAGGTTGAGTCTCTGTCTGCTACCTTTATATTTGGATTCTTTTATGATAATTAAACCTAAATAGTTGATTAACATCATGTACCAGTTTTGGAAGGAGGTATTTTCAAGATTGAATATCTTATGCTAAAAAGGCATATAAAATATTACCCAAAGATTCTGAACTCTCTGTTCTTTATCACAAGCCTTGTTTTCAGTTAAATTCCCATTATACTTTTCAATAGGAGATCAGCTTTAAGCTGGATCTTACTGTGTCTGTGAATAAAAAATGGAAGTTAATAATTGATCAAGCGTAGGGAGAGCTAACCTGCTGGCCAGACACAGACCTGCTTTACATTTCTAAAGCATATTTTCTTTTCATTGGAAGGCTGCACTTTAACCACAGGATCCATTGCCACTCTTTGGACCAGATCAGCTATTTACTTTACATTTCTATGAAGAGCTGCTTAAATAGGTTGAAATTTTCAAAAGAAAGTGAACATAAAGTCTGTAAAGGAAACCCATGGTCTACTTTGGGGTGGGAGAATGATCTTGCCCAGCAGGGAGTGGAGAAAATGTCAATGGCACCTGTTGTGTGTACGGGGAAAGGGAGGGGAGGAAGGGCCCAGCCTGCAGTGTGATTAGAAGCAGTTTTATTGCATTAAAAGTGCCTGCTCCACAGGGGGCCAGTGATTAGGATTCAGTTTGGTGACCCCCCTATGCTATTTACAGCCTGCGGGTGTACTTTTGAGACCTTGTGGTACAAAGAAAAGGGCTGGTTTTCGGCCTCTACTATTTAGATTGTGAAGTAGAACTTCGTTTTTGGTAAGTAAATCTCACCCTTTTTAGTAAGAGGCCATCTGTTTAGTCCAGCAAGTTTCAAATTAATGAAGACTCTTACTCTGCAGGTCTTCAGTATTCAGTTGTTAGAACTAGCTTTATATGAAAAACTACATTTAATGTGCTTTAAGGAGGATTTGGGAAAGAGTATGTAAAGAAAAAGGATGGAATGACTTGTTATCTGAAGTTTAAAAACTGAAGGGTATAGAAATACTTCCATGATTATCAAAGCAAGCAGCTGGTAGATTTTAGTTGAATGATTTAATTAACTCTATTTAGATACAGAAATTAATACTGGGAAATCCTAGTGGATAACAAATTATTTTCGTGTTTTTATTACTTTCTGAAGATTTGTTTCTGAAAATAAGGGCAGAGGGTATTTTGAAGAAATAAAACAAAAGAAATCACACTTAACTTTTCAAAAATAAAATAGTAAATGGATGTATTTTTTAAAATTTTCAGTTACAGCTAATGGGGGACTGATACAAGTACATTTAGTTTGCCAGCTTGTTAAATTGTTACAATATATAGTAGGTATCTCTACATAGAACTGAAAATAACATCTAGTAGAGATAGCACTTGATGTAGTTAGTATACATGATTACTGATTCATCCCTAGAAGGAAATATTAATGAAACAAGAAGACTCTGATAGTTGCAGATTTGTTTTATTTTAAATGCTTTATTTTTAAGTCATCATTTGAATAAGATCATGAATGATAAAACACGTGCTAGTCAAATCAAATGCAATCCACCAAGCCATCTTTTCACACATCCTATTTTTATTGCTGCATTTTTGTAGATATAAATGATGGATTGTACTTTAGTGCTCTTAAAATGTGCTAAGTTTCTCCTGTTTTGAGATAGATAATCAGAGATGAAAAAATAACAAAAAACAGGCGTAGCATTGTGTCAGGAGTAACTTGGAGATACTAATTTTCTTTTGTGTTTCAAAGCTGATTTATATAACAGCAGTGTTTCTATTATATAAACACTTATTTTTGTTCACAATATTTCCTGTGTATGGCATTATTGTGGGCAGTCTGTGTTTCATATGCTACTTATGAGCATTATTTCAGTTACTCTGTATAGTGAAAAGATAATTATTTTAACTTCTCATTAACCACGTGCCTTTCTTTTGCTGGTTTTGTACATATTTACCTAGTAGCTTCCATTTTTGAAATGCTTAATAAAGAACTTACTTCTTCCAAGATTATAATTCTGCTTTATTTGACCTGTAGCATTCTGGATAATAACATCTTCCTGTTATATTCTAATATATGGTAGATGACAGTTTCAAATAGGCCACAATAAAAGAGAAACTGATTTGAAGCAAACCAGCTTTCACAACCAAGTTGTGTAAAAGCCATCTTATTTGGAAATTGGACTAATTTTTATAAAAACCTTCATCCCTAGTAATACAACTGCTTTAAATTTTCAGACAGTGGGAGTAGCTCACCGTTGCCCAAGTATGCCTCCTCTCCTAAGCCCAACAACAGCTACATGTTCAAACGAGAGCCCCCAGAGGGATGTGAACGAGTGAAGGTCTTTGAGGAAGTGTCGTAAGTAATGCCTTTTATATCAGCTGGGATCTGCAAGGGCGGAAAATCTTTTTGTTGGATCTTTTTGAACTGCAGATGAATAAACTACTCCAGCTGATGGTTTTTTTTTCCTTTCAGAAGCAAACCAGTCTTGCCAATTTTTCAAGGCAAAAAGTTGAAAGTGTTTCTGTCAGTTTGAAGGGGCATGGGGGAAGGAAGGGGGGGAGAGAGTGGAGCACTTTTGCCCTTGGTCACGTGGTCCATACTTGTGAAAGCATAGCCAAAGGGGAAAATGGAAGTGGAGTGTGCGTAATGGTTTTAGCCAGAGTTCTTTTGGTAGTTTTTGAATGTTTTAATTAGCTTCAATTGTGTGTGTATCTGTGTGTGTGTTGGTCTGTATGTTTTAGGAAAAGAACAATATTTATATGAAAGACTGATACACACATGCTCTAAGCAGATAGGAGAGATACCATAGGTTGTATGAGCAAACGAAGTTAGAAGATACTGTTTGAGCTCAGTAAAAACACTTCTCTGGGTAATTTATCCCCAGAGTCTAAAGAAAATAAAGCTGCCTTCCTGGGTGAACATTTAGAAAACTTAGGAAAGATAAACTTTGTCCCTTCTTGTGTGTGTGGACCTGGTGAATTTTCTATTGAGAAGACTCCTATGAAAAGGTTTTTCCAAATGGTTTGGGTGTCTGAAAGTTCTGAACTTCCTGGTTGCTTTTTTCATATATGTTATTTATTGCTGTGGATCAGCCAGCTGACTATCAATATGGAAGATGTTTGCCCATCCGTCAAGTAATTCCATTTTATCATTCTGCATTTTAGCAACATATAATACTGCACATTTGTATCAGGCTGTATTAAAGTGTTCAGATTTGTAACTTTAATTACTCTTCTGCTCCATTTGTTATAGGACTCGTCAACCTGTCTCAGCCCCTCTCTTTTCATGTCCTGACAAAAACAAAGTTAATTTCATCCCAACTGGATCAGCTTTCTGTCCTGTAAAACTTTTGGGTCCTTTACTACCTTCTTCTGACCTGATTCTCAAAGGCTCTCCAAACTCTGGTCAAAGCACACCTTTGAGTACTCTGACTGTGGAGCAGCTTTCTTCTCGGGTTACTTTCTCTTCTCTGTTGGATGACACCAGCACAATGGACTCTTCAGAGATCTTAGTACAACAGCCATCCCAGCAATCACCACAGCTTTTGCAAGAACTGCAACCTGAGGAACACTCCTCTCCTCAAAACTATGTTGTAATCTAGAGCAAAATAGATTGTCAGTCTAAAACACAACTGCATGAGTGGCAACTTTTCCAGGAAAAAAAAAAGCTACTTATCAGCATCTTTCTATATTTCAAAGCTCTTCTTGGCAGGGACAGAAATGCTCTGATTCAGCATTTTTTGTATTGGTGGGGCAGGTAGCAGAATGCTTGCAGAATCTATGTATCATTAAGCGTTTTAAGTGGAGACTATGCATTTCATAGAATGACCAGAGTAGTACTGTGTCCTGTGTTTCCTTTTTAAAAGTCTACAGTATAAATAAGCTCTGTATCAAACAAAGGTTGCCTGTCTAAATAGAAAATGTCTTGCTGTGTTGTGTTCTATAGAAGATACTGTACTTCAGGATTATGTTTACAATTTATCCAGGTATTTATGTTTTGAACTTCTGTGATACATTTAATGCAAAAAAGAAAAAAAACCCAAAAAGAAAAAATGGCCACAACAGTTGCACAGTGCCCGCTCGAGGGCCTAGCTTCAGGTACTTCTCTCGAAGTCTAAACTCAGGTAACTTGGAATGTATATCATACTGGGATATAAAATATTTTACAGCTAAAAAGCTAAAGAGGGAACATCACTCTTCTGCCTTTTTATTATTTTATGCATTAATATTTCCTCATTACATTCCACTTTTTTTGGGAAAAATGCATTCAGATCCAGGGGAATGAGTACTCTGGACATGGGTGAACATGAGGAAAACCAGCAAATTTGTGATGCACAGCATCACGTCATGTGGTTACAAGTAAAGCAACTGTTGCATTTCATTTCATTGTGAAAATTATGGCATTGAAAAGTTTCAGGTGTTGCACAGTTAATGACTGTTAAGCTGTTCTGAATAAAAGTGTTCAGTACGACACTGTACATAAGAGACATTCCATGGCGCGCGTGTGTGTGTGTGTGTGAGAGAGAGAGAGAGACCGAGACCCAAGGCAAGAATGTTTTTGTTTGATTTCCGCAAATTTTCCAGGTTTGGGAGGTTGGTGAGATTTTCCTCTCAAGCTTGTGCTGGCGAGTTAAGGTCGTGAAATGCTACTGTTACAATATTAAGAGTCTAATTAACGTTTAGTTTCTCTTTTGAGGAAATATTAATTTGTGTTTTGGTTGCAATTGATTCTCAATTCTTTTGACAAGCAATGAATGACAAACTTTATCTATAGAGTGGGTATATTGCACCTGGATTAAGAAAAATCTCTTAAGCAGCATATAAAGTTGTATTTAAAAAAGCAAAGCAAAAGTGGGGAAAAAAGCAATAGTTGTTAAGTTATACTATCTATTCAAAGTCTTTCTAGTACCCTAGTACATTTCTTTCACATTAGACAGACTGTGCTGGAGTTTGTCTTCACAGGAGCTGCATACCCACGGAGCATCCAGCAGCATTTCTTTACTACTCTGAAGGTGTGAGAGCAGTGGTTTTGGAGGTAATAATTGGCAATACAAAGAGGACCCCAAAGGCAAGAGGCATTTAATATCCCTGTGTCTGTGCTTTTGGCTCTGTGCAAGTAGTTTTTTGCAAGGAGGCTTGACTCCTCTGTTCAGAAATGGAAAAAGTTGATATGACTGCAGCTGCTGCAGTGTTTATGCCCATTCCGTTACTTTCTTTTGAAGACAACTTGGGGGTGGGAAGAAGGGGAATAATAAAAAGGCCTCAATGAAAGGTACCTAAGAAAAGACATGGAAAATAAGTAGCTGCTATATGTTGTTGTATGGCTTCCTTTGTATTATTACCAAAGAGTTTGGTAAAAACTTGTTAGGGAGGGTAGACCAGCGGCATTTGTACAGTTGTTGTATGACTGTAGAAGCATGCTGAGTGAAAGTTAAAGATCAGTTACTTTCACACAGTAAGTTTTGTTTTGTTTTTTCCTTTTAGGAAAAGGCATCTATCTATAATCTTGCTAAACTCAGGCTTTTGTGAAAGCACTATAATTTGTATGTTAAAGCATAAGGGAAGAGCATTCAATTCTTCTGACAAGTGTGCATTCTTTAAAGTTTTAAGTGTTAAAGTGCATTTCCATTTTTATTCTTGGGTTGTTTCCAAATGTAACAATAGCTTGGTTCTTAATGTTAGGGTTTATGGAAAGCTCTGTCAGGTTAGATCAAGAATGAATTCTGGTGTACAATATTTACAGTGATACTGCTTGTTATGTTGTTTCATGAGAAACTAAATATTAATTAGCACTTGCATTTGTTCTTAGCTGATCGGAAAATTCTGAATAAAATGTATTAAAATGAATGCTTTGCTATGTAAATTTTCCAGCAATTGTTGATCTCTGATATATCCTACATTCAGTTGTAGAAAATTGTCAGATACTGTTTCAAGAATGTTGTACATAGTTGTACTGTCATTTCTGGCCTCTGTGCTGAACAGTGTTCAAATTACCACACAATATTGCTTTATCCAAGGAAGAACGTGGCTTTTGTTTTGTATTTTTTTTTCAGTATAGAAGTTCCTGTGTCAATTTCAATAAAATTAGTAGGAAAACATGCACTACACCTGCAAAATATAATATGACTGATTTATTTGTAAGCTGCCTAGAAGGTAATTGAAACAGTCAGAAAATGCATGGGATTCTGAACTTCCCCACTGCAGATGTAGCTGTCATGTTTTGCTTTTGGTTAAAATTCATCCTTGCTCATGGGAAGAACATCCAGTTGAAATGTAAGGTATTTATCTTAATGTTTAACTATGAAAAAAGAGTAGTGAGACTTTCATAGGATGGGTCAAACCACTTTATTTCAGTCATCAACCAGGAAATCATAGTATGGGTATCTTTACTGTTGGGCCTTCTAAGGAATAATCAAACTTTGTCTTTAAATTGTGTGTCTGCATAATTAAAACAATTCATTTAGGGGACCGTTTATTTCTCTCATAAAATGGTAAGCTAGAATACAATGAGTACATAACACACATTTCAGAAAACATTTGCTTATCTACCCTGGGCATGCATACTGTTAATGTTTCTTTAGTTTCTCATGATCTTAATACAACCCGTAACGATTTAATGACTAACTTGCATATTTTTTATTATTAAGACATCAATTTTAATATGGTACATTAAAAAGTATTCCCATCCTAAATATAAAATAGCATATAAGAGCAGAAAGCAACTTTTGTGGCATCTCCTGCAAGTAGTATCAGCTTTGGCAAAATGAGTGCATTGTTCCATTCCTTCTGCTACTGAAAGATGAAATGAAGCAGAGCTTTTTGTGTTCAGGAGTATGTGTTCTGTGTTTTCATATCTCAAAATATCCCACTTACCCAACCACATTGGGTAGTACAAAAATTGGTTTAGATATCTTAAGGGCCTTTTATTGCATGTGTGTGTGAAAACAACAGCCAGGGTTCTGTTTCACATAGGACATTTTAAAGCATGCACTCTAGCCCTGCTTTTCTCACTAGGGAAAAGGGAAGAGGGTGTTCTGCCCTCCTGGCGTCATGAAAATGGGAGATGCAATGGGAGGAAAAAGAACCAAAGCCTGCAGAGGAAAACAAATGGGAACCCAGAAGTAGGAAAGGGGTAGGCGAGAAAGAGCGTGCAAATGTGGGACCCTTTATTGCATCATTCTTAGGTGATGGAAAGAATATATTACCTTACTGCAGAGCTTTCCAAACTCCGTGTCGCAACACAGTCTATCAGCTACAGTGTCTGGGTGTGTTGCGGCTGGTGCTGCCTCAGAGCCCTGCCAGGATTCCACGCAGGTCCTAGTGCCTGCCTTGTGCCCTACTGTAAGAGAGTGTCGCGAAATGATGCCCTGCTGTAAGAGTGTGTCGCGAAATGATGCATGTCTAAAAAGTGTCACCAACATGAAAAGTTTGGAAAGCTCTGCCTTACTGGTAGGCTTTTTTACGCAAAGATTCTGAAATTAAACAGTAATTGTGAAAACTTGAGGGAGTGTGTCGAATGCCTATGAGCTGAAAGAAGTAACTTGCAGGAGATACTGTGACGGGAACCGGAGGACAGGCCATCTTTGGGGAAGGCGCCCCTGGTGTTTAGTACCAGTGGCGCATTCCGGTCCTCCGAGTTCAACCCCAGGTTCTGGACAGCGGATCCTTGAGGGCCCCGGCTTTCGACTGCTGCTACTCAACGCCAGGTCAGTAAACAACAAAGCCCCTCTCATAAGTGAATTAATCACGGAGAGAGTGGCTGACCTGGCTGGGCCCAGAGGGAGGGGTAGCGCTCTTGGAGATGTGCCCAGCCGGATTTCGGGTGTGGCAGCAGCCGAGAGACCGGGGCAGGGGAGGAGGGGTGGCAGTTATCATCAGAGTGTCTTTGGTAGCTTTCAGGGGCCTTGCTTCACAAGTATCCGGATGTGAGACCCTGTTTTTCAAGTTGGGTGCCCGAGAACATTTGGGAGTGTTGCTATGGTACCAGCCTCCCTGCTGCGTAGCAACCTCCCTGCCTGAGCTGCTGGAGGCCGTCTCGGGGTTGGCGGTGGAGTTCCCCAGGCTTATGGTCCTGGGGGATTTTAACTTGCTGTCCCTGGGACGTGCCTCGGAAGCGGCTCGGGAGTTCATGGCTACCATGGCAGCCATGGGCCTGTCCCAGATTATTTGGGACCCGACTCGAGACAGTGGACTCACTCTGGATTTGGTTTTCTTGTCAGAGCAATGGCAAAGTGACCTGAGGGGAAAGTTAGAACTATCCCCGTTGTCATGGTCAGATCACGTCCTGATATCTCTAGGATTCTTTTATGCCGCCCCACTCCGCAGGGAGGCATGACCTATTTGATTGGTCCGCCCCCGGCGACTTATGGACCCATTGAGGTTTCAGAGGGAGCTGGGGGTAATACCCGAGGATCTGCTGCACGGTCCAGCGGAGGCACTGGCCGCAACCTGGAATAGGGAGGCGGCCGGTGCCTTGGACACGATTGCGCCGATGCGACCTCTCCAGCCTCATTCGACCCGTCACTCCCCATGGTTTACGGAGGAGTTGAGGGTCGTGAAGAGACATCTAGAGCACCGCTGGAGAAAGATGACGGAATTCGACCGAACACAATCTAGAGCCGCTATTAAGGCCTACCTTGTGGCGGTAAGAGCGGCGAAACATGAATATTTTTCCGCTCTTATTGCATCCGCAGAATGCCGTCCGATGGCCCTGTTCAAGATTACTCGATCTCTCTTGGGTAGGGTGGTATTGACCACCCACCTGCAGGGCCGTGTGGAAGAATTTTCTGAGCATCTGCAGGATAAAATCGCTTGGATTCGGTCTAAGTTGTACTCCATGCGTGGAATGCAGTCTGGGGAGATGCCGGGAGAGTGGTCTTGCCCTATTATCTGGGAACGATTTGATCCTGTTGGACCTAAGGAAGTAGACAGGATCCTTCAAATTGTTAATTCCACCACATGTTATTTAGACCCCTGCCCTTCCTGGCTGGTGAAATCGGCCAGGGAGGTGACAGGTGGATGGGTCCAGGCTATGATTAATACATCCTTGTTGGAGGGTGTGGTTCCAACTGCCTTCAAGGAGGCGGTGCACCCCCTCCTCAAGAAGCCATCCCTGGACCCTACCATCCTGGACAACTTTCGTCCAGTCTCCCACCTTCCCTTTTTGGGAAAAGTGGTTGAGAAAGTGGTGGCGTTGCAACTTCAAAGGACCCTGGATGAAGCAGATTATCTAGACCCTTTCCAGTCAGGTTTCAGGCCGGGATATGGGATGGAGACTGCATTGGTCGCGCTTACAGATGATCTCTGGCGGGAGCGGGATGGAGGTAGTGCATCCATCCTGGCTCTCTTGGATCTCAGTGGCTTTCGATACCATCGACCATGGTATCCTTTTGGGGCGGCTTAGGGAGTTGGGGGTGGGCGGCGTAGTTTTACGCTGGTTCACCCCCTTCCTCCGGGGCCGCTCCCAGTCGGTGGTGATGGGGGGGAGAGATCCAGCCCGCGTCCGCTCCTGTGTGGGGTGCCGCAGGGTTCGGTTCTCTCTCCTCTCCTATTTAACATCTACATGAAACCGCTGGGTGAGGTCATCCGACACCATGGGATGAGGTATCAGTATGCGGATGATACTCAATTGTATATCTCCATCCCTGGTGAAGTAAGTGATGCAGTGTCCACCCTGTCCCAGTGCCTGGGGGCTGTGAGGGCCTGGATGGGGAACAACAGGCTTCAGTTGAACCCTGGTAAGACCGAGTGGCTGTGGGTTGATGGCTTAGCGTCTTCTGGGAAATTATCATCTTTGGTTCTCGATGGGGTAGCACTACCCCGTTCGGAACCGGTGTGTAATCGGGGGGTTCTTCTAGACTCATGACTCCTGCTCGAAGAGCAGGTGGCAGTCGTGGCTAGGAGGGCTTTTGCACAACTTCGGTTAGTGCGCCAGTTACGCCCATTCCTGGAGCGCAACGCCCTCCGTGCAATCACTCATGCTCTCGTCATCTCCCATGTAGATTATTGCAATGCGCCCTACATGGGGCTACCCTTGAAGACTATCCAGAAGCTTCAGCTGGTGCAGAATGCGGCCGCATGGGCAGTTTTGGGTGCGCCAAGATCTGCACATGTAACACCATTGCTCCACGAGCTGCATTGGGTGCCGGTTTGCTTCCAGGTACAATTCAAGGTGTTAGTTATCACCTTTAAAGCCCTACATGGCATGGGACCAGAATACCTGAGGGACCGTCTTATCCCCATGTTATCGACCCGCCCCACCCAGTCATTCAAAGAGGGCCTGCTACGAACCCCATCAATTAGAGAATGCCATCTGATGGGGTTTAGGAGGCGGGCCTTCTCTGTGACAGCACCCACTCTATGGAACATCTTGCCCCCAGAGTTGAGACAGATTTCCTCCCTCCCGACCTTTAGGAAAGAGCTGAAGACCTGGTTCTGCCGCCTGGCATGGGAAGGAGGAAGGGATAGTTCCTCATGGGGGTGGTTAATCCCCTAATTTTAATGTCCTTCTTTTAATGAATGCCTTCGTCCATCTGGATTTCATAATTATTATTGTATTGTACAATTGTGGCTTTACATATTTTAGATTCTATTTTAACTTATTTATTGTGAACCGCCCAGAGTTCCCCATGGGGGGAGATGGGCGGTCATATAAATTAAACAAACAAACAAACAAACAAACAAACTTGCCTAAGGAAACTACTTTCCAATAATCAGCCCAAACTGCAAGTCTAATTTCCTTTAAAGAAACAAACTAAAATAGCCATTTTCTATCACTTTTGTGTAATCATCATGCAAAGGAATTTCATAAATCCTCTTAAAAATACTTACTGAAAAAATCTGGTTCTCATCTGAGCAAATGATAGCTCACCTACTTTTATTTATTTATTTCAATCTATATACAGGTAGTCCTTGAGTTACAGCAGTAATTGGGACCAGAATTTCCATTGCTAAGCAATGCTGTTATTAGGCGAAACATCATGTGACCTCATTGCTTAGTGACAGCAGTCCCAGCACTCCCCATTGCCATTGTTAACCGAATCCCACTAGTTCTTAGGCGAGGACCCACCCTGATCCAAGCCATTTCCTGATCTTTGCTGTCTTCCACTGCTGACGAAGCGTGCCCGGCCTGGCCTCCTTCCCAAGGGCGCTCATGCTGTTCTCACAATGCTTCAAAAGCTTTCAGAAGGCTTTCTGAAGCATTATCATGGTCAATAGTATCGAAAGCCGCTGAGAGGTCAAGGAGAAAAAGGATGGAAATATTACCCCAATCTCTCTCCCATCAAAGGCCATCCAAAAGTGCGACCAGTGCCATTTCAGTTCCATATTTCGGCCTGAATCCCGATTGAAGCGGGCCCAGATAGTACACTTCTTCCAAGATTTTCTGAAGCTGCTGCGCAACCACCTTCCTAAGAAAGTAAGGTTGGAGAGTGGACAAAAATTGTCCAGTATAGTTGGGTCCAGTGATGGCTTCTTGAGGAGGAGGTGCACCACCCTGTTTAAGAGGCAGGAAGACAACTCCCTCTCTTGAATTCACCGCTGCCAGCACCCACTCACACATCACCTCCCAGGAAGCCTCAGCCAGCGAAGAGGGACAGGGATCTACTATGCAGGTGGTTGAGCTCAGTTGTGAGAACCCTGTACACTTCCTCAGGCCCAGAGCATTACTGGATGCCTTCCCTTGTGAAACTTAAGAAAAGGCTGATCAAAGGAGTTTTCCTGGGCATTAGCCCCTGGTTTCTAGGTGAATCTGACCAGTGCCTTTGTGATTATCTTTTAAACTGGGAGAAAAACCTATTTAAGGGTATCAGTTTATGCTTGTGCTTAGAAGCTCAGGGTCATGCTTTTTTAACTTGCTCTCCATTTTGCCTTTCACCATGAGTTTGGTTTTATTTTACAAAGCAATAAAAAGGTACCAATAAATTCTTACTTTGATTTTTATCTAATAGCATTTTATTTAATTTTATCTAATGCCAGTTTAAAATATTTTTTCCCTTAATATGGTGGGTGGTTTTTATGGATTTTTGTTGAATTGCTTTAATAAAATAATACACATCTGTGAAATCCAAAGCTTTTCAACAACTTTTGCAAAGGGAGGGGGCAGATCGGAGGCAAAGGGGGAATTGGCTTGTTGCTTCACGTTTCTTAATATTTACACCAATATTAGGGCCCTCCATGTATTTTGGACTCCCATTTTCAACCAGCCAGATATAGCCAATGGTCAGGAATCCTGAAAGTTGTCAGGTGTTCCATTACAAGCCACCAGTTTTCATCCTAAATTTAGATGAATAAGCAGAATAACAACTTCCTCAGGGACAGAGAGTTAAAATTAAAAATCTAGGCATTATAACCTGGAATGAGGAAGCAATTTGCCCCAGGGAAGGAATGAAGTAAAAAACAATGTGGAAAAAAGGGCAACAACTAATGTTAGTGCAACCACACCCTGGTGGTTCCATGTGCTTTGGAACATGTTTTTGGAATGGAGTTTGAAATGTGCTTCAGGTTGGTTATTTCCAAAGTCAAAAGTGTTCACTTTCACAGTGGATCACCACATGAAAACTAATGTCCAGGCTGCTTGTGGTAGCAAAGAAAATTGAGTGGCACATTTTCATTCTTCTGTGGCTATAAAAATCTGAATTCCTGGATAAAATAGATCAAGGGAAATCTTCAATACTACATGCAATTTAGGAAATCTATTCTCATGCCAGTTTGAACAGAAAAGGGAGGAATAGATCCAATGAAGTCCCTTTATAGCTCTCTTGTGTATTGGAAATTCCTCCCCTAATCAACAACCTAAACCTCATGATCAACTCAGCTCCCTGGAAGCCATTTTCCATGTGAGAAGTGCAGGAGAACAGGACTGGGCAGAAAATAACTTAAGAGCTTACGGGTTATTCAAGTAAAGGAGACCCATCTAAAAAAATCCCTTTAGGATTTCAGTTCACTTGGTGGCCTTACACAAATACACTTTGTGCTGAAGTGGGGTCTACTGAATGATTGTGCCACCATAAATCTTTAAAGTGCCTCAAGACCTGAAGTATTCCAAGCAAGCACTTGTGATTATGCATGTTTTCATACGTAACAAAACTGACTGCTAGAATTTGGTTTAAATATTCTTGATGTATAGCAATATACTAAATCCACTGTAAGCTAAGAGAACCTGTTAAAACTTAACGATCTAAATATAACTCTAAGAATCCATGTGGAAGTATCTTCAGTGCAGGTAAAGCAACAGCAGGCTGTTTGCTGCTTTGGCTGCTGGATCGTAATGTATTTGAAAGAGAAAACAAAAAAACTCAACTTTCCAAACACACTTCAAACTCACTGAGCCGAGGGTTTTTTTATAGCTTGTTGTCTTTACAGAATTAAGTAGGTTTCCATAAGGATTTTTTAAAAAACAGTTTACTTATTCTGCTCAGCTATACAATCTTGTCCTCAAGTCCTCAAGGTGGCTCTTCTTAATTTAGCAGATATGCATGGTAGCTAAAATTGTCAGATATCAGTAAGTTCCATCTAAGAGTGGCAAATCAGTCATCACATTCATCTCCCGCTCCCACTTTGCTAGGATCTTTGCATACCATTTTTATTTTAAAATATTTTACCACAAAACACACACACACAAACATACACTATTGTCATACAATAAAAAACAATGCCCTGTTGGTCAGATAATTGGTTTCTAATTGTTTACAGAATAATTTACAGCCAGTCTGATTAAATACCTTGGACTGTGCATATGGCCAGCAAAATGCTACAAAAACATTCTGCAGTATGTCATAAAGAAAATAACCTCTCATACCACCTTTTGAACTGTATAAGTCTAGAAATTCAGTATAATGCTAGACTAGTTGTCAAGTTCACATTAGTCTAACCTCTACTGTTTTTTAAAAAGCAAAAAATATCTACTTTGCTTATGGTATACTCCAATGGCCATGGCTGTTTTTATAACGTTTGCTTGTATTGGTTATTAGCCATAAAGTACAGAGCTTTTGGGGGGAACAATTATAATTCCCATTATTCAAAATCAAGTATTGTGGGAATTTAGCTATTGTATCTGAAATGTAATGTTGGTGGCAATGCAGACCTTTGTTACACTTGTGTCGTGCTCTCTGCACAATACTCTGAGTGGGAGACCAAGCAGCTCATACATCTATGATCTGTGACCTAAAAACAGCTCTAATTAAACCTGACACAGTCGTGTATTCGCTTGTTTAAAAGCCACTGCAATCTATTCACATTAGGCCTCCTCCCACCATTTCAGCTTCAATCCATTTAGCTGGCTGAAGATCTAATGTCAGTAGAGACCCAAAGAATAGCTTAAGAGGATTTTAGAACACTGTAAACAGTTGATGGAAAATGTAGTGGGATCTGTAATATATTCTGGAATGCATAATTAATTAAGACACTTGGCTGCTTCCACAAAATTTATCTTTGCTTATAAGCTTGTAGGGTGAAATCCAATGAAGTTGATTGAACTGCATCTTCTGCAGCCCCAAGCAGGGCCTCAAAATCTGTTCCAGATGGTAAAGGGATCCTCTGGAGCAGATTTGGGGGGTGACAAAAAAGGGGGGGGAAGTCCTGATTTGTGAACCGACTGTTCAAAAAATAATCTTCAGATGATTCTTGTAGAGATCAGTCAATACTGATTTAAAAACTTTATTTGAACTAGTACAAGAACTAGAACTGTGATTTCACACAAGCAACCAAAAAAAAGGAAGGTGCAAATATACAGTAAATATCTAAATATGGGGTTTTATTGGACTGGAGATGCACTTGCTCCTACATTACTGACCATAATGGTATACAGTAAACATTTTTTTTAATCTCTTTTGCTGTCCACCAATATTCCGTTTTCCATTCTTAAGTTGGGAGTAAAGTAGCTGCTTTGGAAGACGATGGTCAGGCATTCAAACAACATGACCGGTCAATTGGAGGTCAGACTTTATTAATGGACTATGGACTTTGAAGAAGCACGAGTACAGGGCGAAAGGGAGAAAAGAGCTAAAAGGAAGGCACGTCAGGCAAACCCTCATCATGACCGTCTCTCACCCGGAAACCTATGCCCTCATTGTGGGAGGTTGTGCAGATCCAGAATTGGCCTTTATAGCCACTTACGGATCCACTGTTAAAATTTTACCCTTGGAAGACAATCTTACTCGGCTACGAGTGATCGCCAATGATGAATGATGATGACTGTAAACATTTGTTTATACAAACTGTATAAAAGGTCTTTAAGATGGAAGACTGGAAGGCCATAGTGAAATATTTCTTTCTGGAACAGTCTGCTCCTTGAGATCAGAAGAACACTTCCCTACTGAGTTTTACAAAGCTGATAAAAACAGTATTGTTCTACTCAGCCTTTGAGAATTAATTAGAAGATAGGCTGCCTAGCTATATTTTTAATAAGTTTTATAATACATTTTATGTATTACTGCAAATTATATGCTGCTCACTCTTAAAAAAAGGTTCTAAGCAGTTTTTGATATGTATGCATAATATTGCTCTAATTCTTGTTACTGAAATCTCTTTGCCGGTACTGGCCAGAGTATTGGTATGAAGCAGTATACAAATTTTTGTAATAATAAAATAAAATAAATGCAGCTATAATAATTATCATTTGCTGAAAAAATGACCCCCACCCATGCTTTAAAGACAAAAATAGAGTGGGTGTTTAACTGAGGGTTCCTTGCATTTTCTAAATGTTTATTTAGCACTCAAACATTTGAGAAATGTTTCACCCACCCATCCCCCTTCAGGTATCCAGATGTCTGATCAGTTTTGGTTTTAGAAATCAGACACTGAAAAAAAGATAGAAAGTAAATGGCTAGGTAGCAAAAGGAATCTGCATCTATGCATATCTTGTCTGGATCTATACATGTAGCAGAATGAATTGGGAAATAGCGTTACAGACAAGATGGGACTGTAGCCAGACAGATATTGGCATTATCTAGCACCTCCCCCCTTTAATTTTCATATCTTGTGTGATATTGGTAACTGTTTATTTGCTATGCTAACTGTTCCTATTAGAAGTAGAAACAGGTGACTACAATGTCTTTTAATAAATGGAGAGGACTTGCTAAGAAAGTTTTGCCACCATTTTTCTCCACTAAGGCAACAGCTGCCCAGAGTCATAAATTTGACAAACAAACAGCTTCAGCAACTACTGAAAGGGATGTGATGGCTATTCTTAAGATAAGAAAGGAAATGACAACTATTAACAATACCGCTAATATTATAAATTCCAAGTTAGATGTGGATGATGATTGTCACAGTTGGAAGACTGGGAGTTAAATTTATTGACTTATTAAAAACTTAAGATTCTTCAGGACAGAATCTTGTCCCCGGAATCTCATTCTCACTGGGCCAAGTTACATGTTGCTGAAATTTTGAAATAAGTCAAGGAAGGCCAGATGGTTTGTTTTATAGAAACTCTGGGAATTATCAAGGGCTCATCCCATTCCAGCTTCTCCTTTTCTACAGCTGAAGCAGCAGCCCTGGTCATTCATTCTGAGGTTCCTTAGATTTGTTATGAGGAATGAAATTCTACAGAAAGACTGATCTACATATGTAACTGAATGGGGATATAGAAAGTCTTACAATGTGTTTTCATTTCACTAATGTAGTTCAACACTACATGAAAAAAGTTTAGTAATGCAAGAAGTATATGGGTAGATAGTAACTGGTTCAAAAAGTTCAAACAAAAAGAGTATAGTGAAATGTACAGTAGAGATGTCAACATCTTTGGAAGATACTCCTAATTTACAAGAACTTTTAGTACTAGAAGATGAAGTTAGATCACTCTGGACATTATCAAGTCAGAAGGCTAAAGGAATTTATGGAATATCTACAGAAATATGGTAAGTAGCAGGAGAAGCATCGGTAGAGGTCCTAAAAAAGCTATGCCAGAAAATATGCAGAATGACAAAGTGGCCAACAGGTTGGAAGAGATCAATCTACATACCAATGCCAAAGAAAGACTTAAGGGAATGTGCCAACTATTGCACAATATCCTTAATTTCACATGCTAGCAAAATAATGCTTAGGATCATCCAACACAGACTAGAGCCCTATATGCAAAGGGAGATGTCAGAATCATGCACGCAATGGTTTTCACTGTGATACCCTATGGAAGTAAGTGAAAGTTGGGACTTTGAAGAAGCAGGGTAGCAAAAGTATTGACACTTTTGAACTGTGGTATTGGAGAATACTCCTAAGAATACCATGGATAATGAAGAAAACAAATGGATCATCAAACAAATCAAGCCAGTTCTCAGTTGAAGCACAAATGACCAGACTAGCATACTTTTTACATATTATGCAAAGATCTAGTTCTCTGGAGAAGTGTATAATACTGGGAAAGGTGGAAGGAAAGACAAGAAAAGAAGTACGAGCAGCAACGTGGATGGACTCAATTACAGCAACAATGGGTGTACTATTGGAAAACCTGAAGCAGCAGATCCTTCTGCAGAGAATCTATATGGTCGCTAAGAGTCGACACCAACTTGATAGCACATAATCAAGCTCCATATATAATATTGGAGGAAATTTAGACCATAATTTTGGATAAGGCAACAATACTGGGAAAAGAAAGATGTTTTGTCAGTTATTGGTCTTCAGACTTAAATAATAAATTAAGCAATGTAATATTGTAGCCTCTATTTGGGAAGAAAGGGAGTAAATATAGAGATTCCAGATTCATTAATTTAAAATAATTATTAAAAATTCTTGAATCAACAGAACTCTTCTCTTCTTACAAAATGTGAATTTATCACACTTATCACAGTGCCAGGTTACTAATTTTACATCTACTCTTTCATTTTTTTGCCTTTTACAACTCTGGCTCTTAGATGATACTAGACAACCTGTGATCCATTCGGTCGTTTCAGAGGTATTTCCTTACTAGATTCCTCAATGCCTTCAACAATGGCAGAGCTTCTAATGTACTGCCTTCACTGGAAAAGTTCTTAAAAATTCAGGGAGATATTCCAAGATGTATCTGCCTTGAAAATAGCCCATGTCATTCATATTGAACTCTATAGCACAGTCAAACATCAGGAGTTGACCACAGGAATTGTAATTTTTATGTCATAAAATGTTTTATAAAATTTGCCAAATTTCTATTCCAGTCATGGCTCCCAGATTTTAGATGCATTCTGTAAGTTAGCCCATTTGAGGTACCTTGGTTCAAAAATTGTTGACCTATGATGCACCATTCCGCCCATTTAAAGGTTACAAGTATCAAACAGACATCAGAGTTTTAGTTGTATATGGATGGTATTCTTCCAACTATTTATATCCAGTTCAGGCACAGGACCATCAGGAGTATGACAATATCAGATTTTAATTGGTGGTCTTGCTTTAACTATTAACACTCAGCACATATAATTTCTTTGGACAATGAAAAAAGCTTTTGATATGGGTTATTGGAAATATTTGAGGTGGGTTTTGTCTTATTTTAGGTTTCCTGAAAGTTTATATTTTAGAATAATATGAGTCAGACTTGATATCTTTGGGCCATAGTAACTGTGATACAATGGAGCACGTAAATATTGCCTGCCATCCTGTCCTGATTTCCCAGTATACTTAGAGGCTGATAAATACATTTGGGATACTTTGAGCTGGAGCAGGTAAGGGTTTTTCATAAGCGCAGAGCTCTTGTGGCAGGTGGGGGGAGAAAGTGAAAAAATGCACTGGCAGGAAAGGAGTGGAGTTGTTGGGGTTAAGGAATTGGAGAAAAGAAGATTGTGTTTGATAAACCAAATTGGATTTAGGTTCTTTGGTTGCTAAGATCTGCAGGTTTTAGGGTGGACTGAAGATCACCAAAGAGTTTGGTGAAGAAAAGACCACTGAAGATGGAAAAGGACTGGATTCTGACTACCCCTTCTAAGGCTGATTGGGACTCTTCTAATACAATATCCTAAAATCTTATTGTTTTACATCTCTTGTCCTGCAAACAGCCTTGACTTGCACAGTTGCTGCTGTACAAAACTGGGTCCAGAAACCCAAATATGAGTGTCACCTTTTGTACGAACATGCTGCGGCGTCTTAAAGGCTAGTCTATGGCATGCGTTTTGAGGAATAAAATATACCCAACTACAGAAGGAGAAGATCCAAAGAAGACCTCAAAGAAGACTGACACTGACATACGTAGTAGCAGAAGCATTACTTAATTAGCTCTGCAAAACTGAAAAAGCAGCAAACACTTCCTGTCTTTGAGTTATGTTACGAATAAATAAACATTCAATTTGCATGAAAGTCTTTGCATGGTAAGAGTTTGTCTGGTTGGATCCTGAGAATACTAGAATAGCATAAAATTGGGGGTTCAGATAATAATCTGGCTTTTTTATCTGGTGTAAGTATTTCCAGGAAACTTTCTAAACTTGATTTTGACTCTAAAAGCACTCTGGGCAGCTTATGATTTTTAAAAGAATACATAATTTTAAAAAAGGAATATGACCAGCCAGACAAAACCACATGAATAACACCCCCCCCCCAAAATTGCCAGGGGCTCGTAAGTACCCTAAGCCTAGGCCTGGGAAGAGAGCCAGGTCTTAAACCAGGTCTTAAGGACCTAGAACATTTGAAGGGTAGCAGCTGTGGGGAGATGCTGATTCAGAAAACAGGTGTTGTGACAGAGAAGGCATGCTTGCTTGGTCCCATAAGATGACATTTATCTGTAGGGACCTAAAGTGCACCTACTCTGCCCAGCTGTAATGGATGGGCAGAAACAACTAGGGAAGACGGATTAGGAAGAACCTCTTCCGCAGGGGTTAGCTTGCTTGCTTCCTGTCCATGGCAGATGGACACCATAATTAAATAAATGCCTGAGATAATTCATGTTGATAATAGTCATCTCTTACCAGCTGATTGTATATGATCTTTCCAACAATAAAATTAATTATAAATTTCTGACTATAATTGATAATATTTCTATCATATTAATCTTTCATGTTCCAGCTGATAAAAGGTCATTTACACATACTTCTTTTTGTCAAAACCATCTTTATTAAAGAAGAGTGTCACAACAGGCTTAAGAACATGGATGTATGAAACCAGCTATGATGAAAAGGTCCTTGTATAGAAACGGAGATTATTGTAAATGCACATGATGGCAAAGACAATACAACCTAGTCACTTTAGTAGCAGAAACTGCTGGCACAAAAGAACATACTAAAAGTATGTAGTTTTGGCAGTGGATTTGGACGTATGCCATGCTGTTTGCTTAATAATTTAAAGTTAGAGAATGAGCAGAGTAGATTCATAGATAGTCAACTATAATTTTCTAATGATTAGCCCCAAAGTATAGATTTTTCACTATTGATACTAAGAATAGAAATTTAGTTTATATTCTAATGCTGCAGTAGTTTATTACATATTACTATCTTTCAGATTCAATTCATGCAACTTCCAATTACATGATTTTCTTTCCTGATTTATGCAAAGAATATATAAAAATAGGTTTTAATATTTTACCCTTCTATTAACCATGAGACTGCTCTATCGAGAGCCAAGTTACAACAGGTACACTAATCTAGTCAGCAACTCCCTTTAAACCAAAACTTCATTTAATACATCAACTTACAAAAATGGGTGTAAAGTTTTTATATAAACAAGAGCTAATAACTGTTACCTATAGAAAGGTGAAGGTCAATCCTGTGATTTTATTAGAATGGCACAGAAGTGAGAAGTTATACAATAACGCACTGATTGTTTTAAATTTTCTTAAACCCCAAAGACAGTGCTAATGATTGGTGAAAGGAGATTTACCATAGGACAACTCATGCATTGAGCAATTCATGTTCTTTATCTGTTTTCCCAACAGCATCTGGGTTGGACAAGGGGTCCAGATCAGCAAAGAGGCTAAACCAAGCAGTTAGATCTTTAGAAGAACTTGCAGCTTCTGCAAAAAAGAAAGCATAGTCAATTTTGGCCAAGTCAGTATTTGTGTTTGACTGCAGTTTTGAAGGAATATTCATTCAATGGGTATTTCCATGGGAAAAATGGATTTAGGAATCAAGAAAGGATTTTAGATACATCTAAGAAAACCCTTTGTCATATATTCTGTCAGAAAAGTATTCTGCAGGTATGTTCTCTCTATATACAGTATATATGTAAATGTTAAGTCTAGCTTTCATGAGGCTACTCTCAAAAGTAATTTACTAGTCAATATAACTGCAAATACAACATTAGAATGGGCAGGTGAAATTCAAGATATGTACACATATATATTGACAGCAGGGAGAAGACAATTAACACAACAAAATGCTCCAACAAACCCCAATTCTCTGCTGGCTTTTGACTACCAGAGTAGAAGTGCAGGGAGTGAAAGTGAAAGGCCGCTACCTTTTCTAGTCATTTGCAGCCCTTCTTACCTGCTGCTTGCTTCCCCCCGTTTGCCTATGCTATATACTCTGATCCTCCCCATTTTTCCTCTTCTGATGATGGGACTCCAACATCTTGGAAGGAATGCTTGGGAGAGAAAATCTGATGTTGGATTTTCCCTTCTGAAGTCAATGTTCTGTCTTGACTCTTGGAGAGAAAAATCCAATACGTCCTATGGTTTTTAGGATATTGTAGCAAGGGCTATAAAATTGAAGCTTGAGAGAAACTTCACAACCATTAAAAGCTATTAGATATACAAGAGAACAGATTTCAGCAGTATTTTACATGCCAAGAAAAAGCAAGCATAAGTATTCCAGAGATGATTAATGCTTTAGTCAGAGTGCAGTAAAAATAAAGTATAGCCTCAAAGGAAACTGTTCTTTGTAAATAGGTCTGAGAGTATGCAAGACACTGGAGAAGTCTAAGCTCAAAGAGTAACAGATTTATTACCTTTCATAGGTGTCTTGTTGAAATTCAAGTTCATGCTGTTGGATTTTTGTCCCGTCTGCATTGCAGGAGAAGGACTAATGCTGCTGGCTGCCCAACCTAAGATTCAACAGAAGAATTGCATTTCTATGAATCAATAGCAATTACTTAATGAGTTCAAATCACGCAAACAATACCCAAACCATTTTCTGGAAACCAGACGTCCTGATCTGCTGCTTTCGTTTTGTTTTGTCATGTCATTGGGATAGGGGGCTAAGGTTACCTTAACCTTGTATATTTTTCTTTGTATTATATTGATTTAACTTTTCATAAGTCTCCTCTGTGTATCTTAACCTTGTCTGAAATACGGGATGGTCCTAAACCTAAACCTAAGAAAGAGATCCACCAACAGACTGCAGCCCTTCTGGGATAAGCTGTTATTAGCAAATTAGAATTTAACTGAATAAGAGTTAGGAAAGCAAAGGCTTTTCCGTTAAGGTAACAGGACAATTAGAAAATAACATTGGTGTATTATCGGGGGCATATTTGGAACAGACAAAACCTAAATCCTCCTCCTCCTCCTCCTCAATAACTTAACAAGCCATTTTAAATATGCAAACTGACTTTTAAGAGTATTTATTTTAGTTATACAGAAATGTGATACGATTACCCTCTTTTTTAATAAAATTTTTATTAAGTTTCAAGACAAGGATAAAAGCTATGAAAAAAACTAAAAACTAAAAAGGTGTGAAAACACAAGAGAAAAAGTTGTTTTCAAAATTACAAAAAGATGTGGCTTCCGACTTTTAATAGCAAGGATATACAAAAATTTCCATAATCAATCTCTTACTCTGTATTACACCAAAACCACATTATTTATATAAATCATTCCACTTTAGCACATAATAAAAGTCACTAAGTACAGTTACTCCTCCCCCTTATATTAAAATTAAAAAAAATTCATATAGACCTCCTAAACAACTTCCCCCCCCAAAAGATAACATATTTAATTATTCCCTTCCTACTACTATTCTATACATTTCTGTCTACTATAATAAAAAACAAATTAAAAAGCACATATGGTTAACATCAGTCAACCCTTAAAGCAAACCAAATAAACATTCTTTAACCCTTATCCCACTTCAAAATAAACCAGAGCATTTACATATCCCAATGTGCACAGAGCTTTTCTCTTGAAAAAATCAAACAGCCCAACTGCCCCCCTCAAAAATTCCAGCTTCTCCTCAAAAATCCTCCCATACATAATGTCCCCTTCTTTTTCATGGCATTCCACCAGGAAGTCATTTTCACTTATTGCTTGCAGATCTCTCCCTCCCCTAAATTTCTCCACCTCTACTATCCGATCTTCATCCAGCATCTCAATAGAAATCCCAATCTCACTCTTAGAAGAAAAATTTCTATCACTGTTGAATTCCTCGATTTCATCCACCACATCCCCAATCTGATGGCACATTTTAGATCTCATTATTTTCCACAATGTCCTGAATATCTTGCATAAAAGCTTGGTAGAAGTCAGAAGAAATCTGTTTAAAATCTTCCATGTCTCACACAGTAGATTATGGTGCCCCCTAGGAGTTTAACCAGCAAAAGTTGAAGATTGAAGATATGGAAAAGTTCCAAAATGTATTTACACAAGCGAAAGTGAGATAAGCAGACAGTTCCCAAGGGAAAGTAGAAACAGAAAGCTGAAGGTTCAAATCAGCCAATTCAACGTGTAGAAAAATGCTACTATCTTCAAATTTAATACAAAAATATTAACAGGAAGACAATTGTTAAGTCTCAATCCTCCTTTACATTTGGAAGGAAAATGAAGCCCAAAACTGAAAAAAGGATTTTTAAAAAGCAATCCCAAAAATAACAATAAGCACCAAGACAGCCAGCTTCTCCTCACTGTAGAAAGCCCCTCTCAGGATACGCATACTTAAAAATATATATAAATTGGTGATTTAGAAATGGGGTGGCCGGTCTTAGTGTCCCTTGAAGGCTACAGCGCGGCTTGGAAAATGATGACGGCCCCGCCTCCCAGCTAGCTCTTACCAGTTGATCGCAAAACGCTGTTTGTGATCTTCTGGCTACAAGCAGCCGTCCGGAGGACAGATGGGATGATTCCAGGTGTTCTCCTTTATCCGGAGAACGTTTCTGGGCTTCAGGAAAACCTGCCTGAGCCCGAAAAAAGTTGCCGCATTGTCAGCTCCGCCCACTTAGCCTGTGGGCATAGCTGCTCAATCTGCCATTCCCCACCAGAAGCCTGATACGATTACTCTCAACTTCATGCATGAAATGAGCTAAATATTGATGTTGATGTTGTAATTTTATATTTTTAACTTGTTTTGTTGTGAACCGCCCAGAGTTCCCTGGTTGGAGGAGATGGGCGGTAATACAAATTTAAATAATAAATAAATAAATAAATAAAAATAAATAGCAACTTGAAGTCAAGTCTCCTAGGTTCCTAGTCTAATGTTTAACTAGCGTTAGCTTTATATATGAATTCTACAATTTGCAAGGGTATGCTATTGTTCTCTGCCAATGACATACATTAGAAGGAATAGTAACTCAGAAAAATAGTTGCCACAGTGGGCATTTCAGTCATGCGCACTACTTCCTCAATTATTTAAGGGGGCTTGGGATCACCCATGATACTGTGACACAGGTTCCCCCCACTTATGGTTGTGTGATGATTCCAGTTCTTAAATTCCAAAATCAGGATTCCTCAGTACAAGCCATTTAGGATGTAGAAGAAATCTTTATTAGGAAATAGTAACATGGAACATAGCCAAAGCTCAGAATGAGGTTTTCCTGCTCATTCCATTGATAAAACAGTTTCCCCCTTCATGTCAGCCCCTCCTCCCGATGGGCTGTTACCTAACTCGTTCCCACTCAATTCTCACCCCTCCCAACCTGCATCCATCTCCCAGACATTTCCAGATGGCACCGACTGAACAACCTTGGTGCAAGTCTCTGCTGCTGTAAACAGTCCCCAGCCATCTTCGTTGGAATGTTACCCATTCCTCCCCCCTGCTCCTCAGAGTTCACTGTTGCTGACATGGATCTAGCTAACATCCCCCATCTAATCTACAATTTACAACTCATGGCAGGATTTGCACTGGTGCGAATCATGACAGGTTGCTAAGCAATATTGATATAAAAGAAGCTGAGATAACATGTTCTATTTGAGAGGAAGGATGCTACCTTTGAGTCAAAGGGATAACTTACTCTTTCACTGGTATTTTGTTTTTTCAGTTTATTTATCTTGAATGATGGGATATTAACTGTTTTTCCCACAAGATAATTGTATTCTGTATAAGAAAGTATGCTCCAAAAGACAAAAACCTAATTCACACTTGCAGTTCCTTTAAGAGACCAGCAATGACTGTATTGCAAACCAAACTTTTAAAAGGAAAATAACATTTGTTGTTCAGTCGTTTAGTCGTGTCCGACTCTTCGTGACCTCATGGACCATAGCACGCCAGGCCTCCCTGTCCTCCACTGTCTCCCGGAGTTTACTCAAATTCATGTTCATTACATCGGTGATGCTATCTAACCATCTCATCCTCTGCCGTCCCCTTCTCCTTTTGCCTTCAGTCTTTCCCAGCATCAGGGTCTTTTCCAGGGAGTCCTCTCTTCGCATTAGGTGGCCAAAGTATTTGAGCTTCAGCTTCAGCATCTGTATTCAGCATCTATTTTCAGCTATCTGAAAATAGCATATCCAAATATAAAAGGACTAAGGGATAGGAACAAACCCATAATTCTACCAAAGTGTTCAGGGATTACAGAGGATTGTAAAATATGAATATATATGACAATGTAATGCCACTCCATAGAAGAGACTACTGTCACTTTTGATTAGCAGATACACTACATAAAGAAATAACTACTCTTGCTACTACACACTAGATTGACCTCACTGAAACTGGTTTAATACATTCAATTTTAAGGAAAGTTAACAAAGTTTATTGACAACTCTGAATATATGGCAGTTTAGCAACTCATAAAGAAAAATACTGGAGTGATGTAAAAGATTTTAGAATCAAAGCAGTACTCCCCAGTAAGGTAAATGTTACAGCAAATTTGGTATTTCTGGAGTACGGCAGGTGTTAAGAAACACTATGGAATTTCTATTGTGGATATTTTGATTTACTATCTTTATTGTAATTATATTTAACTGCTTGTGCTTTGTTTAAATAACATTCCAGGTACAATTTTTGGTGTAACAAAGCAACAAAAATGATTTTTGAAGAATTGTTTTACCTATAATACAACTGAGCAATGTTCAGTCCTGTTCTCTCTACCCTGCCACCCCTGTTTTATTACTTCACTAATCACCCAAGAGCAAGTCATACATTTTTGTTTTTCAAAAAATCCAAACCCCTAAAATAGAAAAAAAGGGGAAAATCCAGCTCTTCTTTCTTTAATGATGTCAAAGTGTCACAGACACACCTACCATTAATTGCTGGGGGAGAGAGAAAGCATAATCCACTGCTGAAAAGGTCGCCTGCCTCTGTTCTATAACAGAGTTGAATTGTTTACACACAAGCTGCTGAAGTAGAGCAATCGTAAGAATGTGTTTAACTGGATTATGGATTGACTGATCTAATAATTTTATATTTGTTCCTATTTAAGAATATTTGCTGCTAAAATTGCAATTTCCATTAACTATGCAATATGCCTTTGGTTGAGTATAAGAATTGGCAAGCTCCATTTTCCCACTGAATGATGTTGGGATTCTCACTATACTATCCTCTTTGATTCTAGCTCTCTAAAGTTCTAAAGACCTTGGAGACTATTTTCGTAATGAGAGTAGATTAGACAGGACCTTGATCTGCATCAGTAAAAAGTCCAAACACTGTGTTACATATAACTCCAAATAGTTCCCCAATGTTTTCTTTGTTTCCATCTCTCTCTCTCTCTCTCTCTCTCTCTCTCTCTCTCTCTCTCTCTCTCTCTCTCCTTCCTTCCTTCCTTCCTTCCTTCCTTCCTTCCTTCCTTCCTTCCTTCCTTCCTTCCTTCCCTTTCCCTTCTTTCCAGAACCAGCCACTGAAAGCTAAGCTCAGGAAAAATGAGTGTTCCCTACTTTTCCATTTTTTTCCAACGGGGGGGGGGGGGGCCCACCCAGCTGCCTCTTTACTCCAGGGAAAAGAAAAGAGCTATTAGATAGGAACAATTCCAATATTGTTTCCAACTTCCAGTATATGTTTTCTGGGAAAGTAAAACGATGAGGGGAAAATTCCCCATTATTCTTGTGTTAACATGCAGCATGACTCCAAAACAACTTTTAATGGGATAAGCAGCTATTCTACAACAGAATATAAACTTTGCATGTCATAATTAACCTGATATGCATCCATCTCCAGAGGAATGGGAGCTTGCAAATATCTTTCTTTGGCATTTGGACAATCATTGACACAGTATTGTATAGTGAGTTTATGCTTGCACATGTGCGCGCACGGGCACACACACGCACGCACACACAAAGCCGCATATTCTCAGTGATCTTTACAGCAACCATGTACAATTTTTCATTATTTATTCCATCACTGCAGCCAAATATATGGACTTCAACTCCCAGAATTTTCAGCATTGATCATGCTGCCTGAAGAATAATGGGAATTGAAACTGCTCTCCTTCCAAAATGGGTCTCTTGAACAGGGGATGGGGGGGGGGGACATACATGTCTCTACCCACCAGCTTTTAACTTTAATCCTTACCTTCTGTCACTTAACTGCAGTTTAATAGAAAGCAATCACCACTGTGGGAAATGTTATACACATTTTTTGCTATCACTAATTGCTTTTAGTCCCTTTACTACACTTATCCTGTACTGAGGTAAATCACATCAGCTAAAACATCCTAGTATTTAAGCATTTACACAGGACTGAGAAAGCAGCTATTTTTCTATTCACAGATTTATTAAGCCAAAGAACTTGGATTAAAGCCACTGAAGTTGTACTGATGACACATTCTTATCTCAGACTTGCCAGTCTTGACAGTGTCCCTTTTTATTGCTACTCCAAACGGTACTATTTCCTCTACCTGAGCAATGTCAGAGGAATAATTTTCCCATCAACAAATGACAACCAGCCCAACCCACATTAACACCCTGGAGGAATTAAGTACCCTTCACACATGTCATCCCTTCACTCTAAAAATAATGAGACAATTTTTCCTTTCACCCTTCACGCCTCCCTCCCACAGCCACCATCTGCCCAAGAAACAGCAGAAAAATTAACATAAAATATTGGCAGCAGGGAGGTTGGCCCACTGTACAGGGAGAACTGAAGCAGTTAGAGTTGTGATTTAGTAAAACGTGTTTTTTAAAATCTTGTCCTGCAGATACATATCTTTTACAGTGTGACAGCAACTAATCAATATTCAATAAGAGCAAAAACAGGAAGGATTTTAACAAAGTTAAAAATCTATAAATAAATTTAGAGTAATCTAAGGAATGGAATCACTACATCCTAGAACTTATATTTGCAGACTTCCCAGGATATGTATGCTTGTAATCAGATTCAGATGAAATGCAAGATTGTAGTTTAAAGTTTTATAAGCAAACCTGATTCCCCTAATCATTCTTCCCTTGGCATTTATTTATTTATTAAACAAAGTTATCTAGCCACCCATCTACCAGAAGGAACTCTGGGCGGCAAACAAAATAACACAATACAATAAAAAGACCATTTAAAACAATAAACAACATTGAGGCCATGATAAAACTCGCATTTATCCACCAACTGCCCCATCAACATCCAGGCCCCCGTGCCTAGGGGAAAAGCCAAGTCTTCCCCAGTCGGGAAATAACCCACTACTGTTTTTGACCATCTACAATTTCCTATTCCTATTGTCTGAATTGTAGTATCAACTGCAGATTGCCCAAGCCAGAGTTAAACTATATTGCTTGATAAACCATAGTTTAAAGTACATTTGAGATGGCAAACTATGACTAGTTTAAAGTGGAAGTGGATATTGAAGAATTGTTTCCTTACGATCGCATCAGTGGAAGAACATACTATGTTATATACCAGAGCTTTCCAAACTGTATGTCGGGACACGTTAGTGTGTCGGCTGCAGTGTCTGGGTGTGTCGCGGCTGCTGCTGCCTCCTGGCTTCCACCCAGGTTCTAGTGCCTGCCTTGTGCCTTGCTGCCTCCAAACCAGCTGTGATTCCGCGCAGGTCCTAGTGCCTGCCTTGTGCCCTGCTGTAAGAGTGTGTCGCGAAATGATGCATGTCTAAAAAGTGTGTCACCAACATGAAAAGTTTGGAAAGCTCTGTTATATACTATACTAGGATTCAGTACTAAACACCTATATCCATAGTCCACTGTCAAGGTGCTCTGTGTTAAAGGTAAAGGTAAAGTTGAAGGCTTTCATGGCCGGAATCTGATGGTTGTTGTGGGTTTTCCGGGCTGTGTGGCCGTGTTCTGTCAGTTTTGGTTCCTAACGTTTCGCCAGTAGCTGTGGCTGGCATCTTCAGAGGACAGGAGCACAGCTAGAAGATTCTCTCTGTGCCCTCTGTCCTCTGAAGATGCCAGCCACAGCTACTGGCGAAATGTTAGGAACCAAAACTGACAGAACACGGCCACACAGCCCGGAAAACCCACAACAGCCATCGTAAAGGTAAAGGTTTCCCCTGCACATTTGTGCAGTCGTGTCCGACTCTAGGGGCCGGTGCTCATCTCCGTTTGTTAGCTGAAGAGCTTGACCAAAATAATGGCAGAAATAATAATGTCACCAGACAAACAGCTAATTTGAGATTATAATGTCAGGAATGAAAACAAGCCTACCTTGAAGAGAAGACTGCAAATTATTCATGTTTTGGTCTAAAAGCTGAGAAGGAAGGAAGCCTGATGACGGTGACTGGTTGCTCTCCATTTCTCCTACAGAAGAGTTTGTCCCTGTGTCAGCAAGGGGATCCTCTCCAAAGACCGCTGCCCATTCCCTGCTGAATTCGCCGTCATCCAAAGAAGAGGCATTGAGAATCTCATTCAGTAATACCATATCATTCTTATCGGTAGGTTCAGGCTCCAGGGAGTTCACAAGCAGGTCCTTTGATGCTGCTAAAAGAAGAGAAATATCTAAGTAAAGCTTAATTAAAATAAGAACAAACATAAGGAATAACCATCCAGATCTACAGTATCCAAAGGGAAGGAACTCAAAAGTGGAGCACATGTAAAAAACTCAGGAATGAGTGGGAAAGACTCCTGCCTGAAACCCGATAGAATTGTCACCAATTAGAATAGACAACCCTAGGCTATGAGGACAGTTTCATCGGGTAAAAGACAGCTTCCCATATAACCCTTGATTAATGTATGTATAATTATTTAAATTTAAGTAAACATTTGAGTTAGATTATCTTCTTAATATATTTGTCCATCCTTTGTATTTTGGGAATCATTCTGGAATCTGAACATTTCTAATTTCTCACCTTTCAAATTAATCTTAGCTGTCTTAGTTTATGCAAGAAAGTATGCCCTGACTACGGTTAAAAAGAGACACTCTCTAGTACACTTCCCAACTTTTAAACACACACCAGAAATTTCACCAAATAAGTAGTTTGGCCAATAATCTAAAACATGAAATTTGCTTTTCCTGCAGTGGTTCTCATTCTTCCTGTAACAAGAGATATAATTTAATAAGGGTAGTAAATAGAAGGCCCATGATGGATTACTTAGCAAAGAAGAGTTTACTTTCTAGTTACATTACTCTTACTGAGCATAAAACCAAGAGTTTGGCTGAAAAGGGGTGACCTTATTATGCTAGGCTAATTGCTCTCATGTCTA
Source organism: Charina bottae (assembly GCA_023362775.1). Classification (NCBI taxonomy): domain Eukaryota; kingdom Metazoa; phylum Chordata; class Lepidosauria; order Squamata; family Charinaidae; genus Charina; species Charina bottae. The sequence goes on along the minus strand of JALMGJ010000007.1, from coordinate 39,975,441 downwards.
AAAGATGAAGTAAATGCATCAGATAGAGCAATTTTGTCTATGCTTGAGCACAAGAGACAAAGACAGATGATCAAAGATATTCATGCAGAAATTATACTTTAATCATTACACTAATAACAATGTAATAATATAACCTGTCAGAAGTAGACATCCATAAAATCATAAAGAACATGATTAGATCTTAATGAACTTTTCATGGAAAAAATACTATTAGAGCTACCTAATGAGTCACTGAAGCTTACTGCTAATCTGTCCTTTTCTTAGCATCCTTTTTCCAAAATACTAAGCAGGGTTGGACCTACTTAGTTCTTGGGATGGGAAACCACCAGGTGTACGGCCCGGTGTGAGTGCGGCTGGGCAGGGAGGTGCATGCTACGACCTGTCCGGGGCCCGAACTCGCCATGCTGCCCGGGGACTTCTCTGGAGAAAAAGCAGCGGGAGCAGGAACTACTCACCGGAGCAACTTGCAACCTTCTGCCAGCTTCCCCAATGACTTTGCTTGTGGGAAGCTGGCAGGGAAAGTCACAAATGGCGATCATGTAACCGCAGGACTCTGCAACTGTCATAAGTGCCCAAATCACAATCACATGACTGTGTGGATGCTGTGACAGCTGCAACTTCAAGGACCAGTCATAAATCCCCCTTGTTCAGCACTGTCATAACTTTGAACAGTTGCTGAACAAGTGGTTGTAACCCAATGACTACCTGTATCTCAAATTAAGCAACGGTTCAGAATACATACAGCTTTCTTCAGCACATCTTCTATCTGCTAGGCAGCCAACAATGCACTTATATTTTTCACATATAAAAGCAGGGAACATAAACCTTGCAATGAGTTGGGCATGTTTGACATATAACTATGAAATAATTGCTTGAAAAACAAGAGTCAATAGAGTTAAAAGAGATTTTACTTAAAAAGTAACTGCTTTCTGTCCTGAATATTTTTCTTTACCAGAGCACAGTAACATAGACTAAAATAATTTGGGATGTAAAAAAGAAGATGTAAGGATCAGATCTGACTTTAAAAAAAGAGAGACAAGAACACACTTGACTTATTTATAAAAATAATAAAGGTGAGATAAAAAAATCTAAGCAAAATAGTCACATATACCCTATAATACAAGCATAAAAGAAAACAGCAATTTAAACTTATGAAACATGTACATGAAAACTAAGTCTGAGTTTTTAGGATACATCTCTAGTTCTCTTTACAGTTTCACACTGGTCAATAATGGTCAGCAACATTAGTGAACTACACTGGCAAAACGTAGTATGAAATTCCAGCTGTATCACAATGGCAGCTGAAACTTTCATCCCATTATATCAAACCTGGAATGAATTAGGTATTTTAAAAATTAAAAGCATCCATCACCTCTTTTTCAAAGGACGCATGATTTGTGGCTAGCAGTTCACTATAGCCCAAAATATTGCCATACAGAAAATGTATAAGTTACAGTAAAACTCATTATCACATGTGGATGATAAAGTTTAGCTTTACAATTTTCTGCTCTCTCTCACACACTCACTAACACACACACACACACACACACACACACACACCTGTTCAATCATGTCCGATTCTCAGCAACTACCTGGACAAGTCCCTGCAGTTTTCTTGGCAAGGTTTTTCAAAAGTGGTTTGCCATTGCCTAATTCCTAGGACTGAGAGAAAGTGACTGGCCCAAGGTCACCCAGCTGGCTTTGTGTCTAAGGTGGGACTAAAACTCATGGTTTCCCGGTTTCTAGCCTGGTGCCTTAACCACTACACCAAACTGGCTCTCTGCTGACCTATATAACTCATATTAAAAACAACTGTACAAGGAAACTTTTTCACTGATATAAAAGCTACAAACTCTTATGACCAATATGGTACACAGCAATGCAGTTCTTTCTGTCCTTTTATCTGTGAGACACCTTTTTATTTTGACTATTCTGCCTTTATACATCACATAGTGTTTTAATACACTGGGCAGGACCTGTTTCGGTTCCAAGAAATTCCAAGCCCAGCTGGGAGGATGATGAAGTGACAACAGACACTAAGGGCACTGTTTTAATGATAACATGTTACCATTCCTCTGCTAGACCACAAATTACATTTATTGCAATAGGGGAAAAATCTGGCAGTGATATGATTAAGAGCAATGTTTTATGCAGTTATTGTATATTACCTCTTTTGTGCAAAGATGCAATGTGTACATACATTTAAACTATTTTTGTATTTTCCCAAACTGCAGCTGTGTAGTAACAGCTTATTTTTTCCAAAGGAAGGTCAATGCATTTTTGTCAGAACTATTTGCTTTGCTGTTGTTCTCCTTTATATTTTGCTCTTTTTTGTTTTGACCATTCTTTTGCCATACCAATCTTAATACATTTGTTCTCCCCTTGCCATATTTAAGGGGAAAAGAACTTTATTCCTCCTCTTGCATGCATAAATTATTCTGCAGAGCAATCCAAAAAACTTACAGAAAGGAAACTATGCATTATGATTAGAGTACCATCTTTTCCACTTGGTGAGAATAGAGGGGTAAGGGATATTTCCCAACAAGACAATGGCCACTGCTGAAACATCTAAACAACCTACAGCTTCAGCTTTTATGATTGTTCATGCTACTGAACTGGTAACAGCCATGGCAGTATGCTATGAGCTTCACACAGGATAAAGCTATATATTCAGGTTTTTTTAAAAAATGTAGATGTGTGCAGATCCACAGTTACATTTTAATAAGGACAGTTTGGATTAGATGACGGAAACACAAGCAACAACAGGTGATAGAGGAGGATAGGAATGTAGAGGAACTAAGGAGAGCAAATATGAACATTAAACATTAATACTTCATTTGAGTTGAGCTTGACCCTTAGTGATTTCATATACAGATCTGTGTAGGATTTTTTGGCAAGAATGTTTTGCCACTGTCTTCTGGATTTTTAAAAATACTTCTGAGTCTAACCTAAAATTAGGTATTGCCTGGTCGTTTCCCACCGAAGTCTTAACCAGTTAGACAAGGCTTAGCTTTCCGAAATCAGTGAAGGGTAGCTAGCAACAAAAAGCATAGATGTCATCCCTGGCTCTGAACATTTACCAAATTAGTAAGTGTGTTTGCTACGACTATTACACTTTTATTCTCTTATTTGCCAGTGATTTATTTACTTTATTTTCTTTATACTCCCTCATAAACAACCTTTGAAAGTAGGACTTTTGGAAATCCATTTTGATTGATCACATGTTTCTCAAGAAAGGAAATTCGTCCCTTGGGTATTCACTGATATCAAATATTATTTTATGACTTGCGTTTTTATAACTTCTTTAAGCTCTCAACAGCCACGGGGTTTAGCAAGATGTGCATTTCCTAAAACCATAATAAGCAGCATAAAGCTTAAAAGATATTGTAGACATCTTATTACAATACTTTTTTACCATACATTTCATATCATGCTATTTCTTACAAATATGACTATATATGGCATGAGCTAGCATTTATTCACATAAAGCTGGAGATGTAGTAGGTTCTCCAATATCTTAAATACTAACCATTGTCTTGTGTCTGAGTCAAGTTAAAATAAATATTCCGAAAAAGAAAAGGATGTGAATTGTGTCAAAACCAAATATGGCAGAGATAGACAACCGTTTTTTTGGATCAGGGACACATCTGAATTTGGAGAGCATGTGGTAGGTGCACTCAGAATGGGTAGAATGGGAGACTTCACTCTTTACAAAATACTGTCACGGCGGGCATGAGTAGTCTTAGAACACCCAGTTACCAGAAAGCAAACTAACCCACTAAGGTCCTTCCTACTCAAAGGCATCCACAGATTCCAGTGTTGTCATCAAAATAACAGCAGTATTGCACTGATGAGATGCAAGCACTGCCCCTTTACAACATGGATAGGACATCATGACACACATACAAGAAGGGTAGAGCTTGCATTATGTCAGTATGACATTACTTGCAACATTTATTCCCCTGCCAACACAGAGATGTGTCTGTCTTTACTTCAAGACTCTTATGAGGCCAAAAGGCATTGCTGCAAATAAATAATATAGAGGCTGATGTTTTACCCATACCCAGCTTTATATTTATTTTATTTCAAATAACTTTTAAAGAAAGTCAGGTGGGGCAGGGACCCTGGTGGACACCAAGACACTATTTGGGAACATAGTGATGTCCAAGGAATTGAAGTTATCTATCACTGAAATATCAAGGGGCGTGGTGGCTCAGTGGGTAAGTCGCCAGGCTTGTCGATCAGAAGATCGCAAGTTCGGAGGTTCGAATCCCTAGCCCCGCGTGACGGAGTGAGCTCCCGCACTCGCCCCAGCTCTTGCCAACCTAGCAATTCGAAAGCACGCAAATGCAAGTAGATGAATAGGTACCACTTCGGTGGGATGGTAACAGCGTTCTGCGTGCGTTATGCCGGCCACATGACCGCGGAAGCATCTTCGGACAACGCTGGCTCTTTGGCTAACAAACAGAGATGAGCACCAGCCCCTAGAGTCGGACACGACTGCACAAATGTGCGGGGGGATCCTTTACCTTTACCTATCACTGAAATAAGAGAAATAATCTTTAGATGCTATTAGCCAATACTGTCTCTGGCAAAGGAGATTGTTACCTTGTCGTGGTGCTGAAGCTTGAGCACCTTAATGACGCCATGAGCTCAATCGTGAAGGGACACCCAAGACGGGAAGGTCGTGGCAGAGAGGTCAGACTAAATACGATCCCTGGGGAAGGTAATGGCAACCCACGCCAGTATTCTTGCCGTGAAAACTAAATGGATCAGTACAACCAGAGATATGTCGGTATACCATCGGAAGATGGGACTCCCAGGTCGGAAGATGGTCAAAATGCTACTGGGGAGGAACAGAGGATACGTTCAACTAGCCCTAGATGTGATGACGCAGCTAGCTCAAAGCCAAAAGGACGGCTAGCGGCTGATGGTGCTGGTAGTGAACGACGAATCCGAAGTTCTAAGATCAACACACCATAGGAACCTGGAATGTAAGATCTATGAGCCAGGGCAAATTGGATGTGGTTATTGGTGAGATGTCAAGATTAAATATAGACATTTTGGGTGTCAGTGAACTGAAATGGACTGGAATGGGCCACTTCACATCAAATGACCACCATATCTACTACCGTGGACAAGAGGACCACAGAAGAAATGAAGTAGCCTTCATAATTAATAATAAAGTGGCTAAAGTAGTGCTTGGATACAATCCAAAAAACGATAGAATGATCTCAATTCGAATTCAGGGGAAGCCATTTAACATCACAGTGATCCAAATATACGCCCCAACCACAGATGCTGAAGAAGCAGAAGTAGATCAGTTCTATGAGGATCTGCAGCACCTACTAGATAATACACCAAAAAGAGATGTTATTTTCATTACAGGAGACTGGAATGCTAAGGTGGGTAGTCAGACGACACCTGGAATTACAGGCAAGCATGGTCTGGGAGAACAAGATGAAGCAGGACATAGGCTGATAGAATTTTGCCAAGACAACTCACTGTGCATAACAAACACTCCCTTCCAACAACCTAAAAGACGACTTTATACATGGACTTCACCAGATGGTCGACACCGAAATCAGATTGACTACATCCTTTGCAGCCAAAGGTGGTGGATATCTATACAGTCGGTAAAAACAAGACCTGGAGCTGACTGTAGTTCAGATCATGAACTTCTTATTGCAAAATTTAGAATCAGACTAAAGAGAATAGGGAAGACCCACAGCTCAGTTAGATATGAGCTCACTAATATTCCTAATGAATATGCAGTGGAGGTGAAGAATAGATTTAAGGGACTAGATTTAGTAGATAGGGTCCTGGAAGAACTATGGACAGAAGTTCGCAACATTGTTCAGGAGGCGGCAACAAAAAACGTCCCAAAGAAAAAGAAAACCAAGAAGGCAAGATGGCTGTCTGCTGAGACACTGGAAGTAGCCCAAGAAAGAAGGAAAGCAAAAGGCAACAGTGATAGGGGGAGATATGCCCAATTAAATGCAAAATTCCAGAGGTTAGGCAGAAGAGATAAGGAATTATTTTTAAACAAGCAATGCGCGGAAGTGGAAGAAGACAATAGAATAGGAATGACAAGTGACCTCTTCCAGAAAATTAGAAACATTGGAGGTAAATTCCAGGCAAAAATGGGTATGATCAAAAACAAAGATGGCAAGGACCTAACAGAAGCAGAAGAGATCAAGAAACGGTGGCAAGAATATACGGAAGATCTGTATAGGAAGGATAATAATATCGGGGATTGATTTGATGGTGTGGTCAGTGAGTTAGAGCCAGACATCCTGAAGAGTGAGGCTGAATGGGCCTTAAGAAGCATTGCTAATAACCAGGCAGCAGGAGATGACGGTATCCCACCTGAACTGTTTAAAGTTTAAAATCTTTCGATGAAGGTTCTCAGTCATCCAGGTGGAACAGTCTGTAGCTTGAATCATGTCAACTGGATTTCTATTTCCTCAGTGGAAACGTTTCGCTCCTTATCCAAGACTGAAGAAGCTTCTTGGATAAGGAGCGAAACGTTTCCACTGAGAAACTAGAAATCCAGTTGACATGATTCAAGCTACAGACTGTTTAAAATCTTGCAAGATGATGCTGTCAAGGTGATGCATGCCACATGCCAGCAAATTTGGAAAACACAAGAATGGCCATCAGATTGGAAAAAATCAACATATCCCCATACCAAAAAAAGGGAAACACTAAAGAATGTTCAAACTATCAAACAGTGGCACTGATTTCACATGCCAGTAAGGTAATGCTCAAGAACTTGCAAGGTAGACTCCAGCAATTCATGGAGCGAGAATTGCCAGATGTCCAAGCTGGGTTTAGAAAAGGCAGAGGAACTAGAGACCAAATTGCCAATATCTGCTGGATAATGGAGAAAGCCAGGGAGTTTCAGAAAAACATCTATTTCTGTGTTATTGACTATTCTGAAGCCTTTGACTGTGTGCATCATAACAAATTGTGGCAAGTTCTTGGTGGTATGGGGATACCAAGTCATCTTGTCTGCCTTCTGAGGAATCTGTATAACGACCAAGTAGCAACGGTAAGAACAGAGCACAGAACAACGGACTGGTTTAAGATTGGGAAAGGAGTACGGCAGGGTTGTATACTCTCACCCTACCTATTCAACTTGTACGCAGAACACATCATGCAACGTGCTGGGCTTGATGAATCCAAGTATGGAGTTTAAATTGCTGGAAGAAACATTAACAATCTCAGATATGCAGATGATACCACTTTGATGGCTGAAAGCAAGGAGGAGCTGAGGAGTCTTATGACAAAAGTGAAAGAAGAAAGTGCAAAAGCTGGGTTGCAGTTAAACCTCAAAAAAACCAAGATTATGGCAACGAGCTTGACTGATAACTGGCAAATAGAGGGAGAAAAAGTAGAGGCAGTGACAGACTTTGTATTTCTAGGCGCAAAGATTACTGCAGATGCTGACTGCAGCCAGGAAATCAGAAGACATCTACTTCTTGGGAGGAGAGCAATGACAAATCTTGATAAAATAGTTAAGAGCAGAGACATCACGCTGACAACAAAGGTCCGCATAGTTAAAGCAATGGTATTCCCTGTAGTAACCTATGGCTGCGAGAGCTGGACCATAAGGAAGGCTGAGTGAAGGAAGATAGATGCTTTTGAACCGTGGTGTTGGGAGGAATATTCTGAGAGTACCTTGGACTGCAAGAAGATCAAACCAGTCCATACTCCAGGAAATAAAGCCAGACTTGAGGGAATGATATTAAAGGCAAAACTGAAGTACTTTGGCCACATAATGAGAAGACAGGATACCCTGGAGAAGATGCTGATGCTAGGGAAAGTGGAAGGCAAAAGGAAGAGGGGCTGACCAAGGGCAAGATGGATGGATGATATTCTGGAGGTGATGGACTCGACTGTGGGGGAGCTGGGGATGGCGACGGCCGACAGGAAGCTCTGGCGTGGGCTGGTCCATGAAGTCACGAAGAGTCGGAAGCGACTGAACGAATAAACAACAACAGCCAATACTGTAGAATAATACAAGAAATCTGGTCCTCTTCTCCTCTCTTCTCTTGGCATACAACACTTGCCAGGATAAGTGTGAAACAAACAAACTTTCCACAAACTGTTTAATGTAGCCTACAAAATATGTCCGACTGAAAATCCAGTGGGATAATATCTATTAATATCAGGGCAACAAGTGAATTTTCTTTTACAATCCTTAAGTGTTTGAAGTGAATGATCACATTGAAAAATACTTAGCATCTATATTATTAAAATTTAATTGTTTTGGTGCCCTTTTATAAAATTGATGTAACAGATAAAACATTTACATACCATTTTCTTCATGTTTCAACTCTAATAAGTCATCTATAACTTCTAAAAAAGAGAAAATAGGAGGAAATTACTGATGTATAGACTACTTCGTAAATGTCATACTTAGAATGATATACTTAATCCTATTCAAAATTATCTGGGAATAGGTTCCATTGAACTCAGTGGAACTTACTGTACTTCTGTATAATCTAAACAGCTGCAGTGCATTTCTAGGAAACATACCTGAATTCTCTCTGTGGCCAAAGTTCTCCCCAAAAGTACTCAGCATGTTATTAGCATCTTCTGCTGTAACCAAAATATTTTCTAGGTGAAATCAAATCCAGCAAAGAAATGCACAATACTGAAGATAGCCTGTGCCTTATAGATTTTTCTATCTGATCATTTCACTACTGGGACTTTTCATTTAGCCTGAAACAGTCCCAAAGAAATGATTACTTAGTAAAACATGTTTTATGAATTAGAATATTCTTATTGATAAGTCTAGATCAATACAAGGTAATCAGTGAAAATATAGTCAGCTTTAAAATGGCCAAGTTATACAAGTTAATGGAATTCAAAATAATTTATTCCATTTAAAAAAGGATCCACACCACATCCCCCCAAAAGGACACTGAATCAATTCTATTTACCACACTATATATAGTAATTTACAGATATGATAACTGACTAACAGTTCATAAACATCAATATTTATCTGGGCGATCCACCATCCTCCCAATTAAACACCAACACAAACTGCAAAATTGTGCTATTACAAAAATAAGGGCTAGGTTCTTTCTTTTGCTATCTATGGATAAAATCACATTTTAGTCTTAAAATCATATTTAAAGATATCAAGGTCTCTTGGGCTTTGCTCACTCTGCAGTAGAATTCTGATTTCTCTCTGAGAGTTCTCTATTCAAATTAAGAGTAGGGCTACTACAAAATCATTTTGGGAGTGCTTTTTTTTAGCTGCCAGTCTGTATTGTTTCTCTGCAGGACAACTCTTAAAAAGCAACCAGAAACTTCAAACAGTATAGAATGGTGCTGACCAGTACATGGAATAGGTTGATTTTGTTCCAGTGTTGAACTAGTTGTCAATTGGAGTGTGATTTTTTTAGTTAATCAATTCATTATGTCAATTTTAACACATCTTTTAAGCTAAGATTTTAAAACTGTTTGTGTTTTCTATGCTATTAATATTCTATGATGTAGCTGTTATTGGATTGTATTTTTTTTACTGTACATTACTCTGGTAGTTTTTACAAAAAGACAGTATGGTACAGTATGGAAATATAATTATATAAATAAATAACTTGATTAAAATGTCCAGATTAATTTAGGTATTCTTGCTATCACTCACACCTGGAACAAATTCTCAACCAAGTCCAGGTCACAATCTACATGTGAGTATGTTATCATTCACTGAGAAACAGTACACAGGAGAAGGAAGGGAGATGTCTGATACATTTGCAAAGACAGAGCAGTGTTCTATCTGCTTTAGTAGAGACCACCATCTCCTTTTTTCTGGACTAACAGTAGCCGTAGCACAATGCTGTGCATCTGTGGCTTGAAAACAAGATGGTCACTTGAAGCACTAATAGCTGAAAAGCCACAATTACTATTTTAAAAGAAGACTTCATAGTTGGTTAAATAAAAACTTTAATGAATTGCAAATCTCTTCTCTTAATGGATTTCTTGTACTTTATACTTTTTTAGAGCTGGGATGAAATATCCTGAATGACACATGGTATTATACTCTAAAGTAGCCTGTTAGAACAAAATGTTCACACAGCTGCTATTAAGACAACGGGGGAATCTGGAGCATGCTTGGCATTTGAAAAGCATAATATAAAAGAATACCTGAGTTGGCCGTTTCCTTGGTGCTGCTTTCATCATCTAAAGATATCAACCTTAAATTGAAAGGGAAGAAAAAGAGCTTACTTTCTTGTATTTTTCAGAAGAATGTTAAAAAGCTACAGATTCCTTTTTTTTCTGACTTCAGCTTGTGAACTACATCAAGATCCTCTGAAGTTCAGAAGATGCTAATATTTGGGTTCTTTCAATAAAGAACAGAAACTCACTACATGCAAATGTGTACATCTGAGTATCTAATTATGTCAGATTTCATCATGTGTTGTAGGAGTTAAGTTTTCTTGCTCCAGCAAATTAATGTTTTGTATGTTTTAATATTTAGTGTTGCAGGGGAAGAGGCCTGATGTTTCTACCAGAAGCTGTTGTAATATTAAGGGTGTGGGCATGAGAGCTTCATCATGCCTATTAAGTGGACAGCAACATCTAGTGTAGGATTGATATAATGCACTGGATACTGCTATCTATGAATGAACTGTATGTCTTGACAGTGCTCAAAGTAACTATTTCCATGCTTTTGATGTTATTGGACCTTCTCTCCTATCTCATTCACTGTTGCTTAGAACCAGAATCTGATATTTACTAGAGAACCACAGGATAAACCATTGTGCATCTCCTACAAAGGATATACTTGTATTTCAGACAGTAAAAATGCAGAGATAGGATGAATGGTCCTTGTGAATACAGAAAAGATGATTTGTTTTCACTGAGTACTTGATAGTGGATTGTTTCCACTACAAACCTGCCCAGTTACTTAGATCAGTAGTAAAGGCCCTTCTGAAGATGATCCCACAGCAAGTTTGGCTATGGTAACTATGGAATTTTGAGGACTGTCTGATTTAACTATTGTGCTTTACACTTCATGTTTTGTTTTATTGTTGTAAGCTTCTTTGAGTGCTGATATAAACAGAAAGGCAGACTATAACTTTTGTAACAAAAGGCAAAAGGATTGGGTAGTTGGTCTCTCATGATGTACCTGATTATCTCTGAAACGGGACTGTGGCAAAAAGAGTCTGGGGATCTTGTCTACATTAAAACCTTCCCATTCTACAATCATTTTGACATTGGTGAATTACTATGGGGTAGTTAACTTCTATTTAATTCTCAGCATTTTTAAAGGCCTTTGTCCAAATACTCTATAGATATATAAATCTTTTTTCTTTTTATGAAAAAACTAAAAGTGTGAGAAATATTCCTCTTTCTGTTTAGAATAGATGAAAAAAGGAACTCCTCTCCCACCTTGTGTGAAGTAACTGGCACAACCACTGAGTAAGCAAATGATTGGTTACAGGACAACTGATGACTTGGCAAGGATCACTACTATTAATGTGTCTGCTGTCATACTATCATCTTTTTTAGACCCATGAGCCAAACATTGAGGAACGATCTTTTTTTACTGTAGAGCATACAGTAGTACCTTTTCAGACTGTCTGCAAGGGCGGTGAGTTGGGGGTGCCATTTTACAGTGGTTCCATTCCTTTTTCAGTGTATGGTTCCAACTGGAGTATGCTTGGAAGAAGAGAGATAGAACCTAGGGCATTCCAATATGGGGTGCCACAGGGGTGGACCCTCTCCCCCAATTTAAGATCTATATGAAGCCACTGAGATAGGTCATTCAACAGTTTGTGACATGATATCATCAGTATATTGATTATACCCAGCTTCAAATCCCTACCCCAGATCAACTGGGAGATGTGATGGAAGTGTCTGGACATTGAACCATCTGGACAGGGAGAAACAGGTTGACACTTGAACCTAGCAAGTTGGAGTGGCTACTGGTTCAGAAGTTGACTGGAAAAATATAAACTTTAGCTCTTGATGGGGTTAAACTTAGAAAAAGCTGATGGGGAATCTGAGGATTCTCCTAGATTCTCAGTTCTTACTGGAACACTGGTAGAAGGTGTAACTAGGTGACGTTTTGCCCAACTTTGACTAGCTGTTCTTGGAACAGAAAACACAACAGTCACTCATGCTCTCGTCACCTCATGTTTAGACTACAATAATGTTCTCTGCATGGGACTGTCCTTAAAGATTGACTGGAAACGTACATGTGTGTGTGTGTGTGTATTGTAGTAGACAAGGACCAGAAGACAGCAGTGGTGATAGATGTAGCGGTGCCAAGTGACAGCAACATCAGGAAGAAGGAGTATGAGAAGCTGGAGAAGTACCAGGGCCTGAAGGAGGAACTAGAGAGGATGTGGAAAGTGAAAGCCAAAGTGGTCCCAGTGGTGGTAGGAACACTCAGGGGTGTGACTCCTAAGCTGGGAGAGTGGCTCCAACAGATTCCAGGAACAACATCAGAGCTCTCTGTCCAGAAGAGTGCAATGCTAGGAACAGCTAAGATACTGCGCAGAACCCTCAAACTCCCAGGCCTCTGGTAGAGGACCCGAGGTTGAGGAAGACACATACCATCCATAGGGGTGAGAAGGGATTTTTTTTGTCAAAATTATTGCTAGATAGTGCTATATATTTATATCAATCTATCTAAAAGTCTTAAAACCATTCAAAATATTTTTTAAAAAATGAGGAAGTGCTGGTGATAACACTGACTTTCATTAAGTTCATATTAATTCAGCTACATGTTAGAAGAAAAATAGAAGGAGAGTCCTTGCTCTTGCAAGATACACAGAAATTATGCACAGAGAAGCATGTACCTCTTCTATAGACTGTCACTTTTGTCTGGAATTCAGGATCATGGCCTCACTGACATAATAACAGGGCTTTGGCCACAGGCTTCCCTGGTAGCTCTTCATGTGGGTAAAACAATTGTTTAGAGAAAGAATAGTAGCTCATGTGAACAAAGTATACGGGTACTGAGTGCATTTATAATTAGAAATCTGAATTGTTCTCATCTGCAGTATTGAATTAGAAAGCCCTTGTAAGATAACAGATTATATTGCTTCAATTGATGAATACTGTAAGACTTACTGATCATCCTCTGATTTGGTGTTCTCCAGCTGCAGTTCCTCCTCCTTTTCTTCACTTTCCATTAATTTATTTACAGGTTCTTGTAAGTTCTAAGCCAGCCATTAATACATACATGAAAGAATATACAAAGTCAATAATAGGGAATGCTATTTTTTAAATGTTTTGAGTAATCAAACTGTGTAAAACAGAAATATAGTAACTACTTTGATCTAAGTTGCAAAAACAAAATTAAGAGATTGGTAGATAAAACGTATTATAAGCATTATAGCAAAAAGAAACAGAATGAAAACAGTTTTAGCTGGCACAAGCAGTACAAGAATTTGGCAAAGCAAAAATTAAATGTGCAAGCTGATAAATGAGGAAAGATGTCTTATTTTGTATCATGAATTTTAAAAATATTTTTATTACTAGGCCAGAGATTCACCGGACAGAACTAATGTTCATTGCTTAATTGTTAGCGCCTAATAAATGAGTTGTGAGGTGTCTCATAAGAGTCACAAGACTTCTCAACCCTTCTTTCATGTGTGATCATATCACACTAGTGATTACACTGGCTCCCATTATATGGAACTAGATATGTGGGTCCAATTCAAAGTCTTTATTTTAACCATTAAGATTAAAATGCCATAAGTGACTTGGAAGTAGCATGCCAAAAAATGGCTTTTTCACATATCATACATTATCTAAATCTGGGAATTCTTTAGAGGACTAGCCCTGATCTGATGCATTGAAATAATGGCTACTGAGAAAAAGCCACTCTGGTTATGTGACCTCTAGACCATGATTCACCATCATTTTGGCAAAAAATGAAGATTTTTTATTCTTCCAGAACATTTAAAACTTAGTTTTAGTATTTTGAGTCCCTGCATGATATTATATTTTTAGTAGTTTCTAAATGCTCCAATGCTATTTTAATGGTACTATGTTTTGTTTTTAAATTAACTAAACATCACAGAGAGTACATAATAAAATATAATAAAATGTGCAGTACAGCTGTACCTCTGATGTAGGATTATTAATGACTCTCAGAATATAAATATTCTTAACCGAGTCCCTCTATTAATTGTGTTGGTGAACAGTGGGCTATAGTTCATTAAATCAATGCCACAATTTATTAGACTATACAGGGCCACAGAACTCTAAAGCTGTCTTTGAAAAAAATGTATCTTTTGAACCCTTGTGTATTGTTTGGTTTTTATAAAACCAGCTAGTGACTGTTATTCTAAGGACCAAACTGTCAGCATTATTATGGATATATCATTTACTCATTCTTGGAAGATTTATTTATTTGTAAGACAGATTTCTACAGCTATTCAATTCATCCCTGACTCTGATGTAATCATGCTGCCAAAACACGCACATTTTCAAACTACCCAAATTAGTATTTCATTTTAACCCCCCTTTTTTCCTTTTCAATTCTTATAAAAACAGTTTACTCATTTAGTTATTTATAGTTTGCATTCTCTGATGAAAGAAAGAAGTCTGATTCTTTCATGTAGGAGTGCAAAAAGTACAGTTCATAGATACTATGTCTCCCACCACCAGTATTTATTTGCATCACCCAAAGCAATATGCAAGAGGAGGCAGGGGCAAAATATTTGCCTTATTTTTCTCATAGGGAAGTGTTTGGAGACAACATGCACCCCTTAAAGTTTGTGGAAATTTACGGCTCTACTCCACCCCTGAAGAATCCAGAGGAAAAAGAGCTCAAAAGTAGGATCCTAACTTTGCCCACAGAATATGGCATGCCATACAAAGCCTGGTGTGGTTGTCAAGTCGATGGAGGTTGTACAACCATTCTTTAGTGTTATGTTTCTGATAAAAATGCTTTTAAAGGTACTTGTTTTACCGTTGTTATCATATGTAGGAATTACTTGCTATTTTTGCAAAGACAAATTACAATGTAAAATTATTTACATCACATCAAATCTTATTTCACACATTCTAGCACTACCTACCACAGGGTTTTTTTCATTTGGGGCAGTGTGCCAAATTAAAAACATCTCCTTGTATATATCTTAGCTCCTGTGTTCCTATATAGTTTAGCGGACCAATTCACTAGTAGGCATTGCAAATTCTTGCCAATGTAATTTTGATCTTTGTTTAGCTAAAAACAGCTGCTTGTACTTATTTATTTATTTATTTATTTATTATTTATATTTATATCACCGCCCATCTCTCCCCAAAAGGTACTTACATTACCTTTGGTATTTTTAGACAGATTTGGTTAACAAATATGCTATTTCATTTTTTTCACTATTGCACTAGGCTTTTCTAGAAATACTGACATAAATTACAAGCCTAAAATATGCATGTCTCCCTAAAAATCATAAGTATCAGAAATGGCAGTGTGAACTCTTGTGAAGAATGTTACTTCCTACTCAGGTTTAGATGTAGGCCTCAAAGAAAGGATGATTTCTTATTATTTACTATCACTGTACATTAGAATCACATCCTGCCTTTCCTCTGGAAGCTCAAGACAACTTATACAAGGTCTTTCCTCATTTAAACGCACAAATCATTTGGATTTTTACAGCCCAGTTATGGTAAGCGCTAGCTCTATGCATTCCACCTCTGGCATGTGGTTCATCATACTAAAGTTTATGCAGCTTAAATATTAGGATTATTTAGGAAAATTGCTCTGTTGATTGCCCTAGCCTCCTTGCTGCATCTGAAGAAGCTGGTTGTACCTGCAAGGTTTATGCTAAATTAAAATAAAAAATTAGTCTAAAAAAGAATTACTGGGTTTATTCTTTAAAGCAATACATTTCTAAGTATATAAAGAAAAGGATGCACCGAAATATCTCAGAAAGCAGCACGGCCACAATGATGTTCATTACTCCCTAACCACAGCAGATGAGCTAAGCCTAAAATTAAATGGAATTTATACCAAGTAGAACAAAAATGCATTGTAATGACCATGCCAACAGCATTATAATAGAAAGATGTACAATGTATTTTTTTCATTTCCACTACTTAGAGAAGAATTAGCTGCTCATAAATAAGGTTTATTACAAATTAAACATATATGAATAGCAAGGATATAACCTCAGGTGGTAATTGTCACAAAATACAAAATCCATGGAAACAGTTTTTAAAAAATCAGATAGGCATTATGATTAAAAAAGCAGTTGTAAAGACACAGATTTCTCTCAAAGTCTTTGTAGTTGGTACTATGTCTAATCACACTCTGTTAAAGTCATTAATGTATTTCTATCCCTTTTTTGCAAGGTACATAGCAACCATATCATGCAATTTCCAAGGAAACAAATGTCAAACACAATTCCTCCAACCCCCTTTTCCTTTTTAATAAGAAATGGTGAGGCCTGTGGTAATCATCACTGCCAGACTTTAGGATTTGTCTGAAAGTTTCAGAATGTTACCTGAGGGACCGTCTTTTCCCAGTTGTTTCTAGCTGTCCAATCCGGTCCAGCAGGATGGGCCCAGCCAAGGAATGTCAGCTGGCGGGGACCAGGAGACGTGCCTTTTCTGTTGTGGCGCCTGCCCTCTGCAACATCCTTCCTCCTGAGATTAGGATGGCCCCGACCCTTTTGGCTTTTTGGAAGGCCTTAAAGACCTGGCTTTGTGCCTGGGCCCCCGAGTGTGTGAAGGGCCCCGTTTCATGGTTGTGCTAACACCAATGGATGTGGGAAGGCACAAAGATCACTGACAAAATAAAGGCCTATTAAGAAATCTGTTCACTATTTCTACTCTGATTTGTTTCTGAGTCATATTTTCCTTCCCTGCTGCTAGTTAATTTTACAACATTAGTAGCAAATTAATTTTTCTACTGGATATATTTCAAGTCATTCTTTTTTGTTTTAAAGAAGGTAAAAGGATTAACATTCTGAAGCACTGGACACCCCCAAGCAAATAATCTCTTTCTCAACAGGATTCCTTGACTTGTTAATGCATTCAAAATATTCTCTCAAACACAAACTTGTCTATCAGGAAAAACAGCTATAGTTATATTATCTCCACAATATACCCTGAATTAAAGAAAACAATATTTTATCAGATTGTTCATTATCAGAGTTTCGCAAAAAGAAGATAACCCTCTAAAACAATCTTTTACTTCCGGATAAATCCTAAATGCAGGAATCTTTCTGGGTCTGGAGGTAATGTTTTCCCATAAATAAATCACCAGTTCTTAAAAATGTTTTTTTAATAATATTATTAACTAAAATAGAACACTGACAATAAACTTGTATCTCATAAAAGGCTACTTGGTTAATTTAGATAGTTGCAGTATAGCATATGAAGTTTGTCTTAGAAATGGGGGAGGGGAGGAATATACTGTAGAGCAAAATTTAGATCTTATATAAACTGTTATCAGAGTTCAATATTTACCTTTTCAAAAAAGGAACAAACTTCACCAAGGCTAGCATGACATAAGAAATAGATTAGAAATGTGGCAACATGGGGCACTCCAGAGGTCCTTGGATTGCAACCCATCATCCCTCACTCCTGGCCATGTTTTGCTTATCCCTGAGCTGCGCAGCAATGAAGCTCAATGCTAAACTAGATAATTTATGCTGCTTTTCCTTAAACTGCTTCTTCAAAGAATGGTGTTTAAGAAATAAGTTCTATTAGTAATTCACAAGCTTGCTGCAACTGTATTGGGCTTCTGTCCTTGCTACTAGATATTTAAATACATAATCTTTCCACATGAGAAAAAATATCTCAGGATACAATTCCAAGTGAGAAAATGGCAGTGGTTAAGAACTTAAGCAGCTCCTCTTCCTCCTGCTATTTCCCTGTTTGAGTTTTCAACCTGTAAAGAATATTTTTCATTTAAAAAATTACTGATATATGAATGATATATGTAATGTATGCCTTGATTGGACAATCTTCTGCTCGCTTCATATACTGTAACTTCAAAGGCAGAAAAGTATGCTATATACAAGCATTCCTCCCTTATCCTTCCTCTCATATGCCAGCTTTCATTCCTACTTTATATAAAGTATTTCATTCCTACTTTATATAAAGCCAGAATTTCCTGTTATGTCTGAATTGAGGAATTACAGCTTGTCACTGGGATCACTGCTTAGAAAGAAAAATTGAACCTGCTCTCTCTGCATACTATGATACTAACAAAAATCCTTACCAACCACATCTCTCTTTAGTTTGTGTTGTTGTTTTGCTCTTTCTTCTTTTTACTAATGAATTTAGCTTGACCTTCAGACTGAATACAATAATTTAACCAGCAGCATCCAATGTTTTTGTGAACAGGCAGAACAAATGATGAACTTACGATATACCAGAAGTCCAATTTAGAATGAGACTTCACACTCCATACCAAATAATGAGAAGCAATTTAGTTTTGTGAATTTTAATAGATAGATTAGTAACTAAGTTCTATTGAAGATAACTAAAGAAAATGTGGCAAAAATGGTTTATCTTCTTCAATTTTCTCAATCAGGATAGTACAGATAGTACTATCAGGGGTGGGGAGAGGGAGAGATAAGAAAGCTTAGAGCCCAATCATGTGTTTGTTTTCTGATGCAGTGCCAATGTGAAGTTATTCCCCATGACTGATGCTTATCTATATTGGTAATGTAATGATTGTCATGCATAATAGCCAATATTTCTTATATTCCACTATAAAAATCAATGTATGTTAGAAAATTATAGTACATATTTTTACCGAAAAGAGGGAACAAAATAATGAGTACCATCTCCTTAAAGCACCTCAGCTTTGCTGTAAACCAAATGCCTGATGGCAGAATTATAAAAGCAATAGCATAATTTACAATACATAGATAGTGACCACCACACCAACTGCATGTTTTGCAATAGATTTCATTTGTTTAGGTCATACTATTAAATTAGTATATGTTTAGGCAACCTTTCCTTACCTTCAACATAGTGAATTCGTATGGCTGATAACCTTTGAAACTTTCATGGATAGCTGCCATGGTATGAGACGTTTTTTCCCAAAAATGAAGAAGAGTTGTCTGTAATGCAAAGAAACATGATTCTTTACATGATAAAATTTCCTGCGGCATCCAACCAAATTTATCCAGCTGCAGTTTTTTAATAGATAAAGTTACTGCACTGCCACATAAAAACTACATGCCTATCATTCCTAAAAACAAACCTTATGTTTTATAGACTCTTTCTTTATGGATACCTGGTATGTTGTAAGGACGTGAGACAGAAGATTACATCTACTTGCTCCAAGAAGATCCACTTTCTGACAGACATCAGTTTTCAACTTATCGAAATTCAATTTCGTATGGCGGACTTGTGCTTGGACCTACCAATATAAAGATTACTTGAAAGAATAAGAAGTTCTTAAATACCAGCTCACCAAAAATGCTTCCCTTGGTTCCAAAATAATATTTAATTATAATTTGTATCTTCATTACTTTATATAATTCACCTATTTTATTTATAATATATTTATGACATTTTATTTATTTTATTTACTTTCTATCCCGCCTTTATTATTTTTATAAATAACTCAAGGTGGGGAACATACCTCATACTCCTCCCTCCTCCTATTTTCCCCACAACAGCAACCCTGTGAGGTGAGTTGGGCTGAGTGAGAGTGACTGGCCCAAGGTCACCCAGCCGGCTTTCATGCCTAAGGTGGGACTAGAACTCTCAGCCTCTTGGTTTCTAGCCCAGCACCTTAACCACTAGACCAAACTGGCTCTCCTTCAATAAGAAGTTTTCACAGATGCTTCCTGGAGGTATTAGAAAATAAATATAATTTGTTGGGGAACAACGTATAGCTCACTTAGTTCTTGACCTCCTTATTCTTGGCAAAAAGAGAGAAAATCAAAATGTTCAAGAATCTAGTGACTCTCACGGGAGTGGCCTGCTGGCTAGCTGAGCACTCTTTCTATAAACATTGCCACTGTATTCTTCCAGTGAGAAGCAAGGAGTAGAACTCAGGAGGAAGGGAAGGGAGAATTCAGACCAAAGGCCTCAAATGTGCTGGGAGAACAATAACCAGTAAGATACATTTGGCAAGCAATTTGGCAAGGAACCCATGGTTACACTTATGAGGGATCCTTTATTTCTTTTCAGTGCTACTTTGTTCAGTTTGGGGTAATTTTATACATGTTACCAATCTCTATCTCTTTGTCATGATTGCTTCCATTGACATGTAGATTTCAGCCCATTAACTTGAAGCAGCCAATGCAGCTTTTTCCTTTGATACCTCTCTGAGTATAAACATGTTTGGAAAGATCTGGCAGGCTAGTGTTGATGTTTGTGTGACACAGAAACACTCACTTCCTCCCTGCTACAGATGCATTATTGCAATATCAGTAGAGCCACTGGTTAGGTCTATGCTGCTTGGGCAGGAATGTACTGGAAAAAAAACATAACAGGCACGGCATCTAAGTCCTTCCTTACCAAGCCATTTGCATCATTTCTGAAGCTAAACAAGAAAGAGGCATGAAACCTGTTCGAAATACGTTTATTTTTCCATCAAGATATTAGGAGCATATTTCAAATGATACTCTTTCACACAAACCAAATTCAGCTAAATGGAATGATTCTCAAACATGCTCCATTTAGACACTCCTGATTCTTTGGGGATCCTGATAATGTAGATCAGAGATCAAGCATCTATAGCAGTAGCATTCTTTTTTATATTTTACCTTCTACCTTGATGGTTTTATTGTGAGTCACCCAGAGTTAAGTCTGGAGTCGGACTTAAAATTAAACTCTTACTACTTGGCTATTTGTATTACTATCTAAAACTGTTTTATTTAAAACTAACTGGTGGCAGTTTCTTCCTATATACCTATGAAAATGGTAGACATAAAACCCTGACAAATAATGAAAATTGATTCTAGAACCGAAATGTTCCATCCCCTCAACATGCAGTAGAAAAGTAGTCCCCCTTAGATAGAAAATAATGAACATGTCAAATCCAAAAAAAAACTTAAATTTGTTTTTAATTCCCAAAAAGATGTATCATCTTTTTGCATTTATGTATTAATCAAAGGCAAATATGAGTTAGATTTATAAGAATGTTTATTCTGAGAGAGGGGGAAATATCCACCTTCTTGAATAGCAACACCATGCATTAGGATTTTAAAAATACCTTATTGCAGAGCTTTCCAAACTTTTCATGTTGGTGACACACTTTTTAGACATGCATCATTTTGTGACACAGTAATTCAGTTTTACTAGCAAACTGGAGGTTAAACTAACCCCTTATAAGAGATACGGACACATACATAAATTGTAATAGCGAAATGACATAACATATCTCATGAACCTTTCATTTATATTTTTAAAAATATATGATTTGTAAGATAACAACATACATTTCCAAGATTGTTGTCATTTATGAGTAACAATATGTAAATATGTGCAAGAATTAAAAAAATTTGAATAACACCAATAACTACTTACCATTTTAATGAGATGTATGAGGTTGATGGGATGAACACAGCTTTTGAATATTTGGTGGAATATTAGATAAAGACACTCGCATTTCGTCATCAAGCATTTTTAAGCTTCCACGTTTCAGTGTCTTTAAGTTTGTCATTGTTGAAAAGGATACTTCACAAATTTATGTAGTAGAAAACTGCAGAAGAATTTTTAATGCGTTTTTACCTATGTTTGGATGCATTTTTGAAACGCGAATCCAAAAGCTGTCTAAGTCACCCTCTTCATAGATCATTAACAGACTTCGATCATTTTTTATTTCAGCTAATTCTTCTTCAGTAAGTGAAAAGTTCCTCATTGCAGTTGAATGAAATGGATATCTGATCCAATCATAGTCTTGGACTTCAACATTTGGGAAGTAATGATGAACTTTCTCTCCAAGTAATATTAAATGGTCAACAATTTTGTTGTTTATTCGTTCAGTCGCTTCCGACTCTTCGTGACTTCATGGACCAGCCCACGCCAGAGCTTCCTGTCAGCCGTCGCCATCCCCAGCTCCCCCATGGTTGAATCCGTCACCTCCAGAATATCATCCATCCATCTTGCCCTTGGTCGGCCCCTTTTCCTTTTGCCTTCCACTTTCCCTAGCATCAGCTTCTTCTCCAGGGTATCCTGTCTTCGCATTATGTGGCCAAAGTACTTCAGTTTTGCCTTTAATATCATTCCCTCAAGTGAGCAGTCTGGCTTTATTTTGTCGAAGGCTTTCACGGCCGGAGTTCAATGGCTGTTGTGGGTCTTCCGGGCTGTGTGGCCGTGTTCTGGAAGTTGTGGTTCCTAACGTTTCGCCAGCATCTGTGGCCAGCATCTTCAGAGGGCAGGAGCACAGATAGAAGCAAAATCTCTGTGCCCAGGTACCTGGGCACAGAGATTTTGCTTCTATCTGTGCTCCTGCCGTCTGAAGATGCTGGCCACAGATGCTGGCGAAACGTTAGGAACCACAACTTCCAGAACACGGCCACACAGCCCGGAAGACCCACAACAGCCACTGGCTTTATTTCCTGGAGTATGGACTGGTTTGATCTTCTTGCAGTCCAAGGCACTCTCAGAATTTTCCTCCAACACCACAGTTCAAAAGCAGGTCAACAATTAGCGAGCTGATATCACATTTTAGCTCGCACTCAGCAGTTTTGGAAAACATTTCAAAATTTTCTTCTTTCATTTTCCTTTTCCAAATTGCTATTTTGTCTCTCATAGCACAAATTTTATCTTCCGCTGTTAAGATATTTTCTCCTTTTCCTTGCATACTGGTTTTTATTTTATTCAAATATGTCAGCAAGATATGCCAATTTTGTGCACCAGTTTGTTTTGAATTAGATCGCAGAATTCATTTTGCTGATTTTCCTCAAAAAGTTCAAGCATAATTTCCCTCAATTCATATACACGACAAAGCATGCAACCTCTTGAGAGCCAATGAATCTGTGTGTAGTAGTAGCTTTTTAAACCTTGCCCCCATTTCTTCACAAATATAAGCCAATAATCTTGTTTTAAGAGATCTACTTTTAATGTAATTGACCATTTGAACCACTTTGTCCATAACTTTTCTTAATTCATTTCCAATGGTTTGCGCGACTAATGCTTCACGATGTAAAAAGCAATGAGTAATTATAATATTTTCATTCTCTTTCTTTGCTAAAGCTATAAAACCTTTTGTTGAACCAATCATTGAGGGTGTGCCATCTGTGTATTAACCATTGCAAATTGTTTTCCTTCATGAAGCAATCTAAAGTTTTAAATATATCTTCACCTTAGTTCTCATTGGAAGATCTAGACAACACAAGAATTGCTCAACAATTCTGTCATTATGAATGAAATGTATAAAAACCAATAATTGTGCTAACCCACTGACATCTGTTGATTCGTCTAATTGCAATGTAAAGATCATATTATCGTCTTGAAAAATATCCTTCATTTGAAGCTTGATGTCATCAGACATGTCTTGAATACGTCTTCCAATCATGTTATCTGCCAAGGGGATTTTATTAACTTCTATCTCAAATTTGGGCCCAAACATTGTTCGAACAATAACAGCACAGCAAGATTCCTTTATGATGGTTTCGGCAATAGTGTGTGGGTCCTTGTTTTTGGCAATTATTTGAGCAACCAAGTAACTTGCCTTTTGAGCTTTCTCTGATGTCTTCATTCTCTTTGTGAATGATGCAGACTACTTCATAGATTTTGAAAGCTCAATAAAGTATTCTACTGGTTTTCCTGACAAATGACTGTGTTTTGAGGTAAAATGGCACTTTAATTTGTTTGGCACCATACTTTCATTTGCAAGTACTGTATATCCCCACAAACTAAACACTCGGGACAAGGATTGTTTTCATTACCAAAAAATGTGAACCCCCGTTTCATATAATCTTTACTGTATAAACGAGGCTTGGAAATTTTTCCTTTACACTTCTTATGTACTAATACAGGCTGTTCAACAGTTGATTCTTCCATAGTTTCCTCTATAGCCGCTACATTTTGTTCATCACAAACGTCATCTTCACCAGCTTTTCTTTTCTTAATTAGAAACGTATCCATTTTAGGGGTAATTCAACTGCAATTGGTTACAAGTCAATGCTTGGCAGAGTTCACACTGGGTACAAGGCAAGGCTTGGCAGAGTTCGCACTGGGTACAAGGCAAGGCTTGGCAGAGTTCGTACTGGGTACAAGGTAAGGCTTGGCAAGGAGTACCTGTGTGGCTGCCAGCGAGGTTGAAGAGCTGAGTACTTACAAGACAGCAAGCAAGGTCAAGGCAGACTCAGCCACGGAATTCCATGAAGCAGCCAGACACATGTCAGGCACTAGGACCTATGCGGAAGCCAGCAGGCTCAGGAGCAGAACTGCACGTCTGTAGTCTTTGGAGGCAGCGGCGACAGCATGGCGCAGCAGCAGCAGCAGCGATTCCAAAGGCAGCGAGCTGGATCGTTGCTGCTGAGCTCCTCCTCCTCCAACTCTGAGTCAGACCCTCTTCTGACAGCACCTTTGCTGCGTAAAAATGCAGACTCAGAGGTTTATCCTTACGTTCGCATGATACACCTACACACTGCAGCCGACACACTAACGTATCGCGACACAGAGTTTGGAAAGCTCTGCCTTATTGAATTTCCCCACGATTCGAGTTTTGTGCTGAGAAAGTTTGAAACCCATTCCTGTTCCGAACTTTAGAGAAAAAATGTTTTTATATGATTTTGGCTTAAGAAAGTAATATATGAACAAGCTTTTTACATTAATGATAAATCAGGCAGAAGTTAATGGAGCAACATACTAGGGGATATCATCAATAAGCAAAATAGCCATCTTTGTATCCCAGATTGACACATCTCAGTGTTGTCTTGAACATGACACAACAATTCAAGAAGTTTCTGCACAGGAAACACAGATCAAATTCCTGTCCAGCATTGTTCAATTCATGGTGGACTATTATTACATACAGCCTTTATTAAAGGTGCTATGGACTTTGAAGAAGCACGAGTACAGGGCGAAAGGGAGAAAAGAGCTAAAAGGAAGGCACGTCAGGCAAACCCTCATCATGACCGTCTCCCACCCGGAAACCTATGCCCTCATTGTGGGAGGTTGTGCGGATCCAGAATTGGCCTTTACAGCCACTTACGGATCCACTGTTAAAATTTTACCCTTGGAAGACAATCTTACTCGGCTATGAGTGATCGCCAATGATTAAACAACTCTGAAGTTGCACCAATCAACTGAAGCAAGATTTCATTCTTGCTCCTCATAGAAGTTCCTTCTTTTTCAAAACTAAATAATTAGCGCACAAAATGATGGTATTTTTAGTGGTATTGTGTGGAACAAGAGACCGAGGTAATTATTCTAGTTATTGAGAAGTAAAGCAAGCAGCCCCTCCAACAATGCGCTGGATCTTCTATTCTGGTTAGACAGGAAAGCAGATGAAGAACCTCTGATGTTCACTCTACGCATTCATTTCCTTCTGTTCAATTCTGCAGGGTATTCTACATTCTGTACTCTTGTTTTTAAACAGTGATGAAGTTCTTCTAGTTTACTTACAAAATTTATCAACAATACTTTTAATCCTGTTCATAAATTTAAAAGCACTTCTCCTAGATCTTTTTCAGATACACATTTCTTAAAAATTAAATAAGGTAGGTGAGGAAAAGAAAAGTGTTTATGGGTGTTAATCAATCCCTAGGTCTAGAACAACATTCTATAAGTATTATATATAAAGATGATGTAATATATTACCAGAAGCTTGTCTCTATTTTTAAAGAGCACCATTTTCATTATATATTTGAAGGGCATTTCTATTGCACATTGCTATGCTATTTAACTTAAGGACAGTAATATTGTCATTCTGTCCATTTACTATATACTAAGTGCCTACATGTAGATATCACTGCATAGTTACTACAATACTTTAATCAGCAATTAAATTTAACAAGCAATTAACATCCATAATTTACATTTACCTTTTTTGGAACAAATCTTAAAACGTGCTTCTAAAATGACCTTTTCAGTTTTTTTCTCTAAAGTAATCAGAGTCTGAGTGATTGCAAACAGGGTCAGTCCAATTAAGAAGAAATTAAAAATGTTATGTCCTCATTTCTCATGCTACCCTGCAAAGTGGAAAGTGGATTATGCGTAATGAACAGTATTAATTGAAAGCAGCATTTAATTACTAAGAATAGTTACAAAGCCTTAAGTTTCCTTGAATTATATGTACCTTATCTTTGCGAACAAAGGAATGGAAGGTGAAGTTTATTTCACATGTACTCAGAGAGACTTATGCTGGTTTCTATATAGCCAAAGCAATACCATGCATAAATAACAGGAATGCACCAGTAGATTTAAGGTACAAACTTAGGGAGAACTCCAAAGTTTGCAGAAACATAAAATACAAAATATTTAGTAACAAAACCCCTATGCAGGCTGTAAGTCCAATGAAGATGGAACACTGTGGCCACAGAATGGTGACTGGCTGCTGGTAGGAAAGCAAGGGAAAGAAAGAATGGAATATAATATGTCTGAGTTCCAAAGGAGGAACACTTCAGTCTGCAACATTTTGTTACAGGGTCATTTGTTTTTCATGAAAACAGATGTTTATGATGAGCTTTAACAGCAGGAAAAAAGTTTTCAGAGCAAGCCTTGACTCATTTATCCATGTCAGAGAATCTGTGAGGTTTAGAAAAACTGGATTTTAGAATGGAAGACTTAAAAAGATTAAAATGTTATTTCTCTAAAACTCATTACTTTTCATAAAAATACTAGTAGAATTGAATACAAGTGACTTTTAGATATAATTTTGCAGGGGTGTGTGTGTGTGTGTGTTTGTTTGTTTATTTATTTATTTATGGCAATCTTTTTCATTTTCGTAACACTTAAGGATTTGTTCCCTTTAATAAAAGCCGAAGTTTAGTGACTATAGGGGTTAATATGAATAAATATTGATAACCTTTTTCACTCAATCTTCATGGGTTTTGTTTATTCAAGAAATGAACTAATGCAAGGTTATGTCATATCTGGCCATACCTTGCTGGAAGAGAAAAACACTTTGCACATGTATGTTCAAAGACATTAGAAAAAGAAATGCCTCCCTGCAAAGATTCAAGAACACTGAAAAGTAGCTTATAAAAATCAAAGTTTTTGTCTTTCTACTATTTGGTATTGCCTGTTCCAGTGAGCAGTGGCTGATTCTTCAGGATCTTAGGCTTTCTTTCCCATCTCCAGCTATATTATCTTTTCAAATAGTATACACAAGAGATTGAACCTGAGACTTTCTATATACAAAAACAATACCTCTATTAAAGGATTATGTTCCTTCACTAAATACAAAACTTTTTCTTTCACTTCAATAAGGACACCCCAGGGGTTTGAATAGTAGAAATGAATCATACCAGTAAAAGCAATTCTATAACAACATAGCAACTACCTGCAGAGTATTCCATTGTGTACTTGTTTTTTGCACCAAGAAATAACATTTTATAACTTACATATATTTTGTAGATTTGCATTTATTTGAATTATTCTGCTTCTTCTAATACTGGCATGATAAAGTACTACACAAGGCTCCAAAGACCCACACTTCATCAACTCCCCCCCTTCAGACAGAGGTGCACCTGAGATTGTACAAAGTATTTTTTCACCAAGCATTTTCTATCCTACAGTATCATCATAAGTTTCAAGGATGATCCTTAGATTCTTAGTAGTAGTAGTATCACAACCAGCAATAGTTCAGTACATGTGCAGAACAGAATAATAGCAACAGCATGGCAAAGTATTATGCAGTACTCCCAATTCTATTTTCACAATCTCAAGAATGACAGTACAGGTAGTACAGATTAACGACCACAATTGGGACCGGAAACTCGGTTGTTGAGCGAATTGGTTGTTAAGCGAGATGCCCATGTGACTGCTTCGCTCAACGACTGCAATCCTAGCACTCCCAGCTGCGGTTGTTAAGCAATCTCTGGGTTGTTAAGTGGTGTGAAAGAGCTGCCTGCTGAAGGGTTTCCCCTCCCCTCTGTGAACAGAGGGGAAATCCTCCGTAGGGCTGCTGGAACAAAGCAGAAACCTTCAGGATTTGAGCTCCATTCCTTCAGCCTACCAAAGGGTTTCCCCTCCCCTCCGCTTGCAACCGTCCCTGCCACCTTCCCCACTGGCTTTCTGGGGAAGCGGGCAGAGAAGATTGCAAATGGCGATCACATGATCGCGGGGCGCTTGGCAACTGGCTGTAAATGCAAGCTAGGTGCCAAGCATGAAATACAGTCAGGTGTCCGCGCGGGGGGTGGGGGATGGCATGATGTTTCACAACGGCCAGAAGTGCTTTATGGGCCGTAAAGCACCCTTTCCAAGGCTGTCGTAACTTTGAACGGTCATAAGCAACTGGACATTAAGTGAGGACTACCTGTACTGAGATTCTTAGGATGTTGAAATATGTGTCAAAAACCAGTTTAATATCTGCACAGAACAATGTTACAATAGTTTTGGGTCTTGTTATCAATGCAAAATTTAAAATGCCATCTACTAGGACACCACGCAAA
The DNA here is from genome assembly GCA_023362775.1 of Charina bottae. Classification (NCBI taxonomy): domain Eukaryota; kingdom Metazoa; phylum Chordata; class Lepidosauria; order Squamata; family Charinaidae; genus Charina; species Charina bottae. The sequence goes on along the minus strand of JALMGJ010000007.1, from coordinate 39,946,921 downwards.
CACTTCATCAGCCTATTAACAAATGGCTGCCTGAAAGAAATAGGGGAGAGAAAAGTACATTTTACAGATAGAAAAATCAGCTCAGGCCTTCATTTTCACCCTATAAACATGACTTGTAGCAGGTTTGTTCAAACAACAAATTTCCATCTGCCAGCTTTACTCAAGTGACAAGAAACTTACCAATCTAAATTGATGAAGGTAAGTAAAATCAGGAACAAACAGAGCAAAGAATTTCACTCAATGATGTACATAAAAAAAGGCATGCACAATGTGTTCCCAAAAATACAGGTCCTAGATTTTCTAGTTAGTTACAAGTTGTAATTATAAGGCAATAGCATGAATGCTTCCTGTTCAGTAATATTTGTTGGCCAGATGCTGTTACGCTCAGGAATAGATACCCTTTGTATCAGAATAGAGAGTAAACTGAGAAGATCATATATAATGATAGAAACAACATGTCTAAGAACAACAAAAAAGGTGCCTCAAATGTACTACATATAAGATACAGTATTATCACTGAGAACAAGAGGAGAAAAAGAAAAGTTATCCATTTTTGGTATTTATCCTAATCTGACTCAATATACTGTAGACAAAAACAGAGGTCCATTAAGCATTTTCTATTGTTCAGCTACAACCCAGAAGTTCAAAATACTTGAATACCTGTATGCAACTTCTCCCTCCCTCCCTCCCTCCCTCCCTCTCACACTCACACACACACACACACACACACACACACACACACACACTTACAAGATGATTTGTTGGCCCTAATATTAAAAAATATATAATTTCTGATTACTTAAAAAGCCTAACATTTTTACAGTAAAAATTGCATTGGCGCATACATGTTCACAATTAACTTAAACCTCAAATACAATAATTGCACAGTACAAAATTGAGAATTCTTAATTTCTACACTGAACAATATTATTAGATAGCAAACTGGAGATGAAAAGTTCCCAACACAACACTGGAACTGTATTGTGTGCCAGTTGCGCCCGTTCCTGGATCAGGGGGACCTACTTACAGTCACTTATGCCCTGGTCACCTCCCAGTTAGACTACTGCAATGTGCTGTACATGGGGCTGCCCTTGAAGAGTATTGGTGCAAAATGCAGCGGCGCGAGCAGTTGTGTGTGTTTCTGGTAGAACACACGTTACTCCTCTGCTTTGCAAGCTGCACTGTTTCCAGTTCGAATTCAAGGTGCTGGTGTTGACCTTTAAAGCCCTTCATGGCATGGGACCGGGTTATTTGAGGGACCGCCTCTCCCCAATTTCATCTGCCTGCCCCACCAGATCCAGCACAGAGGGCATGTTATGGGTTCTGTCGCCTAGGGAGCTACATCTGGTGGGCCCTAGGCGGTGGGCCTTTTCTGCTGCAGTTCCCATGCTGTGAAAACTTCTCCCCCGAGGTGAAGTTGGCCTCATCACTGTTGAAATTCCAGAGGTCCCTCAAGACCTGGTTATGCCAGCAGGCCTGGGGACCCCAGGGGATAGGTGAATTAGTGAGGTGGCTCCATTATTTTTAACATCCTTTTATTTTTTGTTTTTTTTAGTTTGTTTTTTTATTTTTTAATGTACTTATTGACTGTTTTAACTTTGTTGTATGTTGCCCAGAGTCACTTGTGAGACGGGCAGTTATATAAATCAATTTAATAAACAAACCAACAAACACAGTGTTTGAATACATAGATCATTGAACTCAAAATAAATAGTAGCTCTACATATGTACATCAAAGAAATGGCTCATGCCATGAAAATTCTAATGCTGACTTGCCAGTTCCAAATGGAATAGTTTTTCAGTAGATAATGATTAATTTATGTATAGCTTATGACAATCCCATCTGTATCACTGCATTCAGTTCTAGGCATTCGTTTGTAAATAATAATTACCCAGCCCAGAGTTAAATATACTTAAATCTAGGTCTACCTTTCTATGTTAGTTTGTTGCACAGATTTATAATAATGTGTGTAATACACCAGGGAAAAACTGGAAAAAAGCAAGCCATGCCAGATAGCCTTTTTATGACTAAGTGTCCTAAATGTAACAAATACTTACATTAAAAAACTGAAATAGTCCCTAATACACTTGTACTAAAATGCTCTAGAAATGTAATACTACACAAACTCCACTTATTGTCACATGCCCATTATATCACTGTCATATCATAAAGCTAATTTCAACATGATTACTCAATTTCAGATGCAGCTGTATGAGTTTACAAATGTTTTCCTATGTCTATGCTATAGTCTCTTGTGATTAAAAAAAAATCCCAATTTATATTGAAATAATTAGTAAAATACTGCCATGCAGTGGCACCATTCAGAATTGCTTCCCTTCTTGTAATGTTACCAGAAAGGAGTATATAATTAAATGTGCATTCCTTAATAATATTATTGGTATTAATCTGTCAACAATTCTAAGAAAAATACTTCATAAACCTATTATAGAAATATTCTATATTTAACATATGTCATTTCAAACTAGAATATTTTAATAGATATTAAATATTTAATCAAACATTTCAACATTAGTGTTCAATAGTTACTTTCAGATAACATTAAATTAAACACGAAAGTGTTTGTACATGGATATGCCAGCATCTAGGAAACTAATAAACCACTGGGAACTTTCAGCTTTTTTAATGTTAAAGTTTATTAATTATATTGCAGAATACTGAAATCTTCTGGTGGTTTATCCTCTGTTGATATTACTAGAATAATGCCATATGAACAGCATAGATGTTTGTCTGCATTCTAATAAATGTCAAAACATTTGCCAAACCAAGACCTTCCTAGTTTCTGAAGATGGCATTTTATTTATTTATTTATTATTTGAATTTATCCCCGCCCATCTCTACCATGGTAGACTCTGGGCGGTTTACAATCAGAATATATAAAAAGTTAAAAAGACTATACATTTAAAAGCTACTATAAAAATAAGCATTACTTGTCATAGATGACAAGCATTACTTGTCATCCAGTCATTTCAGCTTCCCATTGAAGCCAAATCCGACTAACCATCTGATAGATATCTTGCAATATAAAGTGGCACAAATGTTATTTGTTCACTGCCAGAGACTACTAAACCAGCTTCTTTAAAATATAGAATTCTTCACTAGATTGTCACTTTTTAAAAAATGAACAATTTGCCTTTATTTAATTAAACAGAATGGAAAAAGAAAAAAGAATGTAAAACCACATCATCCATCCATCCATCCATCCATCCATCCATCCATCCATCCATCCATCCGCTTGTTAAATACATACATACGTACATACATAGTTTTATTCAACAGTTATAATGAAATATGGTCATCCTTCATTAAAACTGTCCATTCATGTGACATGAAATCTTCAATAACAGGAAGTTTGAGAGGCTGGTAGAACCAGGCTGAGCAGTCTTTAGAAATGGCTAATTTACATGTGTAGCACAGGTAATTCTGATCATCTTTATGGTATCTGTTTAAAATGTTTACATCCTCCTTTCCCTTAGACAGCCAAGCAGCTGAACTTGGGTTGTTACATGGATGTCTATTAATGAGCTAATCATTAATATATTTACACATACATACACACCATGTCTCGTTCAAGTTGGTACTCAGGAAACCATTTATTGTTGTAAGATCTTTTAGCAGTGGAAAGTATATTCTTGACCAGAACTGTATTCTGCTACACAGAAAATAATCGGCTTATGTTTAATTAGCCTCTCAGTGTTGACTGTTGGATTACAAATTTCTCAGAAGAATCAAATCCATTATCACCATTGACTACTATCTAGCAAACTGTGAAAACCTCATACCTTCCTAAATTTTTCCATCTGCTTATAAAGATCAGGATCCAGCTCTTGAGATACATCTTTCATCCATAACAGAGCTCCTCGGTATTCAGTCCGGCATTGTTCCATTCGGTTGACTGTCAACCATGTATCAGAAATAGCTCTGTATCTAAATGTTTCCACTTCTTGGTACAGTCTGCACAAAGGAGTGCGCAATGCCAGTCTGTAACAAAAACATACACATGGGGGCTTCTGACAACTATCTCAGAACTATTTAAGTTGAGTAGCAAGCCCATAAAGTATGGAAAATAAATTGTTAATATACGGAATATCAAACTGGCTTTGAGCATTTTGCACTACAAGAATATTTTATTAATCATTATTAATATTTCATTAATCATTATTTAAATATTTTATTTTTAATAATTAACCATCTCTACTATTATTTTATTAATCATTATTACAATTTCTTAGGCTGCACCTTTCCTTCAGAATCCTATCATTTATTGATAGATTAATTACAGTACAGTGACATACCCAGCTAGCTCAAAATTCAATGGGACTGATTTCCAGTTAAGTAGTAGATTTGATACTAAATGGAGCATTTAAGACATCAGTGAACATAGTGAATTTACACAATATGTTGATGATGAGCTAAAGGATCTGCTGTTGTTTTTAACAAAGCTTCATCCTATCCCAGCATGGAGTTCAAGCTGGTTGCATTTCAGTTCAGAAGTCATAGTTGTCTAGAGAGAAAAACTCCATCCTTATCTATGTCCAGAATTATTCCCAAATCTAAATATCCAAATTAGGAAAGTTTACCATCTTTGTTCTATTGACTAATGAAGTTGTAATGCCATTTAGCCTCTTACAAATATGCAGTGAGAATTTTAAAAAGCATGAAAGAAGGGAAGGATATAAATATAAGGACAATGCAAAGGAGAGAAAAATCAAACTGAAAATAAAAGTGGCTAACACAGACAAGGATTTTGTTGATAAAGTGTCTTCAAGCCACTTCCTATTTCTTTTTAAATGGACTGCTATAAAACAAAGAGTAGAAGGCAAAGTTAATGAGCTATTTCCTACATGATATCTCAATAATAAAGCCCATTTGGCCAAACATACCTTTGTTGAGAAGAAAAACAGAGTGCCTTTCCTGTAGCTTGCATCATCTTGCCTGCTCTGGTTTTATCCTGAGAACCTTGGGATCGGAGAAATTTTCCCAATTCATTTTCTTCCTGAGATAGAACTAAGCAAGGTGAAAAAACAAAGTGATCAGATATAGGTGAATGTGATATACTGTACTAAGTTTTTCTTAAAAAGAAAAGGTTGCAAGAAATGCTGTTCACATACAGTACTTCTTGTATTCCTAATTAACCTTCCTGTGTCTTCTGTACTTATAAAAAGAAGGTCAGGTTCACCAGCCTTACCCTCCACCTTCCACTCTTAGCGCAATGATGTAAGAATTGCTAAATGACCTCTATCTACAAGATGCAACAGCAGAACTATCTATTTTTGCTTGAACAAACTTATAAACCTGATGGGATCAGATAAAGTAGATCACAATGTAGCCTGACCACAATGCTTAGAATTTCCCTTGATTGTTTCAGTATCCTTTTCAACTTCTTGAGCCCATGGTGAAGTGAGAGAAGTTCATTATTCATACTTTGATACCTTATTTATTAATTCTATTCCTTATACATGCATATCCGCATAAGATTATTTAACTAACGTTTAGAAATATCAATTATTACAGGGTATTTAAATTAAGAAAAATAACTAAAATGTGGATTATTATATTTTTAAAAGCACTTTGGGGCCAAAGCAGAACACAACACATCCCTAAACTCTAGGTCCATACTGAGTATAAGGGATACAGGAGAAGTTAATAAGGAAACTTGTAAGAACAACAGTTCACTTTTTAAACAGAAAAACAAATGGTGTCACTTCACTCAGAAGAGGAAATGCCTGCTTAATTCTTTCCACTCTCAATATTACTTATTGTCTTCTAACATTGTAAGGCAAAGTATATGGGCCCATATCCTGTCTTTCATAAATAAAACAATAACTAGGATATGAATTGGAAGATAAAGAATTAAGCCCTCCTCTCCCAGTGGACATGAGAATGTTTTTTTCACTTATTTTAAAAATCATGACATGACTTCTGCATAAAGTACATTTCATACATCCATCTTGCTATAATGCTCAATATAATCAAGGTTGGCCTTTTAAAAAGTCATAATAATTGTTTTATCAAACAAAAATGCCTAGTTTTAAAACTTGGGTTCATGGTGTCAGTGTCAATTTAATCTCTTGGTAAATATTGAGGACTGTTTCAGTATTTTCTTCATTTGCCATTAATAATGGCTGTACATATACCTGGGAGCATAGTTAACTGAACCCAGCAGGGTTTACTTTTGACCAGACATGCATAGGATTTAAACTAAACTGAAAAAGGAGCTACATAAAGTTAGCTACACCTGAAGATACTTACAACAAATCCTTTTTTGATAGAGTTCAATTGCTTTAAGTAAATCCATACAAGTCCTCTGAATTGAATGGAACAGCTGAAAATATGAAATGCAAACTAAGTAAAATATTCTTTGAAAGAACAGACGCAGACAGGACATTTTTCTTAATGCAGCATTTATGAAATTTTTGAAACATCATAGGCTTTCCTTGCATTATGATTATGAAATACTATTTTACACTAATGGAATAAACTATATGGACACATAAATCTTGGATAAACATTACAGCATATAAAAAGGTCTAATCAAACCATGTGCATTTATGTTCATTTTATCTACTAGGACAAATGAAAGGAGGAAAGTTGTTTTGATTTTAATCTCTTTGGAAAGCATTTATTTCTTGCAGCAGAGATTAAAATCTTAAACCAACAAACTTTCTTTGAGTTATATCATCATTTATAGTGTAGCAAAATTTCAAGGACAGGTAAATAAAACCATGTTTTAATATAAGCCACACAAAAGAGCTTTATATTACCTACTGTACATCCAAACCTTGGGTCTTAAAATTTCCCACAGCAAAACTTCAATAAGACATAATGAAAACCTATTTAGTAAGAAATGGTCATTATTATCTCTAACTCAGAGGTATGGATAATCCAAGAAAACTGGTGGGAAAAAGAACAATAAAGCTTATACAATAAAGCTTGTAAAAAATGTGAAGGTGCCTAGGGAAGCATTTTAGGATTATTTCACATAAAATAGTCAAATTTGCTATCAGGCTTGTTGATCGGAAGATTGCAAGTTCGGAGGTTCGAATCCCTAGCCCTGCGTGCAGAGTGAGCTCCTGCACTAGCTCCAGCTCTTGCCAACCTAGCAATTCGAAAGCATGCAAATGCAAGTAGATGAATAGGTACCACTTCGGTGGGTAGGTAACAGCGTTCCGCGCGTGTCATGCGGCCACATGACCGTGGAAGCGTCTTCGGACAACGCTGGCTCTTTGGCTAACAAACGGAGATGAGCACCGGCCCCTAGAGTCGGACACGACTGCACAAATGTGCGGGGGGTACCTTTACCTTTACTTTTTACACACCTTGATAAAGAATCACACAACCCTAGTGTGGACTAGTCTTAAAAAACATTTTTTTTTATCCTTAACTATATGATAAAACAAAAGAGTACCTGGTTTGGCAGTCCTGCATTAACTATTTGGAGGCGGCTTATAATACCCCTTCCCCCAACTGTCACAATAATCTCTATGGATTACATCTACTAGAACATGTGCCTATGACTTTATGACTCTGCTTCTGAGAGTAGAAAAGCAGCAAATATTGTATGCTTCAGATGTGAATCAGAGAGCCAACATGAGAGGAATACTGCTTCAGATGGATGGACTCAAAAGGCCCCATTTGGATTTAACAGACATTCCACTTTAACAGACACCCTTTTTCCCCATGTGTCCATTAAATCAAGGCTTTACTGAATTCTGTATTTTGAATAACTAAATGATCAGTGATTAATATGTAGAATCTGCCTTCATATTTGCAGATACAGATTTCTTGGAAGATATGAAAATAATTTGTTTCCACAGAATCATATAGTTGGCAGGAGTAATTAAGTCCAAACCCCTGTTCAGTGAAGAAATCCAAATTAAGGCATCTCAGATGGATGGCTATCTAGCTTCTGCTTGTATACATCCAATGTATAGAAACCAACCCCCATCTGTGTAATTGGTTTCACTACTGAACTGCTCTTACTGTTAGGAAATTTTTTCCCCTTAATATCTATTAATTCCATCTAGCGGGGTCCAGAAGGCGTGCCTTCTCTGCGATAGCGCCCGCCTTGTGGAATATCCTGTCCCCGGAGGTGAGACTGGCCCCCTCCCTCCTGGCCTTTCGGAAGGCCCTTAAGACCTGGCTCTGCCACCTGGCCTGGGACGACGGAGGTGGTAGTGCCTCCTGGGGTTGGCTGGCCCCGTAGCTCCACGATCTATTCTGCGGGTCCAAATCCATCTTGGATTTTAGTTTATTATGTTATGCTTGTGTTTTTAGATATTTTGTATAGTTTTTAAATTTTTTATTTATTGTAACCCGCCCAGAGTCCCTTGCATGGGAGATGGGCGGGGAATAAATTTGAAAAATAAATAAAATAAATAAATAAATATTCAATGGGAATCTGCCATTGGAATCCAGAATGGATGAATTCAAACAAACTAATTTTAGTTAAGCTTACAGGAAAAGCAAACTAGATATTCTTTTCCATCTAGCTTGCAAACTGAGAATAAAGATCAACGTTAAATATGCATAATAAGATCTGCATTGTGCAAAGAACAAGTATTTTGTGCTTTTATTCAAACTATGTTGTACTTATGCAAACTATGTTGAGTAACGCTGAGCTCAGTCAATGTACGCGTTTATCTGTCTCTAGCTATTTAAATAATTTATATGGCTGCCCATCTCCCAAAAGTGACTCTGGATGGCATACAAGGGATAAAAACGGCAACAACTAAACCAGGTCTGTCTTTCTATCATTTGTTTAAGCAATTATGGCTAGCTTCATACAATATGTTAAAAGCAAACAAACCACATTATGGTTTAGCACTATGCATAGAACCACTTAAAGATGCGTGCTACCTTGGGAACAATACAGGGAAAAACTCTGTGGAGGATTGTTAACCCAAACCCTAACCCTAACCTCTCAAAAACTCTTAAACAAAGGAACAAACATCCTCTGTTGCTCCCCTCCCATTTAACATATCAGGTTACTAAGTCAATCTGGGTTATCTATCCCATTGCTGACTAATTTGACTGATGAAGCACATTCCACATATTGCTCTGCTACTAGGGATCCTTTTATATGGAGATTATGAGAACTGAATTTAGTACAGTACTTCCATAATGTAAATTATGAGGTCTACCATTGAGTTACAGTTCTACCCTGGAAAATATCACACAACATTACTAAAGTTTCTTGGCATATTCAGATGTATCCCTAAAGTCCTGTAGAGTTACATTATAGGATAGGAGATCTTTAAAGTTACCTTAAAAAAGGTTAAAGGTTCCCCCCGCACATTTGTGCAGTCGTGTCCGACTCTAGGGGCCGGTGCTCATCTCTGTTTGTTAGCTGAAGAGCCAGCGTTGTCCGAAGACGCTTCCGCGGTCATGTGGCCGGCATGACGCATGCGGAACGCTGTTACCTACCCACCGAAGTGGTACCTATTCATCTACTTGCATTTGCGTGCTTTCGAATTGCTAGGTTGGCAAGAGCTGGGGCGAGTGCGGGAGCTCACTCCGTCACGCGGGGCTAGGGATTCGAACCTCCGAACTTGCGATCTTCTGATCGACAAGCCTGGCGTCTTACCCGCTGAGCCACCACGCCCCTAAAGTTACCTTAGCCCTGATTAAATCTTTCTTCCCACTATTGGGATTCTTGTGCTGAGATCAAAGTGACAAAAAAACTTTGCAGCATGACAATGCAATCTTACCTTCCTACACTCAGAGCCTTTGATTTTGAATGTGCAAGGTTGTTAGAGGAATAACTTTAGTACAAAGGACTCATATTATGCCTTTGTATCAATATTTAGGCTCACATGTAAATATTCATCACTTAGTTACTGCAGATCAATTTCACACAAGCATCACATAACAATTATTACAAAAAAGTTTTCATATCATCAGAAAATATTTTTCTTGCCAAAGACAAGTTTGAAAGATTCTACTGGATGACATGCCCTCTGTCATGGAAATACAGCTATGTATACAACTTACTTGGACGCCATTCTGTACAGTGAATATGACAGCATTGTTTTTAACAAGTATTTCTAAGGTCATATGCTAAATGCAAAGTTACTTCAGTGATACGACCTAGAGTTACTTTAGTGATTGAAGCAATATACATGTTGATTAAAATGATTGAAGCAATATACATGTTGTTAAAATGTCATTCCCAAACTGGAACTAAGCCAAGAAATCAACACTCAAATTACCAGTCTTTTAAAAAGCTCATTAATTGTATTTTATTTTTCAAAAGTCTCAATAACTGAATAACTACAATAACTGCTACACACTGGATATATCTGTGCTATACTGTGACTAACAAAATCCACTTTAAAAACAGTTATTTTATACATGCTTTTAAAATAAAATCATTAATATTGGCACACCTTATGGGGAAAGGGGGAGAAAGTTAAAATAAAGGCCCTCATAGCAGTAATCTGATATACATGCAGATCATGCCATTTCTTCCATGAAGCTGAAGATACTGTTTTCTTTCCTTCTTTTACAACAAAAGCAGGCAAATTACTTAAGATATCACGTTTTTCAATTGGCCAAGTATAATTGTTGATGTCTCCCTTCCAACAGCAAATGGGGGGAGAATGGAAAAGGGTGAGAAAAGGGAAGCTACAATAGGAAAACTAGAGTTGAAAGGTATTTGGAGCATCCATGTCTTACATACCTCCAGTTTAGCATCCAGATCTGCATCTGAGGCTACTACATGTTCATCCTCTTTTTTTCCGGTGACTTTGATAAGAGTTTGTTTTGTTTTCCAGTATTTCTGCTGCATTTTATTTACTACAGATTTCTCTTGGCCTTGAGCATATCGATCATAAAATTCCCTTGAATAACTGCTAGAAAGCAAAAAATGCAGTTGAGACATGAAAATAATACAATGTAGCAGATAATTTATATTTGATTTAATATCTACATCCATGTTGGCATTTCTTGAACTTAGTTTCATACTATTTTTCACTGGTTAGTGAAAGACTTCATACTATTACTGTTCCAATTATCTGGCCTACCCATATGTTTTTCAGTGAACTATTTTATAGTTCTTCTATATAATTATATTTATAATTATATTTTATAATTCTGAGAGTGCCTTGGACTGCAAGAAGATCAAACCAGTCCATACTCCAGGAAATAAAGCCAGACTGCTCACTTGAGGGAATGATATTAAAGGCAAAACTGAAGTACTTTGGCCACATAATGAGAAGACAGGATACTCTGGAGAAGATGCTGATGCTAGGGAAAGTGGAAGGCAAAAGGAAGAGGGGCCGACCAAGGGCAAGATGGATGGATGATATTCTGGAGGTGATGGACTTGACTGTGGGGGAGCTGGGGATGGCGACGGCCGACAGGAAGCTCTGGCGTGGGCTGGTCCATGAAGTCATGAAGAGTCGGAAGCGACTGAACAAATAAACAACAACAAATTTTATAGTCACTGATTGTACTTGAAGGACATATTAGATTTCAGTAAGGCATAGCTTTCCAGAGTGTGTGTTGCGCCACACTGCTGTGTCGCCTGTGGTGTCCTGGTGTGTTGCGCGCAAACCTGGAAGCGCTGATGGGGGGAACGGCGGCGGCAGCGCTGATTGGCAGGGGTGCCGCTTCTTCCGGTTCCCCCGATCAGCGCTTCTGGGTTTGCGTGCGACACACCAGGACACCGCAGGCCGTGCCACCACCACCATTGGTGTGTCGCCAACATGAAGAGTTTGGAAAGCTCTGCAGTAAGGTAAAGCCATAACCCTGCTGGTGGCACACATACACAAATACACAAACATACTTACTATTTATGGCTGTCCATGTTTCTTCAAACACTATGAATTAAGAAAAATAAACAATTAATTATTATTCTCATTATGTATTTCTAAGCCTTTGAGGCAGGAGTAGGGCTAAAACTTAAATTAAATAAAATTAGGTAAAATAAAAAATAAGTTGATGTAATTTTAAGTTTTATCCAGTTAAATATAACACAGCAGAGGAAACATAGTAACATTTATGTATTTAAATTATTCCAACATCTTTCAGTAATTTATAGTAAAAAAGGACACTTTAAAACCAGATATTAAAACAACTACAACCAACAATTAAAAGCCAAAGGTAAGCTTCAGACATTTTTAACAGCCCACACCTGGCTAGGTGACAGCACCTAGATGACTTTGACTGACCTCAAAAAGCTAAACAATGTTAGGTTTAGTTAATACTTGGATGGGAAAACACCAGGAAATACCATGGCTGTGGGCTAGATTGGAAAGATGAAAAACATTACATAAGTAGTAATGGCAAATTACTTCTGTATTGTTGCAAGAACTTTATATAGGCAGCCCTTGTTTAGCTACCGCAATACATTCCAGCAAAATGGTCGCTAAGTGAACCATGTGACTGACAGAGAGAGAGAGAGACGTTCCAAAGATCACTGGTTGCTGCCGCCTCATTTATAATACCCTCATACAGCAACACCAGTGTTACTCTCATTCCAATGTTTGTTGTTGTCAGGCTCAGAAATTTGGGCATAAGTACGCACATAGGGGCGTGGTGGCTCAGCAGGTAAGACGCCAGGCTTCTTGATCGGAAGATCGCAAGTTCGGAGGTTTGAATCCCTAGCCCTGCATGATGGAGTGAGCTCCTGCACTAGCCCCAGCTCTTGCCAACCTAGCAATTCGAAAGCATGCAAATGCAAGTAGATTAATAGGCACCACTTTGGTGGGTAGGTAACAGCGTTCCGCGTGCATGCCGGCCACATGACCGTGGAAGCGTCTTCGGACAATGCTGGCTCTTCGGCTAACAAACAGAGATGAGCACCGGCCCCTAGAGTCGGACATGACTGCAGAAATGTGCGGGGGGAACTTTTACCTTTACTTTACGCACATTGGTTGGAAAATCACTTTTTACTATTGTTTATTACTGTTGTATTTGCGAATGGTCACTTAACGAGGTAGTCGCTAAACGAGGACTACCTGTACAGACATCTCTACAAAGTCACCAGGAGTCGGCTTGAAGGAGACTTAATTTTTACCTTTTAAACGAGTTGGACACGACTAAATGACTGAACAACAACAACAAAAGCCAACAAAGAGGTTAGGCCAGAGCTTTCCAAACTGTGTCGGGACACGTTAGTGTGTCGGCTGCAGTGTCTGGGTGTGTCGCTGCTGCTGCTGCCTCCTGGCTTCCACGCAGGTTCTAGTGCCTGCCTTGTGCCTTGCTGCCTCCAAACCTGCCCTGCAGGATTCTGCACAGGTCCTAGTGCCTGCCTTGTGCCTTGCTGCCTCCAAACCAGCTGTGATTCTGCACAGGTCCTAGTGCCTGCCTTGTGTCCTGCTGTAAGTGTCGCGAAATGATGACCTGCTGTAAGAGTGTGTCGCGAAATGATGCATGTCTAAAAAGTGTGTCACCAACATGAAAAGTTTGGAAAGCTCTGGGTTAGGCTGTTCAACTCTGCAAGAAATGTTACCTAAAGAACTCAGGTGGCTATAAAGAAATCTCAACCCAAGTCTTCACAACCAGAGCACTTATAGATAGGCCTGTTGAGAGAAAACTGCTTGCTTAAATTAGAAACCAAAGCACACTTTATTGGAATGTGCTTACAGTGATCACCAGGCTCCTTGCCAGCAGAGTGGGAAAGAGAGCCCGAAGTGCAATACTTCTACAGATTATATACATTCGGTCAATTACATTTGAAACAGAAAGATAAAAGAATACTACAATTCCACTGCATTCTTCTTCTAGAACACTTCGATAAGCTATTAATATGACCTCCCTGTTATATTTCACACTTGCAGTATCCTTCCTGATATTATGAACACAAACAATAAACAGCATTGTTTATGTTGTAGTCTCCTTTTACACTGTTCCGTTGCTCCTCCCTAGAAAGACAACTGCTTGATTTATGTTAGGTGTCTCCAGTCCAGGGTCACAGTAGTAGACATTAGGTAACACAAATATAACGCTGCTTAATAGCTACATAAAGAATCATACCTAAATATATGGGTGTATATATTTTAATATTTTTAATTCTATTATACCTCCACAGACCTCTTCAGATGATCTCAGTGAGTGAAAGTGAATAATATAGAAAGAGGTGCTTTTTCATGTAGCCTGGCCCAAAGCTGCAAAAATGTAGTAACCAGCATTTTGTATTTCATTGAGAACCAATTGCCACCTAATGCAATGCTTTTAAGCACTGCAATGTAATATTTGAGTTCTTCCATATATCAACCTGGCTGCTGTACCAACAGACGTTTCTGGAGTAGAACAAAGGCAACCTGATGTAGAGTACTTTACAGTAGTTGAACATGGAAGTTCTTAGCTTTGCACCAGATTTTTACCAGGTAAAAGGTATATAAAAGGTACTTATGGCTGTTTCCCCAATCTGAAAAACCCACTCAAAAACCCCACTGCTCTGGAACGATAACATCTTCATTCATTTCAGTCTAGGACAGGGCTTTCCAAACTTTTGCCATGACACACCAACGGCCAGCCCACAAAAACCCAGAAGCAAAAACCTGAAGTGCTGGCGGCAGTGCTTCCAGGTTGTCGCCGCGGTGGCAGCGGCTGCCCCTTCGAAAGGGCAGGCTCCGGGAACCCCGAAAATGCCCTCGGTTCCAGCAGGGAGGTGAAAAGCCTCGCCGTGCACGTGCGCATGTTTCCAGGCTTTCCGGCGCTCAATTTCCACCCCGGTCCCCATCAGCTGTGCCGGGAATCCCGGCAGCGTGCGCACACGCGGCGAGGCTTTTTGCCTCCCTGCTGGAACCGAGGGCATTTTCGGGGTCCCCAGAGCCTGCCTTTTTGAAGGGGCAGCCGCTGCCGCTGCGCAGCAACCCGGAAGCACCGCCACCGGCGCTTCCAGGTTGTCACGCGACACACTTGGGGCCCCCAGGCGACACAGTATTGTGTCGCGACACACAGTTTGGAAAGCCCTGGTCTAGGATATTCATTTCCACCCCTTCAGTACTATGCAATATTTCTGGGTAATTTCTGATGCAATACAGTTTTGTCACATGATCACTATATATTTCTCTCTCTCTAAAGTGGCAAATTTTTATTCTATGGGATACCTTTGGAAAGTATTTTACAATATATTGACAATATGTATTTTCTTTTCAAACTTAAAAAAAGAATCTTGATATTGGATTCCCAACCCTCTTTCTACAAAGTAATTATACTCTTAAATGGGACAGACAGCAAGAATATAAGAGTTGAAATGGCTAACTGAGGTCTTCCATAGACCTAGACATAAAATTCAACATCAAGCAATTGCTATTTATAATGCTTAATAAATGAAAATAGGTTTTTTTCATGACAGATAATGCTGACATTTTACTGCTCATAAAAAATAAAGCACAAACTGAGACTATCTGCCAGTTTCATCTCTCTAAAAATATATCTGAGATACACATGGATTTGCAGAGACATATGTTGCATTCCCATTTTACAATTTTGAAAGATGCAGCACAATCATGTAATCAATCTAAAATTATAAGCATCTAATATTACATTTGATATTTATTTTTCATCTAACGAATACTTAACTATATGTGCACAAATTCATATGCACAATGTTTTCAAAATCTTTCCATGTTGCCCCATTATTAATTTCCACAGTAAAAAGTAATACTGGCAATCATTGTCATATCTGATCCTAGTGGTTTCACTTGGGTCATGCAGAGATACTAAAATACTTTTCAGTACACATTATTTATTTATTTATTATTATTTATTAATTAAATTTCTATGACCGCCCATCTCCCCCTCAAGGAGGGACTCTGGGTGGTTCACAACCACAACATCATTAAAATACAATAAAAACAACAATAAAAATATAATACAATAAAATCCAAGTGGCAGGTGGTTCTTACAGTGAAGCTAAACATATTTAAAATATTTGAGGCGGCTCTAAGAAATCAGCCATCCCCAAGCGTGACCACTTTCCTTCTTGCCCCAGGCAAGATCACAGAGCCAAGTTTTTAATTTTTTCCTGAAGTCCAGGAGTGAAGGGGCCTGTCTTATCTCTGGGGGGAGGATGTTCCATAGGGCAGGTGCCGCTGCAGAATTATTGCAGAATGAGCAATGGTTTTGCAGCAGTGGTAGATGAGAACACTTGGTACATTTATTAGAATACTAATATTAAGACTGTGCTCATCTGACAAATAGAAAGGCAACGTCTCCAAACAAGAAGGCTTACTATTAATGTAATGTTGAAAAAGAAAAGGCACAGAAAAATATATTTTATATATTATATAAATATAATAAATATAATTAATTATATTAAAATATAATAATATAATTAACCCAATATATTTTAGTAGATAGGTCTAACTGTATTCAAATTATTTTCACTATAACATGTACACACACAATCAACAAAAAACAGATTGCCTTTTTTCTTGCATCAGTGATATTATGGAACCTTGCAAGGGAAAAAAGAACATAAGGCTGATGACAATAATTATGCTAAAACTGAAAAATTAAATTGTGATAAGAAATAATCTCATATCCATATTAAATAGGTACAACCATGTTTCAGCATAGGTTACCTGCAATATGCTATTAAATCAAGATTCCAAAATCAAAGATGGGCCCTGTAGGGTTATAATACCAGTAAAGAAGAGATGACATTCCAATTTGTATGGAAAAAGCAAAACTTCTAACATGATAAGTGTCCTGAACTCTCAATAAATCTTTCCTTTTAATATTTTGGATTTAAAATACTTTTTATTTACGTTTATTTGATTTATTCAAGTAGGATAATTAAGGTGACTAAAAACAGTATAACATATAAAAATGAGTTAAAAGCAACTAATTAATAAATACTAAAATCATCCTTGAAATACTTCAAAAAGCCAATCTAAAAAATATGTCTTAACTCCTTGAGGACAAAAACAGCTCCCAAGGAAGCGTGTTTCGTAGTTTGGAAAGAACAGTAGAGAAGGTCTCTTCCTAATTTTCCAACAAATCAGCCTCTGAAAATAGGGACATATTTCAAAGAACAGATCTGCAGATCATAACAGCTGAGTAGATTCGTAATAAAAGAGGCAGTCTTTTGGATAATCAGAATTAAGCCAATGTAGGTCTTTAAAGCTTCAAGGCAACATTATAAGTTGTGCTGGGAAAACAAATGGCAATAATGCAATTGGCATGATGCAATCCCAATATTGTTCACTAGTTTGTGCACTGCACTGTAGGTAAATATTTACTTGCAGTATTTTGAACTAACTGCCTCTTCTGGATACTATCTATGAGCAGCCCAAAACAAAGCATATTGCAATAGTCCAGTCATGGCGCAGCTAGGGTGTAGATAATTCTTGCCATCTCTTACCAGTGCAGGTTTGGTTAAAAGTGCACTGCTTGCCACCACGATTACTTGGGAGTAGAGATCAATGAGCATTCCGTCTTCTCTTTCAATGGAATGAAGTCCTACCCAAGACAAGCTGAAGATTAGTTCCCAAGCCTGCAAAGCAATTTCGCACTTGAAAATAAATATTCAACTACTATTCAGAAATGACTGAAGATGTAATAAACATTAGTTTATTGCTATTCATATGCTTTTCTTTATCAAAGTTTTTAATACTAATTGTGAATGTAGCATCTGTATGTTCTCCAGCAAGAAATGTATGAAGATTTCATTCCATTTTTTTTAAATAAGCCATTTTAACAGTAAAAACTCTTTGCAATTATTATTAAAGAACAGCTAGAAATCATTGGCAGATTGGCAAGAATATGATCTGTACTTCTTACTATATTTTGCTCCTGACACACTTGAACCATCTTTTGTTTATTTTTAATCACAAATTAGATAGATGTCTTATAATTTCTGGACCTGATTAATTTATAATTATCTTCTAGTTTCTCGTGAAATATGAAATGCATGTATATCTACTACTTTAGCCAAGAGAAATGATTGTTTTATAAGAGTAATTTCCTTTCTTCAACCCTGAGCAAAACTAAAAAAAAGCAAGAAGCTGCAAATAAAAAAATAATAATTTTATTATTGCTTTTGATATTTATTTAAAAATATTCACCAACAGCATGACAGTATCATAGAAACTTTGAATTAGGTATTTTTATATGCATATGGCAGAATGCTACTCGTATACGACATTTGGACCTGTGGGTTTGAGATGGCCATGGTCTCTTACTCGAGAGGTAAATTGTATTTGTCCTGTGAAAAGTCATGTTATATTAGTGCTTCTTGAAAATGTGTATGTTAACAGACATATCAGTTTTATATATACCAATTTTGAAGTAAGTCCTACTAAGTACAGTCATGTGCAGCTTTAAACAGTCATATATACACCACTGGCTCTCCCAGTTCCCAGGTTTATAACATGAATAACATGTTTATGAACAAAATACAAATGAAAACCTTACTCATTATTATTTTATTCTCTGTCCCCTCTCAAACTAGGGCTATGAGACCTGGACTGCAAAATTCCGGATGATCACTATCTCTTTCCTGCCATTTAGTGGTTGTCTGAATTTTTAAAGCTCAAATCTGGTATTTTTCAAGCAAGGAATAAAAGTTGCATCTGAATAACCTTTAAAGTAGATTCTAAAATCTGGTTTGTTTTATTTATTTATTTATTTCCAACTGGAGGTGAAAGATTGTGTCTTTGGACTGAGATAAAACAAACACTTTAACTATAATTTGAATAAATGGTAGCCCGTTAATTTCTTTGCTTTTTATGTCAGTAAACATATCACCAAGGGAACTAAAATAATCCCATTACAGTGAGTCCAATATTGTGCACACAATTTTCTATTAGAACAACTGTTATTTGAGATTGTCTTTTGTTATGATTTTGGTATTCTTCCTGTAAGTATAGTAAAAATCGAATTACCATATATACTTGCATATAAACCCACCTGTGGATAAGCTGATCCTCAAATTTTTAACCAATATACCATGAAAAATGTGCCACTCGCAAATAAGCTGACCTTGAAATTTTCATGTTTTAATTTTCACAATTAGCTTATCCACAGGTGGCACATTTTTCATGGTATTTTGGTTAAAAATGGACACCATCGTTTGTTTCTTCTACTACAATGTATGATGTTTAATTCTATGAAATATAGGCCATGCTTTTGATGCTACCTATCACTGATGCTACAATTTCTTGAGCTTCCTGCTTACACTGAAATTTAACATATTCCATTATAGCCAGTCAGTGTGACATCAATAACAGTGTATTACAATTGTGTGCTGTTATGCGAAGAAAGAAATAGCTCCATGTGGATTTAAGAAAGACACGGCTCATTATACCGGCTGACAAAATTGGAATAGCTGATTATTCAAATCACTTAGCCCAAGAGAATAGGAAAAATGGCAGTCATTTAAAGTCGCAATCATCTTTATTTCTATAAATGTCATTTCTGTCCATTCTCAAATATTTGTTCAACTGCTAAAATTATAAGGATGAGTCCCAAAATCAAGTAGATTTTAGATTTCAATATCTAAAAAAATGGTTCAGATGAACTGTATTGCCCTGGAGTTGAGACAGATTTCCTCCCTCCCGTCCTTTAGGAAAGATCTGAAAACCTGGTTCTGCCACCTAGCATGGGAGGGGAAAAGTAATAGCTCCTCCTGGGGGTGGTTAATTCCATAATGTCCTCCCTATTATTTAAGATCAACTCACCAGATTGGATTTTACATTTATTTATATTGTATTAATGATTTGTAATTTTATATTTATATTTTAACCTTGGTTTTATTATAAACCGCCCAGAGTCCCTCATTGGGGGAGTTGGGCGGTCATATAAATTTAAATAATAAATACTGATGGAAATGCTACATTCCCTTGTTCCTTGCTAGTTAATTAGTGTAACCATCAACATTGCCCATACCTCAGATATGATTGTATTCAATGCTCTATCATTTGTCTGCCAACCTGCTACTGTTCTAATGATAACAAAAAGGCATTTAAAATGCATACTTCCATATCTGTTGAATTTCAATTCTAACTTCTTAAAATATTTCCATTTTTCCAAATCTGGCAGATTGAAATTATTTCATAAAGCAAGTAGACTGGCTAGTTCCTATGCTATGAACATAATTAAAAATCAAATTAAAACTAGACATTTTATGTTCCATCCATACTATTACATAGCAATAAATTTTTAATATGTTATTATTTATTACTAAGATTTATACTGGAATAAAGAAAATAACAATGTGACATGAATAAGACCGTTATTTAATTATTTATTAAATGAGTGTTTTAAAAGCAAACCTTAAATATGTAACATTCTGTTTAGACTTTATTTTTCAGCCAATGCTAGCCAAGCTTATGTCGAACTATATCACACAGCCTCCTTTACAGCCTATAAATGAGGCACAGCAGCAAAAAGTGACAAGCAGGTAGAGGGCAGGGTCTAAATGGCAAGAGCAAGAGAGAGGGGTGGAATTCCCAGATGCCTGTAAAAAATATTTTATTGTGGGCCTGACAGGTTTGGGAATTATTCCTTTACTGAGGGCACTTTGTGTGCATTGGTCAGTTGGTATTGCTAAACAAGCTAAGAGTCTTGGCAATTATAAATAAAAGAGACATTTAATAGTTTGTCCCAAGCCAATTATAACTTTAAAGATCAGCACATTTTTTAAACCTGGGTTTAGAAGCCACTGCAACTACCAGTGTAACTGTGATAACACAGTTTTTTATTTATACACAGATTATATTTTATTTAGTAATCTAGCAGCTCTATTTTGGACCATTTGTTGTAATCTAACCAAGAGGTTCTCAGAACAAGGATAGCTGATGCCATGTGATCCCTGTCCAAATATATTTCCAGCTGATCAATTCAGCTGTTAAAATATATTCCCAGCAAACTTACTTGTGCTTTTAGTGACAATGATGGAACCAAAAGTATATCCAAGCTGTGCACCTGAGTCTTCAGGGAAATGCCAATCTTTCCAGACTGCACTAAGGAGTGCACTGAGTTGGCACTACCACCATTATATAATGTATTGCTATGGTCGGACAACATACTATATCTTAACATCTAAAATAAAAACTAAAAAGGGACCCAATCTTTTTTCAAAAGTTGGACACCGTAAATCATGTGAACCAGAAGCAATCAATGAGGCAAACAATGGCACAAAAACATTACTTAAAAATGCCCAAATATTGGTCTAATAGGTGATATGAAGAGCAACTTTGGTGTAGTGGTTAAGGCACCAGGCTAGAAACTGGGAGACCATGTATTCTACTCCTGCCTTAGGCACAAAGCCAGCTGGGTGACCTTGGCCAGTCACCTTCTCTCAGCCCTAGGAAGCAGGCAATGACAAACCACTTCTAAAATCTTGCCAAGAAAACTGCACTGGAAGGCACACACACATACACACAAAAGGAAATATGAAACATAGTCTTGAAAAATAGTTGAATAAACAAATGAGCCATCTCACAGGTGGAAGGAAGGCTACAACAGAAAATGAGTTGAGCCATCATACAGAAATGGTGAAGTATTACTATAATGGCATCCAAGCCTTTGACCCATGATAGGTCAGTAATAGTCCAAGAAAACCATATCCCAAGGCCTCTAAGAGCAGGGGAGGGAAAGTAACAGACTAGCTGACTTGTTGGTAAGAGGGTTGGCATAGAGACAAGTGTGGCAGGAAAAAAAATGCTCTATTCCAAAGTCACCAAAAGTCATGGAGAAGGACATCAGTTTTAAATACTTGCCTTCTGTTGTGACAGATCTGTCAAATCCCTTCCCTCAAGGAAGGGGAAATCACAGCCATTCTTTGTAATGTTGTTTTCCCTTCCCCCCCCTAAAAAAAGGGAGAGGGAGAAGACACCCATATGGCTCTCACTGTTGCTAAGTATAGATGTGATCAGTTAGAGAAGCAATCACCTTTCCAGTCCTAAGACTCACAGAGTGGGCCAGGTTTTGGAGGGAAAAGTGTTCTGGGTGAAATATTTTGACTTTGTGATAAAGATCTGCTTATTTTGAAAGATAGGAATTTAGGAGATATGAACATTAATACAGGAAGAGAATTGTGCCTACCTGGCCTGGCGCTGCATGAACCTGCACATTTTAAGTGTTCCAAATTGTTATGATTAGTTTGTTCCACACTGTTGAGGAGATAGCACCAATCTTGAAAGGTTCTTTGATGACCAAAAGCTCTTTGCTAAAAACATATATATTTTTTTGTTTTTAGAAGGAGCTGCTAGAAAATGAATACATAGGAAAACAAACTGTTGTTAAGTTCTGAAGTGGATTATAAAAGGACAGCACTCACGATGAAATCAGAAATGTCAGCTTCAACCACAAGAAGAGGTGGTGGGGTCTGAATGAAGAAGAATGGGTTAAGAAATGGATACTAGGAGAAAGATATCTTTGGTCTCTGAATCCTACATAAAGAGAACCCCTTCCTTGATAAAATGAGTGAGTGATGCAGTTAAAATAGCAAACTAAGACAATTTTACAGTAAAAAATGGGTAAAGACCAGAAAACCCTGTACATCTCTCATGGTATGGGGCAGACTGTGACACAAAACAGAACAGTTTCAACTTCTAGGTCAGGGTTTCTCAACCAGGGTACTGTAGAACTCTAGGGTTCCACAAGAGGTCACTGGGGTTCCCTGGGAGATCACAATTTATTAAAAAAATTATTTCAAATTCGGGCAACTTCACATTAAAGAGGTAAGTTTCATTATTTTTAGTTTAAGAACACTATTAATGCATATATACAAGCCTACACATGAAATGCATATAATAATTTTGTAATGTCTGGCCTATATTTGAGCCTGAATGTTCAGGGGTTCCCCGAGGCCTGAAAAATATTTCAAGGGTTCCTCCAGGGTCAAAATGTTGAGAAAGCTGTTCTAGATGGATCCATCTGACTCCTTTTTGAGGAAATATGGTATCTCAAATAGCCCAATACAGGCAGATCAAAGATGCATTTATCCAGTTTAGCTTAGAATTTGTAGTCATTTGGGTGTTGTAGGATTGCCCATACATACTCCACCCAAAGTACACTTTTCAGTAAATAAGCAAATTGCCCAAATAATCAAAAAGGTGTCCAAAAGGTCATGATAAATTATATAAAGACTAAGGGAAAATTCGGACTTCCGGTGGGGATATGGCAGACTGAACAGCTGTACCTGCGGGCTCCACAGGCAGAACTGACAATGTGGCAGTTTTCTCGGGCTCAGGCAGGTTTTTCCGGGAAAGGAAAACACTCAGAATCATCCCATCTGTCCTCCGGACAGCTGCTTGCAGCCAGAAGATGGCAAACAGTGTTCGTGCTCCTCTGGTAAGAGCTAGCTGGGAGGCTAGGACATCACAATTTCTTCAACCTCTGCTGCGATGTTGGATGAAGATTGGATAGTTGAGTTGAAGAAATTAAAGGGAGAGATCGAGTTGCAAGCCATAAGTGAAATGGATCTTTTGATGGAGTGCCTTGGAAAAGAAGGGGTTATTATGTATGGGAGGTTTCCTGAAGTGAAGTTGGAGTTTTTGAGGGGGGCAGTTGGGCTGTTTGATTTCTTTAAGAAAAAAGCTCTGTACGTATTGTGGGGATATGTAAATGCTTTGGTCTATTCTGAAGTGGGATAAGGGTTTAAGAATATTTAACTGGATTGCTTTAAGGGTTTGGCTGATTTTATTTATCTTTAACAATTATGGATTAAGATTATTAAGGTATAATAAAAATGTCTGGTTTTGGGTTTCACATGATTTAAGATTATTAAAATTGCTGTATTATCGAGTATAATGGTAGACAATTTATATGTTTTTTTAGTTTGATCTTTATTATAGTAAACTGGAATGTACAGAATAGTAGTAGCAAGGGAATAAATACATAAATGTTATCTTTGGGGGGGAAGTTGATTAGGAGGTTTATATATGTATATTATTTTTTCTTTTAATATAAGGGGAGTGAGCAACTATACTTAGTTATTTTTATAATGTGCCAATGGTATGATTTATAGAAATAATGTGATCTTGGTTTAATATAGAGTAAGAGATCGATTATGGAAAATTGTTGTATATCCTTGCTGTTAAAAGTCGGAAGTCACCACTTTCTGTAACTTTAAAAAAAAATTCTCTTGTGTTTTTACATCTTTTTCGTTTCTTTTTTTCTTTGTAGTTTTTTGTTTTTTTGTAGTTTTTATCTTTGCTTGAAATTTAATAAAATTCTTATAAAAAAAAAGACTAAGGGAAAATTCACAAAGTTGAAGGGCATTACTGTATAACCAAACTTTCCATAATGGATAGTAAAGGCACCTAAATATTTCTGCCATTCCTAGCTCCTCTGAGATGCAACTTGTCAAAAACGCATCCATTCCGAACCAGATGCAAAAGTTCAGAAATGAAGAGAACAGGATAATTATCTCTACTGGTTGGTAACCTCAGAAGCCAATTGTCATGGACTACACCAAGGGTACCCTTCTTTTTAACAACTATAACAAAAAGGCAGGAGCATTTGCTGAGGAAGAACAGGGGCAGGTAAAACCTTTCTGTAAGTTTTCATTGATAAATCTTTTAGAAGGCCAAGTCTGCTTTGATAATGGGTAGTTGTGTTTTGTGGAAATGATGATGACAGAGGCACAAAATTGATGCAGACGCTGTGCTCCTCCCTTTCCAAACACATCAACAAGATCTGCATATTTGGCAGACAAGGTAGGAGGGAGTTCCTGATGGGAGGTGGTGAGTTGGGAGGATGTAAATCAAAGTTAGGTCCTCCTAGTCTCAATGAATGGTGATGGTGGCGCGGCAGCAGCGGCGCTGATTGGTGGGGGTGCCGCTTCTTCCGGTTCTCCCCATCAGAGCTTCTGGGTTTTCGCGCGACACACCAAGACACCGCAGGCCATGTCACTGTCGCCATTGATGTGTGTCACCAACACGAAAATTAGGAAAGCTCTGATTTAGTGGATAGGGTCCAGGAAGAACTATGGACAGAAGTTCGCAACATTGTTCAGGAGGCAGCAACAAAAAACGTCCCAAAGAAAAAGAAAACCAAGAAGGCAAGATGGCTCTATGCTGAGACACTGGAAGTAGCCCAAGAAGGAAGGAAAGCAAAAGGCAACAGTGATAGGGGGAGATATGCCCAATTAAATGCAAAATTCCAGAGGTTAGGCAGAAGAGATAAGGAATTATTTTTAAACAAACAATGCGCGGAAGTGGAAGAAGACAATAGAATAGGAAGGACAAGAGACCTCTTCCAGAAAATTAGAAACATCAGAGGTAAATTCCAGGCAAAAATGGGTATGATCAAAAACAAAGATGGCAAGGACCTAACAGAAGCAGAAGAGATCAAGAAAAGGTGGCAAGAATATGGAAGATCTGTATAGGAAGGATAATAATATCGGGGATAGATTTCACGGTGTGGTCAGTGAGTTAGAGCCAGACATCCTGAAGAGTGAGGTTAAATGGCCCTTAAGAAGCATTGCTAATAACAAGGCAGCAGGAGACGACGGTACCCCAGCTGAACAGTTTAAAATCTTGCAAGATGATGCTGTCAAGGTGATGCATGCCATATGCCAGCAAATTTGGAAAACACAAGAATGGCCATCAGATTGGAAAAAATCAACTTATATCCCCATACCAAAAAAAGGGAAACACTAAAGAATGTTCAAACTATCAAACAGTGGCACTGATTTCACATGCCAGTAAGGTAATGCTCAAGATCTTGCAAGGTAGACTCCAGCAATTCATGGAGCGGGAATTGCCAGATGTCCAAGCTGGGTTTAGAAAAGGCAGAGGAACTAGAGACCAAATTGCCAATATCCGCTGGATAATGGAGAAAGCCAGGGAGTTTCAGAAAAACATCTATTTCTGTTTTATTGACTATTCTAAAGCCTTTGACTGTGTGGATCATAACCAATTGTGGCAAGTTCTTGGTGGTATAGGGATACCAAGTCATCTTGTCTGCCTCCTGAGCAATCTGTATAATGACCAAGTAGCAACGGTAAGAACAGAGCACAGAACAACGGACTGGTTTAAGATTGGGGAAGGAGTACGGCAGGGGTGTATACTCTCACCCTACCTATTCAACTTGTACGCAGAACACATCATGCGATGTGCTGGGCTTGATGAATACAAGGCTGGAGTAAAAATCGCTGGAAGAAACAACAATCTCAGATATGCAGATGATACCACTTTGATGGCGAGGAGCCTTATGACGAAGGTGAAAGAAGAAAGTGCAAAAGCTGGGTTGCAGTTAAACCTCAAAAAACCAAGATTATGGCAACCAGCTTGATTGATAACTGGCAAATATAGGGAGAAAAAGTAGAGGCAGTGACAGACTTTGTATTTCTAGGCACAAAGATTACTGCAGATGCTGACTGCAGCCAGGAAATCAGAAGACGTCTACTTCTTGGGAGGAGAGCAATGACAAATCTTGATAAAATAGTTAAGAGCAGAGACATCACGCTGACAACAAAGGTCCACATAGTTAAAGCAATGGTATTCCCTGTAGTAACCTATGGCTGCGAGAGCTGGACCATAAGGAAGGCTGAGCGAAGGAAGATAGATGCTTTTGAACTGTGGTGTTGGGAGGAAAATTCTGAGAGTGCCTTGGACTGCAAGAAGATCAAACCAGTCCATACTCCAGGAAATAAAGCCAGACTGCTCATTTGAGGGAATGATATTAAAGGCAAAACTGAAGTACTTTGGCCACATAATGAGAAGACAGGATACCCTGGAGAAGATGCTGATGCTAGGGAAAGTGGAAAGCAAAAGGAAGAGGGGCCGACCAAGGGCAAGATAGATGGATGATATTCTGGAGGTGACGGACTCGACCTTGGGGGAGCTGGAGGTGGTGACGGCCGACAGGAAGCTCTGGCGTGGGCTGGTCCATGAAGTCACGAAGAGTCGGAAGTGACTGAACGAATAAACAACAACAAAGTCTCCTATTTGACAGATGTAATGAGGGTAGTCTTCAAAATATCAGAAAATTGGTGTAGTTGTCCAAGTATGGACAGCTCTGTATCAGGAGGGCTGCCTATTTTGCAGTTTCCTCAGTCATTAAATTGCTTATACTTTCTACACAAGATTGGTTTGGGTAAACTGGACATCCCATTTCATTAGATTCTGTACTGGAGATAGCCAAAACTAATGTTTGACCAGGTTTTCTTTAAACATATCCATTTCTAGAATGCTGAAACTGGGTGGACTTGAAATTGGGTTCAGGCTCCTGTTCAGCTGTTAAAGCTACTGAACAGCTTTGGGCCAATCACTGCTTCACAGGGCCCTGGGAGAAAGGTAGGACAGACTGCTGTAGTTAGGAAGCAGAATCCTTTTGCATGGTCCCCCCCACAAACCAAATCACAGAAAATCACCAGATATTTTCTAGCTAGAGCCAACAGCTGCTCATCTTGACTTTTCAATTCAAAACAGTACACTCCCTAGATCAGAAGAGTATTAGATTTTTATTATTTCTTAAAGCAGCTTGTATATAAATGGCCTGTGGACAATAGCAGTTCAAGTTAACTAGAGGAAATCAAGCAGCGAATGGCCTCCTCCTCCCCCCGCCCGGGGGGGGGGGATGCACCTGCTGGGGTAATATCTCATGAAACGATGAGCATGGGGGAAATGAACTGGCAAAGGGAAGAGATGCCATTTTGGAAGCACATTATTCCCCAGATGGGGGAGAACGTGGCTCTGGTCTCATCTTGCTCTCCAAATTATAAGATCTTCACCCACCCCTTCCTCTCCCTGAGCACAGCAGTTCACCTGTCCTCCCGCCTCCTCCCCAAGAGGGAAAGAAGCCGGAGAGCTCCGCTCGCGGTTGCTGCTGAGGCGGCGGCGGTGGCGGTGGCGGCAGCTGTTAACTGAGGTGGCTCCTGACCAGCATGCGCAGCCCCGCCCTGCGGCGGTGGCGACACAACGGTAACCGCTGCCTCGGGAAGAACCTGTTTTTCCAGCCGCGGGGACCGAGAGGCTGAACCTGAGCCAGGGCCTGGCCCAGAGCTTCTCCCGCGCGGAGCACCTACCTCGTCTGCGGCTCTGCGGGTTAGAAGAGGAGGGAAGCGGCGGCGGTTGCGCGCGCCCCGCTCCGACGCCGGTGGCTCCTCCTCAGCGGGGCGCCCTCATATCGCTCGCTCGCTGCTTGCCTTCCTCTCGCCCGCAGCCCGGCCACCAGCGACTTCCCTTCTGTTTAATGCCCTCGCGTCACCCGCTGGCCACCGCGGCGGCTTCAGGTGTTCCAGCGCCGCGAGCGTCACAAAGTCTCTGCCTGAGAGGAGAACGGCCTGGGGCGGAGCTTCGGCCTCCGCCGCCACCTCCGGCCCTTCTCCTTTTGCCTTCGGGAGGCGCGAGGTTCGAGCGAGGCGCTCCGCCCAAACTCGGGCTTCCCTTCCTGCCGGCGCTCGGGACCGCCTGGCGCGGTCGGGCTTCCTGCTTTTGTTCTTTCTGTGCCCTCAGAGCAGCCGGCGGCGGGGTGACATTGCCGCTTGGAACCGCCCCCTCCCTCTTCTCCATAACCTTAAAGGTTAAAAAATTACCTTCCAAAAAGGAGAACGGTGTTTTCCTTCCGCTCCTTTGCCATGGAGTGACCGACATCACGACCGTAGCAATAAGCAGGTGAAGTGTTTTTGATTATTGCCAATTAATTCAGAGTCTATCTATTCCCCTGCTACTTTTTTCCTATTCATCCGTTAAAGGACAGGAGTCCGGCCATAAAAAAGGGATTTCTGTCTCCTGCAAGAAGCAGAATCGCGCTGCCAAAACGGATTTTGTAATCCCGTTGTTTCTGGTTTAAGTTGGGGAGTGAGGAAGGAAGCGGATTTCTAGTAGTGCGAGTAAAAACAGGTTATACAAAAGTGTTGTCCTTTAAGCAACACCCAAACCACCACTTTAGAGTAACGCGAACATGCAACTTTTTGAACGATTGTTTTGAATGCCTTAAGCCAGGCACAATTACAGTACGTGTAACTGGAAGTTCCTGCGTTGATCAGTTAGATTGCATTTTCCACTTCTGATTCTTACTGTGTCAAGACGCTGCAGCTATAAAACATTGCCTTACCTTTATCTTAATTTTATTTCCGTTGCTAATACTATGGGCAGTTCCACTTTTTAGCATCTCCTAGGATGAAACGTTAAGATGAACTTGCCTTACCTTATATTTTTGTTGTTTATTCGTTCAGTCGCTTCCGACTCTTCGTGACCTCATGGACCAGCCCACACCAGAGGTTCCTGTCGGCCGGCCGTCACCATCCCCAGCTCCCCCATGGTTGAGTCCGTCACCTTCAGAATATCATCCATCCATCTTGCCCTTGGTCGGCCCCTCTTCCTTTTGCTTTCCACTTTCCCTAGCATCAGCTGCTTCTCCAGGATATCCTGTCTTCTCATTATGTGGCCAAAGTACTTCAGTTTTGCCTTTAATATCATTCCCTCAAGTGAGCAGTCTGGCTTTATTTCCTGGAGTATGGACTGGTTTGATCTTCTTGCAGTCCAAGGCACTCTCAGAATTTTCCTCCAACACCACAGTTCAAAAGCATCTACCTTCCTTCGCTCATCCTTCCTTATGGTCCAGCTCTCACAGCCATAGGTTACTACAGGGAATACCATTGCTTTAGCTATGGGGACCTTTGTTGTCAGTGTGATGTCTCTGCTCTTAACTATTTTATATACTTATATACTATTCCCGCACTTGCCCCAGCTCTTGCCAACCTAGCAATTCGAAAGCATGCAAATGCAAGTAGATGAATAGGTACCACTTCGGTGGGAAGGTAACAGCGTTCGGCGCATGTCATGCCGGCCACATGACCGTGGAAGCATCTTTGGACAACGCTGGCTCTTCGGCTAACAAATGGAGATGAGCACCGGCCCCTAGAGTCGGACACGACTGCACAAATGTGCGGGGGGAACCTTTACCTTTACCTTAATATTTATCATTCTGGATTTTGCCGAATTTCCAGTACTTCAGCTTCTGCACTCTTTCCTATCTTTGTATTGCACTCTTTCTATATTCTTATTTCATTTTTTATAGTTTTGATAGGTAATGTATGTGCAAATAAAAAATGTAGTTGCTATTTTTTTGTTTGACCCTGAAATGAAAACCCTAGTATGTGTGTTTGTATTATGAAAATCTTAAGGTTATTCCTTCTACCAAACTGGAATAACTTGTTAGCCCCTATCATTTACTATAATATATACTGTACCTCCCTCCCCTATAGAAGATTTCATAAAACAACATAACCATTTAAATTAGCCTGGTGTATTTAGAACTCTTGTTCTGTGTACTGGGGAGTGGCGGTTATCGAAAAGTAAATCAATTTTAGATTTCATCTGTCTGCTGGCAATAGCAAAACAAGAAGAACATGTTAAACATCTTAGGACTGTTTGTGTGACATACTTTGCAAGGGAAAGTTAATTTAGCCCCAGTAGCCCCCTCCCAACACTGAATGGATACAGCTGTTCACACAACACACTAAAGCCCCCTCCTTGACCTAGTTTAGCAAACAGATCCATATAGGCCATGCTGCCCCATATGTAAAGGTAAAGGTTCCCCCGCACAGTCGTGTCCGACTCTAGGGGCCGGTGCTCATCTCCGTTTGTTAGCCGAAGAGCCAGCATTGTCCGAAGACGCTTCCATGGTCATGTGGCTGGCATGACGCGTGCAGAACGCTGTTACCATCCCACGGACGTCGTACCTATTTATCTAGTTGCATTTGCATGCTTTCGAATTGCTAGGTTGGCAAGAGCTGGGGCGAGTGCGGGAGTTCACTCCGTCACACGGGGCTAGGGTCTCGAAACTCCAAACTTGCGACCTTCTGATCAACAAGCCTGGCGTCTTAACTGCTGAGCCATCGCGCCCCACATGTATTTATGCATTTATTTACAATAATTCACATGCCTCCCAGATCCCAAGACTGGGTGGTTTACAAGTTAAAAATAAAAGATGTATAACTCTATCAATAGAATAAAAAGGAGTACGGCAGGGCTGTATACTCTCACCCTACCTATTCAACCTGTACGCAGAACACATCATGCGATGTGCTGGGCTTGAGGAATCCAAGGCTGGAGTTAAAATCGCTGGAAGAAACATTAACAATCTTAGATATGCAGATGATACCACTTTGATGGCTGAAAGCGAGGAGGAGTTGAGGAGCCTTATGACGAAGGTGAAAGAAGAAAGTGCAAAAGCTGGGTTGCAGTTAAACCTCAAAAAAACCAAGATTATGGCAACCAGCTTGATTGATAACTGGCAAATAGAGGGCGAAAAAGTGGAGGCAGTGACAGACTTTGTGTTTCTAGGCGCAAAGATTACTGCAGATGCTGACTGCAGCCAGGAAATCAGAAGACGTCTACTTCTTGGGAGGAGAGCAATGGCAAATCTTGATAAAATAGTTAAGAGCAGAGACATCACACTGACAACAAAGGTCCGCATAGTTAAAGCAATGGTATTCCCTGTAGTAAGCTATGGCTGTGAGAGCTGGACCATAAGGAAGGCTGAGCGAAGGAAGATAGATGCTTTTGAACTGTGGTGTTGGAGGAAAATACTGAGAGTGCCTTGGACTGCAAGAAGGTCAAACCAGTCCATACTCCAGGAAATAAAGCCAGACTGCTCACTTGAGGGAATGATATTAAAGGCAAAACTGAAGTACTTTGGCCACATAATGAGAAGACAGGATATCCTGGAGAAGCAGCTGATGCTAGGGAAAGTGGAAAGCAAAAGGAAGAGGGGCCGACCAAGGGCAAGATGGATGGATGATATTCTGGAGGTGACAGACTCAACCATGGGGGAGCTGGGGATGGTGACGGCCGACAGGAAGCTCTGGCGTGGGCTGGTCCATGAAGTCACGAAGAGTCGGAAACCAATGAACGAATAAACAACAAAAGAATAAAAAGATGCCAGCAATACCAAACATCAACCAGACACCCAACAATTGGACACTAAGTGCCTACTGAAACACTTTTAACAGCTCTGTAAAAAGCAATTAAGGAGCTTCATGGATAAAGTGTTCCAAAGCCAGGGGACAGTTATGAAGACTGACTGACTTTAAGCCCATGCTCCTTTGATCTCTTGTGGTAGCAGGAGCCTAAACAAGCTCTCCCTGCTTGAATGCATGGGTTGGAAGAGTAATTTCTCTCCCAGGTCCTCTGTTTTATACCTATTTATCCTGATAGATGCATGAGGCTTAATGAAAACAAAAAGCAAAAACAAAATGACAATGGCACCAGTGGAGTATTTTTGCTTTAGTTTTTCTAACTCTTCAATGCAGCTATAGAAGATTGGTTTAAGAATAGACAGATCAGGCTACAATTATACTTTTAAAAAAGGAAAGCAAAAGTGGGGTAGGCTATAGCCAAGAATTTGATGTAGCCTCTATTTCCCCCCATAGACACATTTAGGGTAGTTCCACCAAAATCTGTGACACCAGTAACCCATGATCAACTGAAGTCCCTGAATTTCAGTGGGATCCTTTCTGAGTATAACTGGATCTACCTGTATGGCCTGCATCTTAAATATCTGTGTGACATATACATTATATTTTCCTAGAATGAGGATTTCCCATCTTCCTATTCCCTCTGCAGCAAACTGCATCTCTTTGAAAACCTGCTCCTGATTGGAGAAATTTTGTGAATGGTGTATAATGTGGTGTATACTGTATACAATAGTAGAGAATATTAATGTTTGTATTGCTTACAATTAAGGATTAGTGAGAAATGAATTCATTTTTTGATGTAAACTTATATATTATGACATTTTCAAACCAATATTGTAAAATTCACCTACCCTTCATGTTTTCTGCTTCTCCAAGATTTGCAATGCAGTTTGCTTTTTATTAGGGGAAAGTTCACACAAAAAATGCAGACATTCCTGAAATTAAGGAAAATTAAGGTACTTCTATACATCTTGTGTGCAATTTTCCCTTATATTTTATATTAGGGAAGAGCATACAATTTTAGTACAAACTTCTTTTAAACAAATATAGAAATGGGATGAAGTTAAGTTTGGAAACAAGAAGAAACTGAGCAATACTTAAGTTGATCGATTTTGCTAAGTGTATTCTATGTGTATTTGTTCAAATACAATCCCAGTGTATTCAGTGGTGCTTGCTCCAAAGAAAATGTGCAGTTTATTTGACTTTTATTCTGGAATAGTCTCTTATTTTTCCACATATATCACTACCAATCTTGTTTATTTTTTTAATGGGGCAAGAGGCTAATATGGCTACTTTTTGAAATAAAACGATACAGACACACACACAATTCCACTATTACAAAGTGAGTGCATTTGTTAACTTTATTTGTGCAAAATAGTTGTGTTGATAGAAATGAAAAAGAAGAGATAATTTTTGTGACAACTACTTGCCTAAGGAATGGGAACTATATAGATAGAACTAGATACACTTTTTTTTAATCCGTTCAATCGGTCTCCGATTCTCAGAGACTGCCTGGACAAGTCCCTGCAGTTTTCTTGGCAAGATTTTCAGAAGTGGTTTGCCCTAGCCTCCTTCCTAGGGCTGAGAGAGAGGGACTGGCCCAAGGTCACCCAGCTGGCTTCGTGCCTAAGGTGGGACTAGAACTCACGGTCTCCCAGTTTCTAGCCTGGTGCCTTAACTACTACACCAAACTGGCTCTCAGATACACTTAAGAAGCACTGAAATCAATGGTAATTGAGTGCATAACAGAACACGAGCCAATTGATTCCATTGGACTTTTGTTGTTTCTGGATGCAGCTCAGCGCCTCCCAAGATTTGTTTGGGGTTTTTCCCCAATCCTTAAAATATACTTACCTCTCACCTCTATAACTGACATCAATTGCACTTTTTGACACTTCTCAACAGAGCAGTAAAAAGTGTTTTATCTTTTCACGAACTTTACCATCAATTTAATTCACTTCTAAGGCATCTAGATAAAATGATCTGATTCTATAAGAAAATTACTAAGCGTGCTTGAAAGTATATATAATAAACATACCTGAAATCCTTCAACACTTTCTCTGCAGTTGTCTGGCTTTAAAAATCCTATACTGCCGTTGGCTTTCCTGTCTAAGAATAAAGTTCAAACTTAGTCATTTTTTCATCCTAAACTTTTCTCTACTTTTTATTTGAAAGAATTGTGTGGTATATTTTAATAGGAATATTTGCATACAAACTGTTAATGAGAAGAAGCACAGAGAATTAGGAATGACCCTAATGAATTGAAGCTAGTAACCTGTATGTTGCTTAAAACAGAGATTGGTGATAATAAAGTATGAAGATTTTTTTTTAGTCAATAGATGCAGTAAATATTTAGTTTAACAAATCTAATCATGTGGGGAAGAGCAGGCTGCTTTAGCAAAATTGCAGGCACCTGGGCTGCCTTCTGCCCCTCATTTGAGCCTTTCCCCCAGCGTCAACATGCAGAGTTGCCAATAAAAGAGTCCCCCGATTGGGGGAGATGGGCGGTCATATAAATTGAAATAATAAATAAAAATAATAAATAAAGCTGCAACCTTGACACAGGCGTGGGAGGAGATGTGTGTTTTGGAGTACAGCAGCGGAAAGAAGGCGTTTTTCCTTCAGAAGGAGTGGACGGTCCAAAAGAGAGGAAAAGAAGTGTAGCAAGACGAAGCACAATGTAGAAAAGGTGCAAGAGCTCTATGTGCTGGCCCTTAACAGAAAAAGAAGAAGAAATCTCAGAGAGAGAGAGGGGGGACTTAAGGCAGAACAGGCTTAGGAAAGAAATGTTGATGCATACTAGTAATAGTATAGAGCAGCATTTCTCAACCTCGGCCCCTTGAAGATGTGGCTGGCTGGAGAATTCTGGGCGTTGAAGTCCATACATCTTCAAGTGGCTGAGGTTGAGAAACACTGGTAGAGCATAGTATATAGGTAATAGTAATTGAGTAGTAATATTATAGAGCAGGGATTCTCAACCAGGGTTCTGTGAGAGGTCACTAGGGGTACCCTGGGAGATCTCAGTTTATTTAAAAAAATATTTCAAATTCTGGCAACTTCACATTAAAGAGGTAAGTTTCATTATTTTCAGTTTAAGAACACTGTTAATGCATACGTACAGGCCTACACATGAAACAAATATAATTTTGTAACTTCTGGCCTATAATTGAGCCTGAATGTGCAGGGGTTCCCTGAGGCCTGAAAAATATTTCAAGGGTTCCTCCAGGGTCAAAAGGTTGAGAAAGGCTGGTATAGAGGATAGTATATTGAATAGTAATAGTAGTACAAACATTGCAATAGTAATTATTATAGTAATAGTATAGAGAGAGCAATAGAATAGAATATAGGAAGCACTCACATATCACTTTTATATGTTTGTTTTTTCAAAATAAAACATCTCCCCAACCCTTATAGGGAGACATAAAGAAACCACCTGTCCAGGTCCAGTGCTTTTGGGTCTCTCTTGAGTCTGGGTCAGTCTAATTGGGTACAGTTTAAAAAAGAACCTATGACAGGGTCACAATGACAACCTATTGCCATATATCAATTCGCAGTAACACAATGGCCCTTTCTTTAGAAACATGCTGACAAAGCACCAGTAACATGTGGTTTCCATCAATATAATCAAACCAACTTAAAAGCTACTACTTGCATATGGTCATTTCTATGGAGATGCATAGTACAGAGGAACATGAAACTGAAGTGTTAATTTAATTATAATCCATATAGTCATTTTACAAAAAGCTGCACCACTTCTCAGACATAACTACAGTAAGTACCTGGTCTCTTTGACTCTTGGATATTTTTTGTCAGAAACTCTAGACAATGAACTTAATACAATATAAATATTTTCTAGTTCATTCCTACTTAACCTTTATATTTTTATTTATTTTATTTTATTTATTATTCAAATTTATTCCCCGCCCATCTCCCATGCAAGGGACTCTGGGCGGGTTACAATAAATAAAAATTTAAAACTATAAAAAATATCTAAAAACACAAACAAAACATAATAAAATAAAATCCAGGATGGGCTTGGACCCGCAGAATAGATAGTAGAGCTATGGGGCAAGCCAACCCCAGGAGGCACTACCACCTCCGTCGTACCAGGCCAGGTGGCAAAGCCAGGTCTTAAGGGCCTTCCGAAAGGCCAGGAGGGAGGGGGCCAGTCTCACCTCCGGGGGCAGAATATTCCACAAGGCGGGCGCTATCGCAGAGAAGGCACGCCTCCTGGACCCCGCTAGATGGAATTGTCTTGTTGAGGGGGTCCGAAGCATGCCCTCCCTGCATGTACGGGTGGGGCGGGTCGACGTTATCGGGACGAGACGGTCCCTCAGGTACCCTGGTCCTATGCCATGTAGGGCTTTAAAGGTAATCACCAACACCTTGAATTGGACCCGGAAGCAAACTGGCACCCAATGCAGCTCGCGAAGCAGAGGTGTTACATGTGCCGATCTTCTGGCACTCATAACTGCTCGCGCCGCTGCATTCTGCACCAGCTGAAGCTTCCGGATACTCTTCAAGGGTAGCCCCATGTAGAGCGCATTACAATAGTCTATACGGGAGATGACAAGGGCGTGAGTGACTGTTCGGAGGGCCTCCCGATCCAGGAAAGGGCGTAGCTGGTGCACAACTCGCAGCTGAGCAAAGGCCCTCCTGGCCACGACTGCCACCTGCTCTTCGAGCAGGAGTCGCGAGTCCAGGAGGACCCCCAGATTCCGCACTGGATCCGAGTGGGGTAGTGCAACCCCCCCCAGAACCAAAGATGACAACTTCCCGGATCCAGGGGGGCCATCAATCCACAGCCACTCCGTCTTACCAGGGTTCAGTTGAAGCCTGTTGTTCCCCATCCAGACCCCCACAGCCTCCAGGCACTGAGATAAGGCATTGACCGCATCACTTACTTCACCCGGGACGGAGATGTATAACTGGGTATCATCAGCATATTGGTGATACCTCATCCCGTGGTGACGGATGATCTCGCCCAGTGGCTTCATGTAGATGTTAAATAGGAGTGGAGAGAGAACCGACCCCTGCGGCACCCCACAAGTCAGGGGTCGCGGGTCAGCTCTCTCCTCCCCTATCAACACCGACTGGGAGCGGCCCTGGAGAAAGGAGGCGAACCAGCGCAAAACCACACCGCCCGCTCCCAACTCCTCGAGCCGCTCCAAAAGTATACCATGGTCGACGGTATCGAAAGCCGCTGAGAGATCTAAGAGAGCAAGGATGGACGCACTCCCTCCATCCCGCTCTCGCCAGAGATCATCCATAAGTGCGACCAATGCGGTCTCCGTCCCATATCCCGGCCTGAAACCTGACTGGAAGGGGTCCAGATAATCCGTTTCATCCAGAATCCTCTGGAGTTGCAACGCCACCACCTTCTCAACCACCTTTCCTAAAAAGGGAAGGTGGGAGACTGGGCGAAAATTGCCCAGGATTGTAGGGTCCAGGGAAGGTTTCTTGAGGAGGGGGTGCACCAGCGCCACCTTAAAGGCCGCCGGGAACACCCCCTCACTCAAGGACGAATTAATCATCGCCTGGACCCAGCCACATGTCACCTCACTAGCTGATTTCACCAGCCAGGAGGGACATGGGTCAAGCTGGCATGTGGTGGCGTTTACAATCCGGAGGATCCTGTCTACTTCATCAGGTGCAACAGGATCAAACTGTTCCCAGATAACGTGGTAAGTACGAGCCCCTGGCATCTCCCCAGATCTTGTCTCACGCTTGGAGTCCAACTTAGAATGAATCTGAGCGATTTTGTCCTGCAGATGCTCAGAAAACTCTTCCGAACGGCCCTGTAAGTGGGTCTCGCCCTGCTCCCGACCCAAAAGTGATCTTGTAATCTTGAAAAGGGCCGTCGGGCGGCATTCTGCGGACGCAATAAGAGCGGAGAAATATTCACGTTTCGCCGCTCTTACCGCCACAAGGTAGGCCTTAACTGCGGCTCTAGCTTGTGTTCGGTCAGATTCAGTCTTCGTCTTTCTCCAGCGGCGCTCTAGACGTCTCTTAACCCTCTTCAAAGCCCTTAACTCTTCCGTGAACCACGGAGAGCAGCGGGTCGAACAGGGCCGGAGAGGTCGCATAGGCGCGATCTTGTCCAGGGCTCCGGCCGCGGCTTTATTCCAGGCCGCGGCCAAGACCTCCACTGGAGCGTGAAGCAAGTCCTCGGGAATAACCCCCAGCTCCTTCTGAAACCTCACTGGGTCCATCAGTCGCCGGGGGCGGACCAATCGAATAGGTCCCGCCTCCCTGCGGAGTGGGGTAGCACAAGAGAGTCTCAGGGTCACCAGGGCGTGGTCTGACCATGACAATGGAGAAAGATGATTGTATGATTTTATGATTATATGATTGTATATTTATTTTAAGAACACTAGATTTTAGCAGGAATGCACACCTGGCTGAGTATAATCACCCCCATATGGAAACTGTTTCTTCCCCATCTTACATCCCCCATGCCATTTCTTTTGAACTATCAGATATAGGTATTTGTAGCCCAGATCAGGTAAGCCTATTTTTTTTTTGTACTTACAATTCATTTAGGCTTCATAGGTGATAACCAGCACCTTGAATTGCACCTGGAAGCCTACTGGGAGCCTGTGCAGTTAACAAACTAGAAGTGTACATGGGTATATCAAGGTGTGCCCATAACTACCCATGCCTCTGCATTCTGGACCCGTTGCAGCTTCCAGATGGTCATCATGGGAAGCCCTATGTAGAGCACATTGTAATAGTCCAACTGAGAGGTGACTAAGGCATGAGTGACCAAGAGCAGGTCTTCCCAGTCCAGGTATAGGTACACTAGATGGAGTTGTGCAAAGGTCCTCCTGGTCATCTGCTCTTCAAGTAGGAGCTATGAATCCAAGAGAACTCCCAAACTGCACATCTGGTCTGAGTGGGAAAGTGCAACACACACACCCAGGCCAAAGATGGAAAGTTTCCAGTTCTGGGATGAGGGGGACCCAAACCCCACAATTGCTTAGTTTTGCCAGGATTGGGCCAAAGCCTTTTCCTCCCCATCCAAATCGCAATAGCTTCCAGACACTGGAACAGAATGTTGCTAACATCACTTAGATGGGATGGTGCAGAGATATACAACTGAGTATCATTAGCATACTGATGATAATACTTCACCCCTTGCTTCTGGATGATCCCAACAGTTTCAACTATAATTGCATGCACATGTCTGTTTAATTAAAGTTTGGGATAAGTTTGTTGGAATAAATTTTATGGCCTGAACTGAGAGGTCATCTGATTTTGACTGGCATTTGTACTGCAGCAGTCCTGACACTTGTGGCCCATTAAACACAGGATTGGAAGAAGAGTATCCATAGGTGTTTGCAGGAGCTTTTTGCTTTGGCTAGTTTGTGGTTCAGTACATTGTATAGCCAATGTGTAAGCAATAAAATGGTTGCTTGGTTTAACATATTGTGTAAACATAGCCAATTGTAATTTATTATGCAAACCTGGGCTCTAGCATGGTACATGAATAAAGTCAATACAGTTTGTACCTACCTAGATTTCATTTAAATATAAGGAAAACTTACTAATGTACAATAGTAGAACAATCTACCTATGGAGGTAGCGTTCTCATCTCTGGAGATTTTTAGGAGGAGGCTCTTAAAAGCAGCTACTTCTCAAGGTGGTTTAATTGGTTTTCCTGCATATTGGAGAGGGTCAGACTAGATGACCCTTGTGGTCCCTTCTAATTCCACAATTCTATGAGTCATTGTGTGTGAAAGAGCTGGAATTTTGAGCATTTGTACACTAATGTGAGCCAATTATCCCTTAACTATATTAACTCAACCTGCTAAGTATTAGACTCTCAAAGTGCATGGGTATCAAGGATTGTGCTGCAAGCTGATGATTTTGCTTTGGTTTGGGCTAACAGAATATGTTAAAGGCCAGTTTTCTAGATAGTTTGCTCATCTATATGGTAGCAGCCTCTGGATAACCAATAGAAATACTTAACTTTATGCTCCTTGGCATGCTTAAGTGTTTCATTCTATGCCTCTTTGGAAACCAAACAGCAAGAATATTCAGTCAACCCTCATTATTTGCAGATTCCCTATTAGCAAATTTGCCTACTTGATAAAATTTATTTGTAACCCCAAAATCAGTACGGTGCTTTTGCGGACATTCACAGACATGCACAGAGCAGCAAAAAAATTGAGTAGACTGACGCACACGTTCCCAGCTGAAAGTCGAACAAGGTGACACTCTACCTTCTTGTTTTAGTTCTCATACTGTAAACAAGCATCCTGTATTTCCCCAATGGTTCCGTATTTGCTACTTCCGTGTTTGCAGCGACTTTAGAAAACGTAACTACTGCAAATAACGAGAACCAACTGGATCTTAAATCACAGGTGACCCCATTGATTTACACAATTTAGCCCTGTATTTACAATCTTTGATTAAGTGTAGAACTATTAGCTATGGGCACTGTCTACCTGTGTTTTGTATTTCTTTCATGAAAATTCTGTGGCTTGAATCATGTCAACTGGATTTCTATTTTCTTAGTGGAAACGTTTCACTCCTTATCCAAGGAGCTTCTTCAGTCTGAGTAAAGTTAGTAAGGGAATCCTTAAATATGTTCCTAGGCTGGCTGTGTGACCTTGCACCTGGGGCTAGGTCATGGTTATTTTTGAGATGTTTGTTTCTAAGTCCCTTTATCATCTAAAGGAGGATCGTTAAGATTACCCTGCTGCTGTTGAGCTT
Organism: Charina bottae; assembly: GCA_023362775.1. Classification (NCBI taxonomy): domain Eukaryota; kingdom Metazoa; phylum Chordata; class Lepidosauria; order Squamata; family Charinaidae; genus Charina; species Charina bottae. The sequence goes on along the minus strand of JALMGJ010000007.1, from coordinate 39,906,350 downwards.
GTGAAATGGTCTTAATCTTCCTAGGCACAGAAGACAAAGCAGGAAGGAAGATAGGGGAAAGGTTATGCCTGAGGCCCCCACCTCTATTCAAGGAAGGATTTTCCAAGTTGGCATGAATGGATTCCTTGACCCCTCTCTCAAACCACCTATCTTCTCTGTCTAAAATGTGAACATTAATGTCCTCAAATGAATGTCCTTTTTCCTTTAGATGAAGATAAACTGCTGACTCTGGTCCTGTGGTGTTACTTCTCCTGTGTTGGGCCATCCTCCTGTACAAAGGTTGTTTGGTTTCTCCAATGTAGAGTTCAGAGCACTCCTCACTGCACTGGATTGCATACACTACATTGCTTTCCTTGTGTTTTGGAGTTTGATCTTTGGGGTGTACAAGCCTCTGTCTCAATCCAGTGCAGTGAGGAGTGCTCTGAACTCTACATTGGAGAAACCAAACAACCTTTGTACAGGAGGATGGCCCAACACAGGAGAAGTAACACCACAGGACCAGAGTCAGCAGTTTATCTTCATCTAAAGGAAAAAGGACATTCATTTGAGGACATTAATGTTCACATTTTAGACAGAGAAGATAGGTGGTTTGAGAGAGGGGTCAAGGAATCCATTCATGCCAACTTGGAAAATCCTTCCTTGAATAGAGGTGGGGGCCTCAGGCATAACCTTTCCCCTATCTTCCTTCCTGCTTTGTCTTCTGTGCCTAGGAAGATTAAGACCATTTCACAAGCTCAACAGCAGCAGGGTAATCTTAACGATCCTCCTTTAGATGATAAAGGGACTTAGAAACAAACATCTCAAAAATAACCATGACCTAGCCCCAGGTGCAAGGTCACACAGCCAGCCTAGAAACATATTTAAGGATTCCCTTACTAACTTTACTCAGACTGAAGAAGCTCCTTGGATAAGGAGTGAAACGTTTCCACTAAGAAAATAGAAATCCAGTTGACATGATTCAAGCCACAGACTGTTCCACCTGGATGACTGAGAACCTTCATAGACATATTTCATGAAAATTGTTTATGTTCTAAATTTTAATTAGGGAGATCAAATGTTAATTCTTAGGGATTCAAGTTAAAAGCACACTTCTCCATTTTTGAGTTTGGAATTGTATAGTACCAGGAAATGTAAGATATTAAAAATAACACAATTTTTCTATAAAAATATTAAAACAATTTTTGTATTAAAATATTAGTTGTTTTCCAAAATGATTTTTTTCTAGTAATATGCACATTTATTTTAACTGGTTAAAAGAATATGATTAATCAACTCAAAATTATTAAGTAGGCTGACAGCCACAAAATCAAGTGTATTATGACTAATTGTGCGATTTGGTAAAACTACCCTTTTACTTCTATCTCCAGACAGGAATTTATTTGGTGGGTTGCTAAGTATCAATTTGGGAGTCTCTTATCTGCTGACAGCTGCGCTATCTATCTGTCAAGGAACAGCACTTGCTTAAAGAAGAAAAACGGTGGTTTGTCTGCTAAAAAACTACCAATTGGTATAGAAAATAGTCTTTGTAAATCCATTTCTAAGTACAAGTGTTGCTTGCTATCCTGTGCACCTTTGCTGAATTGGGAAAAGTGGCTGCAATTTTATCTGACTCTGGTAAAATTGTCATTTCTTCAAAATGTGTATCAATCTGCTATGTAGTTCCAAGGGCAATTTCTGTCTTTTAAAGTGCAGAGATCACCTGGCACAAAAGAATCTGCACTCTAATAAGGGTTGTCTCCTGCATCATGTAGAATATTTATTACTTTCTCCTCTAATGACTTCGATTTTTCTCATTCTCTGCTTCTCTGGACTTAAAAAGAGGACAGATGATCTACTTTGTCTAGATTTTAGAAAGCGTTTGATACTACTCTACGTAGAACACATGGCATCATACAAATTATGTCACATTTAAACCAGAAACATTTAAAGAGACAGAGGGAGAATTATGTGTCATTTCTCTACAGATTTTAGCGAAATAATGCATACCACTCTTCAAAGATTTAAATGAGTAGCATGCAAACTTTTTTGGCCTGAGGGCAGCATTTCTCCCTTGAATGATATGTTAAGTACCAAGAAGTGGGTAGAATGAGGATACAAATTAAATTTGATTTAATATAGTTGATATCATTACTGTCCATATATTTAAAAACTTCCCTGTTTCGCATTAAAATTACAATTTTGCAGCAACTTTGGAAGGACTCTGAAGGCTACACTGAAGATGTTGGGCTGTAGATTTAGCCCTGATACCATTCATGGATCATGTTTCTTCACACTTCCTGATAATAAAATAGCCAATGAGAAATATTTTTATGTGCGTAAAATATAGTGCATATAATATAGTTAACGTATGAGATATTTCAGTACTTTATATGCTTAATGTAAGCATATAAGAAACGTAAACCGAAATGTGGCTGTTTATTTTTCAAAACCTGAGCAGCTGACAATACCTGGATTTCTTTGTCTGGGCTTGTAAGCTAAGTAGGTTTGGGCTTGGTTAATATTTGGATGAGAGACTATCAGGAAATTGTAAACTAGACTAGAAAGTTGAAAAAACATTCCAGAAAGAGGAATTAAATCTGTTTTAAAGAAATTGCAGGAGTCCAGGAAGTCAGGAGCTCGACTCAAGGTAACTTTACCTTTAATTTCTCAAAGTGGCTGTGGTTTTTTTCTATGTTATTCTAGAAATATTGCCAGAGAGGGACAACAACAACAACAACAATAACAACAACAGACTAAGCATCGATGACTGTGAAACACTGGAGTGTATAATTGTTACATGAAGAAACAACTGTAGTTCTAGAGGGCATTTGGCTCACAATGACGCAACCTGCAATACAATAGTTGGCTGAAAATTGAAAATTTGCAATAACTCACAACCCAAGTATGTATCAAAGAATGCCATCTATTATTATTTTAAAATCATAGACTTGCACTATGGAAAAAGGAAAACCTCTACTTCGATAAACAGAATATATACAGCAGACATCAGATAATGAAGAAGAACGTTGCTAGATGTTTAGGTTCACGTTGTATTTATCGTCAATTTCTAAAAATGGGGGCATCATCTGTCTAAAGAAGTTTAGAATTCTGTTTGGTAGAGTAGAGCTTCCTTTAGACAGATGAAGTAGCTGTTTAGATAGCAGACACTGAAAGGCCAGGAGGAACTGCAAGGGGCTGGAATTCAGAGCTTTGTAGGAATCACAAGAGGTGGCTGTGGGAAATGTGACCATATTGCCAGTGTTCAAAAAAGATTCAAGCACCAGCTAAGTATAACATCTAGGACAGAGCTTTCCAAATTGTGTGTCGCGACACGTTAGTGTGTCGGCTGCAGTGTGTAGGTATGTCGCGTGAATGTAACGAGAAACCTCTGAGTCTGTGAAATTGTTAGGGTGCAGGTTTAGTTGGAGGAGGAGGACGAAGGGACTCAGAGCCTCAAGCCGGAACCGCGCCTGCTGCCTCCGAGCCCTGCCAGGATTCTGCGCAGGTCCTAGTGCCTGCCTTGTGCCGTGCTGCCTCCAAACCTGCTGTGATTCTGCGCAGGTCCTAGTGCCTGCCTTGTGCCCTGCTGTAAGAGGGGAGCTCTGTCCAAGCCTTGCCCTGCTGAACAAGGGGAACTCTGTCCAAACCTAGCCCTGCTGCAAAGGGGTACTAAGTCGAGCCTTGCCCTGATGTCAAGAGGGAACTCTGGTGTTCCATAGTGCCACTGCCAGGTGGCCTGTTACCAAGTTTTACCTTACCTTATTGTTAATTCTTGCACATATTTACATATTGTTACTCATAAATGACAACAATCTTGGAAATGTATGTTATTATCTTACAAATCATATATTTTTAAATATATAAATGAAAGGTTTTCATGAGATATGTTGTGTCCCCATGCATTTTGCTATTACAATTTATGTATGTGTCCGTATCACCGATGTAACGAACATAAATTTGAGTAAACTCCGGGAGACAGTGGAGGACAGGAAGGCCTGGCGTGCTATGGTCCATGAGGTCACGAAGAGTCGGACACGACTAAACGACTGAACAACAACAACAAAATGTGTCCGTATCTCTTATAAGGGGTTAGTTTAACCTCCGGTTTGCTAGTAAAACTGAATTACTGTGTCGCGAAATGATGCATGTCTAAAAAGTGTGTCACCAACATGAAAAGTTTGGAAAGCTCTGATCTAGGAACTGGCTGATCTTTTTTTTTATTATTGCATAAGCGTTGACAAATTATTTAAACAGAAATCACACAAGAATAAAGATAGAAAAAGCAAAGTAGCAAATAAACAAATACTAATAAAACATAAGTAAAAACATAATAAAAAAACCCCTTCCCCTTCTCTTCCATTTATTTCCCCAACCACTAACCACTACCTAAATATTTGTATGGTACTTTGAACATTAAACATTGCTAGTATCTGTTTTAAGTCATTTCATGTATTGTTTTTGATTGGTCTCTTAACTCTTTCCCTAAAAACTCTACTATTCCAAATGTTTGAATTTGTCTTAGTTTAGTTTTTAGTTTTAGTTTTATTGGATTTATCACCGCCCAACTCCCCCTAGGGGGACTCTGGGCGGTTTACAACAGATTTAAAATCATTAATATACATTTATAAATAAAATAACATACATAATAAATAATAATTTAAAATATAATAAATAAGATGGAATCCAAAGGCAGAGTGTTCTTAAGTTTATAAAAAGGGCTTGCTGTGTAATGTGTCATATATGAGCCATTCCTGCTTGAATTTAGTTAGGTTTCTATTATGAATATATATATATTTGAAGTAAAAGGCATTTGACAGTGATGCTAACGGTGAGAATGCTGAACTTACCTTTGTTTTAGAAGATTCCAGATTTTAATCAAACTTTCTCTTACAATATTTCCCTTCAAATTAGTTCCTTCTTTTGTTTCTTTATACTATAAATACGTATGAATTCCATTGGCTAAGCCAGCTCTGCTATAATTGATATTCTGCTGTTTGCGGATTTTATCCATTCTGTTATCCCTGACAGCCAGCTTGCTCAATAGTATAATTTGAGGTTAGGAAATGCAAGTCTGCCTCTTCCTTTTGACTCTTGCAAAATTTTGAATCACTCTCATTCCCCCCCCCGCCCCCCGTTCCATATTGATTGTTCTTTGCCCGTCCTGCAAGCTTTTGTCTGAGACTGGAATTGATGCCATTTGAAATAGGAAGTTCATCACTGGATTTTTTGTCTCACAACCAGTCTCTTTTTTTCAAAAAGTTTTCTTCTTCAGGGTTTAAGCATCTTCTTATTATTTTTGTTTTCTTTCCATTAATTTTCTATCTGGAGAATTGGCCATTTTCATCCACTGTCTTATGGAGCTTTGTGGTTGCACAATTGTTAATACTACATAATCTGCATAGCATTTCATTTTGTCTCCCCCTCCCTGAATTTCGATCCCAGTTATTTGCTTGTCTCTTTGGATCCTGTCAGCTAAAACGTTTAGAGCAATTACAAATAGTAAAGGAGAGAGTAGACTCCCTTGGCTTAACCTTTACTTACTGAAAACCTGTGGAATTTTTGGATTGCTGTAATCTTTGCTGTTTGCTGTTGATATGTATCCTCGATCCAAGTTTTAAATTCTTCTCCTGGATTCATTTTGTTTAAAACTTGTAGTAAGAAAGGCCACTCCAAATTATCAAAATATTTTTCTGCATCTAGGAATATTATTGCCACCTTCTTTTTCTTATGGTTGATGTATTCTAATGCATTTATTATAAATCTGCTGTGGTCATTCGTCTTCCTCTGTTTGATCTGTATATTTTTATTTCAGAAATGCACGTCCTTAGACATTCAGCTAATATTGTAATGGATATTTTGTAATCAACATTTAGTAAAGAAATTGTTCTATATGATCTTGAAAAGTTAAGCAGGGTCAGGCCTGGTTAGTAAAGAGAGATCACCAGAAAACCTCAGGGCTCTAGACTAGACTGGGAAGTTGAAAAAATATCCCAGAAGAAGGGAATGTCAAACTGCTTTTGTATAGTTGCCAAGAAAACTACCCAGACCTATCTCTGGAGTCATTAAGAGTCAAGCTTGGCTCAGTGGAGACCTGACTTTACCAACCAGTCCAGCTGGCTTCTATGCATTGGCTGGTGAGATAGTACCATCTCTCTCTTGCCCCAGATAGTAAAATATGTTGGGCTGTATCTTTCCTTGGTCAGGTTATATTTTCTGGATTACTAGAGCACCCAGTGTCTCCCACCTCCTTCCTAGTATCTCTCCTCTTTGTACATCATTATATGTCAAAGACAGCCAGTGTGATATGGTGGTTTAGATGTTGGATTTATGTGGTGCAGTGGTTTAAATGTTGGGACTATAATTAGAGAAATCCAGGTTCAAATGCACCCCTGGCTATAGAAGCTAACTGGATGATTTGGGGTCAGTTTCTCTCTCTCTCTCCTCCCCCAATTCACAAGGTGGTGGTTGTAGGGAAAATTAGAGGAGGAAGTGTACCATCTTGAGCTCCTGCAGAAAAGTCTGGATATAAGTCTATCAAACAAATATATAATGTACTCTCAGCAACAGTACATCATCCAAATTCAGTTATACTTATTTTTAACGATGTGCAGTATTATTTACGAAACTCATGGATTCCTGTTTAATTCTTTGTGTGAAGCCACCATGAACATGCCTATAGAAAATCCTTGTACTAATAGCATGACTTTTCTTGATTGTACTACTTATTGCCACCGGAGTGCTTATAATGGACTATATGGAAAAGAAAGAAATTTAGTGTATGTATACTAGATTAGGCTTAATTTGGAATAAAATATACGTACATCATATTTCCCATTGTTTCCATCTGCTTATTTTAATGTATATCCACCTGTTTGTTTTACATGTCAATAGAGAATACACTGGAATATAGAAATGAATTATCTGGAATTAGATTAGAATTTGATATGCATTATTAGGTTACCAATATTGAAATATGCAAGGTTTTCAGTGCCATTGTACTCTTTATCAAGTTTATTTATTTATTTTTATCCCGCCTTTATTATTTTTTTTAAATAACTCAAGGCGGCGAACATACTTAATACTCCTTCCTTCTCCTATTGTATCAAGGTATTGGCGGAAAAAAAAACTTATTACGAACTCCCCCTTCCTTTTTTTTTTAAAAGATCATCCAGTGCCTTTTGAAGTTATTTTATAAAAAAGACCCTCTCTAGTACTAATTTTGACTCTGTATCCTTTACATTGGTGGTTAAAATGTTCGTATTTGAGTAGTTTTTCTTATGAGCATGAAGTTGGATGGCATTTGACATCAGTTTATTCAGAAATGCAACCATTATAGACATCTTTAAAGGGATATATTATCATATCATGTTAGCAACAACAATTAATATTATAGTGTGCAGTGAGTTTATACTTTACTTTTTATTCCATTTATTCATGAATTAATGAAGTTAAGATGCTGGACAAAGGGTCTTGTTCCTAATAACACATGACTTCCCCATCTCTGTCATCTATGTGTCCACACAAGACAGTCCACAGACTTCTCCATGTCAGGAATCCTGATGTAAGGTAAAAAAAGCTAAAGGTTCCCCCCACACATTTGTGCAGTTGGGTTTGACTCTAGGGGCCGGTGCTCATCTCTGTTTGTTAGCCAAAGAGCCAGCGTTGTCTGAAGACGCTTCCACAGTCATGTGGCCGGCATGACGCACGCGGAACGCTGTTACCATCCCACGGAAGTGGTACCTATTAATCTACTTGCATTTGTATGCTTTTGAATTGCTAGGTTGGCAAGAGCTGGGGTGAGTGCGGGAGCTCACTCCGTCACATGGGGCTAGGGTCTCGAATCTCCAAACCTGCGATCTTCCAATCGACAAGCCTGGCGTCTTATCCGCTGAACAGTGTTCTATAATGCATGGAAATCATTACAGATGTTCTTGCACTAACACTGACCCACGGCAGCTAGCATTTACAGAGATTCTCTTACATCAGTGAAAAGTGAACACAGTTTATATCTCAGGCAGCCCAATCCCATTAAGTTCAGTATAATGTCTGTATCGGATCATTATTATAGCCTCATAGACATTTCCATATATATAATTATTAATTATACATTATCAGCTTGCAGGGTAGGCTGAACTTCATTATGTAACGTGTATGTAAAGATACATGCACACAAATATATATTGATTCATCAACAGTAGTGCAGGTTTAAACATGTCCTTTTGCATTTGGTAGAATCTTAATCCTTGTATGTTTCAGACTAGTTTGTGCAACTAAAAACCCAGCTCGGAGGCGCTGTGTTTTTAGGGGATTAACCTCAAAGCCTGTAAAATACAATTTGTGTGCGGCAACAGTGACATCTGGTGGTTTTTTGTACCAAACACAATCCTGCAAGATACATGAAATATAGAAATTCTGTTGGCACTTCTGTATGAGGACTGTGCACCAGTTCAAAAGCAACTCTTGATCTCTCTGATCCCATGATGTCTACTGAGTTTGGCAGTTCAGCCAATTTATTTTGGGGTCAGCTTCAGTGCTATTTTTGATGGCACAATGTTGAACTACATGGTTCTCTATTTCATAAGATTGTATCAACTACAGCTACAAATTAATTGGTGTATTAAAAAAAGCAAACTAAAGGCATGCAGATAGCCAGAAGACTAACTGCCCCACAACATATGATCCGTTTGCCAGCAAGGAGATCTTGCAACCAGACTGAAAAGCGATTGGGTCTAGGTAGTGGCATGAACCTGTTAATTTCTGATTCTCTTCTGAAGAACAAGACATGGTGCTAGAAGCAGCCATAAATGTTTGCCACTATCTAAAAGAGAGCCAATCATGGCAGCTTCCCTATCCTATTGCGGCCATCACTATCATAATCTAGAACCAGGATGAGCAGATGAATCACCACTTCACAGTCAAATGTGCTGTAAAACAGAGTCAGGCTGAAATCACATCATGGTGATATTTAAAATCTAGAGAAGTCTGCCTCAAATTCTGTTTCCTGAGCTGCTGCTGAGCACTTAGGCAGGACCTCCACCAACCCCTTTGTTTTTTCAGTTTCGTGCTGCTCCTCCTTCCATATTAGCAATTGCCCATTCATGTTTTCAATCATGAATGTTCACAAATAGCTGTTGTGCATCATGGCTTAGTTTGTAGCCTTATACTCAAAGCAACATACAGTAAGTACTTACTTTCCCAAGTAAATTGTTACTTCATGCTGTCGCTGGTATTGAAAGATGTGTACTGAGTAATGGAAATGCTTTACTATGCAAGGATTAATATATTGTGCAAATAATGGAAATGACAAAGGAAATGCATCTAGTGCTCATTGATATAAATAGAATAGCAATAAAATGGTCCTGGACCAAAATGATTAACAATGGGCTTGTTATCAGAAGGGTAGATTTCTATAAAGATGTTAGCCTTTTAAGAAAAAAAATGAAAAAGGATGCATAATACCAGTCAAGGGTATTAAAGGGTACCTTTCAGCATCTACCAAAACCCTATCCTCATTGGCCTGATAGCCACTATTGCTTAAAAGATGGAGCAGCAGCAATTACTCAGAAATCAGGATTTGTCTGCTGGGTGCCATGTTGCTGAATGTTACAGTAGACATCTCTACCTGCTCACTCATCTGCTTATTTTGTAGCTAGTGGAATTAAAATTACAACCTGGAAGATACCGTTCTCATTTTGCTAAAAAAACGGTGATGTGGACATTTGGTTGAGTTCCATAGCCATGAAATGAATTGTCTACTCAACTTGCATTAGTTAATAGGATTTTGTCCTCCAAATCCCTGAAGGGTTTTTTCTTAACAGCCTTACTGACTTCTCACAAAAAAAGAGCAATTGCTTCAAAGATATTTGAAAGGAAAGCATACGTATATTAAGCTACATATAGGACCCAAAAGATCATTAGTTGACTTTGCTTTGTTTCTGCTACACAAAAGTGGAGTTAAGGGCCCACGGGAATACTCTAGGCCTGAGTTCATCAAAACTCATTCCAGTTAGGAGCTCCCTTGGCATTTGAGCTCAAGCAATTAGTATTATGAGCTTTGATTAAACTAGTTCACTGCTGCATTCATCATTAACCATTCAGGGTAAATAATTCCAAACTTTTTATTTATTTTTATTTATTTATTTATTCAATTTATTCCCTGCCCATCTCCCACACAAGGGACTCTGGGCGGGTCACAACAATCACAACTTCTTCAATTGCCTCCAGAACTGTAATTCTCTATTATGTTTTATATTATTAGAAAAGCTCACAAGATTACATTAAGGCTGCTCCATCTAGGTTGCAAAAATCAGGTGACCATTAGATGTCAGTGAAGATACATTTGCTGCCCTCTCATGGTTGTCAGGATTTTTGCAGCCCAGATATGGTAGCCATAGTTAAGTCCCTTCCCTTCCCTTCCCTTCCCTTCCCTTCCCTTCCCTTCCCTTCCCTTCCCTTCCCTTCCAAACTGAACTATGTCTTACTCCAGGCAAAGTACCAAAGGCATGCACGAAACCAAGAGCCTTCTGAATCATAGCTCATTGTCTTATCTCCAGTTCTACCTAGGTTTTCTGAACATGCAGATGGCCACCAATACAAATCTTCAAGGTGATTTGGCAAAACCTTTCCCCAGGGAAGTTTGTTTCGTTTTAAAATAAAATCAGTAGAAAATAGACATAATCTGAAAGCATAAGGTAATAATTTTTTCTCACAAAGCAATGTGCTATCATGAAAAATCATCAAAACATCATTAGGTTTTTAAAATGTACGCACTCCTGAGAAAATTGCATCTGCAGTACATTTTTTTTAACTTCCATTGTATGTATTTTACATCCTTACAATAACTTCTCTTGTATTACTCATGCATCTCTTCCTGGCTTAGTTTGATTAGTTTTTCTGCAATTAAGTCAAAGATGAATATTCTTTTTTTCTAGTATTTTACTGTATTTGTATTTGCCACCAAAAATTGCCACCAGAAGCAAATTTTGTTGAGAACAGTTGTATCATGTATGTTAGCTCAACTCCATATGCTAAGACCTTTCCACTACTGAAATGTTTGACAGATTGTAGCATGTGCTGTACATATTTATAAGAATTTTATTAAGTTTCAAACAAAGATAAAAGCTACAGAAAAACAAAAAACTACAAAGAAAAAAATAAAAAACTAAAAAAGTGTAGAAACACAAGAGAATTTTTTTTTTCAAAGTTACAAAAAGTGGTGATTTCCGACTTTTATCAGCAAGGATATATAAAAATTTCCATAATCAATCCCTTACTCTACAGTATCTTAAAACAAAATCACATCATTTCTATAAATCATTGCATTGGCCCATTGTAAAAATCACTAAATACAGTTACTCCCTCCCCTTATATTAAAAGAAAAAAAAATTATATAAACCTCCTAATCAACTTCCCCCCCCAAATATAACATTTATTTAATTATTTCCTTCCTACTACTATTCTATACATTTCTATCTACTATAATAAAGATCAAACTAAAAACATATAAATTGTCTGCCATTATACTTGATAATACAACAATTTTAATAATCTTAATCATATTAAACCCAAAACCATCCAAATAGACATTTTTTATTATACCTTAATAATCTTAATCCAAATCGTTAAAGATAAGTGAAATCAGGCAAACCTTAAAAATAGTCCAGATAAATATTCTTAAACCCTTATCCCACTTCAAAATAAACCAGAGCATTTACATATCCCCACAATGTGTACAGAGCTTTTCTCTTGAATATATCAAACAGCCCAACTGCCCCCCTCAAACTCTGACTTCTCTTCAAGAGACCTCCCATACATAATAACCCCTTCTTTTCCATGGCGTTCCACCAGAAGATCAATTTCACTTGTGGCTTGCAACTCACTGTCTCCCTTAAATTTCTCCAACTCAGCTATCCGATCTTCATCCAGCATTTCAACAGAAATCTCGATCTCACTCTTAGAAGAAACATTTCTGTCACTATTAAATTCCTCATTTTCATCCCCAACATCCCCAACCAGATGACATATTTTAGACCTCATATTTTCCACAATGTCTTGAATACCTTACATAAAAACTTGGTAGGTATTAGACAGAATCTGTTTAAAATCTTGGTGGAAGTCAGAGAAAGTCTGTTTAAAATCCTCCATGTCTCACGGAGTAGAGTATGGCACCCCCCTTGGAACTTAACCAGCAAAAGTTGAAGATATGAAAGAATTCCAGAATGTGTTTACACAAGTGAAAGTGAGATAGCAGACAGTTCCCCAGGGAAAGTAGAAGCAGAAAACTGAAAGTTCAAAACAGCCGATTCAACATGTAGGAAAATGCTAATATCTTCAAATTTAGTACAAAAATAATAACAGGGAGACAGTTATTTACTCTCAATCCTCCTTAATATTTGGAGGGAAAACAAAGTCTAAAACTTAAAAAGAATTTTTTTAAAAAATTAATCCCAAAAATAACGATAAGCACCAAGAGAGCTCGCTTCTCCTTGCTGTAGAAAGCCTCTCTTAGAGTACGCGTACTTAAAAGAAATATAAATTGGGTGATTTAGAAATGGGGTGGCCGGTCTTAGTGTCCCTTTAAGGCTACAGCGTGGCTTGGAAAATTGTGACATCCCAGCCTCCCGGCTAGCTCTTACCAGACAAAGGCGAACGCTGTTTGCAATTTTCTGGCTGCAAGCAGCCATCCAGAGGACAGATGGGGTGATTCCAGGTGTTTTCCTTTTTCTGGAAAGACACTCCCGGGCTTCAGCAAAAACCTGCCTGAGCCGGAAAAAACTGCTGCATTGTCAGTTCTGCCCGCTGAGCCTGCAGGCACAGCTGTTCAGTCCGCCATGTCCCCACCGGAAGTCACATGTGCTGTACATTCTTAGCTGCTTATGTGCTTGGGAAATTTTGGTTGGCAGATAATATCTTCTCCTTGCATGGGCGAGTTCCACATGTGTACATCAATGTGTATCTATGGCCACCAAAATCCATTTATCATATGATCAATATTCAGAGCATGGCTAGACCAAATACTGAACATGCATGTATGGCTAACATGCCCAGCTCTGCACTATCTCACATGTGCTTTGAAAATATGAGGCTTTTCATCTGACCCTCTTAGCATTTTTGTCAAAATAATATTTTAGTATGAACCAATAAAGAAGTATTACATTATATATTGGATACTTTAGGCAACAATCCTATGTACAGTACCATAGAAGTATGTTCCATTTATCTTTCTAATTTTTTTACACAAATTTTCTAAAATCCCTGGATCATTCATTATGTGTAAGGATGGCCAAAAATTAAAACTTGGTTCTTATATTACAACATGAGATCCAATTGCTATATTTTGGAGTGTTACACCCAATTTCCCAAAAAGTAGCCCAGTAGTTTAGTTATGTCAAAATCTTATTCCATTTTAACTGCAAGGCTTCATAATGTTAGAGAAGTGTATATGGGCATAATTGAGGTCATTGCTTATAACACCCAAGGCAATACAGCAGTCAAATGACAATATTTATTTTAAGAACACATTTCATTTCCCTCTGAATGAAAGTGATGGGAGGGAACACCGTTCACCAAACTCTGATTAGCAATAGGTATGGCAGGGAAGAACAAAAGAAAATTTAATTGCAAGCTAGAGTCATTGGAAGGTACAGAATGAATATTACAGAATTGACTGATCAATGCCCACTCTGACTCTTTTCATATGTCATTTCCATAATTTTAGAATAAGAAGGCTTCATGATATAATTTCTTCCAATGCCAGGGTGTCCTGCCTTGATTGGGTTATTGCTGTTTGACAGTATTTTTGCAACTATGAATTAATGATGGACAAATTCACAGACTTAGTTCTGATTGGCTCTGATAAACTATTTTTCCCCCAAATCAGGAAATACCTTAGCCTAATCTAAATAAAACCTAACAAATGCTCCCAGTTGGGAAAAATTACATTTTTTCAGCCCCACCTGGTAGACAGGAAATCAACTCCACAGGAAGGCTAAAACTACTTTTTCTGAGAGTGGCTATAATAACAGAATCTTACAAATCTGGTTGTGCTCTACCTCCTCCCTCTTCTACTCCTGTGAATTAGGGAGGAGTCTGTCTGAGTCTCTTCCAAATATTTTTTGTCTGTTGTGGACTGAATATGTTTTTCCCCTCATTACTTTGGTAATGTAGGCTGCATATCTCCATCAAGATCATCTTCTTTCCTCTACATATTTTCCTAGCAAGTTACATTTGGTGCACTTCATTAATATCTGACCAGACGGTGGTAGGGTAGAGAGAAAGATACAGTATTTTCCCAAGCTTTGTGTTTCTGAGCCAGGAACCAAGACTCTGCTGTGATGTCTCTTCTAACAGTTACTTGCATGTGATTTCATAGTCTCAATAAAGTATCCCTAGTTTTTGATTCTTTAATCTGGCTTGGTGTTAGCTACTACAGCCCAGAAGGGATTACTTAAAAGGTTTTTTTCCACTACAGCCTTCCTCTGAAAAACATAGTACCAATTCATATGTAGTTTCATCAGGTGGCAGTACCTGGAGGAACCTTGATTGGGCTTAGAAGCTTAAGCAGGAAAACCATCAAGGAATACGAGGACTGTAGGCCATATTGGGAAGCTGGAAAGCAGGTCAGGAGAAGGCAATGGCAAACCAGGAAAAATGCATGGTTGTGTCCTTGTAGTAGTCATGAAGGCATTTCTTCTTTTTATAGATATGCACACACACATGCCTATATATCTTCCATTGGCAACAATGGAATACACATACAATATTTATATATTGTATATTTAACATACACGTATATTTAAAAAGCTTGTTTGATACAGAGGAAAAAGAAGAGGGGATACTATCGCTCAGGTGGGCAGAAGAAATTCCGTACTGCTACCAAAGGGACTGTATTTATAAATTACAACTTTTCTCCTTTTTTTTGTTACTCAATTCAAGCATGCATCAAGATTGCTTATTTTCAATCCCAAGCCAGTGAGCCCAAAATGAAGAAGGGGTTTAGTTTTGCTGGGCCACAAGAAATATCCCTGAAGAGCAGCAAGCCTCATATCTGATGGCTGTTAAAATGCTTGGTAATTCAGTTGTGTCAAACACCTATCAATTTATTCAAATGTTTTCCTACCTCCTTTCATTTTACATTCTGCATATCCATTGATGAATGTGCTGTCATGAATATATTTTTCTATCCTAAAAGTAAAATATATTAACCTTGGAGCTTTTGTTATTCCATATTATTTAGCTCTAAAAAAATCAAGTTTTATTTTTATCTGCCTGCCTTTAAATAATATATATTTAATGTCTGCTTAACCTTCTGTTAACCTGCCCCATTAAAATTCTTCAGACACACTGTAGCAATGCTCATAATCTCTAGTTCATTATCTTAATTAGATCTGTCCCATATTGTCCCACTGTTCATTCTCATTAGTTTAAAGGTGATCAGCCTTCAAAAGGCGGGTGGACAGAATTCACTAGATTCTATTGTGGCTATCTAGCACTCATCTTCTTTTGAATCTTTCAGGTGTAATAATGATGCTACTACCTGGTAGATTTAATTAAAAGTTGCTTTCAAATGATGTGAAGAGTCGTTTTGGAAAATGAAGACAAAATTAATTCTTGGATGTAAAATGCCCATAATGGATCTGAACTGAACTGGGTTCCTTATTAAAATGTAAATGACACATTAAAAGTGGCATGAAAAGTAATGTCCCTGATCCAAGAAGTGCCTTTGAAAACATTCCCTAAACCAAGAATATTTATTCAAGTAGTAATACTAACCCCTGTAGTAACCTATGGCTGTGAGAGCTGGACCATAAGGAAGGCTGAGCGAAGGAAGATAGATGCTTTTGAACTGTGGTGTTGGAGGAAAATTCTGAGAGTGCCTTGGACTGCAAGAAGATCAAACCAGTACATACTCCAGGAAATAAAGCCAGACTGCTCACTTGAGGGAATGATATTAAAGGCAAAACTGAAGTACTTTGGTCACATAATGAGAAGACAGGATACCCTGGAGAAGAAGCTGATGCTAGGGAAAGTGGAAGGCAAAAGGAAGAGGGGCCGACCAAGGGCAAGATGGATGGATGATATTCTGGAGGTGATGGACTCAAACCATGGGGGAGCTGGGGATGGTGACGGCCGACAGGAACCTCTGGTGTGGGCTGGTCTATGAAGTCACGAAGAGTCGGAAGCGACTGAACGAATAAACAACAAAAAGTAATACTAACAATGCTGTCTAAGTATTATTGTTTTAGAATTCGTTTTTTAAAAATCCTTCCTTCAAGGAACTCACCATTTTCTGCTTTAAACAAATCTTGCTGTACCATTACTTAATTATTGGAGCATTTTAGTTTGCACTTCTAGCACCAACATACTGTATCTTGGCTAACTTTTCATACGATGCATCTATTCTTGCCAGGTGAGGACAGGGCACCTTTAATTTGCTGCATCTAAAGCAGTGTTTCTCAACTGTGGCAGCTTTAAGATGTCTGGACTTCAACTCTCAGAATCCCCCAGCTAACATGCTAAATCCACAGTCCTCTAGCATGCTGGCTGGGGAATTCTGGGAGTTGAAGTCCAGACATCTTAAAGTTGCCAAGGTTGAGAAACACTGATCTAAAGTCTTACTTTCCACCTATACAAGTTGATTTTCATAGCCAATCTTTTAGGCAGGAAGATTTGGACATGCTACGAAGGTAGGTGGCAAAGAGAACTTTTCTTGGCATCATGATCACAACCAGAATCCTCTCTCTGGAGAGGCTTTTTGCATTTTAAAGGAAGCTTCCTTTGGAAGGCCTGTGAAATGCCAGTACCAGCTTTGGAGAGTTTTGTTGTTGTTTCTCAGGTTTAACTTGTATTTTGTAAGCCACCTGGGGAAACCTGGTTTTGATGGCTGGCATATTAAATTTAAAAATAAATATAAACATTGTAGTTAAATCTTACTCTTTCCCCTGCCCCATATTACCCTTCCAAAAATATAGGTTTAGCATTGATAATCTTTCACCAAGCTGGTGCCTCCAGTGTGTTAGATTGTTACTCCCATAAGCCTCCAGCCAAAATGACCATACTTGCTAGGCCCTAAGGGGTGGAAATCTAACACATTTGGAGGGCACCACTTTACAAAAGGTTAGTCCTTACATCAGTGTTTCTCAACCTTGGCAGCTTTAAGATGTATGGACTTCAACTCCCAGAATTCCCCAGCCAGCATACTGGCTGGAGAATTCTGGGAGTTGAAGTCCATATATCTTAAAGCTGCCAAGGTTGAGAAACACTGCCTTACATTACAGAGGACTGTGGATTTAGGGCAAAAGCATTCTCAAGGGTTTTTTCCCCCCGAAGTACAGATTGCCTGAAAAGATGTATGACATTATAGCGGTTATTCCAAAAAAGGATTTACACTGACTTTTCATATTCTGATTACCATGGTTCCACAGGGACCAGATTGCCCATTATCTGACAGATAACCTCATGTATCTACTGTAATTTAATAAAACAGAGTAAGAAAGATGATTGAGATTGTGCACTTTTGTCTGCTCTGTCTTTAGTGGATAGACCTTGCTTTCTTTTTTGAATCTGAAATTGGTGATGTTTGATTCTATTTACCAAATAGCAATATTAAGAGAGCTCACTATCATTTTAAAAATAATATGTCTGGTTTTTCTAATATGAACCTTGTAAAAAAGCCAAGTTCTGCAGCTAGGTGGTGATGTTTCTTCTTAGCAGTTGTGAATAAAATATCATATAGACTCTTTAGAGATACTGTATCTTTTTAGTGCTTCCTACTCCATGTAGAGTCAAACAATAGCAGACATTTTGAGTGTATAAAGATTGCCCAATTGGAACAAATTCTTTGGCACAGATTGCAGTATCTTCCTTTGTATGGCATCTCAGGATTTTAGAAGCACCGGTCAGATTTTGGTGTAGGAATGTGAGGGAGAGAGATACTTCAACAAGGAAGTTTTCTTCCTGAGCCACATTTGACGTATAATAAATGTTAACATCTTCAACATCTTGATGGGTTCTATAATTTGGTTCAGAGCTAATTCTGGAGCAGGGGAGAAATTTTTCTCTCAATTCTGTTTCTCTAATGAAAATCTCCTTCACAAAGCCATTATAAAATTTATTTATTTATTTATTTAATTTATATAACCGCCCATCTCCCCCAATGGGGAACTCTGGGCGGTTTACAATAAAATAGTTAAAATAAAATATAAAACATCAGTATACAATATGTAAAAATAATAAATAATTATAAATCCAGATGGACGATGGAATTAAAACGAAGGACATTATAAAATTAAGGAGTTAACCACCCCCATGAGGAACTATCCCTTCCTCCTTCCCATGCCAGGTGGCAAAACCAGGTCTTCAGCTCTTTCCTAAAGGTCGGGAGGGAGGAGATCTGTCTCAACTCTGGGGGCAAGATGTTCCACAGTGTGGGTGCCACCACAGAGAAGGCCCGCCTCCTAGACCCCATCAGATGACATTCTTTAATTGATGGGGTTCGTAGCAGGCCCTCTCTGAATGACCTGGTGGGGCGGGTCGAAAAAATGGGGATAAGATAGTCCTTCAGGTATTCTGGCCCCATGCCATGTAGGGCTTTAAAGGTAATAACCAACACCTTGAATTGTACCCGGAAGCAAACCGGCACCTAATGCAGCTCGCGGAGCAAAGATGTTATATGTGCAGATTTTGGTGCACCCAAAATTGCTCGCACGGCTGCATTCTGCACCAGCTGAAGCTTCCAGATAGTCTTCAAGGGTAGCCCCATGTAGAGCACATTGCAATAATCTACATGGGAGATGACGAAAGCATGAGTGACTGTTCGGAGGGCGTCGCGATCCAGGAATGGGCGTAACTGGCGCACCAACCGAAGTTGTGCAAAAGCCCTCCTAGCCACGACTGCCACCTGCTCTTCGAGCAGGCGTCGTGAGTCTAGAAGGACCCCCAAGTTCCGCACCGGTTCCGAATGGGGCAGTGCTACCCCATCAAGAACCAAAGATGATAATTTCCCAGAAGATGCTAGGCCATCAATCCACAGCCACTCGGTCTTGCTAGGGTTCAATTGAAGCCTGTTGTTCCCCATCCAGGCCCTCACAGCCCCCAGGCACTGGGACAGGGTGGTCACTGCATCACTTACTTCACCAGGGATGGAGATGTACAATTGAGTATCATCAGCATACTGATGATACCTCATCCCATGGTTTCGGATGACCTCACCCAGCGGTTTCATGTAGATGTTAAATAGGAGAGGAGAGAGAACCGAACCCTGCGGCACCCCACACAAGAGGGGCCGAGGGTCAGATCTCTCCTCTGGTGCTCATCTCCGTTTGTTAGCCGAAGAGCCAGCGCTGTCCGAAGATGCTTCCGCGGTCATGTGGCCAGCATGACACATGAGGAACGCTGTCACCTTCCCACCGAAGTGGTACCTATTAATCTACTTGCATTTGTATGCTTTCGAATTGCTAGGTTGGCAAGAGCTGGGGCGAGTGCGGGAGCTCACTCCGTCACGCGGGGCTAGGGATTCGAACCTCCGAACTTGTGATCTTCCAATCGACAAGCCTGGCGTCTTACCCGCTGAGCCACCACGCCCCTTTATAAAACAATATATGATATTTAATATTATACTTGTATGTTTTGGTCTGCAGGAAGAATAGCACCTTTAATAAGGGAATTGGTGAAAGAGTTCAGAATTAACCATCTTCTTGCAGTATTATTTCCCAGCCCAAATCCTCCTACCAGGGCAATGTGTAGCAAGCAAAGGTAATTTGCATGCAGGTAAATCTGATGCTTGTTATGACAGCAAAACCTCAGTGAGGATCTCAGTGATCCTTGCATGGAACCTAAGAGATCAAAAGAACGAAAGAATTCTAATACAACGTGACCAGTCTTTTGTAGATTTGTATGTGAGTGTCTGTGTGATTTAGATCAATTCAGTTTTCCTCTAATCTCAAGTCATCTCATCCCATCCTTAACCAATCGGGGCCCCTCCAGATGTGTTAAGACTGCAGCTTTCAGAATTCCATAGTCCAAAACATCTAGAGGCTACCAGATCTCTGTCATTTCTCTCCCTCTATAAATATGTAACTGGTTGTAATAAGGAGAGATGGGGAAGTGGTAAGATCAGCAGATGATTGAACCAATCCACCAGTTCTTTTGCACGGGATATCTGCAGTGTGTGGGGTGGAGGGTCAGTAAAGTCACAAGAGCAGCTCTGGTAAGACAATTGAAGTCCTGCCCTTTTATAATATGTCTTGCACATTAAAAAGGGGTGGACTTTGTTTGTTTTTTTTGTATAAATTTTATTGAATTTTGAAATACATATTAAAAGTTAGAACAAGAAATAAAGAAATAAATACAAAGTAAGAAAAAAGTGAAAGAAAAGTGAAGTTAAGAAAAATATTATACAAAAGAAATATAGAAAATAGATGGCCTCCAATCTGTCTTTGGTCTTTAAGTACAATATTTGCTTTAAATGTTGGTCTTTCATACAATACACAGGAACTTTTCTTTGTCATGTACATTTCAATTTCTATAGTCCAATCTTCTAATCTTCATGTAGATTTCATCTTTCTATCAATTCTCCAATAGTCCATCTGTAATTTCCACTCCTTGAAGTAATATTAATTTAAATGTTCTTTACTGCATTCATTTCCATTTTTACATCCCTATTTATATCCTTGATAGAATCCAATTAGTCTTAAAACATATATATAGCAAATAAAGGCCTTATTTTGTCTCAACAGTAATTTATATTTTATTCTAATTCTAATAAAATAAAATATGTTCTATTCATACATATCCATAAAAATAACCCTAATTTAAACTTAGTCTATATTTAAATTATTATTATACCATAATCTACATCCTCCTACATATTTACCTATTTAACAAATTTTTATATCTATTTATTCCCCTAATAGCCTAACAACACTTCTCAATAATATTCATACTAGTAATTATAAAAATAAGTCATCCTATAATAGTATTATTTCTAATTCAAACTCAACATCCCATCCTTCATATAACTCCCTAAATTTTTTTTCTAGTTTTCAAGTACTCTATAACATCATTTTATATTTATACCACTAATTTTATAACCTTTTATCTATGATTAAAATATCACATTTTTATACAACCATACAGTTTCTCATATTAATTTTTAACATTTAATATTCCCAACAGTTATATTACTAATAGTTAGTACTTTTACAAACTCAATATCAAGTTAAAATCCATGGTTTCAATACCTTTATGTCCCACATAGTGTTAAATCTCCTATTCACGTTATACCAAAGTCATAATGTGTAACCTGTTTTATTCTGTATCTCTTGTGAAATGTCAAAACCCGTGTATCACAATATCTATCAAATTGCATGTTCAGCCTTTGTCCTAACCACAACTGCTCCAGTATGTTTGAACCAAAATTATAGTGTTTTGTTATCTGACTCATATTGAGTGTAAGAATGATTTTTTGAACCAATGTGTTTGCAATTCCCCCTTCTTGCCCCTCCTCTATTTCAAATTTTTTTTCTTCTGCTTCCATTTCTATCTTTTGTTCTTTTTGTTCCTGAACTTGCAAAAATAAAATTTCCAATGATTTTTTAATTTCCGAGAGGGCTTCACAAATCTCCACCTTAATATTCTTGAATTGCTTGGGTTACTGCTAAAGTTGCTGTTAAGAAACTCATTCTTCTCCACCCCCTCTTTGTTCTCAGGCTTCAACGATGGCCGTTCTAGCCAAAACAAATAAATAGTCAGCTAGTCTGTTCATGGAAAATTACCGGTAGCGTCCATTAAGCAAAATGTTTTTTTTTTTAAATAAAAGAAAAATTTCGATAATCAAAAATAGGCAAAAAGGCAATACCTCAAACAGTTTATAAAAGGAGAAAGAGAAACTAAATTTCTACCATTATAAAAAAGAAAGAAAAAGAAAAAGAAAAACCCAGTTCAAATGTTAATCCAGCAAAATATATTCACAAGCTATTTAATATAAACTCTTATACTTCCAACTGAGATAGAGTCCTCTGATAAGTTAGAAAGATGAAAAATAAAAAATAAAAAATGCAGGCATTATTATGCTTCAAACATAAAATCCATTATAATTCCACCTTAATTGTTATAGCAAAGAAAGTACAAAATTGCCAACATTTTGAGCAAAGTCCAAAGATAGACCTTAGATGATAAAACAGTCCAATCTAAAAAAAATAAAATAAAGTGATCTAAATGCCAGCTTAGCTCTAACTTACGAATTCCCTGTAAGAGCTTGGTGTTTCCTCCAATAGTTTCACTGTCTCCACACCCCTGTTCTCTCCGTAGCAAAAAACCACAGAAAAAAAGCAGGAGGGTATATCTCTTCCAAACACTACCTATATTAGCATCAGAAGAACCTTTTAAACAATGGCAATGGGATATTTCCAAATTTATTTGGCAAGGAAAGAAACCAAGAATAAAATATAAAGCCTTGCAAGACTCAAAAGAAAGAGGTGGACTAGGTTTACCGGATTTGAAGCTATATTATGCTGCCTGTTGCTTGGTATGGATTAAAGAATGGATAACTTTGAAAGATGAAAAATTATTGAATTTGGAGGGTCATGAATTAAGATATGGATGGCACGGATATATGTGGTACGATAAAGTAAAAGTTAATATGGACTTTAAAAACCATTATATTAGAAGATCATTGTTAAGAATTTGGAATAAATATAAACAAACTTTATGTTATAAAAGACCTTTATGGATTTCCACACAAGAAGCATTTCACAGAACAGAAGTAAGAAATAAAGATAAATGGCTGACTTACAAAGACTTTCTAAAGAAAGAACCAGGACAATATATAATTAAAACAAAAGAAGAACTTGCCCTAGAAGGATATACATTCCAATGGCTTTCATATATGCAACTTGTAGAAAAATTTAAATTAGATAAAAAAATTTTTGAATTTGAACAAACTAAATCGGAATTCGAGAAACAATTATGTGAGACAGATGACCATTTAATTGCAAAAATGTATAAATTATTGTTAAAAGGAGGAATGGTAGAGGAACAAGTCAAAGATTGTATGATAAAATGGGCAAAAAATATTGGACATAATATACAAATGCAGCAATGGGAAGATATGTGGAACAAAGGGTTAAAATTTACTTTGTGTTATAATCTGAAGGAAAACTTTTATAAGATGATGTATAGATGGTATATGACTCCACAAAAACTTGCAAAAATGTATGGAAATGTTTCCAACTTGTGTTGGAAATGTAAAAAAAAAGAGGGGTCTTTTTATCATATGTGGTGGACTTGTGAAATTGCAAAGAAATTTTGGACTCAGATACATTCACTAATGCAAAATATTTTACAAATTCGAGTCCCATTTAAACCGGAATTATTTTTATTAGGAATATGGGAAGAACAAATGGGAAAACAATTTGTAAGAATTATGCAATATATGGTTACTGCAGCACGACTTGTATATGCGCAAAATTGGAAAAACCAGATTTTACCTACGATACAAGATTGGATGTTAAAATTGATGGATATGGCAGAAAATGACAAATTGACATGTTTATTAAAAGAAAACTCAAACTGTTACTATCTTAAAGAATGGAAACCATTAATGGATTATTTGCAACATGCAGGTGGAGCAAAGCTTATTTGGGGTTTTGAAGACTAAAATATATATGGATTGATATATTAGACAGGAAATGTTTTTGTATGTTATATATAGAACTAGCATGTAAGAAAACTTTTTTTTTAATTACTAAGACCAGAGATAAATCGGAAGTTGACTATATCTATGTCTTATCTTTTTTCTTTTTTTCTTTACTTTTCTATACACTTTTACTTCTTTCTTTGATTTGTATTTCTATTTCTTTTTCATTTTCACCCTTTTAACTATCTATATTTAAAACTCTAATAAAATTTGGAAAAGAAAAAAGAAAAAAAGCAGGAGGGGGCAATTCCAACTACCCCGTGAGTAATCTTCTGCTTCTCCCCTCTCCAGGGAGAATTTCAGTGGTCATAGACCACCGCAAACAGGGAAAAGTTAGCCAGGTCTTCAGCGCTCTGAAAAATCTGACTTGTCGAGCTGGCAGCTGACTCGGAGTCCCCAAAACGGGGTGGACTTTGATTGCACAGCCACACCTGCCAACTTGACTTTTTTGAACCCCCTGGGATGTTCCAGGTGAAAGAAGTACATAAGAGTTATACATTTAAAGATAGAAAAGAAGAAGCATTGTATACTCACTGAAACAATCTCTTCAAGGATAAAAAAGGAGCAAATTTGATAGTCGTGCAAGGAAAATATCGAGATGGATAGAATGAACATTAAATGCTTGTCTCTGCAGAATAATGAAAATGGCTTGCATTCATAATATTTCCTGTCCTCAGGTCTCATTATAGTCATTTTCCCAATGAATACATGCACAGTATACCATTTCCTTTTCTCATCACTATCTTTGTCATGGAAAAGAGGCTATCAGAATCTTAATGACTCAGTTATTTAAGCCATTTCTGTATTCTTCATATTTTGAACAACCTCTCTGTTTCACTTCTTCTCCACAGGTTATTAATGCTAAGAGTGGGAATTGCTATCAAATTGCTGAACAATGAAAAGGCCAAAGTATCAAAATTGCTATTATCTCTGCAACAAAGATTATATAACAAGAGCAAAGAAAAAGCCAGAATGAATTCAGCATATGTCTCCTGAAGGCAAATGATATTAACAAATATTATAAAGACCAGTGGAAGTAAATGGAAAGTCTTTCAGGGTGTTCAGTCCCTTCTCTGCAGATGAGGCTTCACATTCACATTCTCAGAGGGCCCCATTTCCCTGAACGATGGGGAAGTTTCAGGGGAGCACCTATTTCATTTGGGTTTCTTTGAGAAGAAAAGCTGGCTGGAAATACCCTTTCGGTAATATTTGAATTTATTTATAAATATCCATGACATGTATGATAGAAAGGAACAGCTTAACAGTCCAACAATGGCAACATTTACTTTCTGGGTTACTGATCCTCAGAAATGGGCACTCCTATTCATCCCAGGTAGCTAAACAGGTGCCTCTACCTTCCCTTAATCTGTGCATCTCTGTCTCTCATCCCACTGGGTTCGGTAATCTTCCCCTTTTTCTGCTGCTACAGAATTTGCTCATACAGTATTACCTCTTGTGGAGAGCATTATACAAATATTGCCCAATAAGGACGCCTGTAGAGGGGTCAAAAAAGTCAAGATGGTGATCACAATTGCATGATCAAAGCCCTGCTGCTTTTTTAACATGAATCACATATTTAAAAGGCATGAGCCTTCAATATTCTGTTGCAATCACCATACTGACTTTTTTGACACTCTCCCTCCCTGTGGGCAGTGCTTGGATTTTTGTACTTTTTTACTTTTTAGGGGTTTCATCACCCATTTCTTAATCACTGTGAGACACTGACTTCTAATTTCTTTTACAGGCTTTGGGTATTTGGCCTGCTGATAGGATGGCCATGAATCCTACTTTGTTAAAACGGGCATCTACTGCAAGCAGTTTTGTTTGAAAACTTCCCCAGTCAGTCCAGGATTAAAATCAAGACCATAAGAACTGTCCAACTTTGATTAGTCCTTAGACAATAGGTTGTGCTAGCACTTAAAATGAAATGTTTTACATTTCTATTTAATTGGAGTAATAGTTTCCCAGTAGATGATACAACTTTGATGGCTGAAACCGAGGAGGAGCTGAGGAGCCTTATGATGAAGGTGAAAGAAGAAAGTGCAAAAGCTGGGTTGCAGTTAAACCTCAAAAAAACCAAAATTATGGCAACGAGCTTGATTGATAACTGGCAAATAGAGGGAGAAAAAGTGGAGGCAGTGACAGACATTGTATTTCTAGGCGCAAAGATTACTGCAGACACTGACTGCAGCCAGGAAGTCAGAAGATGTCTACTTCTTGGGAGGAGAGCAATGACAAATCTTGATAAAATAGTTAAGAGCAAAGACATCACACTGACAACAAAGATCCGCATAGTCAAAGCAATGGTATTCCCCATAGTAACCTATGGCTGTGAGAGCTGGACCATAAGAAAGGCTGAGCGAAGGAAGATAGATGCTTTTGAACTGTGGTATGTCTATGAAGGTTCTCAGTCATCCAGGTGGAATTGTCTGTAGCTTGAATCATGTCAACTGGATTTCTATTTTCTCAGTGGAAACGTTTCGCTCCTTATCCAAGGAGCTTCTTCAGTCTGAGCAAAGTTAGTAAGGGAATCCTTAAATATGTTTCTAGGTGGCTGTATGACCTTACACCTGGGGCTAGGTCATGGTTATTTTGAGATGTTATTTCTAAGTCCCTTTATCATCTAAAGGAGGATCGTTAAGATCACCATGCTGCTGTTGAGCTTGTGAAATGGTCTTAATCTTCCTAGGCACAGAAGACAGAGCTGGGAGAAAGATGGGAGAAAGATTGTGCCTGAGGCCCCCACCTCTATTCAAGGAAGGATTTTCCAAGTTGGCATAAATGGATTCCTTGACCCCTCTCTCAAACCACCTATCTTCTCTGTCTAAAATGTGAACAATAATGTCCTCAAATGAGTGTCCTTTTTCCTTTAGATGAAGATAAACTGCTGACTCTGGTCCTGTGGTGTTACTTCTCCTGTGTTGGGCCATCCTCCTGTACAAAGGTTGTTTGGTTTCTCCAATGTAGAGTTCAGAGCACTCCTCACTGCACTGGATTGCATAAACTACATTGCTTTTCTTGTGTTTTGGAGTTTGATCTTTGGGATGTACAAGCCTCTGTCTCAGTGTGTTGGTGGGTTTGAAATATACAGGTATGTGGTGTTTGCCAAATATCCGTTTTATCTTTTCAGACACGCCAGCCATGTAAGGAATGACTAGGTTCTTCCGTTTACTCTGAGTCTCAGCCCTATCTGTCGCTGTTTTAGGTCTGGTAGACTTAGATTTAATGAAGGCCCAATTTGGATATCCACAGGCCTTCAGAGCTGTTCTCAGGTGCTGATTTTCATTCTTTTTGGAATCCATGGAGGTGGGGATGGTTTCTGCTCTGTGTGACAATGTCCTGATGACTCCTAGTTTGTGCTGCAGTGGATGGTGGGAGTCAAACATCAGATATTGATCTGTGTGTGTGGGTTTCCTGTAGATCCCTATTTCTAGCTTGCCACCGGTCCCAATGAGGACTTCACAGTCTAGGAATGCCAGTCTGTTGTCCTTGGTGTCTTCTCTGGTGAACCTAATGTTGGCATCTATAGTGTTTATATGGCCCGTGAAGGCCTGTACTTCCTGGGCCTTGATTTTGACCCAGGTGTCATCCACATACCTAAACCAGTGGGTGGGCACCGTTCCCTGGAATGTGTTGAGTGCTTTCTTCTCCACTTCTTCCATGTATAAATTGGCCACAATGGGTGACACAGGAGAACCCATGGAACAGCCGTGTTTTTGTCTGTAAAAGTCACCTCTGTATGAGAAATAAGTGGTGTTAAGACACAGGTCCAGAAGATGGCAGAACTGTGGTTTTGGAGGAAAATTCTGAGAGTGCCTTGGACTGCAAGAAGACCAAACCAGTACATACTCCAGGAAATAAAGCCAGACTGCTCACTTGAGGGAATGATATTAAAGGCAAAACTGAAGTACTTTGGCCACATAATGAGAAGACAGGATACCCTGGAGAAGATGCTGATGTTAGGGAAAGTGGAAGGCAAAAGGAAGAGGGGCCGACCAAGGGCAAGATGGATGGATGGTATTCTGGAGGTGACGGACTCAACCATTGGGGAGCTGAGGATGGTGACGGCTGACAGAAAGCTCTGGCGTGGACTGGTCCATGAAGTCACGAAGAGTCGGAAACGACTGAACGAATAAACAACAAAAATAGTTTCCCAATTTGCATCTATATTTATAAATGGACATGTTCATATTGTATGTAAATATGGCTGATCAATAATAACCATTCTTTAATCCCTTTCTATTCAATGCCCTACCCCCAATGTTCATTAGTACAAAGCATACAAACTAGGGTTTGCTTTTGGTGAACTTTTAGCATTTGTGACATTTCCCCCTCCATTTTGTGTCCTTCTAAGTTATCTGCTGTAGGAAATGGTCCATACCTTGTTGATGTGGTTGCTTTGTGCTAAATTTAGTTGGCAACTAGCAAATCTCACTGTTGCACTGCTTTTCATGGAGATGTTAGAATTTTTTATTTTCCTTACCAGGTTTGTTTCTGAGCCAGGACCAAAGAAACAGGCAATTGCATGAAATTAAGTTCTTCATTTTTCACCCACGAGCAAAAGCAATGACAGCAAGCTGTTAGGTGAGCAATCGTGCAGGACCCCCTCCTTACAGCACATTATATACATTCCATTCAACTCCTCCTTTAGAATCCCGCCCCTTACTCAGTTACCCATACTGTACCTTAACCTCATTCCATATTAGGAATTTCCTTCCTTCACTCTATCTTAACATCATACCATATAAGGAACTTCCTTCCATCGTTGCTAGGGCCCCTTGACCGTTATTAAACAATACATTTCCTCTGGAGAAGCTATCCTTGGAATGTACACCTTATCTTGTTTCTAGGGGCACAGCTATCTATCAAGGCCTGTGAGAAAGGAAGAGTAAGAAAGTCAACAAAACTCTCCAAGGAAATAAAACAAGATTTCAGAGCCGCCATAAGAGTGCAAATGTTTCTAATATATTAATACTAAATATAAAATATATTTGTATGTAAGTTTGATATATGTAAGATCTTCTATCAGAGAGATGGAGTTTGCAGTTGATCTAGCTCAGTGTTTCTCAACCTCAGCAACTTTAAGATATTTCCCAGCATGCTGGCTGGGGAATTCTGAGAGTTGAAGTCCACATATCTTAAAGTTGCTGAGGTTGAGAAACACTGATCTAGCTACTTAAATAACTGCTTTGAGGTGAAGAATCTAGGACAGAGTACACCCAGGGGCAGTATGTGTCCCTTCTTGGGCTTCCAGGGAAAGTTGTTCTCTAATGAGACTGGAAGAAAAAAGTATTAATTATTAACTAGAGAGTTACACTGACTACATTTAATGCCACTGAACTTAGGTTTGGTCCTGGTCACACCCTCTCTCTTTTAAAATGTAATCCTTGGAGGCCACATGAACTCAAGTGCAATCTTTTGGCAAGAGGAAGTTGTGCGGCTTTTTGATCGAAGGCTAGCTAATTTTCCAAAAAGCAGGTGAGTCACTATATCAGAGCTTTCCAAACTGTGTGTGGCGACACAAAAGTGTGTCGCCACACACAGTCTGGTGTGTCGCCACACAACCCGGAAGCGCTGATCATCATCAGTGCTTCCAGGTTTTCCCGCGGTGCGCAAAAATCCCGAAAGCGGCAGCAGCGCTTCCGGGTTTTTGCGCGCTGCCGCAATGGTGGCACTTCCGGGTTTTCTCGCAGCGACACACCAACGGCGGTTGGTGTGTCGCCGCGGGAAAACTTTGGAAAGCCCTGCACTATATGGTAGTGTGCATACTGCCCATTAAACAGGAAGGATTTAATAATAGAGAAATGTGTGCTGGAGTGATCCCTGCTGGTGAGTAGGCAGATTTCATTGTTCAGTTTTTGGGTTTTTTCTGTGCACATTTTTAATGCATGCTGTTTAAGGAAAGTAGATGTAGAAAATAGTAGTTGTAATTGTTGTTGTTGTTATTATCATCACTGTGCAGTGCTTTGTATGTGAAAAGAAGGTGATTTAGAGTACATCTGGTGCACAAATAGCACCTGTTGGCAACTCCTTAAACCAAATGCATCTTTTCCTGGGACTGCACTGCAGCTGCAAAGAGCAATTGTATGATCCCATAAAAGTCACAGCTGCTTTAGGGAGTTGCTAAGTGTTATGTGAGCACCCATGCATGCTTCAAAGCATCTTTTTTTTCTTTGAATCCAAAGCACTTCACAGCCCTGATAATTACTCTCAGAGCACTGCAAAAATACCTTCAGACTCTATTTTTATAAACTAGTGACTGATGATTATTATGTTCCATCGAGTCAGTGTTGACTCTTAGTGACCACATAGACCAGGGCTTTCCAAAGTGCCGCCGCTGGCGACACACCGAGCGGCGGCGGCGGCGACACGCGCGCGCACGGCGGCGGCGCGGGGGGGGCGTGCGGCGGCGCGCGCGCACGACGGCGGCGCGGGGGGGCGTGCGGCGGCGCGCGCGCACGGCGGCAGCACGGGAGGGCGTGCGGCGGCACGCGCGCGCACGGCGGCGGCGCGGGAGGGGCGTGCGGCGGCGCGGGGGCGTGCGGCGGCGCGGGGGGCGTGCGGCGGCGCGCGCGTGCATGGCGGCCGCCGTGCACGCGCGCGCCGCCGCTTCCGGGTGGTGTGGCGACACACCACGCTGTGCGTGGCGACACACTTTTGTGTCGCGACACACAGTTTGGAAAGCTCTGACATAGACAGACCTTCTGCAGGATAATCTGTCCTTAGTCTGTCCCTTCAGGTTTTCCAACAGATCTAATAGTAAGGTGCTGGACTAAGAGCAAGGAAATCTGAACTCTAGTCCTTCCTTAGGCATAAAAGCAGCTGGGTGACCTTGGGCCTGTCACTCTCAGACCTAGAAAGAAGACAATGGCAAACCACTTCCAAGAATGCTGCCTAGAAAGCTGCATGGACATATCCATGTAGTTGCCAGGAGTCAAGTCTGACTCGAAGGCAAAACAGCTAGAGTTGCTAGTATGAACTAAAGTAGGGGTCCCCAACCTTTGGGCCACGGCCTGTTAGGAACTGGGCCACGGGGCTCCTGCCCGCAAACCCCGCCCCTTCCACGCGATTGGCTCCCGCCCGCAAACCCCGCCCCCAGTGTGCACAATTGGCTCCCGTCCGCAAACCCCACCCCGGTCTGCGGAAATTACGGAAACCCTGCCCCCTGGTCCGCGGAAAAATCGTATTTTGAAACCGGTCCCTGGCGCCAAAAAGGCTTATTCATATTTTGTTTTAATATGCTGCAATCTGATTGTCTAAATGCAGTCAGTATATGCACAATATATGTATCAGAAATGCTAGTATTACAACTATGCTGTAGAGTTAACCCCTCCATAACCCCACTGATAATGATCATGCCTTAATTGCTTAAATGAGCCTCAGTTGCTTTTAGTAATCAAATCTGATTTTTTATGGAATATCACTGGCCAGTTTGAAAGAAAAATAGGTGTAGAAACATCTGATTGAGGGTTGAGGGAATACTTTTCCTCCAAAGACTCTCTTCTATAATAATAATTTTGCCCCCAAACTTTCTTCTTTGCATCAGTATAAACACCCCTGAATGAACTGAAATGATTCATGACACTGAAATTAAGTAATATATGATGGAAGTGGTAGCACTGATTATTTAAGAAAAGATTAAAGGTTTTGGGTTTTCAAATGATGTCTCTGAATGTACTCGTCGGCTGTATTGAATGGAAAATATGTTTTTCAGGTAGCTATTTCTGCAAAGGTTATTTTCCTATGAAAGCAGTAACATTTCCACTAAAGGTAAACAGAAATGGCACCTTATCATCAAATAGTACTTGTTTTATATATTCTTGCCTTTCTTTGCATAAATAAAGGGGTGTCTTGGGATGTGCTTTGGTACTGATATAAATTTTCCCACAATTTGTGTGGGAAAATATAGCAGTCATACCAACAATTCATGTCTTGCTCTATAAGGACATGAAGAGGGCGGAGACTCGCAGTAACTTCCTGCAGAGAGAACTCTGTGAGATCACTTCCTTCTTCCTGTTCTTCCCTCTCTTTCCACCATGCTCTCGAGTTGAAAGGACACGTTTGTCTGAGCTGTCCTAGCCCAGACAG
This sequence comes from Charina bottae, assembly GCA_023362775.1. Taxonomy (NCBI): domain Eukaryota; kingdom Metazoa; phylum Chordata; class Lepidosauria; order Squamata; family Charinaidae; genus Charina; species Charina bottae. Next base: position 39,874,588 of record JALMGJ010000007.1, on the reverse strand, counting down.
AATGCTTAAGTCTATATATTCTATTTTTGTAACTTAGTATGTTTTAAACCTGCCTTGACTCTACTACTGCAACTGCTGTTTTTGAGACCTAAATGATGTGAGTAAACATTACTTTTATTTCTTCACAAAACTGTGTGATTGTTGTTTTAAGAGGGACAAAAAGGGGTAATGCCAAGATAATCCAGTCTGCCTCACAGCATCCTGGATTATTGTTTTCTAGAAGGTTAAACCAACCTTGTCTCAGTTTCCAACCTTTTATGCTGCCGGGGATGATGCTCTGCTAATCTCACTTACGTGAGAAAGGAAGGATAATATCCAAACAATATATCTTCTCCTAGTATTTAATCTCATCCCCAACAAAAGGTTACGGGCCCAGAAGAGACAAAGCTTGAAGTATTTTGTGGATGTCGCTGGATTTTCTTAAGAGAGAAGAAAGATTCAAAGCGGACATTTTGTTTTTCTGGCGAGCACATGGTGACTTCCATTGTCTCCATTGTGAAAGGATTAACCCCCCCTTTCCCTCGCAGTGCAGTAGCTAGGCAGAGAAGATCTTAGATTTTTTTTTTCGTTGGAAATTTAAGTTTTTGATTTTGTATTTTTGGACATTTTTCAAATTTTTGATTTTTGAGATGGCTAATCAGAATCAAATTGAGGAGGGAAGCCTTAAGCTACCCAGACTAGGAGAGAACAATTTTATCCAATGGAAAAAGTGCCTAGAGGTGATATTTGATCTTAAAGATATCTTGGATTGTATTGAAAAAGAAAAGCCTACTGGCACTACAGAAGAAGCCCAAGCTTCAATCAAGATATGGGAAAAGCAGAATAAGTTAGCAGTAGCCATAATTCTGCGTAGTATTTCGGATGTGCAGATGGTTCACGTTAAGAAGGGGAATACTGCAGCCCAGATCCTTGAGAATTTGGAATTGTCATATGGATTTGCAAGTAAACGCTCTCACCGTGCCTGGGTGAGAGACTTATTTAAGTTGAAACTTGTGTCCAAAGCAGACTGTAACAGTCATGTGACAGAATTCCTAACAATTATTGAAAAACTAGAACTCTCAGAATACCCAATGCAGGAAGAACAGAAAGTTTGTTATTTCCTGGGATCACTTGGACCTAAGTTTGAGACTTTTGCAACTCTTATGGATGGGAAGACAGACTTAACTCTAAGAAAAGTAATTGCCCATCTGAAAGAAGAGTGTGTGGAAAGGAGACAAGAATCTCCTACCAGGACTGTAAAAGCCAATGATTCAAACTATGTGTCTAAATTCCAAGTGAGGGCTAAACCCATACCTAAGAAAATTGTGTGCTTCAATGGTAATAAGGAAGGGCACATGGCTAAAGCTTGCAAAGCCCGAAAGTCACAAAATTTCCCTGCATTTAAGCAGCAAAACGAAAAGAAAGAGAAAAATGAGGGAAGTTTTCTCTTACAAGAAAAGAGTTTAACTGCTAACAGTTGTGACACCAAGTCAAACAAATGGATAATAGATTCTGGAGCCTCGAGTCATTTTACTCATGAAAAAGATTTCTTTGAGGACATTGAAAGTATTGACCCATCACAAGGTGGCAGTATTCAAATTGCAGATGGCAAAATCATAAAAGCACATGGCGCAGGGTCAGGAGTCCTGAAATGCAAGATAGGTTGTGAGACAAAAGAGAATCCCATACAACGGGTCTTGTATACTCCAGAACTGACCTGCAATATGCTTAGTGTCTCTACTCTGGCCAGAAAAGGTTTCAGTATATTATTTGAAAATGATGTGTGCCAGGTGTCTAAAGATGGGAAATTGTATGCTGAAGCAAATCTAATACATGGTGTGTATGAGATTAATCTTTCAGAACCCCAGTCTGCTAAAGTGGCGCGCTCAAACCAGAAGGATGAGGCGGATCCAGAACTTTGGCACAGAAGACTTGGACACAGAGACAACAATGCCATAGTGGACTTGCAGCGCAAGGAGCGTGCAAGAGGAATAAAGGTAGCACTAAACACTTCACCAACAACAAAGTGTGTAAGTTGTATCACAGAGAAAAGTGTCAAACCTTCTTTTCCACCGTGTACTGAACAGAGAAGTACCAAAGTGCTTGATATAGTTTACAGTGATATGTGTGGTCCACTGAATGTTCCCTCAGTTGGGAAAAATAAGTACATTTTACACAACAAAGTTGACAAAAGAGGAAGTTTTGTAGATTTTTCTGAGCAATCAGAGAAAGAAACACAAGATCTCATATACTTTCCACCACAAATGTGTAACTGTCCAGATCTGCCTTCCGCAGCTATAACACCATCTACAGGGCATCAACAGGAAGAAGACGCAGAGGACCAGACTCTCAGCAGCACCACCAGAGATGAAGAGGAACAGTCTGATGTGGAGATGCCTGCATTGGAGGATGATGAGGAAGCTGATGTGGAACCAGAACCACAGGTCAGACGCTCATCGAGATCCAACAGAGGTGTCCCACCACTACGACTGTCCTACCTCGCAGGGTCGGCGCAACCCCTAGAGCCTTCCAACTGGGAAGCGATAGAGGAGATGCCAGCCACTGAAGCCCGTCTCTGGAAGGATGCTGCGCAGGAGGAAATTAATGCACTGCACCAGAACAAGACCTGGACACTTACCCAGCTGCCTCCAGGGAAGAAGGCTATTGGAAGTAAGTGGGTCTTTAAGGTGAAACAAGATGCAGAAGGGAAAGTACAGCGCTACAAAGCGAGACTTGTAGCACAGGGATTCAGTCAACAGTATGGAGAAGACTATGATGCCACTTTTGCTCCAGTAGTCAGATACACCACCATCAGAATGCTTTTAAGCATTGCAGCTTCAAAGCAAATGCAAGTGAGGCACATAGACATAAAAACTGCATTTTTACATGGAGAAATCTCGCAGGAGATTTATATGAAGCAACCCAAAGGTTTTGTCAAGCCAAATGAAGCGCATTTAGTATGCAGACTTCAGAAGGGGCTTTATGGACTAAAACAGGGTGCTAGGGCATGGAATGAAAAGCTACACGCCATGCTAACACAGTTGGGGTACAAACAAGGCCATGCAGACAAGTGTTTGTACTCAAAATGTAATAATGGACAATTTTCCTACATTCTGACATTTGTTGATGACCTAATAATTGCAACCGTAAATGACAGAGACTACTCCCAAGTAGTAAAACATCTAAGCCAAGATGTGGAAGTCAAAGAACTAGGAAAAGTGCATTATTATCTAGGAGTTCAAATAGAGAGAGGAGAAGATGGTTCTTTTCTTCTAAGTCAAAAGCAGAAGGTCACTGAACTAATTGACAGCCTGCAGATGCAAGAAGCATACCCAGTTGCCACTCCTATGACTACTGACTTCCTAAAGAATAAAGAGGAGTCAGAACCTCTTCCTGACAACAGCAAATACAGGTCAGCAATAGGAAAACTTTTGTACCTGACCACAACATGTAGGCCAGACATAGCTAATGCAGTGGGGATTCTAAGCAGAAAAGTGAATGCTCCCACTGAACGTGACTGGACAGCTGTTAAGAGAGTTGTCAGATACCTGAAAGGTACCATGGACTGTAAACTAAAGTTGCCAGCTGACAGCGATCCTGAACTGGTAGGTTACACGGACGCTGATTGGGCTGGGGATGCAAAAGACTATAAATCCACAGGTGGTTATGTCTTTATGTTTGCAAATGGTCCCATTTCTTGGGGCAGTTATAAACAGAATTGTATAGCTTTGTCTTCTACAGAGTCTGAATACATTGCAGCTACAGAAGCATGCAGAGAAACGGCCTGGCTCGACCAACTGACCAAAGACTTTGGGTTAGTGCGCAAGAAGCCTGTTCGTCTCATGGAGGACAACCAGAGTTGCCTGAAGTTGTCACAGAGTGAGAAGTTCCATGCAAGAACAAAGCACATCGGAGTGAAGTACCACTTCGTGCGTGAGGCCATTCAAGATGGACTTGTGGACTTGGCTTATTGCCATACCAAAGAGATGACTGCGGACATTCTCACCAAGCCTCTACCAAGAGACAGTTTCGAGAACCTTCGAGTCAAAATGGGACTCTGGGTGGTTTAATTAAAAGTTTGCATGAACTTGTTTTGTATGCCTGAGAAGGGGTTTGTGGGAAAATATAGCAGTCATACCAACAATTCATGTCTTGCTCTATAAGGACATGAAGAGGGCGGAGACTCGCAGTAACTTCCTGCAGAGAGAACTCTGTGAGATCACTTCCTTCTTCCTGTTCTTCCCTCTCTTTCCACCATGCTCTCGAGTTGAAAGGACACGTTTGTCTGAGCTGTCCTAGCCCAGACAGAATGCTTAAGTCTATATATTCTATTTTTGTAACTTAGTATGTTTTAAACCTGCCTTGACTCTACTACTGCAACTGCTGTTTTTGAGACCTAAATGATGTGAGTAAACATTACTTTTATTTCTTCACAAAACTGTGTGATTGTTGTTTTAAGAGGGACAAAAAGGGGTAATGCCAAGATAATCCAGTCTGCCTCACAGCATCCTGGATTATTGTTTTCTAGAAGGTTAAACCAACCTTGTCTCAGTTTCCAACCTTTTATGCTGCCGGGGATGATGCTCTGCTAATCTCACTTACGTGAGAAAGGAAGGATAATATCCAAACAATATATCTTCTCCTAGTATTTAATCTCATCCCCAACAATTTGATGCCAATGTATTTCAACAGATACTGTTTGTCCCTCGAATGAATTAAATTGTATTGTCATTGCATTGCTTTCTGGCCTGATTACTTCTGCTTTGCGGGTTCCATGCCTCACTAAACAGTGTGACTGTATACATCTGCCTCCTTGTTTATGTAATGCCATCTTTACAGCCTGTAATTTCAATCCTCTTACTTTCTAATGAAACTCAGCATGTTTTCCAAAAATGATTTAATATTAACTTTTATTTTATGCACTTCTAACAAGACTATATCCCTAAATTAAGTTGTATCTGACATAGCCTGGAGGATTAACAAGGGCCCATAGTATAAGCTTTCCTCTAAAAATTTGGATTAGAAACAGTTAAAGAAGCCATTATGAAATAATTCTAGTGACTGATGTGTAGCAAATGTAAGATGCATTTACTGTAAAATCAAGATCCAGATTATTGTACCTCTCTCCTGCTCACGTGAACCAGAGCTAAAAATGGATGGAAGCACCCACTCTCTTTTAAAAGACACTTATTTCCATTTCTGACATTCCCCTTCCTTCCCGTCCTCCATACTCTCATGTAGCAGGCCTCTGCTGGCAGAAAGTTAATTTTTTCCAAGGAATGAACTGGTCATTTACTGAGACTTTTTTTTAAATCAGGCATTTGGTCCTATGTCTTCAGATTGTCTAGTTCAAAAAGCAGAAACATTTGGAGAAACCATCTTCTATTGAATTCTTCTTACTAGTTAACACTGTACATTTTTCTCTCCCTGCAATGTACAAATATGTATCATATTTCATATGATAGTATAAACCACAGTTATAAATTAAAAAGGAGGTAAAATACGTAAATACTGTAGAAGGCATGCAGATAGGAAGATTATGGTCATTGCAAATTACTGTCCCTCCTTTACATATTCAGGGGTGTCCACAGGGATGTTCAACAATGTCAAAATGGAAGCCATCAAAGAATTGTATGTAAAAAGGGCAGGGCTTTGATTGCATGGGTGTAGCCTCCATGTTGACTTTTTTGACCCCTTCCCTGCAGACACCCCTGTATATGATCCAGCTTGCTTCCTTTGCCAGCAGGGAGAACTTGTAAGCAGATGAGAAGAGACTGAGTCTAGGTAGTGGCACGAACCTTCTAATTTCCAATTCTCCAATGAAAAACAAGACACAGTGCTCCCTCTTTGAACATAAGAATAAAGCACACATATTGTATCACTTCGTTTCCTGAAGGAGGAAAAAACAATTCAATTGACAACTGTTTTCATGATGACTCTGTATTTCCCATTTATCATAGTTATAGGCTAAATAAATAGTATTTAAACCTTGTACTTAAATTCCACAAACCTGTCATATTCTGTGCATTCCACTTAAGATTTCCATGTGATTGACTTAATCATGCAGCAATCTGACTGTCCTCAACGTGGAAGAATTAATGTCCCAGTTCGCCTTGAGGGATCAATGGAAGCTGTAATTGATGACTATCCCCAATCTGTCTTTTGCTGATTCATTTGAGCTCTGAGACCCCTTCAGATGCTTTATTGTACCATATATAGCAAAACTGAGAACCTAATGATTTTGAAACACTATTAATTAAGTAACATGCATATTTTTGGCATATAAATCTTAACCGCAACTGGATTCCTATGCTCAGAAGGTCACTGAAGGACACAAACTGATCCCAATGTGATTAGTCAGGTTATTCCTGGTATTGGGAGAACAGCAGATTGCAGATTCACATTGCTCACTGCAGTGTAAAAACAGTATCAAACTTTGGGCTGCAATACACATGCACATAGCACTGATACATACATACAGTAATGCCAGGTCACTAATGATCCAACACTTCAAAGTGATGAGAGTATTTTGGACTGAAAGCTCCAAAGTAAAAGACTTTGCTCAATCCCCACCTCTCTTCTCAAGAAAGAAAGAAAAAAGGAACGGAAATTCTAAAGTACTGCACTTTTTTCACCTAATGCTCAGGAGGCGCCATTGATTATTTCCAATCCAACATTTCTCCTAAAACTGAATTGTAATTGAGCCATCTGTGTAACTGTGTAATCTAAGCTGGGTCTTTGTACCTCTCTAAAGGACCCACAAAGATTCAATGGAGATCTTTTTCCATTTCTGAAGTTATGGTTCCCAGAATCACCTGCTCTTCCTATCTCCTCCAGGGGCGGGCCCTTGGTCCAAGCCCTGAGTGGCAGATCTATATGAGTTGATTATTGTACATTCACACAAGTGGTTTGTCATCATGTGCGCTGTGTGCATGTATTTTGCTGACTGGCTTCATGTAAGTTGTAGTATGGTTTTATTTTGTTACAGTGCTTGGTGTGAGTCCAACCATTGTGGCTTGTAAATCATACATTATGGCTTAGCAGAGCTTGGTGCAATGTGGTGTGTGAATGGGATGTGTGAGTAGAATGTATGTAAGTAAGTGGGATGTGCAAAGAATGGGCAAGAATGACAGAAAGAACCAGGCCTTCCCCAACTCTGCATTAAAATATGCACCTTTCTTGATGACAATAATAATCAAATGAAATAAATTAATTAGACTAAATAACACTTCCAGTTACTGCGTCTCTTTATCATCATAGCGCAATCACAGATTGTGGTGTACCAAAAGTTAAAACAAATCATTTGAGATCAGATATTCAAAAATTAAGCTGTAAGTGCTGCTTTTTAATTGCATAAAATTGGGATGTTTATTTCTATGATGTAAACTATTTTTTAATATTAGTGCACATACAGAACTGAAGTCATATCATGGTGAAGTCAGCCAAAAAAATATTCATTTTTTTCAGAGGAGGCATGGGACCAAACTGTGCAACATCTATACTCAGTTAATTCAGAGTTGAAAATGAAGGCTGTGTAGATAAACTTTTAAGAGTTCAAGACACTGGAAAACTCCCGTTGGGGGAATATGTCTATGAAGGTTCTCAGTCATCCAGGTGGAACAGTCTGTGGCTTGAATCATGTCAACTGGATTTCTATTTTCTTAGTGGAAACGTTTCACTCCTTATCCAAGGAGCTTCTTCAGACTGAAGAAGCTCCTTGGATAAGGAGTGAAACGTTTCCACTAAGAAAATAGAAATCCAGTTGACATGATTCAAGCCACAGTCCCGTTGGGGGAGTTGCGCGGTCATATAAATTTAACTAATAATAATAAATAAATTATTTAACAAACAAACAAATAAATAAATAAATAAAACATAATGTTTCTGAATTATTGGAATCTGAGTATTTTTCAAAAGAATCCCTCCCTCCTTGTTATATTTATATCTCACCTTTTCTCACAGAAGACATTTACAGCAGTCACTCTTCAAATTTTTGAATCTGAATTTGGGACTTTCTGCAGGCAAAACTTTCGTCTGTAACTGAGACCCAATCTATGTCCTACTCCAGGCCCCTCCACCAGCCAGCTAATTCTTTTATCTTTTCGCACTATTTCTTCTTCTCCTCCTCAAAATCCAGTCATGGATTGTGAAGGAAGAAACACATGTGCTCATTCTGACTCCTTTTCAATGGATTAAAAATAGAAGCAAAGACCAAGTTTAAATAAGTGCCTTCTTTAATCAAGTGTCCCATGTGCCAAAATAGAAAGACTGAAGAGCTTGTTTTCATGGAAATGTTCAAGAAATGATTTTGGAAACAATGTAGGCAGAGTGATGAGATTATTAATGAGTTAGTTGCACACAGCTGGGTCTGAAAAACAGACTCACTTTCCATTTAAATATGACTTTCTTTTCCTGATAGGCTTGTCTGAGAAGGCTTCTTTTGGAAGAAATCAAATTTTTGTTTTGTGGCTGTTTTCATTTATTTCCATGAAGGTCCACCTGACCTGGATCAATGCAGCAATTGTAAAGGATGTATATATGGGCTTAACACAAAATAGCAATGAATATGTTTATTCATGCATTTGTTCATCCTTTCCTATAGGAGTTTTAAATAGTGTATATAACACTCCTCCTGTTCATCCCCACAGTGACAGTCCTGGGAGGTAGGCACTGCTGAGAAATATTGATTGGCCCAAATAATCCAGTGATGTTCTACAGCTGTTGTGGATGTGACTGTGCATCTAACTGGTCTTTGCTAACTACTAAAGCCCATGGGACTAATAGCTTATGCCATAATTCAGGGCACTGGGACGAATGACATACTGAATTTTTACCTAGCAGCAGTACCACTTGTGATGGCATTCTAAGCAACGTGATATCTGCTGTACCTCCTCCACCATTTGTGGATTCTACTAGGTTTATCTAGTGCAGGGAAGAACAGCAGCCTGCAGGATGCATGCAATTCCAAGCCCCATTTTTGCAGCCTCTGGAACACCCCCCGATTGCCCAGAAATTTAAGCAAGCCATGGATTACCTCAGTGTCTACACCAGTTCTTACAGTAGACTAGTCCCACTGATTTCAGTGGACCTACTCTAAATACACAGTATAACTGTGTATCTAACCCATTTAAGCTTTAATTTGCTCTGTTATATTTATGGCTACATGTAAACCTAGTTCAGATGGTATGGGAAATTCTTCTTCCATATTTTCGGATGAGAAGGAGATGGTGATTGGAGGGAAGATCCACAGTGGGTTTCTTAAGGCAGAATTATATAGCGTAGTATCCATAACTTCATGTTAGGTTTGGAAGAAATATCTCTTTTGGAGCTATTTGTTAGAATCTTCTTCTCATGGAAAAATTGGTAAGTTTATTCCTTTTATTGTACATATTAAAACGTATTTCTTGTTTGTTGTCATGACAATATTTATTATTCATGCTTTGGCACATTTGGAATCAGAACACAATCCAAAGGCTTTTAAGGTAATAACATCACAGGGGACACCAGAATAGTATAAGGGTTAGAGTTTCAGATTAAGACCACAGAGACCTGAGTCATGAAAATCATTTGGTGACTGTGGGGCAGACTCTATCCCTCAACGTAACTTAG